>LR989928.1:65956501-66611844 GCA_905146935.1 Scaeva pyrastri
TTTTGAATTGTGTTATTACGAGTAAGTTCTTTAAAGAAAAAAAGTGACTTTGGAAAGACACTGACACATGACATACATAATATATACTTACAAGTAAGTTACACTTAAAAACACTAGGCGCTTGACAGTTAGCATAAAGCTTTAGTTATAAATGTGAATTTAGCGCAATTACCTACAATGTGATTCAAACTAATTGTCTTTCTATCAGTGAATTTAAACATCTTTATAATTGATTTTTTCTTTAATCAAATTCTTAAAAACGATTCATATACTTATGTCAAATAAAAAATAGCTTAAAAAACAGGTTTGACAGTTAAATAAAAGTTGAGCAAAACATCAATTATTTTGATCTTGACAAGTATAAGCATGTGTTTGTCCAAATGGAAAGCCTTATACACAAATTAACTATCTAATTTAAGGTTTCAAGCCATGAAAGTTTGAGATCTTATGGCATATTCCATAAGTTAGTTTTAATTTTTTTTTTGCGGCCAATAACCTACATACATGTCAGTAGAAACGCACGCAGAGATGACCCTCATCATTAAAAAAAAATACAAAACGCACCTAATGTTAACAAACTCTTTTATACTCTTCTGTTTACTTCAAGTGTGTGATTGTCATAAACTAGGTATTTTTTTTTTTTTTTTGTAAAATTTTACCTTCAACTAGGTTGGTGCCATCTAAGTTTCAACACAACTTTATATACATTATTATTATTTAGCAATAGAAACAAAAAAATAAAATAAATAGCAAAACACTCAAACAAAATGTGAATGACTCTGTAATGATGTCAAGTTGACTTTGTTTTTAGTATTTAGTTTTTTTTTTTTTCTTTTAATTCTATCGTATTTTTTCTTTCTTTGTTGATGTACGGTTTTCTTGGGCGCACAATAATGTGTAAAGACATGTGGACGTTGTTGTCGAGGTTGTTGCCGATATAAACTTGATTCTAATTGAATATGAATGTTAAAACCAGTAGATTTATGCTACCCACTAATCTTATAATAGGTACGGAATGGGCATGGACAAAACTAATAAAATAATTTTATTGATGTGAAGTGGGTGTAAGAATATGTACATAGTTCTATTTTTTTTAGAGATCAAATGAATGTAAGTTTTTCTTCTATTACATTCAAGGCTCCCTTTATTACTAAAGTTAGAGTTTAGTATGCGTAAGTCATTTAAGTTTGAAAAATGATTATTTCTGACAAAATAGAGTCAATTTTTTCACAATAAGGAGATCCGATTTGTCAAAATCGACATTTTGATAGAATCAAATAAAAGGAAAAACTTTTTATCCTCGTCATTGTCATATATAATTCATATAGGCATTCGTTTATTTCTCTTAACCAATAAGATTGTAAATAATCCATGAAAATTTATAAGTTAATATTTTTAGGCCTAAATCTTTTTTTAAATAATAACTTTTTGTAGTGTGCCAAAAGCAAATGTAAATGTTTTATTGTTAAAAATGCTTCATTTAAAATCCAGTGGAAAATAATTTAATCACATATTATGTAACTTAATTATTATGAATAAAACATACAAAAAAATCTTAAAAATTAAAAGTTTTAATACCCCATGTTCAAAATGAATGTGTTTGGGATCTAAATTTTTGCCATTGAACATTATTGTCAAGTTGAAATTTAACATTGCATTTTCATTGTCATTAAGCTAAAAAAAAAACAACAATTTAACAAATGTATACAACCTTAGAAAAAGAACAAATTACTGTTCAATTAGTTATACCCTTTTGACTGAACTGTAATCTATCATGACTATCTTAAAATATACCCATACCATCTACTTGAATGTATTGTATGTTAATGTATAAAACTTAGTACTTAACCTCAACAAACTGAAAGAGATAGAAAGAGAAACTCAAATCGCTTTGCAATACAAAAATGTTTTTTTGTTTTCATCTGCTGTTGTCGGGGTCTTATTCAAACAATTGCAGCAGCTCACAAATTGACAGACAGATAAGAGATCTTGAATACTGCAGCAGTCCCGCAAGTGAAACATAAGTTGAAGGCAGTTTATTTGCAAATGCAAAAAAGTGCATACATATATGTATATAAATACTTAAACCTACAGTGAGAACAAAATAAAAAAAAAAATAAAAAAAAAATGACAGCCTATTTGTGAACTACCAAACATACTTTAACTTTACTTTCGAATTGCAAATATGAGTGAAACTTCATATACAAACATATAGGAATACTGAGTCATTATGTGTAGGTACATTTATATTTATTCAATTCACTTATGTTCTGGAATATTTAATTTCCCAAGTTGAAGCTGTTTTTGATTGTTTTTATTTTTTAAGAAATAGAAAAATATTCCACCTCAAATGATTTTAACAATTTTAAAATCTTACTATAAAACAGACTAAGCCTTTAGGTGTGGTATGACACATCCCGAGGATGGAAGTGATATATAAAATTTTAAGAAAACTTTCTCTGACAGAAAAATAAAGTTTTGACATTTTAATAAGAAATGTCATAAGAAATTTACCATAAGGCTTTATTTATGTATTTTATTAAGCAAAAAATAGATTTTAAAATCGATTAGTTTCTTTTGAACCCCTTTTTAGTTTAGTACAACACACAATGCCTTTAAAACTTAAATCCAATTCCAAGTCAATTGTTCTTAAAACAAAAAAATATTTGGATTGAAAAGTGAACGCGTCTTTTGATTCTCTATTCGAGGAAGTTTAGATTCAGAACAGACCTATTTCTTTTTTAACTGTCAAATAACATTTAAAAAAAACTTTCTTAATTTAAAACGTTCAGTGCACTATGGGTATAAAATAAGTAAATTTGTAAAATATATGAAGATCAAAGCTTAAATTTAAAATTTACCAGACGAAGGAAAGAAATTGTGCCACCTTAGTTATTTAAACAAGAGAAAAAGAAATTTAGTGTATGAAGTTACAAATATCTTTGACATTAGTAATTGTGTGGAGATTAGAGGTCTATTTTTTTATCTTATGTAGAGCAGTGGATACGTAAAATTATTAAACACGCTCTTATTCAAATACAAGAAATAAAAACAATTTTATAATTATGACTAACTTGATTGCATATTGATAATTTTTATTTAAGATTAGGATTTAAAACCTAAAAAATTGGGTACGTGTAGATAAGTGCAACTGTAATTCATCGTTGCCATTGCAGAAAAATTTTGACTGCATATTTTATAATATCTTTTAGATGATTTCGCAAATGAAGCAAATATTTTATATTCCAAATTTTAAACTTTATTTTTTTTAGTGTGACAGCATTGATTTTAAATATTTTTTTTTTTAAAGAATAAAAATGCAGCAGCTTCGACAGTAACAAGCTCTTTTTATGTATCTGCAGTATTCATATACCGACAATTTTATAATATACCCTAGTGTGTGTGTATCTTTTCTGTAGAAAACTATCTGTGGGAATCCAAAAAGCTCGGCCTAGTTTTTCATTTATTTTTTTTTCTGTTTTGCTCATTTGAGAGCAAAAATTTTCTCGTTGGTTGCAAGAACTTTTAGTGCATATGCATGCAGTTTTGTTATTTCTTTTTATATACATATGTATGTATTTTAGTTCTGCTACTATGTAGGTATATAGCACTGTTGTGCACTATCACGATGCAATTTGTATTATTTTTTTTTGTATTTTTATTTTCGCTGCATGACGTTTTAACGTTTAAAACGCCTGCAGGCAATTGAAGCTACAGAAGTGCTGCACACATGGTTGGGGCTGTGTTGAAGCGTATAACAAGTTATGGCTAAGCAGAAGAGAGAAAAGAGGAGAGAAGAGCCTATAATGAATTAGACATCTAACGAAAAAAAAAATCCTTTTAGATGAGATCTTTTAGTTCATGTGCAGCAAAGCTTAGATGAAAGGTCACACAGTTGCTCGAATGCATTGCGTTTTATTTGAAAATGTCACAGTATGAGGGGGGTTAAGGAATTTCATTGCAAGTGCTTTAGATTGCATTAGTGGGAGAGAAAATGTATGAATGTATGTATATTGGAGCCAAAATGACAATGATTATAAACCAACCAAGATACATTATGTGCATATACGTATCTATGGTCTACTAGATGGAATTTTCTTTTGCAAAAAAGTCGTGATAGTTTTAACTTTGATGAACTTTTCGATAAATAAATAAACCTGAAGAAGAAGAAGACAAGTGAACTAAAAATCTTTAGAAGAATTAAACGGAAATGCTGCTCCCCTTGATGCATATTAGTTCAGGAACTAGGTTTTTATGCATAAATTAAGTATATTATTATTTCTAATGTAACAAGAGAATTAGTTAAGTCACCGGAAACCTTCGATCTTTGGACACAATGACAAAAACACTTCAAAATGTTTTCCACGTCTCATTTTTGGATTGAATTGAAAATTAGAAAATAAAAAAATGGCATAATATTACACTTCGAACCTTTATTTAAAAAAAGACATGTACTTCACAGATCACAAAACAATAAAAAAGTCTGTTAAGTGTTTTTATATTATTTAGATATCGGTCTGACACACCCTTCAAAGTTAATAAATAATCGAGGCGAAAGAGAAAGAGACATTAATAATACATTTTTTTTTTGACAGAAGGCTAACTTCAGGGTTAAAATAAAATATTTATATAATACAATCAATTTGACAGTAAAGCTAATGGTCTTTAAATTTTCCCCCCCATAAAGTGGCAATTATCTCGTATTAATTTTCGAATAAGTGATAAGTGTCCATGGATTTATTTCTAATTTTGTATTTAGGCTAATTTAAGGTCCATAGAAAATAAATTTGTTGATGACATTCCAGTGAAAACTTCTGTTTTTTCAGACGTTTTTCAATCTATTGACGTTTACTACGATATTCTTTAATATAATTTGACAGCGTTGACAAGTGAATCTTATTATCAAATCTCTTTTCGGAGCGAAAATCGAAATCGATGCTTCAGTGGATTTTCCACATTAAACTATTAAACTTTTCTAAAAATCCACCCACTGCCACGCCCCTTTTATATCTTTTTTGAGTGAGAATCCTAAACTAATGACGAACATTTTTTTTTTTGATAAAGACGAAGTTTCCAATGTCAATGTTTAGGTATATAGTAGAAAACTAGCATTTATTAATGTAAAAAATAAAAACCTATGATTAAATTGAACATTTGTAAATCCGTGAAGGTTTATCTTTCCATTCAACTAACTCACACCTCAATATGTACATATTAAGTTGATACACGTCAATCAATTAAACAAAACTTGCAATTAAAACTTTGTTCACATAACATTGTATCCTCTCTTTTGATTTTAAATCATTTGTGAATAGAACAAAAAAAAAAAAAACAACATTCATTAAATTTAATTCAAAATTAAAATCGTTGCAACTAGTCAAAAACAATACTTGAATTTACCCAGCTAATTCGTAATTAGTTTTTATGATTAAATTGTAATTGACTTTTTTTTTACTATCCACTTTTCGCGTAAGTATAGGCAAGACATCTACCTCCACCCACTCCTATCTACAAAACTATCTACCTACTTAGAGGAGAAAAAAAATCTAATGTAAAAAATAGCTTAAGTTACATGATTTAACAATTAGCTAATCAACTATGTAGTACCTACCTACATAATCTTATAACATGTTAAAAAGTTAAAAAAAAAAATTAAGCACTATCATAAGGTGTCATTAAATTTTAGCAACTAACTATGTAAAAGAACATACACTATGTATGTATATAGGTAGGTTTTTTTTATTTATATAAACTATAGAAGCCTTAAATCTCCCAGAGACACACTTTCAAGTGGATAAAATAATGGCAAAGCTGATGAAATTGCTAGGAACAGCAACAACAACAAAATTAATCCAATGTAACAGCAGTTCGGCTTTAAAGCATCCATTAAAAGTGGGAAAAAGTAAATGACAGAAAAAAAAAACAAAAAACAAAAACAACAAGCCCCCCACAGCTCAGAGGGGAGTATAGTAACCAGTAACCACCATCATACCACGTCTGTCTCATTAAATGAGAAATCGCAATTCGTAATTTAAAGCTTCCCTCTCACTGCTATCCTGGGTATATGTAAAAGTTTATTCTCTTGACGGGACCCTACCTACACACTTATGTAGCTATAAGCTATTCTAAGCCCGTACGAACACACACACACCTCCATAAAACATATCACCCCACATGGATCAGAGAGGAGGTGAAAACGAGAGAAACACAAACAAAAAACGGCACTATTAACCGTAAAAAATCAATTCAGCTATGTACCTAGGTAGGTAGGTGCCTTGCCTATACATATACCAGAAAAGACCGGGCCGTGAGAGACCCGAGCCAGGAGCATGGATCACAGAGCTCCTGCTGCATTATGGCCAGAGTTCATTTTTCACCAGACCCAGCGTCAGAGTTTGTATTCAGCGTCAGCCCGGTAAAAAAGTAATGGAATACAAAGTTTTCACTCCCAAAAACCACTGCAAAGTATTTTATGTGCACTATCCATCCTCCCGACATACCCCTAGAAAATGGGGATGAGGTTGGGTTTGTTGTTAGCCCTTGGCTGCTCAGTGCCCCCTTGTTCGCTGCTCCGCTGGTTTCATTATTGCTTCTTCCCAACATAATATTCTCCAAAATTTATTACCACCCTGTAGGAAGGCACTCGTATATCCCGCCATATACACACATATGTATACAGTGACTACTTCCTTCCATTACTTTGGTCAATGGATGGCTTTACATTACTGTGAAATTTATTCTATGTGCGCAAACATTTTTTCTCCAAGCAGCAGCAGCAGCAAAGCTGGATACCCCACATTGATCTATGTACAAAAAATCCACCCCTACAATACCCATGTATCTCTATCTGCAGGACCCTTGGGATGGTAATGTATGTATATACAATGTACTCGACTGGGGAAACCCCCTTTTAAATGGGGATTTAGCTTAAATATTATTACCCCCAGTTTTGACTGTGGTTGTGGTTCATTCATTTTCCAAGTATACCTACCTCCACATCTACACATACGAGTACAGTTAAATAATAAAAGGTACCCCGCTGATGGAACGTCCTTGTCTGAGGTTAAACCAACACAATTGCAGGCAATATTTTTAGCCTTTTTCGTCGTTGTATTGGTGTGCGGTGTACACTGTATACAGTGTAGAGTGTTGAGTGTAAACCTATAGAGGTGGAAGTGGCAAATGACCTCTACTTCACCATGCCAATCATCTACACCACCCCTCACCCCATAAGCTGATAGAATTTTCCGGGAAAATGGTGAAAAAAGAGGAAATTCGATATTATTCATGAGTAAGCTATATGCTTCCCTATGTACCAACCTACCTTCCACTTCTATACTTAAATTCCAATGTACATATTACATATACCTACATACATATACAAATCTTCTTACTTTTTGTTCGTGGTGAGGTTGTATTTAGCTTGCATCCAATTTTATATTCAACAACAACAACAATCTCTCGCATGTGTCATCATCTGTTAAATTTGTGTTTTTGTTCCATATTGAAAAAGAAGATAGGATAGGAGTCCTCTGCTCTGAAACAGTATATTTCTAAAGTTTGATAAGAATGCATCTTCTGTTCTGGAACTTTACTTAATGGCTTACATAAGTATCTATCTACATAAAAAAGTTATAAGTTGATGTAGATATACACATTATATATATTTATATAAATTTATTTTTGAAGTTAATGGTGTTTACTAAGTGATTTCTCACATTAAGGCGTACCTATAGGTTATTTGAAATAGGCTTCAATTACGTTGCAATATTTAAATATTTTGTCCGCATGTTGTTGATGATCTATTTTTCAAAAGCTGAAACCACTTTAGTTAAAGTAGGTGCCTGCCTACCTTTATATTTTGTGTATGTAATTAAAAATTTTAAAATTAATTGATATTGATTTTCCAGCAAAGTTTGGTGAGAAGGGATAAAGTTGTATTTGCAATGAAAATTCAGTTCAACTACCCCATGTTGTACCTATAGATAGATGCATACATAAGCAGATAGGTGTCCTGTTTAAAATGAAATTCAATTTGGGAGGATTTAAATTTCTGTGTAGATATTTTTGGCTCGTTCAAAATAAAGCTTATGGTTATTATTATTTTGCAGTAACTTATTAAAGTTTAAACAGCATTATATAAATAGGTACATACAAAAATACAATTTGACACAGATGACTTTATTCCTGTGTACAGATATGTAAAATTTTATCGGTTTTCATGATTTTGACATTTAAGAAAACGGTATTCGGACAATGTATATGATTCTTAGTTTTTGAATTCCATCAGCATAGATATAATTTTCCTTTATTAATTGTGGAAGAAATTGAATTAAATTTTGTAGGTACAAAAACAAAACCAACGTTAAATGTCTGTACGGCTTAGTGTTAGCTAAACCTTAATTTAATGTTCTACTACTTTGATTGATGACAAATGAGGACTTTTTTTGTGCGTGCTCCGAAATAATAACAAATTAAAATTTCAGTAATATAAAATTCTATTCGATTTCAAAACTTTGTCATTTTTAATTGTAATTTTTTTTTTTAAATATTTATGAAACCAATTATTAAATGAAAAAAATATGACAAGTATGAGTTTTAGTTCTTAGTGGTTAAGGTAATTGGTAAGTTAAACATAATTACTGAAAGTTTTTGCAATAGAATATGTCTGAAATGCGTAAAATTTCAAGTGTAAGCTGACCCTTAATTAAATTCCACTTTTGTATATTCTAGTACTTTTTTGTTTATTGAAAATGGAGATTTTTAACAAGCAGTGATTAATAAAGTGATTTGATCGTTAAAAAACTCAATTTGCAAAAATTCCTTTTATTTAAGTAAAAATTGAAAGTTATTCACTATATATACAAATTAATGAAACGAATATTACTAACTAACAAATGAAATATCATAAGAATTTTAACCTAGCATATTTTTTTTTTGAAAATCTGTTAAAACATTGTTCATATTACGTAAGAGATCTCTTTAATACATCTATCCATGAAAGAAGAGAGCAATAGTTAAAACGGGCCTTGATGACAGTTAAAAGATTTAAATGAATACGAAATTGAAAGTATAAGTTCTACAAATTATGCAGTTTTTTGATGTATGACATTAACAACGGGTTCATTGATTTCACCTCTTCATCGTTTGTTCATTCAGAATTAAATTGAACAGATTTTCGATTAATATGTAGATATAAGTTAACCAAATTTGTAGGAGATGGGCCGGAAGTTGATCAAGGGATTAATTCTGTTCTATCACTCTAAATTACATGTGTAAAAACAAAATCGAGACTACAAGTTACGGATTATAACTGCTTAAAATTCTAGGAACTATCTCTAGAAATTCATATATTAATGGCAAAAAAGCACCAATCTGATCCGCACAATCTTCTTCTTAATATAAAGTCATTCTTAAAATACATATAACCAAAGTTCATAACATTGTTTCAATTTATAGCCCGCAGACCATTAAATAAAGCTCCATCCTGCCGGCAGACATAACCTGCTTCAAAAAAAAAAAAAAATACAACTACCTCCCTCTCAAGCCCACTTATACACATGAGAAACCTCTTAAAAACATAAAACAATATCTTTTCCTTTTTTTTTTGTTGTAAATTATAATTTCATCCCTTGCTGTTGGATTTACCATAAATATTTCAAAGAAATTCCATTGAAGATCTAAAAGCATCAAAATAATAAAAAAAAATCTCCAAATGGAAAAATACCTCTGGAGAAAAGCAAAAAAAAAATTCTCCGCAAATCGATGGGTTTATATAAAAAAAAACTCCGTAGTGTGCGCCGCGTATAGCCCGTGCTGTGTGAATGGAATATAAAATAGAATTTAAGACAGAGAGTGTGTGTGAATACTTAAATTGTTAATACACTCTCAAAACAAATACAAAATACTAGCAATCGGAATTTGGAGTTGGAAGGGTGGGTGAAAGAACAGGGATGATGATGAGGATACGTCACATGAAGGATTAAAAAAAAAACAACGGCGCCTTCACTAAATTCGTGTCGTCGACGGTCGGTCTGAATAAGAATATACAAACCCCAATTTTGAGTGCACCAGAGTTCGGATAAGATACAGGAAAATACCCCCAGCACCAACACCCAGTCAAGGATAACCCTGGAGAGATACAAAGATTGAGTGTGTGTGTGAGAGAGAGCGAAACAATATTTTTAAACGTTCGACCTCTTTCACTGAGAGATACGGAGAATTTGTTCGATTCTCTTTTCTATAAAACCCTGGAGTTTTCTCAAAATGAACTCAACCGACCGACCCATCCTCCTGTTTCTGATGGGAGGAAAAACAAACAAAAGGAAAACATGAATGACACACAACGTTCCTTGCTCCCCTTTTCTATTTTCAGATGTTTTGCTTTATGTACATTATCTGTATGTGTGCTTTGCTGGTAAATGATTATTTGGGTTGAGTACACTGCTGCAAAACTCAAACGAGCCTGCTGTACGAAGGACGAAATAGCACATCGAACAACCAGCCGGAGCCACATCAGCTCGGTGTTCGGTCTCCTCCGTATAGGTATGTAGGTATCCTACAGATATTCCACCGAACATTGGCAGGACAATCTGTATGAGCAGAAAGAGCGAGCATGAGCGAAATTTTGCAATTCCTTCGCTTTAACCATGTGTCAGACACTCACCGTCACTATCACCGACCGGTTTTAAAATTCATGTTTAAAGGGTGAGTGGTGAGTATAGAATACCCCCGGCCCCCGGTTTAATCTAGAAAATTTGCACTTTATGGCCAAAATGAGGTCGAAGAAACGGAAAACGAAAGCTCACGAGAGCAACCCTGATGAGCTGTTGGCTGCTGCTCCCGCTGCTGCTGTATGTCGTGGCTCTGTGGATTGTGGGGTGTGCTCATTGTGTACTCTCTTGTTTCAAATCGTAATATTTTTGGGCTTGGATAATACGACTGACACAACGACAGACTATACCCAGTACCTACATACAGCTGAATGCAGAAAAGTGTAAGTGCACACATACCTAGTAGATATAATATTTAGTTGGGTGATGGGATGGTGTTTCCTTGTTGGGGACGAGCAGTTTCGGGTATAAAAACACATAAAACATGGACACTGGACATCCATGATGTTCGTCATTCTCAAATTGTAGTAGTGCGGATTACGACAGCAAATAAAGCGGCAGCAGGAGGACGAGTATGGAAGGAGGATTTGACAGAGAAGAAGCCTGTGGTGGCATTTTTGATGGTGGTTATTTCAATTTTTGCGCCCGGTTTTATCGAATGCTTGTGTATCCATTGCACGTCCGGTGAGCAACCCTTTTAACTTGGGGTAAGTTTACTTATAGATGCCTAGGTAAAAGCAAAAAAAAGCATAGGTATATGATGAATGAAAGACGCACACAAATGGAAGCTAGCAAAAAAACTGCAGTTTTGTACGAGCTCATCAAAGCAATCTAACAATTTTATCTTTCTTCAAAAAAAAAAAAAAAAAAAAAAAACAGGGAAAAAATAACAATTTGATCATTTTAAGATTGAATTACGTAATTCCTTGGAAAACTTTTGCGTATTTCATAAGCTGTAAGTTTTCTTTAATATTTTAATGACTTAAAAACCTTTAAAATATATAAAACTAGAAACCTACCCACGAAACTAATTTTTCTTTTAATCAATGGACAATTTTTTTATTGTATCGTGAAATCTCTATGAATTCCGAACAAATATCCAATCTTTTGACAGTTTAGTAAAATTTAACGATGGAAATTAATTGTGAGGGAATTTTATGGCGTTACTTATTTTAATCTGTAGAAAGAAGATCAATTTCTGTCAAATGTTTAGAATTTTCAATTGATCACTAGGAACCAATATCGACGAATTCTTTTTTTAAATATCAAGCAGAGAAAAAAGATACAAAATAAAGATTAAACAGAGCATTTTCATTCTATTTTAATAAATGTTTATAAACATTTCAAACAACACGGAAAAAACCTTGGTTTGAACAACCCAAACACTGCAAAAATACACAATTTAATGATCCTAGCTAAATGGTCTTTCACATCGCATCGATATAAGTCTTAAAAAAAATAACAAGAAAATATACTGCATACATTTTATTTCAATGTCTTTGACATTTGTCACCGTACCGTTATATCTAGTTGGCATACTGACTCTATATATGCATGTACGACGTACGTTTCCTTTAAATAACACTTTACTCTCAACTTGAAACACTACTAATCCAATGATTTCTTCGTCTGATTGATCATTCGATATGTTGGGTTTTTTCCAGGCAAATACAAAGTTATTATTGCAATTGTGACGGAGTCTGAAAACGTTTATTATTATTTTTTTAATGCAAGCAGCAGTTTACATTTTGTTGCAATTGTAAAGTGCTGCAGCAAAAAATTTAAACCACACACAGGCAGTCATAAAAAATAATAAAAGATGATCTTCAGTGTTTTTTTTTGACATTTTTGTCACTTGGCTTGTTATTTTTAAAGTGAGACACTGTATTGACTGTTTCTTTTTTTTGTGTGGAAGTGTGGTGAATTTCCACTGTGTGTGTGAGTGTGGGTGTTATTTATAAATAAATGCAAAACAACGCGAGACAAAGAAGTGACATTTGTAATCTAAATTGAAAAGGTAAACCGGAAAATTAATCTCTTGCACTAGCAGTCAAATAAAATACACAACTAAATTATACGTATAGGTATTTTTACTTGATGTTTATACATACATATGTACATACTTGCATAGTCGTAGTTTTTTATCTAGTAGATTTTGATTAACTAAATTCTTTTAAGTAATTTAATAAACATTTCAAATAATTGTGCTTGTCACATTTCTTTTGAAACTTTTTACATATAACACAAACTTGAATTTCAGGTATGGACGGCTTAATTTTTGAGAAAACACTTTTCATGACAAGATTTATTCTTGGAGTATTTGTCAATTCCTCACAAGAGGCAGTACCCGTAAAAACTTTCAGCTGGCACAGGCAGGGATCGAACCCAGACCTTTAGCATGACAGTCCTACTCACTAACCATCACGTCACGGGTACTACAATATTAGAAACAACGTCAAAAGAAAAAGTTTTTACAATGGTTATAACTGAACAATTGATATTTGAAGCTTGTCAAACATCAATTACCAGAAGAAGTCAAAAAATGTCAATTAAACTACCATTTTGAAAGAGGCGTTATTGCAAAATGTAATAGATGTTTACATAAAAATCATGAAATTTTAAAAGTGCTAAGTCATCTACAAAAGAACAAACAAACGATTTTGTTGTAATTGTGTTAAATGTAAAATTATCTACTACAGAACTGATACTTTTGTGCCCTGTCAAAAACATATCGATTTAACAATCCATCAACAGGTAATGTAAAAAAGCAAACGACATTTTTTGAGTACACGATATGGTTTAACAATTCCAAATAAATTAGATATTTACCAACAATATTGTTTTATTTACGATTAAATTTTGCTTCAACAAGTTTTTTACGTTGCGTTATAAGGAATTTTTCATTGGAAACGAGTTTAACAGTTCAAGTTCTCTGAAAAATTCTCTTATTGTATTTTCTTTTTTCACGTATACATATACGTGGGTTATCCAAGAACTTAAAAGTAATGTTTAAAATACCAACAAAATAATTAAAAAACAACACCCTTTTTAATTTTATTAGATATCTATTTACGAGTATATCTGTGCCAACTAACTACTGCGTAGCTTGTAAGCATTGCGTAATGCAATCGTATAACGTAACACTTAACAATCAATGTGATTGCATTTCCAACGAACTATGTATACGAGTACACTACTTGTGTTCGTAATACATATGTTATAGTATATATTTTATTTTTATTTTTTTTTCCTTTGGCATTGCTTAGTTTTGAGGGTTCATTTCAAATTCTCGTAACACATCTCATCTAGGCTTCCGCAATAAATGGAAAAAAAAAAACAATCTTTAGAATGAGCCACCAGCCAGCCAGGCAGGCCAGCTAGCAGCTACCAGCAGTCACCGAGCCAGCAGCCATCAAACCGCCCGCCAGCCACCAGCTACCAGCTACTAGCAAACCCGTCCTTTTCGTCATGTAATTAGAATTGATTTTCGGATCGATATATTCTAGGGAAATTTAATCAAGGAACAACAATAACAGAGTTTCTCAAGCTCAATTCACAGAGTTATTCCTTGTGTGTGTCGTCGTCGTCGTTGGTTGTTGAGTTGAAATGATAAAGTGGATGGGGATTGTGTTGCTGATGATGGTGCCGGGACTGGGAGAGCTGGAGGAGCTATAGGAGCTGTAGGAGCTGGGTATTGGGCCTTGGGTATTGGGTGCTGTCGCTGTGCTATTGTTGGGATGTGATGGCAAGAATGTGGGTGGACGCAGCAGGCTGGAATTGTGTTAGAGGGTGTGACACAATCCACACACAATGTTTTCTTCGAAAAAAAAGAACCTTTTCAACGTGACACACACATATACAGAAGAAGATACATGTATAGAAGAAAAGGGATTATTACGACAAAACTTCAACAAAATACAGGAATCGAAGAGATTGGTTATTGTCGACAAGGGTCGACTATAGAACGACAGGGACTTCCGATGTTTGTATCTATGTGTGTGGATGTGAGTTGGCATGGCACTAAGCAACAGTAGAAAATTGATATAAAAATGTATTGAATTCAAATAGGAATGTTGTATAGAAGTTTTTTTTTTCCTTAATTCGTGCGTAAGTCAATGCGAACGATATATACTTATACATATATACGATATAATGACGGCGTGTGTTGGAAAGGACCTTTTAAATATTTAACACAGACCCTTTAGGCATTTTACTCAGATCTACGAGTGTGTGTGAGTGTGTATAGAATTTAATTTCTTTCCACATTCCTTATTTTGTATTATTCCCGAATTGTTTTTGTTTTCCTTTTCAAAAAAGGAGGAAACGAAAAGGATCCAAGCAATGTGATTGGAAACAAAAGTTGATTGAGCTTAATGTGGATGAAAATATACTACGCAGTAATAAAAAGTATAGAAGAAATCGACATTTGAAAGTTTTAAAGGAGTATTTTATTAAGTAACTTATATAACTATGTGCAAAATATGCCACAACTTGCGCTGTCAATATTTTAAACAGTTTTTAATTTACAGTTCAATGAGAAAATCACAACAAATTACATTTCGACCGTTAAATTTGATATTTAAGCATAAGGCAACACATTTTTAGCACATTGCAGGAAATTTGCTTTAATTTGCCGAGAGTCAAATATAGCTCCTCTAAATTATTCAAGAACCATGTTTTATTTTTGGTGTTTAGTCCGTTGAATTGTGATAAAAATAAAACCTGTCGCAAATAAATTAACAAGTTATAATGTTAAATTAACTTGATAGGAATTTACACTCTTATACTGTCTTAATTATATTTAATTTTTGTTGAATTTCGTCTATAGGAATCAAAGGGATCAAATGTAGGATTCAGTAGAATGGAAATCATGTTCAATTTGTCAAATATTAATGTTAAGTTGTTCTCTGTAAATATTTCCAATGTTTAACGTCATTAAAAATTCAAAATTATTTCGAAACTAAAAAAATCCTTAACCTTAACATAGAATCTTTTTTGTAATAAATTTTAACCATTATTATTTAAATTTAAATGCGTATATGTATTCTCATTTATCTTGTGTTAAATTATAACCAAAGTTCACTTTTCTCCTATTAGGATATCATTAAATGGTTCTGTCATTTCAAATAAATTTTATTAAAGAATCTTATTATATTTTTTATATGAACTTTTTTTGTTTTTTAAGAACATTTCGTTCGACTTCTAACGGACAAGAAAATTGCTCACGTTTAAAATTTTGTCATTTTGAAATGATAAATGAGATTTTTTTTTAATGAAAAAACAAAAACAACTTCCACAAGGAAACCCATCGCTAACGACCAAAAAGACGAGGATGTGGATGTGGAATGGGAAAATGCTTTTAGAATTACATTTAAGGATATATGCTAGGTAGGTTTACATATATATTTTGGATTTGGGATTGTAATAAAGGTATCTGTCGGTTCGGTTCGTTTCGTTTTTTTTTTTTCATGGCCATTCTAGCAATAAAATTGGGTGTGGTATTACAAACAAAAAAAGGTAGGTACGTCATGACAACGACGCACGACGCACGCGAGCTACGTAAGAGGAATAAAAATATACTTTGTTGTTGAGGAAGTTCTTGTTTTATACATTCAACAGGAGGAAATATATAATTATAGATTTTTTCAGGAAAAAAAAAAAAAAATTATAGGTTTGTGAAATAAATGCAATAAAAATAAGGGGAAATCCAATTTAGAACAGAAGAAAACAGAGTGAAATTTAACGCTGCAATTCTTTTGTTTTGAAGTTACACATAAAAGGCGTCAAGTGTCAGAAATATGGATTTCATACGTTTACATTTTGAACGGTTAAAAGCTGTTTGTAAGTTGTTTGTTCAATTTGATGATTATAACGTCAAAATATAAAAGTCAAGGAAAAGTTTTCAATAAAAAAACAATACAACTTGTCATCACTCTTACTCCCCCCCCCCCTTCACTCCTATAGCCTCTTAATGCAGTTAAAAAAATTGTTATACTATGAGAATTCAAATATAAAGTTAGTAAAAAATGTGCAAATATAATTCATAAGTCACCCTATTTATCATAAGGTCATGCATACAAAAATTTGCTCTAGTATTTTAGTTTGTTTTTTTTATAACTTTTCTCATGAACGATGCATATTATTAAAATCAGGTCTCTAATCAATTTATAAAGACAACGACAATATAAAAAAAATTAAAGGCATTCAACTTCGAACTATAAATGGCAATAAGGCAACGACGACAATGGCAACGTGATGACGACGTGTTCTCAATTTTAAATCGAAAATATGTACAAAAAAAATAGAAATCCATATACTAAAACTTTTATGAGTTTTATTTTTTTATTATAATTTTCTACAAATTGAAAAATAGTGAATTTATTCTGCAAAAATACATATATACAGAATTTTTATGCTCAACTCCCTTTATGCTAAAAGAAATATATTATTATGTATCTTTTTTTGGTTGTTTATTCAATAAACCGGGGGATTTCAACTCAAGCGAATAATGCCCCGAGCAAATTGAGTACGAACTGAAAAAAAAAAAGAAAGAAGCTAATGAAGAATGCTTGCTAAATTACAGTCGCCCATTGCATTATAATGCAAATTAGATGCACATTGCGAGGCGCAAATGAACTTTTGTGTGTGGCCACAAAAGTCATTCAGATGCTCTCCTTTCGCTCCCAAAACTTTACCAATACGTCTCGCAGTCATCCTCCTCGTGTCGTCGCGTCGTCGTCTATTACCTGATGATGGTCTTTTTCGAGCTGACTCCGCCTTATGGATTTTTTTCCTTTTTTCCATTTCATTAACATTTTCATTTTTTGCATTTTTTGTGTGCTCTGTCAATGTTCTACAAATGGATTTTTATGTTTCTTAAAAAAGAAATGCAATTCATTCAACTTTAAATTGATTTTTTTGTTTGCTGGCGATGCACCCTAGATAGGTGCATTAGCAACTTGGAGTAGACATACCATTTTAAGAAATTGATAATTTGAATTCATTTTCGAACGAAACGTTAGGTTCATGTATTATTCTGCTGTACCAATGACAGTTTTGACATTTGGAAATTGTTAAATGGCGGATTCATAGAGTTGCCAGCAAGACCTATGTCAAATTTTTGAAAAGTTTAACAAGCTGAATTTGTGTTACTAGGGCTGAACATAAGAATATTAGAATATCACTGAATTAGTAATTATTTAACATTTCAGGTTTACTATTTTATCGATAAAACATGCGCGAAATACAAAAACATTCAACGATCGATGAAGTGTCACAACTCATTTATGAAAGGATGAACGGTTTTATTTTGACGTGTGTAATACTTTTTTATCTTATGTAAGAGAATTTTAGAGATGTAAATATTTTTAATCAAGTCACGAATTGTTTTGAGACGACATCCTGGATATTTTATTTAAATTTATTTTTTTGAAAAAAAAGAAGAATTTAAAGGTATTTTTATAACAACATGGGAACAAAACATATTGTTTTCCATTTTCTATTTCAAATAGATCTCAGGCCAAAAGTTCAACAACATAACACGACTTCTATCCTAAGAAACTATAAACATGGGGATAGTTTAGCCCCCTTCCCCATTCAAATGTTGTTGATTTTTATATTTTATTTTATTTTCAATTTAATTTAACGAACTTCATGACAATCAAATTAAAAGTAAAAAAAAAAAACTTCAAAGAAAAGCATTTTTGTCGCAATGGATTCAGGGTCGGATTTGTGCACCGATAACGTTTGTAGATACACATTCATATTTTTGACAGAATGAATATAAATTAGGAACGTCAATGGATACGATCAGTGGCAAATAAGTACAGAATTTTCACCAATTATAATAATTGTAAATTGGTGCAAATTCAATTAAAATGTCAAATATAAAAAAAAAACACTTCAGATGTAACACGTTTAATCTGTTGTATCAGAATTTTCGTCAAAAACTCAGAGAAGAAGTGTGCATTAAAAGTCATCTTAGTTTAAAATTGCAGCTTTTCAATCATAAACTCTGAACATTTAGTACTGCACTTTTATACACTGAATACATTGTCAGATTGCTCAATATGAGATTGCTCAATATGATAAATGTACTAGATTTTCAAATCCAATTCAGTGCAAAGGGTCGGTCGTGTCTATTCCTTTGTCTCTCTCTCTTAAAAGAAGAATTGGGCCTGTTTATAAATCAGTAACCAAATTTAGCCCTGATGGCGACAACCACAGATACAAAGACAAAGTGCAACAAACAAACAAAAATCAGACTCAAACAAACCCGGAGAAAATTTTTGCGACGACCGACATAATAAGCGGTTTTGCCAAGCGCACGTCATGTACTCGTTTATATAGCAATTTGGCAACAATTACCAAAACGAAATGATAGAAATAGAAATAACTTGTCGCTGTTTTCTGTCGTTGTTGTTGTTATTTTTTTTTTTTTTTTCCTTCCAACTTTGATTTCAAGGTAGAAAGGGAAGAAGAATATAAATGTGTACATTTTGGCAAAGTAGTGCATAAAAGCGAAACAAATTGGATACTTTTGTATTGACGGGGGGTTGGGGGTGGAGACGTCAGAGCGAACGACCAAGACGACCGACAACGACACTGCTGATGGGGCATTTGTGCATCAAGCAAGCAATTTGTTTGAATTGGTTACAATGTTTATATAGATTATCTAATTTGGTCAAAAAGTACAAACACAACTAAAAAACTAAATAAATAAATATCACTTAGAAGCTACAAATCAAATGTGCTGTGGACATAACATATACACAAACAAAATATATGAGAGAAAATTGAAAATATGGCGGGGCACTGATTGGATGTGGTCGCAAAAGTTTAAAATTTCTATTATAATTTTATATATACGACGAACATACATACATAATGTACATAGCTACGAGGTAATTTATGATTGGACATTTATTGTAAAAATATAATTTAATAAAATAAAATATGGCACAACACAGCAGTTCGTGGTGAAATATGGCCACATTTGGAAACATCAAATAAACGTCATCGTCAGTTTGATTATCAAATGATTGACATTTTGACTTAAGACCGTTTTTAACAATGTCAAATACACGTCAAGTTGATCGCCATTGTCATTTACAACGAAGCCTGCCCTGTTTCAAAAAAAAATGTTTGATTTACTTTTGTCAAGTTTCTTGCAAACGCATTTAGCGTTTATAAATTTGTTGTCAACTAAACAGAAACCAAAATTGTATTTTTTTTTATCGAACAGCTGAGTTTATCATTTCTGTGTGTGTGTCACACAGTTAAACATCATAACACGAAAAACGTAAACACGTTAACTGAAGTAGATTGAAATATGTGCTGTGAAAACGTATTGGAAGGCATATTTTTTGAACTTAAAACTTAGTCGTGAACAGTTCTTTTTTTTTTCGCAAACGTCACCCTCAATTAAAAATATCGATTTAATGGTTCCATATGTTCTATATCTACCAATTAGAAAAAAAAATATTTCAAACTTTAACAGATAAAATCCGACCAAGGTTCTGCCGTCCATGTAGACTGAGGTCATCACCATCATCATCATCTTTCATCTATCTATCTATCTATATGCATTCAGTCATAACATTTAAATTATTGAATTTATTATAAGACATATCTAGGTACCTATACTTGTTATTGACTACCAACTACGAACTACGAACGACAACAACTGATGGTAATGATAATAATAATAATGGAACCAGCACTAATAGCCATTAGATAGTTGACATACTATTTAGATATCTACTCATACTCTATACTCAGCTCGCAGGACAAAGTTCACATTCAACCCAAGTTTTAATGAATAATTTCAATTTATATACATTTTCTGCGGGTGTGTCTTATAAAAGTTCCTCATTCTAAAGAGGCTTATATACGAGAATCTATATGTATACGTTTATATATGTAAATATGAAACAAGTTATAGCGGTTTTTGCTCATTTATTATCAAATGTACATATGTATATAGAGACACAGAGACGCCATCTATCGGTTAGTTTCGGTACTATTTTATTATAATTTTGACATAACAATAAACCGGTAAAGCAGCAAATTGTATGGTTGCCATGACGGTGCAATTATACAGCTATTGTTATTATAATTATTTATTATCATAGTTTGAATCTTCTGAAAGTGTCACACATATACACTACTTCTATAAATGCATAGATACATTTGAAGTTTAGGTGGTATATGTGAATTTTGAAATAATAATAATAATAATTTTTGCACATTTTGATTTGAAACATTTTCTGATTAATTTCATGTGAGGGCGTTTTGTAGATAGGGGGTAAATTTACCGTCTAAATATTTAATATTGAATTGGGGGGGTGTTGTTGCTGAATGCGGTTGTCAACAAAACCACATTATACTCACTGTCAAGCAAGCTCACACCGACAAATCATTTGTATGAGTGTATGTATGCATATAATGAGTTCTAAACAATTATAATCATTATTATAATTGTTACATACGACAGACTTAAGTATATACAACAGTAAGCAGTAGCATCAGCTTCTGGTTCTGTTCTCTGGTAAATCTCTCATGCAAATCAATTTAATTTCCTGTTACACATGAATGCATGACGTTCGCAGCAGTGTTGCATTAAATTTTTGGTGTGAATATGCTGAATGATATATGAATTTGCATTATTTACCCACATTATATCTCTTTAAGAAATTTAATAGTTGAAATAATGGAGCAAGATATTTTGTTTTATAACTAGAAATCTGCTACAATTTTTAAGCGCAGACTATAGAAAATAAAATGAAATTTCACACATATTCCCTTTTATTCAGTTTTTTCATAAATAACGTATTTGTTTGTATATAAGCTTCTTTTGACTTATATAATAACAATAAGATTATAAAAATTGTAGACCTAAAAGCAATTACTTATTTATGAAGCAAATTTCATTTTAAAAATAATTCTCCTTATTTTTTCAGATGCCCTCTGGTGGGAATTATACCGCTTGTCTACTCTCATATGAGATGGTGATCAGATAAAAGTACTAGATTTGACCGATTCATCTTTTCAAAAACATTCTTTTCAGATTTTTTTTTTACAAAATCGCATTTAAAAAATAGTACTTATTGATTTTTTATTAAAATCTTAAAAAATAATGTGTATAGCTACCTTCATCACAATATCCACAGTCCATATACATAATAACTTCCTAAATATTTATAGGGTAATCAATATAAAAACAGACAGCTGTCATTGATTTCATTTACAGAATTATTATTTAATAGAAAAACATTTTTATCACAACCATACCTACCTAGACCTATGATAATCGTATATAATTGCACAATCAATTTAAAATAAAATCAATAACTAATTGCAATGGTTTTGTGAATAAAGAAAGGGTTTTATATAACTGCACTAGTGAGAGTATAGGGAAAGTTATATTTATTTGATATTTTATATTCCGACGTCAAATTTTACACCGAGTTTGTATATATGGATTTAGATTTGTTAAAAAATTAAGTAGATCCGTTTGATAGATAATTTATAGGGGGAAGGTATTTTAAATTTGGAATTATTCATCAGAATTAGAATATTTCCTTATGCGAAAATACCACAATGGTGAACTGAACACAATTGATAATTTTATTTTTATGTACGCAATATTATTGTCGTTCAATTTGTGACGGCCACTCAGAGAAGAATGATTAAGGAAATGTCAAAAAGTTTAGCTGTCACTTTGTTTTTTTAATCTTTATCTGGGGTTTAGACTAAAATTAATAGTAATCAAATACATTCGAGTAAAACGAAGGTTAGAATTGTTTTGAATAAGAAAAATGTTAATTTCTCAACCAAATCTCTGTTAAAAACAGATTCATGGTTTAAAAAAATCAAATTTTCTTTATAAGGAATTTTGTAAATTCAAAAAATTATCTATGTACATTTCTTTAATTTCGTTATGAATATGTAATAAGTTGAAACACTTTATGGAAACATTTTAAAATACACAACATTTAAAAATCACCCTTATTTTATTTCAGATCTCAGTTACATAAACTCTACACAATGGAAAAATTACGTTACATCTCCCCTTCAGTCTCTGCCTCTGTCTCCTGAGACAATATGACATTAATTAATATAATTTTATCATTCGAAAAACCATAAACCCATCATATCATTATCCACAATTTCTCCATTAAGGATATAAATATGGAATGATGGACAACTGACGTCAACGTAAGAACGATTTCGAATAAATAAATATCCATCTGTATAATAAACGTATATGTATGTGGATGTAGATTTTACACCATTATACACATTGGCGTAAACAGAATTTATTCTTGCATTTAATTGACATATTTTATACAAAAAAAAAGAAAGAACAAAAATAAATAAAAGGACGATTAAGGGAATCCAAAAGAAGGGATGAAGGACCAAACCAAAGTACAAGTATAGGATTGTAAATGATACATAAATACATATGTACATACATATATATTTATTTAATGTATAAATAAAAGCTTCAGTGTGTATATTTTCCTTCATTATTTTTGAGAAAGTAATGGAATTTAGCTCATCAGTGTCATTTTGTTGGAATTCTATTATCCTCTGGAATACCCTACATAGAATATGGGATTAACAGAATGACATAAAAGTCAGGAAAAAAACAGCCGAGCCTTCACATAAAAATAGTCCCGTGTTTTTAGGGGAAGTTTACATTCATTTGAATGAATGTCCTTTCTAGATCACAAATAAATCAGAAGTTCCACAAGGCAGTCATACAGGGCCTCTGTTTTTTTTTATGTCTAACCATTTATACAATCAAGATTTTTTTATTTAATCTATTTAAAAGTTAGAGGGTTGACAATTTTTAACTTACTATTTTACTCAAAAATGCATGTATGTAGTTATAAGTACTCAAGTACTTTGAGTTTCTTGAATAAACTTGGTTTTCAAGTTCCATTGCTAACAGGGTATTGAAGTAACAGCGTCATACGTCACGAATGGAATAAAAATAGCCAGTCTTTGTACTTGAGAGAACTAAAATACTTAAGTACTTTAGAGTATGCGATAATAGTTAATTACACGCTTTAATCACCATTAACCCCTCCAAAGAAATTAGTGGTTTAAATAGAAATATTGCTTACGCATGCCTATTATAAGAATAAAGCCAAAATTTCCTCTTTTGTTTAAACTTAAACCGAGAAAAATAAAAAGAAAAACAATTAAATACATTCAAGTGCTAAAAATAAAATCTCAAATTAGATTTTACTTCATAAAACTTAATGATTTTCCCTAAAAAAAGACTTTGAGCTAATTTTTAACCTTCCTAAATCTTCCCCTTTTAAAAAGTAACAAACAAGAATTCACATTGTAGGGTAATGAACATTTATTAAAATTCTTGGAATGAGTTTTTTATTTCTATTTTTTCAGAAACAGAAAAGTTTGCGAGGACTTAAGATTTATACTGTAGGTCTAGATAGGGACTTCTGTATATTGTAGCTCTAAGGAAGGATGCTAAAGACTATTAAAAAGGATTTCTTTTTCTCCTCTCTTTGTAGTAGGTACCTACTTTGTCTTGTCCATTTTTCGTTTTAATCTTTTTATAGTGAAATTTGGCAGCAATCTACGAGTACTTCCATCAACGAGAACGAATAACGGAGGTATAGTACCTAGCAAGCACAAGCATACAGAAGATACTTACAAAAAAGATTTAAAGAATACTCTCAAGCTCGATTCACTCTACGTCTATACATCCTTCTTCGTTCAACTGATGTAGCTAGGTACTTATGTATCCTTTCTTTCTATGATGGCAGATGGCACCACCACCTCCCACCCTTTTCATTCTTATACTGATTCTTTTTCTTTTGCTCTCTCTCTTTCTGCAGATAAGTGTGTAATACAATCTAAGCATTCAAAACAGTTAATCAGCAAGAATACCCTCAAAAACAAAGAGAAAAAAGAAACACAAAAAAAGTAGATTGGATAAAACCAGAGACGGGAAAGACTTTTAGTAACATAACACAAAAAACGTTTATTTGTATATGCTTGCATATGTATGCGGCAACATACATATTAAATGTGGAATGTATGTGGAAATGTGTATGTGTATAGAAAATAAACTGAATGGTTTAGTTGAGAATATATCTGCAATAAATTGCCGACTAGATAAGAAATGGCGAACATGAAGCATAGAAGTGAAAATCTACATAATGTACTCTGTGTTGTATTGCGTCGCACAGAAGCGCATAGCACTACACACAAGAGACAGCAGGCAATCACCTCCCTCATTCTAACATACATATATATTGATAAGAACATTGTTCAACTTTCATCATGTGCTATCTGTCATCGTTGGTGCCGCAATGGAACAAAGTCTGCTATACATTCTCACATACACATAAAATAAGAAGACAACATAACATTAAACATAAAAAAAAAAAATAAGAAACGACAACCCAAAAATTCCGAGACAGTAACGCATGAAAAGTTTGAAGAACTTAAGAAATGATGATGGTTGTGATGTGATGAGCGCGGTATAACTCCTCTTGCTCTAGTACAATGACAGCTGTGGTAGTGGTGATGGTGGTGGTCTCCATTTTGTGGTCTTTGTCAAACGTCAGATATGGGGGTGTTCTATACAGACAAGGCTACACTTTGTGCAAAAAGATGATACCTACACCGAGAGGAATATTACAACTAATATAGAAAATGGGAACGAGGAAATTCAAATAAAATCGCTTTGACATGGACGTGTTTCTTTTTATGTTAAGTTAGAGAAGAGTCTAAACACTCCTGGCATACTTTGAGCGATCTTTGAATTCAAAGCCTTCAGAGCTAAAAGAAACTATTTTTATTTTGACATTTCAAGCTTTCTCTAGAAATGTTTATAAAAAAGGATTACAGTTTTAAAGTTTTCACGTTACTTAACACATCTATTTGATTTGATTGTAGTAGATTTTCTACTTTGGCTGATTACATATAGTTTTGATGGGCACTTCTGATTTAATTGTAAATTATGTTCATATGATGATTTTTGGGCATTGGTTGTTTCTGTAGTAAAAACAACGAGCCATGAAGTCAATAAAATAGAAGGAGTTCGATTAAAGTATATATAAGAAAATTCTCTAAACCGACTACATAAAAAATGTTTTGACAAGATAAATCAACTTCATTCTTTATTTATGTTTGACAGACGTTAATCTATCTTGTCAAAATAAACTTCTGATCAGCTGAAAGAACAAGTGCAAACATTGTTTACAGGATTGAAAAATTAATTAAATTTGAAATGATTTACATGGAAAAAATGTAATAACTAGCACAACTGTCAATCAAATGTCAATTTGACTTCAAATTGTTTTTGGTATTAATTGTTCCAGGGATGGTAAGCCGAAATACAAATTTGAATATATTTTTTTAAAATATTTAGTAAGTTTAAATTCACAACCTTTTCTCTCAATGTCTATATACATCATGGTATTGTAGCAATTTGAGCTATTTCAGGCACCATCATCATCTTGGGATTTAAGGAAAAAGAAAACGAGTGACGGATGAAAATGGGAAAGAATTATAAAGAATTGCAATTTGCGAGATAAGACCACCAGAAGAAAATAAAAACTTCAACCTCTATCGACCGGAAAAAAGTTTCATTCTCTCATCTTCTGTCTCATCATCTTCATCACTATAGTTTGGGGATTACCAACAAAGAAGAAGAAAAAATAATAAAAAAATACAAAACTACGTAGATCTTAAAAGAATATATTTTTTTTTGTAACTATAAACTTTAATTTGAAGTCAGAAAACAGCAAGAAAAAAAAATTAGAATTGTGGTTAATAGAATTTTACAATTTTTTTTTTAGTATAATTTTAACAAAAATGAAAAAAACATTGTCTCCAAAATTTGTGTAGAATTTTCAATTTATTTTAATTTTTTTTTAACAAAATGTCATTTTGTATACAGAAAAGAATAACATTAATATTTTACATTGTTCCAAAAATTAAATTTCCTCCTCAAGTTGAAAAAAAATAAATACATAAATGAAAAAAATAGGTACTAAATCAAAAAAAAAAATATATCTGAAAAAATAAAAACATCTCGAATATTAGTCATATCTGTGTAAAGTAAATTAGATAAGATATTAAAAAAAAAAAACTAAAATAAAGAAAAAAATATATAAAGTAGGTAGTATCCAAATATTTGTAGAATATGGTGGTAAGTGGTTTAAAGAGAAAAAATGGTATCTTACTTAAATAAATATTTGCGTTTAGATTTTTTCTATTTTCATTTTTTTTTCTGATAAGAGGCTGATAAGATTCTTTTTGTTTTTGTTTTCTTATTTTATATAAACTGCTGTTGTCGTGGTTATCGCGGGGTGGTTAATAAATTGTATATAATAATATACGTGTTTTTTTGAGATATAGTCAGTATAGTATAAAAAATATGAAGGTAGGTTTGTTGCTTTTTTTAAAAGAGGTTTAATCAAGTTAATTTTTTTTTTTTTTTGCAACTCACACAAATAAATTTCATTCAACTTACATCATTATTTTTGGTTATGCACTATTACTACGCATTTGTAATCCAAAAAGCACACGTACCTGAAATTGAAGAAAAGAGAAAAATTTTAGTTAATTCAATTGTAAAGTAAAGTTAAGTTAAGTTCGAGGAATTGAAGAAAAAAAAAACTGCTTTGCAGTGACATCTGAAACGGAATATTGTATGCAGATGTCAAAACGTAACGTAAACTTTAAAGTATCTTAAGTTTTTTTTTTTAATTTTTTAGATCATTTCGAGCTTATATTCTGGAATATTTTTGAAAACTAAACTAAGAATACTGTCGATAAATAACTTCAACGCAATGTTCTTTTGTGAATGTCAAACCAGCATTTTTCTTTAAATAATTACATAATGAATTACATATGTACAATATCCGCTAAAACCCTTTTTTTCAAATGATATCATACATAATTAAATATAATACATTGTAAATTTATTCATACTCTGTGCGTTTGTTTTTCTTCATATTTTTTGCAACAAAAAAATTATTCTTTTCAAAATGTTCACTTTGATTTTCGTTGGGCGAGACACGAAAAGGGTTAAATTGCTTAAATACTTTAATCCCAAATGGAAGGGAATTTTTCAATTGTTACATGTTTTCAATGCATTTTCTTTCATAATATATATAACATATACATATTTAGATATGTATATTCATTTGAGATGACATGAATGTGGCAAAAATATATAGGCACATTCAGTTTGTGCAGTCAACCGTAATTTAATTGTTAAATTGAATATCTTTTATTTAACTTCTTTTTTTTCTATAGAAATGTTTGAAAACGCATGACTAAGCTATCATTTTTATAGCTTTTGTGGAAACTATTTAGGACAATGTGAATTTATATGGGGAAAATTTTTAGATAAATACTAAATGAGTATATACATACATACATAGTTAGATAAGATATAAATATGTATTAATCACTTACAACATAATTTGGTATTTATTTAATCTCACTCGATAGTTATAGTTTTTTTACTGAAAGAAATATCGATTTTATTATTCCACATACGCCCTAGTGTCCTGTACTATCTGCATTGAATTTGAGTCGAAAGTTTAATTCATTTAAACACAATTTCACTACTTTATTATGACCAGAAAATATTAAATATAACATGTATACATTCCTTAAAAATACTACACAACAAAATACATAGTTTTTCTGATTCATAAAATATGACATTATGTTTTATTTTTATACATTCAATAGATACACAATTATATATTTAATTTAAATAGACAGAAATAAAATTAGAACAAAACAATGAAAAACTGTCAAAGGTAAATCATTCTCTAAAACACGCGTAGGACAAGAATTTAAAAAATCATTTTGTTGTTGGGCTTCGAAAAATGAGAAAGTTTTTTTTTGTTTTCTGAATTTTATAAAATAAATACATGTATGATATAAATATTTTAGTTGGGTCAATTTATGTTATTTTAAAACTAATATGATCTTTAGTAAGTGTTTATATTGGGCTCTTATTCAAAACTTGGCATTGGAAATGAATTTTCTTTTGTGGTTAATTAAATAGTTGTTAATGATAATAATTTATATAGAAGTATTTAATTCAAGAAAATAAAAATTCTAAAACAAAACATTATTTTTGGAAAATATTATTTTCTGTATTTATTAATTAATTGATTTTGTTTATATTGTTACTTTTGAAACTTCCAAAAAATATGTTCAAAAAATGAAACTAACTAATCGTTGTGGTTTTAGTCGAAAAAATTACCATTTTTTTTAAGTAAAATAAGATAAGAAGAGTTCAAGGCAATTTTGTATTTTATATAATTTGTTGTTTTCTTATTGACAGTAGTTTTGACGTTTACACAAGATTCTTTTTCTTTTTCCAATTTTCCCTTTTCGTTTGCTTTTTCAATGTTTTAAGGTGGATTATGATACACGAAGAAGTGTTGGATCATACAATTAAAAACAAAACACTTAATATTTGTAAAAATGATATAACAAATAACACCAAAAGCTTATAACCAGAAATTCCCCCAAAAGGGGAAATTTTTATCAAACTATTAAATGACACTTGCAATTGTCTATAACATAAGTGACAGTTTGTACAAATAAAACAAAAGAAATGATGAATTTTCCTTTGAAATACCAACACCAGGAAATTCTTTGAATTTAAAGAAATAAAATTATTATTTTGCACTATTAGTGTAATATTTTATTTAAGTTATAAACTAGTATTTGAAAACTTGAAAAAAACTGAAAAAATGGGAATTCCCTCATAACAAAGAATTTACAAAAATAATACGAGAATGTAGTAGATTTTATTGGAAAGAACTAAGATCGAAACATCCAAGGGAAAATTTGACGTTTGAACCAGACAGTAAAAAAAGGCCTTAAATGTGTTAAAAAACAAAAAAACAACATTTTTTAACAACGAAAAATAAATATGCAAATGTCCTTCAAATAAACAGTCATTATTTGCTTCCTGTCCTTATTATTTCGATGTTTTTTGTTTGCTTATTTTATAATTTATTTTCCCTTTCTTTTTTATCGAATTTTATAGATTCCTAGAAGTGCATTAAAACATTCACTTTTTCATACATGAAGTTGTTCATGAAATATCCCATATTTGACATTGATTTATTGAAGACAAAACATTCAAAAAAAAAGAAAAGAGACAACCAAACGCGATTAGGAAATCGAAATCGTCTATAAAGCCAACAAAACGCGTCATAGCGTCTATCTCAATATTCTATAAAAAATTATGTGCACATGTCTAGATACGAGTACATATATAAAATTCCGCCCGCTTATTTTGAATAATTTCAAGGCTAACAATATTTACAAACCGTCAAATCACATATACATACATAAATACAGTACACATATATTAAATGTACATTTATATTAGTTTAAGCTACAAATATTCTATCTTTATGATTTTTATCTATGCGATGGCGATATACTCGTCCGAGTATGATTTCGTGTGCTGTCAAAAATGTCTAAGCTGACTGTGGCTATTGGTACTCGTACTTAACTTATTCCATGTTTACTGATCACATGCGCCGCTTTTTAGTTAACCTTTAAAAAGTGACAAAACAAAAATGGGCTTTAAGTACATATATTTCGGTTGTTTTTACTCTATTTATTTTGTTGTTCTTGTCGTTGTTGGTATACAAGCACTCTATAATTTACGCCAAGACACGAATGTCTAAAAGTACATTTATTTGCATATGAGTACATTATGTGCGTATGTATTTATTATTTTTGTTAACAATCTACACAAGAATTTTTTATGACACCACCATGTGCTTGTACATTTTTAGTAATTATCGTAAAAAAATAAATGACAATTCCATGCTAAAATTGACAGGAGTGATTTTTGTTTGGATGGAAACACAATAATTACCCCAACATTGTTGTGACATAAGAGAGTGAGTAAAATTGATGTTGGTTGATGTGCTATCTTCTTCTTCTGTTTTTTTTTTTTTTTTTTCTTATTATTTTTTCGTGTTGTTGCGTTGTCAGCAGTGACTCATGTCTTTTTTCAAGAATTTCTAATTTGAAAAAAAGCCGGTTTATAAGTTTGAAACGTGTAGGTTCACTTCTATACCAATTAGGGTGTATGGTGTATATGTATGTTTTAAACTTATTACACGTGATTCGTTTTTTAATTGGGAGTAAATTATAATCGAGGAAGGCGTGTTAAAAAAAAAAAAAACAACTAAATTGCTTTTGAAAGTGTTGACAAAAAAAAACAAAAAATAAATTGGAGGAAGAATGTTTATGGCCAGTGAAAGATAAATTCAAACTCGAGTGAGTAAATAAACTGAGTTTGACTTATTTAAATCCGTCTTTAACTAACCTTTAAAAACTAATCTAATAAACGTAAAATATTTAAGGATCCATGGCTTTCTTTTGATAAGACATTTCCTTATCTATATTTCAATGAATACTAATATTACAAAGAGGAAACGTTGTATTTTTGTATGTTTGTTACGAATAAACTCAAAAACTACTGGACGGATTTCGATAATTCTTTCACCATTAGAATGCTCCATTATCCCTGAACAACATAGGCTATAGTTTTAACCAGAAAAAATAATTGTCTACCCGTTGCTTTAAAGAGAGCAAGAAAAAGTCTTCGTTGTATCATGTTTATTTAAAACCCCTTTTGCACTTTTAATCACCAGTACAGAATATAAAGCAGCCCCAATTTAAACAAACTAATTTTGAACTGAAATCAGAGCACTTTTTTTGCTGCCCATTTGCAATAATCATCTAAAATCAAAGTTGGATTTTATACGAATAACAGAAGGTATTGATATAAGGTAATAAAATTCAAACTCAACGAAGAATTTGATTTGAAAATCTAAATTGAGTTTTATTTAGTCAAAATCTAATTTACTAACTAGTGAACTTGTATGATGCTTCTAATCAACCTGACCTCGGTTAGGGGAGTTTCTATTGTTGATTTACTTTTTTTTTTGTTGTCATCCTAAAATACCCCAATCACTGATTGGAAATGCTCAATTCAGAAAAGCTCAGAGTCCAAGAGATTTTTTTTTTTTTTTTAAATAAAATATACAGATACAGGCTACAATCAGTAGGCACAAACAAAAAAATGATGCTCTGCGTTTAACAAATTTCCACAAAATGGTGAAGCTTTGTGCTATACCGCTCTCCTATATGACAAGAGGGCAGGTCAAATAATCAAAAGGCTTTATTCCACAGATTTGAAGTGGTAGATTGGTACGGTTGGCCAAGTTGAATAATAAATATGTAGAAAATCATACAATCAATTTCGCTTAAGTGAACTTTGAGTTTTTTTGACAATTTATTGATGATCCATAGCATACAATTTTGATGAAAATCATCAAATTTAAATTAAATCGGAATAAAAATTGGAAATTATTTCTTTTAATATTTTTTTGTCAAAGCATAAAATTTCCATTGTGATGAAACGTCAATCATTCAAAAAGTGTTGTAGACGTCAAATGAGATAAGTTTTCCATTCATATAAAAAGATTGACATTGTCGACGATTACGCACGTCACAAAATCGTTAATATATTCAAATTTCAGCTGTCAAATGATACACTTTATAACATTTTTTGAAATGAAAAATGTTAATCTGCGAAAACTGCAAATGATTCCTTTGTGTAGAGTAAAGGAACACACCTTGTCATTCATTTGGAAGCCATTTTGAATGAATTTAGTTATATAGATGTGACATTTCCTTTTACTTTGGTTATACTTCTTTTGTGTTGAGGTGGAACAATTTCAATTAAGGGGTGTTTACACTTGCTACTTCTTTAACAAACTAAATTTAAAACGCAAATTTGAAGTTTGTTAAGTTTTTAATCGGTGTTGACTGTTATTCTACATTTATATGTACAGATTACGGTACATACTTGTTTGTTTTTTTTTTATTTCATTTAAATGATTCATCTCTAGTCAGCAGTCCATCAGTTGCAGTTGATGGATGTATGTATTTTTCTTATTATAGCAAATTGAATAAAAGGAAATTTATATTATACTTCTGGTTTTTATTATTAAATCGCATGTGTTCTACATTAAAATTTTATTTGATTAAAATCATTTGCAAAAAAGACGTACGTGCACATACCTCTGAGTACATACCGTAATATATCAAGCTACAAAACGCAGCTAAACAATTATAAAATTAAACAGTTCTCAACTTCACTTTTATAGGGGCATCAGATGCAGTTATAGCACATACACATAAAATTTGGCAAAATTAAATGCAGACATCACATTTGTTTTTAAGACTAATAAAAGAGATACACATGTAAAGATAAAAAAAACAGCTTATTATGAAAGGAGTTAAAGAAAGAATGTTTGACTATTAAAACCTAATTAAAATTTTTTGCAAGGGAATTTTTATTTTTGGAGTTTATATAAAATAACTACTAAAATAAAATACACATTCACAAAAGAAGGGTTTAGATTCATTAAATATTTTAAAACTGGTGGTAAATCATGAAAAAATAATTTAAGAGGATAGTAGAAAAAAAAATTCTATACACATTATTTGAAATTAGACAAATATTAATAATAATTTGTGTTTAAAAATGAATATCTCATTTCTCATTTCGAAAAATTAAATTACATTATACCTTAGAGGAAAAATTAAATAAACATTCCACCTATAAAAATGATAAATTACTTCCAATTTTTCCATAATGGAAATTTCCTGGAAAAGAAGTATTAAACTGGAAATATAGTAGTAAATAATGATTTCCCTATCTGTCTGATATTTCCATAGTCATTATTTTTGCCATAATTATTTCTCTAATTGTTCTTATAAATTTTTTGTTTTCCCATTTCTATTCACCTATTTAATGTTCCCGAAAGGCAGAAAAAGGTAGGTATGAAATTCTAATTATTTTTTGTGTTGTTTTCGTTTCCATTTTACTTACGTATCTACCACTAATGGCTATGACATGATATTTTACTTAAAATGTAAAATAAATATTTCATTTTTTTTATTTAAGTATAATAAAAGAAAATTACCTAGTTCTGTGTTTTATCCCTTAACAAAAAACAAGGAACAAAACACAGGTCTTGATAAGAATAAACAAGAGGAATAATTACAAAAAAAAAAACAAGGCACTCATATTTATCTATGACGTCTAAATCCGCCCTCAGTTTTTAATGGTGAAAACATATAAACACAAATATGTAGACAACAATTTTATATACATACAAAGCATGGCAACATTTTTGTTAAAGGGAAACATAATATAAAATACAAAAATGAAAACGAAACAGAAACAGAAGTCATCATCATATTTGAGGCAAGCAAAAACGTTCAAGGTCACATTTATAGGAAAACATATCATAACCAAACTGAAACCACCCTGGAACTCTTCGTCGTCGTCGTTGACGTCGTCATTAAAAATGATACGAGGCAGAAACACACACCCTTATCTAACTTAAGGGTGTGTTTTAACGTTTTTTTTTTTTTTTTTTTTTCATTTTGAACGTGAGGCTCTTACAATAAAAGTACAATAATTACATATAGACATAGATACAGCGATGTACTTATGAAGTCAGGTATCTATGTACCTATTTCTTTTGATATATGTGGAAAAGGTGAAGTAATATCATAGAAATAAAAATGTTTAAATAGACGTGAATATTCCACCTAAACAACAACATCAGTACAAAGTGCCCAGGAACAGTGATGAAAATCAACTTGTCTTGATTGTACTAAAAACTAAACATTAAAAAGTACTAGAACAGTCGAAATAGTACTCAACTTTTTAAATGCTTTTTTTTAAGAATAAGAACTTTGACACATAGTATTTTTATTTTTCACATACTCGAAATAAGGGCCTCCACTCCTTTTGCAGGTGACTTTCGAACCCATAACTAACTTCAGAAAAAAATGACGTTAGAAACTTCAATTATATGTACTTCTATATTTTTGCTAAGCTACAGTCGAGGACATGAGTCTCAGCAAACTTTAATTCTGCAGTTAAAGTGGTTCCTCAGATAAAAATCACAAAAATTTTAACTGACTTACTGTCAGATCATTCCAATTATGACACACTTACCGAAATGTGCACTCATAGAAATACATTAAGGGGCTGTAGTATCCACCGACTTCTTTATAATTAAAATCAATTAAAATGAGCACTTTCAATTGATATTCGGTGGGACGGACGGTAGAAATTGAAGTGTGTACCAAGAGAAAAAATGAAGACTCAATTTGTCACACAGAGGGCGTGGTATCCAACGACAGATACATTTGGACGTTAAAAGTGACATTAATACTAAAAGTCAAGTAGTACTGAATTCAGTACAATAGTAGTTTTTTTGCAACTGTGAAAGTATACAAAATGACAGCTCAGTTATTTGTTATATGTTATATAATTTTTGCTTAGTTCATCTAAGGAAATTGAGTTTTATTGCTGTTGCCTTCTTTTTTTCTTATTGTTGCCTTATTCATTTATTTAGTTACTGTTATATTTTATTTTTTTTTTGTGTCGAATGACGCACGCAATTGAAGCGACGAAGTCTCCACCAACACTACATATCTACAAATTTATCTACATATGTATATCTATTTTTTTTTTTTTTTTTTTTGGAAGAAAACCACATGTGCAAAGTTAAAGCACTTGTATCTTAAGTTGAATATTTTTAATAACAATGAATTTTTGTTTTTAATCTTAATGGATGAATGGTTTGTTCTTATCTTTTTGCTCGTGTTTTTGTTGTTGTTGGCATTTATACAATTTTGTTTTGATTATTTTTTTTTTATTTTTATTAAATTGTTTTCAAAGAAAAATGGAAATTTTATTCATTCAAATGGCGCATGGGCTTGAAGTATAAGATACAATCCACTGCGTATACAGAACAAACCTACATATATTTCTAAATAGCCATGCCTATATAGTCTGTCAAGATAAAAAAGATTTTTGATTGATGGTTGTGTGACGGACAGATATAGCTTTTATTGATCACAGAGTATCTTATGGGTTCGTCCTATATTTTATTATTTTTTTTTAAACGACATTTATTGATTTTTTTCCCCCACTTCACTTGGTTGTTTTGATCGAGGTTTGTTTTTTAATAGATGAATACAAATAAAAAGAATTCTGTGAGTGGTTTATCAATATAGGGTATAAAATTGATTTTGAAAATATTCATGATTCGAGATATAGATTTGAATGATTAAACTTGAACTGATATAGAAACACTCAACTTCAACTAGACGAGAATGTTTTTGCTTTGACAGCAGGTGTTTTCTTTTGATTCTTCTCACGCACGTTTTTTTTTTTTTTTTTAAAAAAGGTTGTTAAATGTGTAAATGTTTTATGCAAAAACTAATTTAAAATCAGTATCGAAAGAATTTACAAACTTACATACTTAAATATTTCCTGATGTTATCATGAATATAATGAGAACTTTTAGGTACAAAATTGTTATCAGAATTTAAATTGAACCTACATAATATGTTACATAGATAAGAATTTTTATTTGTTTTTGTACCGATTTATTTATGTATTTTAATAGCAAAAGTTTTATGATTGAATCATTGATTTTCTTTAAATTAATTCTCAAGAGTTTGTGGGAAAGTTTTTTTATTTTTTTGGTTGCAGAATCTTACCTATTCTATGGGATGAAAGCTTTTAAATATTGATTCTTTATATTTGTCTATGTTTGAAGTTTGATATTCATACTTATTGTTAATCAAGATGGAATATCTTTAGCAGAATCTATTAAAAGAATATGACTTGAATTCTAATGAAAATCGAACAAAATATGTTTGAAAATAAAAAATGAGATGCAAAAGTTAATTTCTGCAATTGAATTCATATAAAACATTTAAATGCATATTACTTTTAGAATATTCTTTAAGTTTGACAGAAAATACTGTTTTCTTAACTGTCAAGAAATAACATATACATTTTTTCTTAACCTCAACTACTTCTAGTTTCTTAGTTTGGTTCTTTTTGAATTCAAAAATTTGCAAATTTCATAGTATTGTCAAAGAGGAAAAAAAAACTTTCAAAACGGTTCTTTCGTAGTTTATGACAATTGATAGTAAAATTCGCGCAGTGATTCGGAATATGGCTGTCTCTTTTATTTCCATTATAAGTAAGCAGATAGAGAAAAAAAAGAACTGCACTGCACTTCAAATTCAGACTTAGGGATTCTAGAATCAGCATATTTCAAAAAAAGTCATGTTTTTTTGTAAATATGTACTATTTTCTTAGAAAATCTTCAAATTTCAACATTTTAAGGTGTTTTCAGAAGAAGATAAAAATACAGAAGCTAAGAAAAATATTTTTGAAACATACAAATAATTGAATAATAAATTTTCAAAAATATGACCACGACTGTCCAAAAAGCAAATTGAATCTCCGTTTCTTTTTCACATTAAAATCAAGAACCATAATTGAAATTCCTAATACATATATTTTTAAATAATCACATTTTAAGCTACCCATGGTTTTCTGGTTTTTAGTGTTTTCTTTTCGAATTCAAAGTCCAATTTCTTTAATTTGATTAGTTTTACTACTACCCAGTTTTTGTTTTTTTTTTTTTTTAATTAAGAAGATAATATGTATGTTAATGTGCTTATTTAATTCAAATGAATCAATTTCCAAGAAATGGATCTACTTGATTGGAAATTAAATCTAACTAAATTGATTATATTAGGCTGTTGGTTATAAATATTTCAGATATATTAATTTATTTTTGGTGATATACTCGTGATGGGATACAAAAAAGCAAGCTAAAAATAAATTGAATAATCATCATCAGACATATATGTATCTTGAAACCAAAAAACAATGCAAAAGATTCTTATAAACTAAAACTTACAAATTTACAAATTCTAATCCATTTTTATATATATATGTAGTAGATTTTTGTATTCCAATAAAAAAAAATCCCTTACTCCTTTTCATGTTTTCAAAATACGTACCTGAAAATACACACAAATAAAATACAATTAGAAAAGAGAAATTCTAAAAATAGGTTTTTATTTTTATTTTTAAAGCTAAACCTTAACTTAAGAGAAAAAAATTAAAAAAAAGCTTAAATGGGTATCTACAGAATTTTGACCTATTTTTTTTTTAATTTTATTTTTGTTCATGAGTGCACTTTTATTTGCATTATTATCCTTTTTCACAAATTGCTTTTTATATATGATGGGAACAAGTGTTTTTTTTTTTTTGTGTATAGAAAGTAAGTTTTACAAAGGTAAAATTATATTATGAAAGAGAAAGAACATCATAGATGTAGGGTAGGTTAGGTACTTCTCTTCTCTCCTTTAACTTCGGGGTTAATTTAATTTTATGCCCGAATGAATCTATTCATTATAGTTAACAACCGATGAGGATAGATGGGGTTGCCCTTTAAAACATACCTCTACTACATACATTTTGTTTTCATACATAACCATTTTTGAGCTTAATTGGCCTTCTACTTCTATTTAGTAGGTGAGGTATGTTAAATTTAACAAAAGAGAATGGAATATACACAAACTATGTATAAGAGTTAAGAGGACTCTTAAAAATTCTTTGTAAAAAATGACTAGGTAAAACTTTTATTGGTCGGTTTTTATTGTACCTCTGGATATAAGGGTTTTTGGGATTTTTATTTTTGGTTGTTTTAAGTTTTTGAAAAAAAAAGAAAAGAATTTCAAATGGATAAAAATAAGTCAAGTTTATACGTTTATTCTTATTTCTCTTTCATTTGGAAAAACTAGTTGCTAGAATTTTTTTTGACGTTTTAATTGAATCTCTTTCATTCAAAAAAAGTGAAACTTTACACCCAGGAAACTTAATTGCAAGTAATTCTTTTTAAAGCCTGGTAGAGTGAGAGAGAAAGATTTCGGGCTTATAACTTTAAAGCTTAAGTTGCTGGAAACTTGTTTTCATGAGTGTGGAAGTTAAATCCTACATAAACGACCAAAACACTTTTATGAGGTGTACCACAAGGAAGTGTTTTAGGACCTTCACTATTTTGCAATATAACTTTAAGAGATAGACGATCATCATATACATATTTTCACCAGGAGGAAGAGCATTTGAAAATATGTAATAGGTATGTCACAAGGGAATGTTCTAGGACCTATGCTTTTTTGAATACCATTTTAAGAGATATTTTAGATAATCTTGTGAAAAAGTCATCTCCTTATGTAAGCTAAGCTTCTTTATTTGTGTCCCAGAGATTTCTAAAATGTGATCCTCGATTTATGTCCACTGTTCGATAGATGACAAAAATAAATAAAATTGATCTTTTTACGCAGACAAATTAGATAATTAGCATTGCATTTAATTTTTAAATTATTTTAATTTGGTTTGATTTCTTCTTCTTCTTTTCTGTTTTAACCACAATATAATCCCTTTAAATTGCTAAAAGGTTCAGTTTTTATTGGGAAGATTATCAAATTTATATTAACAAACATAAATTTATTCAAATAAACTCTCTTAACAAACAAACAAAAATAATCCTAAAGTAAATACAAAAAACTTTTAAGTCTTGTAGTTTTCCATCATCATTATTATTCGGTTCGATTTTGATATATAAATACATAACATACCTAAATAGATTGTATATAACAACGAGCACAATAATAGTAAAAAAAAAAAGATTAAAAAGATATAATTAAGTTTTATTTCTTTTTCTATTTTTTTTTTTAAATAAAAGAAACTAGAGAAGATGCAAAAGCACCAATGATCTTGTAAATTTATTAAAACGAACCACAGAAAGATCATTGACCTCTATCTCAAGAGAAAAGTATCTATATCGTCATAGACAAAAAAATAACATCAAAGGCACAAAAAAAAGAGAAAGAAAAATAATACGAATTCAAAGAAAAAAGAAGAAAAAAAAAAAAACTAAAATAAATAACAATAATTTTTACAAACTGCGTCGATGAAATGTTGACGACACGAGGTGATGGCGGCGATGACGACGCGGCGCGGCGCGGCGACGCACGAACGCCCAACATCCAACATTCAACACCAACCTCAATGTTAATAATGGTTTTGATGATGGCCTGTTGGTGGTTTTTCTTTTCTTCTTGGTAAAAGATTGTGATTGAGTTTAAATGCCCGCATGTAATTACAATTTTATGATAATTGTAACAAAATGTTTTAATATAACAATGACGATGATGATGATGATTTGAAAACAAAAATTAAAACAATAAATCAAAACTTTGTGTGGTTAGCAAGTGTTGTTTACAAGATTTCATGTAGATCTCTAGACAATTTGTTGAAGTTTGTACGATATTTGTGTCAGATAAAAGTAAGAGAAGAGACAAGAGTGTTGGAACAGGACAAAAGATTTGATTGAAATTGGAAATAAAAGTGACACATGCTGAAAAAAAAACATGTAGGTACATTGTACAATTGTACATCTCCTTGTTAAACTGTCACTTTGGACTAACTTGATTGCATAACTAAAAGGTGTTCCAGAAGGGAGCGTTTAAATACCTACACTGTTTTGAACTATTAAATATATCCTAGTATATAAAAACTGTTACTATGATTCTTGATCACCAAAAACTTTTCAGTAACCACAAGAACATTCGAAACTAGCAGGAGTTCTACAAGGATGTGTTTAAGGGCCTACACTTTTTTTAAACATACATTTTGGAGATGCTATAATTTTAAAACAACATGTAAGTCACTTATGAAAAATCCAATGTGTCAAAAGTTTTTTTTTACAAAATTAATGACTTTTAAAACCAAATAATCTTCTTTTTCTCTTTTACAAATTTTTGACTTTTTAAAATCTTGGGGGAAAAAGTGTGCGAACTCATCTTAATATGTATTTGACATAATTGAGAGCTAATGTGAATGAACTGTCAAAAATAAGAAATTGCATTCACAATGACTTTATTGTGCTGGAAAAAGTGTTGCCAGACAACAATTTTACAATTTTAATCAAGCAAAACTAAACTTAACGAAGAGCATCGTTCTTCAAATTAAAAGCTACCATTCAAATTGAATTTAATATAATTCCAATTAAAACAAAGTTTGTGTATTACAGATATTTACTCAAAAGTTTTTGCCCGTCAATCAATTATTTGAAAAGTTAGGCGATTTCTTGTTCATTTATAAAAGCATTCCAAACCGTTGTCTAAATAAACTTAATTTGTATGATTACGTACCTGGACTATGTCAGTTGATTTATTTATGTTTTTTCTTAGACGTTTACTATCACAAGCGTCCTTCTAAATTACACATCAAAAGACTTATACTTAATTCCAGTAAAACAAGAAAACGTCTCTTAGATCGTAAATCGTATAGCTTTAAAGTTAAAGGAACCATTCACTTTAACACGAAGTCATAAAATTCGCAGAAAAGTTCTATCGTGAATAAATGCGTGCCTCGTGCGACCGGAATACGTTTTTTATATTCTTAACACACAAAATAAAAAGAAAAAAACAATTTCTCTATATACATGAAATGAATAACAAATCTATAAGAAGCTAAGTATAAGAAAGTATGAAATATTTGCCGCCAAAAATTTTTAAGCTCAAAAACCTCATTCATATCAATGACTTAATAATATAAAAAAAAACATAAAATTTCTTTGCAGAAAAAAAAGAATTTCAATAACAAAATGAAGAAAAAAAAATTATAATTATAATCAAACTCGTGTGGTCATGGTAAAGTTTCTTTTAATCAGCCCAATGAAGGCTGCTAATGAATATTAAAGTGACCCAAACGAATATGAATATAGAAGAAAAACAAATTGAACACAAAAATGGCGGCAAAATAGTAATGAAAAAAAAAAAAAAACAGAAAACATCAAAATGAGAGAAGAAGTCAATGACACCATATTTCGATTTCGTCTGTCTTCGCCACCGCCACTCGAGCCGACGACGACTTGCAACTATCAAATGAAGTCTTTTAACAATGGGTGGAAAGAGGTGGTATTATTATACCACTATTGTGAATGTAAAATTTAAACAGTAGCGGATTTGGACGAGAAGGAGCCTTCGAAGGCCTACAAAGATCTGCGGGTTCAGAATTTAATTTGAACAGTGAATTTGGTAAGGTCTATAAATATGGTAAAGTCGGTGATTTTCGTGAGTTCCACGTTAGTTAACTGAAAATTTCTTCACTAACTTTTTTGCTTAGTCACTGAATTTAATGAGCTACTCGTCGGTTATTTGTATTTATTCACCACATGTGGTGGGTTTCACCTTAGTTTTCTAAACGAATTTGTTGAGTTTCTTCCATATAATCTTCGTGTAAGAGTTTATTCAAAATTTAACTTATGGGCCATTTATCCATAACCCGATGAACATATTTGCTTCTCTAAAAACTTTCAAGTCCAGACCCCTTCCGATGTAATAATAGTAAATAATTTTTTTTTTTACAAACAATAAAAATTTCCATGAAGCACAAAAGAATCAAAAAAAAAAAAAAACGACACACGCAAAAACAAAAATAAACAAAACAAACGAAATCAACGAAACACAAACAAAAAATTAATTCTTTGCCCGGAAATTTCAAATGAGCACCCATATGGTATGAAAAATTCAAAATGCCGATTTCTTTTTTAGGTTGAGACGTTGCAGCGCTATAGTTGCTGACTTGAAAAGGAGGCAAAAATGCAATTTGCAAATCAAAATGGAGGCGGTATCATAACAATCAAGACTTTCATTCATTTCATTATTTGCTGGTACATATTTAAAAAATAAGCCAGTGCATTCTCGTTCGCTTTAGAAATTGGTTATGTTTTTAGTGTTGCCGTTTGACACTTGTGACACTTGTTGGTAAAATTGATATAGGCTGTCAGTGTTGTAGTCATTTGGTGGTTTAAAGCAAGTTTATACAAACGTCAAAAACATGATAATAATGTTCTCTGAAATACATATTTAAGCACTTGACTTTAATTTTATTTTTTCCATCAAACTTACATTTCACATTGCTATCTGTCAAATTGACATGAACCAAAGCCATCTCATTTTGTTTTTTTTTTTTTTAAACTCATTTGATAGTGCATTAAAGAACTGTCAAAAATAAATAAATTCTTTTATTCAAAAGAATAATTAATGTATTTATTTATTTAAGTCCTTATGGCAACTCTACAACTAAAATGGTGCACTTGCAATGAAGTTTTTATTATGTATCCATATCTACTTCGTTAGTAAGTTAGTGTGCAACAATTTTTGCAATAAAATTCAACATCTATGGCACGAATTTAGAAAGAAGTTTGAACAAAATTAAATAGGTTTTTCGTTTCGTTTCTTTCTTTCTTTTATTTTTCTTTTTTTTAGGTTTGATGTTGTAGTTGTTTAGGGCGAAGTGGGCTTAGTTACAACATAAAAAACGTGATTCGTGACACTTTTGAAAGAAAACATATTTTTTACTTCAATTGAAGTTAAGGCATAACAAATAGATTTTTTGAGGGGGCGTGGAACGTTGCGTGAATACGCCACACATTTTAATGACAACTAATTTGACAGATGTAACTCAAACAATATGGCTGCTATGAGCTGTTATGTTTTGGTTCCGAGAAGTTCTTTATTCCTCCACTTTTTTATCAACTGTTTATGAATTTCATTTCAAGAAAATAATAAATAACATAATTTAACGTAGGTATGACATTTTGCAAAACATAAACATAATGTGCATTCATCCTTATCAAATAAACCAAGGTTGTTTGAATAAAATTAGAATGTAATAATTATCGAATTTCAATTAAATCGTGTTAAAACTTTTACATTTTTCAAAAGCTCTCAGCGAGAAATTTGACGTGTGAAAATGTCAAAAACGTGCTTCTAGTTATTTGCTATTCTTTTTTTTTATTGAATATCGATATTTAGTGTTAATCTACAACTTATCGAATATTAGAAAATGAAAAAAAAAACAATAAAACTACAACTAGGTGAATATCAAATTTGTTTGTTCAATTAACAAATTTATGCAATTATATGCATTTTCGCACGCTTTTTTGTTCGTTCATTGCACTCATATCCGACACGTTATGAGGTTAAAATTATAAAATATTCATATATGTATACCAAATTATTTACAAAATATACATATGTATAGGTACACCTACAAATTCAAACTTTGCAACAATTAATTAATTAGCAATACGATACAAAAAAAAAAATAGACGAATTTCTTCATTTTTTCGTGTACTCGTAGGCGAGTATGATGTGTGCAGAGTTAATTTCTAAATTGCAAATTTGCAACGAGGTTTATTTTAACAAAATTAACATTTCCTCTAACAAAAAAAAAAAAACAACAGACAACAAAACCTTTAGTCTGACCCATCAATCTTATTAAGGTGAAAGCGCACGCCACGGCACAATACAGTAATAAAATATAACGCAAGCGCGCGTCTTCTTTTACTGCAATGGTCATAAACCCCCAAACACAATAATTCTCCATTTTTTTTTTTGTTGTTGTTGTCAGATTTGTTTTGCTTTGCATTGTGTGTGCCTTTGTCTCTTTGGAAATTTCACTCGTTTTTGTGTTTGTTCATTATTACATATTAGCTAGTTATTGTTTATTTTTTTTATCTTTTTGAATTTTGTATTATATGTTAACTGTATAAAGGTTCTTTACCTTTGGCGCGAAGAAGGTATGTATATAATTTCAAAATCATCACATTTACACAGCTTGTGGCTGCAGTTTGTATAGAATGATGGTGGACTTGGACAAGCAACAACAATAAATGACATCTCGATGAATTTTAAATAAAATTTCGAAGCTTTCACCTTTTTTTTTTTTATTATTATTATTATTGTCTTTTTTCTTGTTCTGTTTTATTTTTATTTTGAAATCGATTTTTAATGTCGAAAAGTGGGCGGTTGAAATTGATGGAGAATTGGAGATATACTTCAACTAAATTACAGTAGAGTTAACGGAAATTTTAGTTTTATGTGTTTAATTTATTCATGGATGACATTTTGGATACTGTTCACTTTTAATGGACTTAGATTTCTCAGATATATAGACATGTACATATTTTTAGAATTATAGACAGTTTTTTAATCGATCCAACGATTTGAAGCAGGCACACGGTAACTGTTATTTGTCATTGAGTGGAACTTAATGGACATAGAAGATTTCATTAAATACAAAAAATAAAAATATAAACGTCAAAGTTGAACATTGACATGGTGTGTGTTCGCAGAGCACCGATGGACCTATTGAAAAATAACCCTTACTGCGTGAATGAATACGTCAAGGAACAAAAATGTCAAATTTTGACGTTATTAAAGCCCATCACTCTATATTTCCTTAACTTTCCTGAGGTTATCACCTACAAAGGAAAACTCTATACATATGTAGGTCTATAGTTACCAATTTTTTTATACATGCCATCTGTCAAATTCAGTCAAAGTAATATTTAGCTAGTTGGAAGCTACAGTAGACACTGTCACGATGTTATATTTCATACAAAATTTTATCAACAAATGAAATCTCACACAATCTTAATGAAACACATTAATAAATTCAGATATATTAAATAAAACAAATTATTATGGTAGGTACCCATAACACTTCCCTTTGTATTGCATTTTAAAGATGTGATCAGTTTAATCTTAATAACCATCCATTACATGCGACACAAAACACATCACAACACAACACGATACAAATCGTGACATTATAGAGTCTTTCTCTTTCTTTTTCACGCGACATGGCACTAAACCACAACCGAACCATAGATATACTACATCACGTTACAAGGACGAAGTCCGCACTTGCATTTTACATCTGTATGCACATTTGTATATGTTAAACATTCATATTCATTCCAGCGAGTTCCCATAGGATGTTGTGCTTGTGCTCCTCTTGGAATTCTGTTTTCATTTATTTTTTTGTGTTCTTTTTGTTTAAGGTCCAAGTCACATGCATCGGAGGAGAACTTTTTTTCCATTTATTAATTTATTTATTTATTTTTTTATAAAAGAAGAAAACGTAATGAAATAAAAATAAAAAAAAAGTTCTGCAGCGCAACCAACTTAATTTTTACTTTTCCCACATAAATCTCAATCGCTGCTGGTTGTGGTTGTTATTTCCCCCCGTGCTACTGCAGGCCTCTAGCAATTTATTTTGTTGCTTTAACTATTTTTTTTTACTAGATATGCATCGGTATGTGTGCAACTTTTTTTTTGAATAGCATGAAGAGATGCAGTATAGTGTAGAAGTGTAGTGATGGTGCTGCAGTAATAGTATATCGTAATGGGAGGGAAGAAAGAATGAAACGAGGAGAAGGACGAGAAATAAAAAACAGAAATCCACCTGCATTCACTAAATTTATTTATGTAAGTGTTGCCATAGTAGGATTTTAATGGCTAAGATTTGAATGTTAACGAGAGAACATTCTAAAAAACTTTATAGCAACGAATTTTTTTTTGAATCAATCTAGTTGCAACATTAAAGTGGAACTAATTATAATTCCAGTAAAAAGATATCTGTCACTTGGGAGAATAAAGGAATTAAGTGATACTGCAACAATTATTATAGTTTTATCATTCGATAGTTTTTTCAGTGCGAAATTATTTCATTTTCACATCAGTTAAGCTTAGTTTTGAAATAAGTTTTTTTGTTCGAACAAAATACATCTCTAACTTACTCATCTTAAGTGGTTTGTGTATGAGATTCAATTTCTGACAGATGCATGTTAATTTGACACTAGCTCAATCACTAAATAGCAACGTTAACATTTAAGGGAAGTGTTTTAATAGTTGTCAAACATTTTTTCGAAATGAACCGAAAGCAAAGCCCCTGCTTCGGTTTCGATACAATAGTTTTTCCACTCGAAAACAAAATGGAGTGAACAAAATCTCAATATGTTTATGGGTTAACTAAGACAAAATCAACTCTAAGCTAAAACAGTACTGAAAATTTGACAATTAATGTCAATTTTAAAAGTAATGAATATTCAATTTCAACCTAGGGTACATTTACAAAAATGGATCACAATTTTCTCCTTTTCATGCGTCAAATTCAATGTTATTTAATTGACAGGTGTGTCACCCTTTTTGAATCGGGTAAGAATTACGTGTCTCTTGATTACACATTACATTTTTATCAAATTCAACACTTTACCTATAATTTTTTTTCGCACGAAGTTGATACTTTCACAATTTTATAAAAATATTTTCAATTAAGCTTTATGTGAGTATTTCTGAAGAAGCACAGAAGTCTTGGAGAGATAAGCAACTTAAGTCTTAATTTGTTATTGAAAACTTTTTAAAAGACAGTTTCGCAGAAACTCTTTATTGAAGATACTTTGGTGTGTCCTCTTTTAATATCAAATTATAAGGAACAAGTGTAATTTAATCCTTAACCCTTATGTCAAATGTGAAGTAAATAAAGTTTTACAAGTTAAAAAACGTAGATTAAAGTAAAGGATAAGCATAAAAAGAATCTCTCCATACACCAATATTATAAGCAAATGGACTTGTAGAAGAATAAACAGTGAAATTCTTGAAATCACGAAATGTCAAATTCTATTTTAACTTGAATTTTAACTTCAATTCCACGAAAAAACCACCAAATTTGTTACATCAAATATCTCATACATGTAATTGAAGAACAATGTAAATAGTGTTTTTATTTGGATAAGTGTCATACACGAAAAAAAAGAAAAAACAATAGAATAACCATAAACAATGTCAAGTAGAGACGAGAGAATGATGCAATCTTCCTATAGACACATAATCTACCCGTTCTATTCTAGGGTCAAGCCTATTTGCCAAATGTCAAGCCTTTGTTTGCCAATTAGTAACATTTTTCATATACAGATGTGATATTCTGGCGTTTCATCGTTCCATCATTTCGTCGTTGCTTGTCGACCTCTTTTCTATTTAGTTTTTTTTTTTTTTGTATTATATTTTCCCTCTGATGGTTCTTCATTATTAATATTTTTCTCCCCAGAAAGAAAATGAAACAAACTCTTTACTGTATACTCGCGGAACAGCAAACAAGCTTAGCAACACAAAACCCTTAAGAGATTACCCTGCGGTCCTTAATTAAATATTTCAAATGATGATCTAGTAGAAGTAGTAGTTTTGTTTTTTTTTTTCTTATTTTACAAAAAAATGCAAAATTAAAAAAAAAAAGAGAAAACTGTGTCACGTTGTGTAAATAAGTTCCTAATCATAGTACAAGTATCATCATCATCATCAACATCATATAATTTAATCATTCATTGCCCATTGGTATTTGACATGCCAGTCAGTCATGAAGTACATCATCAATTTAATTGCAGTCATTAAAAAATTTCTTATCAGTTTTTAATTGCAAAATAAATGTGATTCTTTGAATACATGCAAACATATATAAATATACAATATATTTATACTTGTTTTAATTTTTATTATTATTATTGTCTAGCTGCATGATATTTGGGTTCGATTAAAACAACAACAATAAAAACAATAATCGTTAAAAAAAAGTGACTGCACAAACAGTAAAATTGCAATGGTGTGGTGCCGTTTTTTTTTTTTTTTTTTAATTTTATTTTCTGAAAATGAATATTAAAGCGACTTATAAATAATATTAGTCATTGTGTCATTATAAAATTGTTAGCCAACCATATTGTTCATGTTCATGTGTATTATTATATATTTTATAAATTATAAGATTGTATTTAATTTTTGACATTTTTATTTGTTTTTTGTCTGCTTTGGTGTTTTTTTCTTTGGTGTCGGCTTAAACAAAAACAAACAATATCTTAAATGATATAACCAAAAATATATAAAAACATAACTGTCAAGTAAACATTTAAAAGAAAAATAGACAAAATTTAAATTTGTTGTCTTGAGTTTTTTTTTATTTATTGTTTACTAAAAATAAAATTAAAATAATACGATTTTTATACGTCAAGCATATTTTGGATTATTGACACTATATTAATTTTTGAAGAGGTGTTTTTTATGAGAAAATTATATCCAAATATTTTATTTAATTATATTTTATATTTTGGAAAATTATATTTCACTATTGGTCGTTTTTTTAGGGGAATGACATTTTATTAAGACTTAAGACATTTATTAAGACTTTGCATGGGCATTTTTTCAAGGCAAGAATAATATGTGTAGTCATTCTTAGTTTTCTTTATTTTATTTGGATTTAAAAATAAATTATTTTATTAAAAATGAATGTTTATTGACTGATCAACGATTACCTCTTAGAAGTGTTTTGGAGTCTTCTGAAATTCGTAAAATACTCCATTTTTACTAACCTCTTAATGTCAGTTGTCAAATTTTGGGTTGACAAGGAAATACCTACAAAAATGGCAACAAAATCAAATTTCACAATGTTTAAATATGTAAATTTAAATATTGCTCCTTTTTCAAAGATATTTTGTAAATACATTTACCAGAAAAATAAATGTCATTTTTTTATGGATGGGCAATTAATTTATCTTGAAGCACATTTCAACGGAAATGGTTTTAAGACCTTAATTTAAAATTTCATCGTTTTTTTCTTATATTTTAGACTTAACTACTTTACCTGTTCTCGGTTTTGTTTATATGCAGCTCAACTGCACCTCAACTGAATTTGTTTTTCTAATTTTTTCCCAAAATTGATGATCTGCCTGATTTTTAATCACCTTTTCCAATTGATGGGAAATGAAAGGGTTCATTCATATTAAATAATCATCTAACTAAGCCGATTAAGTTAGAAAATATAATTAATATAATTTATTCTTCTTTACATTAAAGCCTCCAGTCAACTTATGTATATATGTACCATTTCTATAATCGTTTCACCGTTCTGTAAGTCAGGGTCACATGTTTTTTTATTTGTGTTGTATCTTACATACATTTCTATAAAGGTAGGTAGTTCCCCAAAAATAAAACGAATTCCTATTTGTACGAGTATGTATTCAAACATTAAAAAAAAAAACATGCCAATGATAAAGATGATGTGATCCACGTGATATAAAATACAAAATTAAATATAAAAAAAATAAAAACCATTCCAGCACGATATAAGTTTTATAGGAAAACAAGTGATGATGACGTTAATAATATACCATCATCATCATCATCATCACCATCATAACCCCTTTTCTTTTATTTTCTTTTAAGATGACGATATGTTTTAGAATGTATATAATATACTTTATCTACTACCATATCAAATATGTACTATATACAAAAAAGTACCTAATATAAAATGAACCTGTCATCGAGAAAACGATGAAAACATACAATTGTCAAACCCGTTTTTGTCGTAGGAAGCCAAACATTGTGTACAGGTTTTTTTTTTCATTTTTTGTATTTAGTTCAAAAACTTCAACAAAAAAAAATAAATAAAAATCAGATACGGTAAGAAAAGAGAAGGATGAAGAAAGCAAATACAAGAAAGAAAAAAAAAACTTATTTGTTGTTTAAACATCAGAAGATGATGGAGAAAAAAAAATATAAACCGAACGAGCCGAACGAACCAAGAAAACTTGAAAGACGGGTTCTCTGTTTTGTTGTTTGGCTTTTGTTTAACTCGTGTCTTAACCCATCTACCTACCATATCTACCTAAATCTATCCACGTTAAAGGTTTCTTCTATAACTACTTTTTTCTTTGAAGCTCCTCTATGCCAAAGAAACACCGATAATAAAAGCGCGTTTCCAGACTTCCAGCTTCTTCTTCATCTTCTATGTACTTCTAACGAACTCAAAAGTCCATTATGATTGTAAGCATCATTATGATCTTGTTTCTTGGTACATAGCACCACCATCATCATCAACATCATCTTCATCGCCATCACATGTTTCAAGACATATCAATGGTTTTCTTTTTGGGATCATCTTCATTTTATAAAATGGAAAAAGAAACTACCTACCTACATTCCACATCTACATAGTAGTAAAAAAAAAAAACCGTAGAAGAAGAATATTTTTATATCAGAAGAATCCAACAAAGACTTCTTTTTATTATGTGCAAGGAGCTTAACATTGTTGCGTGTTTCTTTTTTTTTAAGAAACAAGAGAATTTTGTGTAAGAAAAACTTCCATACCAATACAAAATAAAAAATTAAGAATACCGAATATTTAAAAAAGAAAAATTTGTAAAAGAAAACTTTGTATTACGAACAGAACTTTAAAGTATATATTTCCTATTAATACGAAATAGAGGAATTTGACAGTTAATTCAGGAGTAATTTGCGCAACATTGAGTACGGAAAATGTGACATGTGAAGTACTGTTTTGGAGAACACGACAGATGTCACATTCTTTGTATTCGTGTTCGTAAATTGATCTTAAATTAATTGAAGAGAGATCGCTGACATAAAATCATTATAGCGATTAAGTCTTAACATGCACATATTTATGTGTATATGGTTTTTAAAACTTCATCTGTCACTGACAAAGATAGTTCTGATGTTCTATAGAACAATATCAACTATGTTTTTTTGTCTGACAAAGAAAAACCCGTACATTGTTACCATTTTCATAAGGCCCAGGTTACATTGCATACGAACATAATCTGAAAAGAAAAATATTCTGACATATTCCTTAGAATGAGTGCTTTAAAATTGTATCTCGAAAAACTCATTTTGACAGATCAGCTCTATATTTGCTCAAAAATAAAATCAGAAAAGAAAATTGCTTTAACCAATTCAAGTTCATTTAAGCTGTGTATCAATTGAGCTAGTCATCAAGTGGTGTTTGACGTTTAAAACATTTCTTCATGAACGTGTTCATTCTTTTTGTCTACTTCTCAAAGCTATTTACTTTTTAAGGTTTCTGGAAACTTTGTTTGGTATAATACACTTAAATATTTGTTTCATATTTTTAAATGTATATATTATAAAATGATTCTTAAATTTGTTGGTAGGGTTAGATATATGTTAGCAATAGAACCACCAAGTGTATTCAAAAAAGGAACGCATCCATTGATTGCGTTCAGTGGTTGAAATTCAGTTGAACTTCTAAAAAGTTCTGTTTGTTTAGAAAATGTTCGTGATCCTGATCATGTTAGTTTTTAAATGAATGTCAAATCCAAAGGGGTTTTTCATTACAAACTATATTTTCCCAAAAACTACTTTTCGGAGGTTGATCTGTTTTTGTTTTTAATCATAAAAAGGTTGATTACATAAAATTAATTTAAATATATGATCAAATTGAGAGCTCCCAAAATATTCAGAGTTACATATTTTCCATTTCTTTGCAATTTTTGAACAAATTTAAGTTTCTACTCATAAAAGGACAGACAAAAAGGGGAAATAAAGATGAACTCAGCGCTTAGCCGGTTCTCGGCTCGCACTCTTAAACCGAGCCGATGAAATAATCAAAACATTTTTGCTTCTTTTGTGTTGTTGTTTCTTTTTCAATATTTACGCTTCCGTTTACATGTTCTTTTACTTCTGCAAATTTTATTTTCTTTCTTCTGTTTTATTTTTTTGCTCATCCACTAGGTTTACCTATACCTACTACAAAACTACAAGGGCATACTTTGTATGTTGTATGGCTTATAGGAGTAGCATCCGTGTATGTTACATTATTTACTCCCAGCCATGTTGTTGTTTTTGTTGTTCTTATGCTATGGACAATGATAAATAGGAAGAGAATAATAGGAATCTGGAAAGCCTGTTATAGAGAGGAAAAAGAACACACAAAAAAAAGCCTGCAAAAGCAAATGTTCTGGTTTTTTACTCACAAAAAGTTATACAAAAAAAAAGAAGAAGAAGAAATAACACTCATCCACAGATGGGCTTCCCTGTTTTTACGCGAATGTTTGTTTTATCTCTCTTTCACTCTTTTTGCACATAGGTACATGGATTTCATGTATACTACAGTCAGTCAACACCAGAATGATGGATCATTAATTTTTTTTTACTTCTTTCAATTCAAATTCAACGCGAACGATTTTTTTTTTTAATTTTATAAAAAGACAAATGTTAATTCTTAGAAATATGAATCTACATGGTTGCGGGTATTTCGGTAGGTAGTAGGTACTTGGTGTTTTTTTTTTTAAATTTAAGTGTTCCGGTCTGGGCCAAAGAACACACAAAAACAAAAAACTTTGAACAAAGAGAGCAAAGAAATAAAGAAAGAGACAAAGGCCACCATAAGTTACGTTTTTTTTTTTGTTTTTTGAAAAATTTCAAGGACATAATTCGTTCTGACGAAGACTCTTTGGTTCCTTTTTTCAAGAAATTTCAACAAAGGGTTTGGGTGATCGAAATTATTATACTTAGCCGACCAACACTTTCAGAATCCAGACAAGAGAATACATTTTTTTTTTTTCAAGATATGAAATTTTGAATAATGAAATGAATTTATGTATGTTGGTAGAAAATGTAGCTATTTAAGGATTATTTTTTTTATCAACAAAAAATTTTGATATGGCAAATTGAAGTGTCATTTAAAAGAACTTAAAAAATAGACTTTGATTGATGAAGAAATAATAGGTAGCTCTACATTTAATCTTAAAAATGATGACAAATTTTGGAAGTCAGTTGAATAAAAGCCAAAATACCTACAATAACACGACATTACCCACTCCTGAAATATTCTATCTGATCTATCGGATTATTGGATTGTTGTATCATTGTATCATTGAACACCTGGACGGATTTATTCTATGAACATTATATTTCGAGACTAACTTGATACCATAAAATATTCAATAACAATTTTTATAGAATTTATTATTTAGTCGTATAAATTTAAATATACTTTACCACATTTTTTGATTTTGTTTTTATCCAATTAATCCAATTTGTGATTTTTTTGGTTTACATACCTGCAAAGAAAAGAAAAACAAAAATTAGTTTTTATTTTTAAAAACGAAATAATTCTTTTTAACTTTGATTATTTCTAAAACAAATATTTATTAAATTGAATTGCAATTTTACTCTATAGCGAGTAGGGCTATCAGATGACACAACATAAGACATAAATACAAGACAGTGGGAAAGAGAAATAACACATGGCAACAGATTACAGTAGGTTTCTATATTTTTACTAGATTTTTTGACAGATCAACTCTAAAAGTATAAAAAAATACTCTTGCTGTTATAATGTTTGTATACCACTAATTAAATAGTCCGTTTACTAATCTTAAGAACATTTTAACTTATTAAAAAAAAAACAATAAAAAAGACAATCGTTACTAAATCAAGTTCTTCAAGTATACATATATACTTATTACTTGTCAACTGTCAATCAACAAATCTACATTATCAATAATAATTTTATTTATTCCTCCTTTCCTTTTAATTTATTTCAAAAATGCAGTTTTCTGATTAAAACATTTAAATTCTAAGCCGTTCAAATAAAGAATATAAATTTATAGGTTAACTTTATTATTATTGTTTTCTTATACAAAAATGAACTTCTAATTTTTTACTATAGGTTATGTACAACGTGTGTTGACTGAACTTGACGCATGGAACAGCTTAAAGATTTCTTTGTATTTCTAAATGTCAACTGTTTACTAATATATACACATATGCGTGTCATGCCACATGTTTCGGAAAAAAAGAGAAAAAAAAAAAAAACATTATTAAATCAATCGAAACGATTAGTCATTATTAGTTTGATAAAATATTCATAAAACCAGACTTGTTTTTTTTTTTTGTTTGTTTTGAAAAAATAAAAATAAAAATATGAGTTCGTTTCGATGGAAACTTTCCTCTAATAAATAAATTAGTACACATAGTTCTTTTTGTTGTTGTATCTATATCTCTCTCTCTCTTACTCTTTTTAGTAAATTATTTTTGAACTTTAAAAAGAATTAAAGAACACAAATGAAATTATTAATCATAACTTTATGAATAAAAACAAAACAACAATTTTTAATCCAATCTGTAAAAAATGGTGGAAATTTTGAAATGGATACGAGTCAAGTACAAATTTGTTCAAGAATGTAATCATTTGGGTTTGCAATCTTTCATGAATGAAGTTTAAAGAATAAATACATTTAATTTATTTTGGAATTAAGATTTCAATTGTTATAAGATTGTCCCAAAAAATTTGATTACATTCTATTGAATCTTCAGGTTACTTCAAGGCTTTGACACATTATTTCGAGTCCTTATTATTCATTAGCAATCACGTTCATTTATGTATACTTAAATTACAATTATTTCAAGAGACGGATGACTTCTCAAAAGTCAGAATTGACACATGCTGGTGGTTGCAACATTCGTAATTAGTCTTAAAACTGAATCACTGAATGCAATCATTGAAAAGAATTCAATTACGAATTCATAGTGATTGCATTCACAACTCTCGTTGATGAAACGTATAGCAAGATAAAATATCTGTTTCTGGAAAGTTGACAAATTTGTTTGACAGGAATGAACTAATAAAGTCCCGTTACTAATTACGAAAAACTTATCAGAAGTGTTGATCACACGATTTAACCTTCTTTTCAAATCTATGGAGATCGATATAATTTATGTTTGACGTTTTATATAAAATGACAGTTAGAAACTTCAATTCGATTCTATAAATTAATTGATATCATCAACAAAATCAAAAAACATACAAATTACAAATTTATGTTTTAATCAAAAATCATGTGGTCCCTCTAAGCGATGCAATTTTACTGCTGATGATGATAATGATGATGATGATGGAAATTTCACTCTTATTTTGTGTGAAGTGAACTTTTGTGTTGCAGCATTGTGTTTGATTGTTGCAAGTATTCGCATGTGACGCAACACAATACTAGCTTAGGTTGGTATAGTTGAATTTATATAAAAGGCCAAATTAATACACCAGCTGTGACAGTCACATAATAGATTTTCCATGCCATCCACAGAATTGATTTATGTTCAATTTTCCACAATTTTCCTGTTTGTATGTATGTATGTACGAGTATGTGTGTAGATTGTTTCAGTACGAGTACAGTACACAACAATGCATGGTGAACAATTTAATTTTGTTTTTTTTTTTTTGTAATTTCAACTCGCTGCATGACACAATTCCACACATTTTGCATTTTATAAATATGTATGTAGGTATTGGTACACAATACACATGTATGTATGTATGCTGTTGGTTTCGGTTGGCTTTTCCTTTGAATTAAATTTATTGTGTTGTCATTTGGCTTTTGTTAGTTTAATTCAATTTAAGTTGGTGGTCTTTGTCGTTGTGTCGTCGTTGAGTCTACAGTCTACTAAAGAATAAAAACTATTACACTGAATGCAATTTGGTATTTTACAATTTTATTTTTTTTATTTTGTCTTGTTCTTATTTAACAACAGGAAAAGACAAACAACGACGACGGTTGTATTATTTGTATGGAAATTATAGCGATGTCACTTTAAAATACAGGACTGTGTACAAAATTCAACTTTTTTCGTATTCTTTTGCAAATGTTTTCGACAAATTTTATGTATACATTTTAACTTGACTGTAAAAACAACACAATTATTCTTTTTTTCGGTGTCAAACTAAACCTAAACCCAACCTGAATTACACGATACAGCACTACTTAGTTAGAAGTAGGTACATAGTATACATAAAAAGGATTGGAAAGAATTTTTGTCGACATATAGTGGATTGAGAAACTAGGTGTTTTATTGTGTCATTTAGACAGTTCACAGGTGGCATTCAGTTCAAATTCGAAGTAGGTGCACCTAATGAAAAGAATGCAGTTTAGAGTATTGGTAATCGAATCAGCACAATCTAGTTTAAGAATCAAGTATGACACCCACTTTGACATTTCCATCCATTTTCAATGGTCAACTAAAAGACAAATAAATATTTAATGTAACCAATAAAAAATGTTTCCATCTACTTTGTGCCTCTCGGCGATGAAACTTCCCTCGGAATGGAAATAATGTCAAAAATATTCCCTCTTATTAATTTATGTAAAAATTGAAGTTTCTTTGGTGCATATGCATTCAGTTATAAAAATTCGAACTAACAAGTGTCAAAAAAACTAAGTCCGTTTTCAGTCACTGTTTATTATAGATACAACTTTTAAATTCAAAATACATTCATAGTCATAAGTCATAAGGATCGACACAAGGAAAAGTACAGGGATGATTTTGAGGAAAATTAAGAAACAATAATTCAGGGGTGATAAATGAAATGATGACACAAGCAACAATCGAAAATTATTGACATTTATTTTATTCTTTTACAATTATTTTATGACAGAATTACAATTTTTTTACTTGTATTACTGCGCAGACAAAGGTAACTAATAAAACCAGCTAATGTGTTAATTTAATGACTGCTTTTGGGATAAAAAAAAATAACAACACTGATTATTTCACAAATGAACTGCAAAAAAATTTGTTTTTGAAGTTTCAGTCTCAAAGTAAATGCAATGAATGAAATCTATAAAATAAAAATGAATTCAATGAATGATATTAATGTGATTGCATTCACAAAAGATTGCAATCTTTTTTAAGACCCTGCCTATTTTTTAATAACCTCAACTGATTTCTAGATTTAATTATGTTGAATTGAATTAATTGACAGTTCATTAACTTGCACTTGACAAACAATGTCCTTCAAAAGTTAATTAATTAAATCTTTTGATATTCCGATCCATCAATCTATTTGACAATTCTTTATATATACATGTCTTTTTGTACATAATATAACCTTCCTAATAACAGCACATTAATAATAATGTGGTTTGTAATATACGTCCCCCCTTAATCCCATCCCATCATATGTACATATGTATCTACTTAATGGACAAAAAAAAAACACATTGAACTTTGTGTCTTTTTTTTTTGTGTCGTCTGTTACATGGGGGATACATATTAAAAGTGTCTAAAAATATCTTCCAATGTACCTAATACCCCAAGTATCTTTCTGTATACATAAATAAGTGCATAAAGATATATGATACAAACAACAACAACAACGAAAAAAAATACACTTTGCTTCCTTTCTTTTATACATATTATAACCTTTCTCTGTTGCATATGTGTTCAGTATGAGTTTGAGTTTCAAGTAACGAACCTCTCATCATAATCAACAATTCATAAGGCAGTCAGTCACAAGGAAGTCACTTAAGTGCACATCAAATCCCACAAAGTAGTTTTATTCACTATATACACACACAGTATAAGATACATTCATACAGATGTGTATCTTTATATACATATATGAACAGAAAAAAAGATGTGTGTAACTACTGATTACACAGCATAGAGAGGAATAAGATATGTACATATGAAAAGTCTGGCAACATCGGCTTTGGCCATCATCATGTTTGCCACATTTAGTGCCTTTAAAGTTTTGTTGAGTCTTACAAAAACAAAAATCACTCATCAGCATATATAAAACACTATCTTCGTATATCTTATAGATACCTATAAGTAGTTATAACTATATCAGCGAGAGAGATCTATATAATCGTACTTCGTATTATGTGTGTTGTTTTGTTTCCTACGTAAAATATGCACATTTAGATTTTGTATCTTTGCATCATTCATTATTATTATGAGCTATATAACTGATGCGGATAGATACATTAGACTTTGAAGCTTATACTCGAATGTGCTGATGCATGGCATATGTAAATGTCATTATTCATATATGTACATTATACATGCATAGATACTTATACCTTTATGCACTTTATTACTTTATACTCCAGTATAGATACAATCGACTGTCGGTCGTCGTCGTGAAATAAAAACAAATATAAAAATAAACAAAAAATCATGTAACTTATTATGTGTGTGTGATGTAAACTAGGTGATTGAATGACAGCTGGTGTTATAACTCGAAAACCCACCGCCCACCTTCAACCTAATTAAGGCTCTGAAGTAAGGGAGCATGGTCGGAGTAATAATAAAAAAAGAAATCATAGGCAAAAACAATGCAGGTTCTATAATACCTCTAAATGTTGGAATATCTTGCATACATAATTAGTTCGAGGTATTGGTAAAACATCTCCAGAGGTAAAACAGTGTGTTAAAAAAAAATTAACATTTTCATCTTCTGAATATTTATATTGTCAAGAAAAACTCCAGCCCATTCCATTCCATCTCACTCCAAGACTCAATGAACTAAAATCAATAACTCGAAAATCTGATAATATCTCGTCGTAAATCCACACGTCAAAACATCTCCTAAGGACGAAAACAGAAGTTTAATTCTTCCATCAAATGTTTGCTTGACTCTCAATAGAACTTTGTTCTTCAATCCAAGCCACACATCTCACAACGGCATATTTTTTAACGAAATCTGTCTTAAGTCTCGCTCACATCGTCTGTGTAAGAAACTGTCAAACTTCTGATATTTACGATTTCGATTGGTTAGAACTTTTAAATGTTTTTAATTCGACGTTAAAACATTAGTATTCTGGTTGCCAACTGCTGAATGGATTTTCATAAAAGTTGAAGTATTTACATGGCTTTTAAATGAGTTCTCCCAGTGTCAGCTGTCACTCTTGATTTTGACAGACTCGTTAAACAAAAAACAAAAAAATGCATCTGCGCTGGTACAATTTTTGATTTAGACGTTCGATTTGCTCGCAATTTTTGTTTTATCAACTCATCATGAATTATGACTTATTAATTTGCTGTTAATTAATTAATTAGGTAGTAAAATATGTCATTAAACATTTTCTAGATGTTATTTTTATTGTCGTTTTTGATATAATAATTCAGTAAAGCTTCGCCCTAAAAAGGGGTAAACACTTACTGCCCTGAATAGTGGATTGTTTATGCTCTGTTAATTTGTCATTAATTGATCATAAATTGTGTAAGTGAAGGAGTTTTAAATCTGTCAAGCAGAGAACATCCCTGCAAATGGATTTTTGACTTATATAGAGTATTCAAACATTGAATGGTTAATAATTTGTAAGAGCTTTTTTTCTGTTGAATTGACAAACATTTTATTAACATCTCAGCGCCTTTTAACTGTCAATAGCCTTAATAACGACTCTGTCAAATAGTTACAGCTACATATAAAAAAGAAGAGAAAAAGAGATAAATATAATATTGGAAAGGGAAGAAACACACACACAAAATAAATAAATAAGTTTTCCTGCGTCACAAAAGGGGTGTTCTAAATAGTTGTGTATGGTTAACAATAGGCAGTCATCTTTTTATTTTTTTATTATTTATTTTATTGTTATTTAGTTGTGTGTTATTATTGTTGTTAAGTTGCACACGATATACAAGATTCTATTAAACAATCGGATTTTATTACACAAGAAATAGTTATTGTTACATGACAACCTAACAACGGTATAGTTGTAGTAGTTGTCACCATTGACGTAGGCACAAACATATACAATCCATCCATCATACATTTACATCAACAAACAAACAAACCAAACAAACTTGAAACATTACACCTAACGTTGTTGTACGAGTAGATAGGTGGATATAAACCCACTTTTTCATTGTATGCAAACAAGAATTAATACGAAAACAATAAAATAAAACAACATAACATTCTACTCAAGTCAGCAAGTAAGGTATTGTCTTTTTTTTTTGTTTGTTGTTTAATTTTTGAATGACGGAAAAGTCAGGTCATGCGACAACAAGCGACAGCGACACCTAAGCCCAAACGAAACGAACCAAACCGGCTTCCCGCTAGCTTGTGTTTCCACCTTCAGTTACCTACCATCAGCAGAACAGAAAAATTAAATTACCTCCCTGTCTTCCTTTTCATGTATCATGTGGTGTGACATGTTGTGTGTGTGTGTGTGTCACCCGTCAAACTCAGTGTGGGGTGAAATAAAAAAAATAAATACTCGCACAATTCTACTGCATGTCCTCTAAAAAACAAAAAACAAAAAAACTATCTACTCATAATGTATAAATGTGCTTGCTCACTAGACAGATACTAGTTCATATGAGAGATAGATACATACATACATATATACGGACATTCTAGTTATGCCAAAAGGCAACACACATAGACACAGTTCGTAGGCATCACATCACTCACATTTACTTAGACATACTATTTAGTATTTAATAGAAGAATTATGCTAATTATATCAACGCAGAATAATTATTTATTCTTGAGGCATGTGGCGTGGATGTGTGGCTGTGCGGCTGGGCTGTGCGGATTGAGGAGGACTGCGACAACGACAGCGACACTGACAACTATGGCGTGGAATTGCGGTTAACGTTATGACAGAGACGTCGGTAGTGCGGATGGTGCGATGGTACATTGGCGGCTCTTGGACGCACACATAGCACATCAGACCCCATCAGCACCACTCACCACTCACCATTTACCACTCAACATTCACCACTCACCGGGCAAAGTATCTATCTATCTATCCACTAGGATTTGAAACAACAACAAAAAAAAAGGAAAAAATTAATAATTCAAATATATTATGTGGGGGGTCAGGCATTACCTTATGAGAATATTAAATGTAAAAAAAACAAAAAAATAGAGAAAAAAAGCCAACAACGAGAGGGAACAAAAATTACTAATTAGATTTTACCATCATAGTCATTAAATAGGCGAATGTGTGTGTGTGCCTAGATTCTACACAAACACATTCATATTTATGTTTGCTCATTCCTATATAATGTATGTACATATGATGGGAAACCTTTTTGTTAGATTGCCTCGAACAAAAGGGTGCTTTGGGGGTAGGTAAACCACCTCGCAAAAAGAAGCATTTGGGATTTGAGATTATGAAGTTAAAATTGGCTTCGAGGTATTAAAAAATAAAAGAGGGAATATAATTAAATATTTCATTAGCTGGACTAAATCCATATACATATAGCATATTGTTAATTCGACAAGTGACTATACTTCCAGTTCCAAGGTGCGTTTGTTTTTTTATCTTCTATGTATCTATAGCGAAAAAGAGGTAAAGAATTTTTGTGTATAAAGAGGATCATGTAAATTAACAGGGTGTTTATGATAATTCTACAGGGTGTTGTCGATAGATGTGTAGACAGAATATAATTTTAATTTCATGTGCTTTACCCCTTAGAACTGAATTTTGAAAATTGCAAATCAGCGCATTTTGACATTTCAGATTATTTGTCTTAGGGCCACTGCACATGAAAGTCTGTTTGTTTTACTATACAGATGCAAAATAGAATTTCATTTATACTGCGATCAAAATATTATCAATAAAATTTAAGTAAATATTCACCAAATTTCATCCAGTCACGTTCGATTTTGTTTAAACAATTAAAACCCTTTTCATGCTTTTTTTTGATCCTTTTTTTTATTTATTTTGTAAATGAAATGTTAAGCTTTGAAAAGAATTAAAATAAATCTATATAATTGATGTGAAACGCATGCACCACAATTCTTTTTTTTTACCAAAATTGGTATATTTAATTTTCTGACAGTTTGTTATGTTATACGAGTATGGTAGGTTAATGTGCGTAGTGCGTTATGCGTTATATTAAAACTTCAATCTAAAGGGGGTTATATATGTATGTATATGTTTGCCTTTGCACATTGACAGCAACATATTATTTATTTCCTACTCATAATTTATTTATTTATTTCTTTTTTTTTAATATCAACCTATCCACGTTTAGTCGTTTACCTTACCTACTTTTTATTCATCAAGTAAAAAAACTCCCCTGGCAATGTTCGTTGAGCGCGTGTCGTACAAAAAAAAATAAAAAAACAAAGTTCCACGCAATGAATAAACCGCATGTCACCCTACAGTGTTTCCGGTTCCGAAATAGTAATTATTATTACAGAAAAAAAAAGAACCCACTTCCATTTAACCACACTACAATATTAAAAAAGTAAATTGAAAAATGTGAATAAAAAAATGCAATTAATCTTGTACAGTTTGTTGACTTAAAATAAAATAAAAATATATATATGTATGTATATTTACTTAGGTACACCCGTACACCAACACAATTGATTATTATGTAACTTTACCATCAAGCTGTGGCGGCAAACAAAAATTGAGAATAAATAAATTACAATTTTTTTTGTTTGGTTGTACGCAATCAGAAATACGTTTGTATATAGTATAGAAACCTGATGATCAATTAAAATTTATTAAATGTTTTAATAAAGAATGAACATAAAATAAATTTTATTAATTAATTTTTAAACAATTATTTTTTCATAGAAATCTGCATCCTCTTTTTAACAAGGAAATGATTAATTATAAAACATATCCTAAATTATAAGGTATCATATTTCAATTCTTAATCTAAGTTAAGCACTGGAAATTTACACTGATTGCTTGATTTAAAAAATATTTACATATACATATACGTAAAAGGAAAGAGAAAGCCCAAAAAGGTAACAGATCTTCCAATAAGGACTGCTGAATTTTGACAGTTGATACAGCGCCGATACATCTGTCACATTGGCTGACATTTATTTAGATTGTTTTGGACAATCTCAATTAGTAAATACACGTTCAGTGGATTTCACCACGGTGACTATAATCATCAAACGGAGATTCCGCAGTGTGGTGGATAAATTACAGTCCACTTATATTCCACATATATAAAATGGCAACGATAGATCTTTCAAACGAATACAAAATGTCAAGGCATGTTTGTCTTATTCAATTCAAAATAGAAAACTCACAATTGAACACCGTGACAGTTAAAAATAGAAGAATTTGAGTTCGGTCATAGCTAACAACCCGATATTATCAGTTAACTGTCAAAAAATTGAACCATCTGTCAAAAGGAAAGAAGTAGCAACATTGATGCACTTTTAAAGTATTTTTATATAAAGTTAATATTTAAAAAGCAAATACAAAACATTTAATATCAAATAATGGACAATAAAAATAAATAAAAACTACTAACAGAGGTTGAGTAATAAAATTAATACCTTGAGCTTTAAACAACCTTTAGTAAATCCATTATTTTAACTTTGAATTAACAATCAATATCCTACTTTCAATGTCCAGAACATTAAAAAAAAACCTATTTACAATAATTCAAAAGACAAATAAATTTAAAAGTTGATAAATATTAACATCTAGAAACAAAACAAATACAAATACAATGTCCTATTTGTATAATCGTCTAGAGTGAAAACGCCCCTTTAAAAAAAATTAATTTCAATATGATTGACTGCAATGATAATGGTTCTGTCAATAATTGTGCATATACTTATACATATATTAAGTTTTATCAATAAATTAAAATATTCAATGAGATTTCCACGTGTTTTAAATATTGTTTTGTATTCAAATCAACACTTTAATATTGATTGACAAGTCTCAATATTTAAACAAATAAAATGCTTAAGATTGAGGAAAAAAATAAACAATTTCAATTAAAAAAAAAAATAGTGTTTTATGACACCCCTAGTAACAATTATTCTTGTTATGTGTGAAAGATATATTTTCTTTATTTTTGAGTTAAAATCTCGTCACGTTGTTGGATACAAAACATAATGCGGTTCTGTTGATTAGGTTCATAAAATACACCATTTTTTATAGGCACATAACTTCAAACTAAAATTTGACATCAACATAAAAATTTTCTAGAATTGCTAAATTAAGGTAAAAAAGAGTAACAAATGCAGATAAATAACTGATGACAGTTCAGAATCTAGTGATAATTGTGCAAAAAATATATTTCTCAATAAACAATAACAGAACGCACCTAAAACGGTTTATGAACGAACCTTTTCCGCCATTTACAAATTGCAAAATGTCAAATGTCGCTTTAATTTAGAGGACCTATATTCTATGAATTTACTTTAGAACTATGTAAAAATGAATCAATTGTTTATTTTAATAATGAGTATGTTTTTTTTTTGTGCTAAATATTGACTTGAATTTTTAATCAAATTTAAAAATATGTCTCTAATGAAATGAACCCCACTGTTGGTTGACAAATAAGCAAATGCTTTCAATTCATGAATCGCACTACATAACTCATAAAACTTTTCCTAACTTACTCAAATCAATAAGTAGAGATAGTGGTGTACACAATACATACAAACATATAAAAAATAATAAAATTGGAAATTATTTACATATAAAAAAAAATTTAATTTATTGAATGTGTCTGTATCTGTAGAATGATTACAAAAAACAAATAAAGACTCTTGATTTTCGATTTTGTATCTTATCTTATCTGAAGTAAAATTCTTAGATTTTGATAAGCTTTTTAACATTTAACTGTGTATGTTTAATTTTACATTAGTGTAAGTATGTATATTCACATATGCACTTATCAAACATTACAGATGTACAATAAATGGTTCTTTGGTTTCTTATCTATCTGACACACTTTGCACAGCTGAATTATTGTGATAGACGTTTTTTTTTTTCAAGTGAAAATATTTAAGAGCTGATTCATTCAAATGAAAACATTTTACTTTTTTAAATATTAGGGTAACAATCTTTATGGTCAGAAACACTTTGTGGACTTGATTATTTTTCAAATGGATTTTGTGTTTTTGAAGATTTCTTCGTTGCCTCATAAATTTGAAATAAAAAAATATTCCAATTTTTATTATGATAAAACGTCATTGGAATTTCTATTTCCGAATATTAAAAATCTTTATGTTCAAGAAAGAGCCAACGAGATATAATTTTTAATTGAATTGATTATTTATTGAGTTTTGTTCAAAAATATTAATTTAACTGACGTATTTGAGTCCAAGCCTCGAAACTTTGAAGAAAATAACTAATCAACTGTCATAATTTAAGCGTATATCAGGTCAATCTATTAAAAAACAAGAGTTCTTTTCCCCACTAAATGCTGTCGAATTCATCTCTACTTTCTGTCAAATTTTACCAAAAGCATGTTTAACCAAAACAAAATATGGAGGCAATTCCTTAAATTCAAAAAATCACATATACTAATTTATTGAAACATATTAACCTGATAATTGATTAATTTTACCTGATAGTTGCTTCTTAATTTTCCTTTCCAAGCCCTTCTAGTAAGAAAAAACATACAACTACAATTTAAAAACTTTACTAACTCGTAGTTTACTATGAAACAGTCAATTTTATACTTTAAAGATGAGATTAAATAAAACGCGACTGGTTAATTTAACAAGCTTTAAATGGTAAACAATTCCATATGTCACTTAATCTGGTGGTTTTTTAAATCAGTCAAAATCCCAATTTGAATATTTCACTTCATCTCCTAAGACACACAATGTTCTAAATTGAATTCAACCTGTATAATTTTAGCCAGAAAAAGAAACCTCATATGTCATTGTTAATGTCTACTGACATTGTTTCATTTTTCAATTTATATTCTTCCTAACTTACTTACCGTTAGGTAATGCGACTCAATGTCTGAAGTTAATCATGACAAATTAGGGTTACTTTTTATTTATCTCTATTAAAAACCATTAATTTTGAAGTTTAGTTTTTTTTTTGTTATCCATATTCATGTTTGACATTTGCATATATGTTAAGTTGATAAACAGTTATGAACTTAGTTAAATATAATTCATGCCCTTTTCATAAAAAACACATTATGTGTTTTATGTCAAAAGATAAAGATCTTTGTTTATGAAAAATTGCTTCTTTTGTTAAAATCTATTAAACATTTTTGTCTGCCTTCTGTTTGTCACATTTGTTTATTAATAAAACAGTTTTTGATGATTAATAAAACATTAAAACAAACAATATCAGTCCACCTTGTTCCAAGTATTATATTTTACTACTGTGTGGCAAAAGTTTGGAATAGTTGAGAAAATATAGCATTGGACAATAAAACATCAAAATCAAACAACGACAACTGTCAAATATGTCATCTTAACGAAAATAAGTCATTTAACTCAACGTAAAATTTGTTATCTCTGTGAAAACTTTTAATTGAATTTAAAATGCACACTAAACTTCAGCGCTCAGAAAGAATCACTCACAGCTAAATTCAGAAATTATACACTTCGTTCAGTTTAACTTTATTTAAAATAAAAAATAAAAATCATAACCTAAAAATAAATTATATTTCATTTTAAATAAGATGTAAAAAAGAAAGTCATTTACGTGTATAGAAAAAAAAAATTTAAAATGAAATCTCAGAGAATATTTTATTTTTCCCAAATTAGACATTTTATTGACGTCCAAGAAGGGAATCCAGATTGTACCCAACAACAAAAACAAAGATGTGCAGTACATACATTTGCATCACTCCGTTTAAAAAATATATTTTTTTGTTTTTTCTTATTTTATAATTTATATTTTCAGCACTTTCATCCATTTGTACATGTTCATAAAGGTGGATAATTCTATACACGATAAGACATTGATGAACTGACAGTTTGACAGTTCTTCTGTCAGAGATTTTTTCTTTTTATTTTATGTTTTCAGACAGATGATGATCAAAAAAAATATGAAAACACTTAGAAAATAAAACTATATCGATTGCAAGTTTTAAATTACCACATTTTGTTGTAAATTCCATTTAAAATATTTAAATATCCACAAACGTACCTGCAAAAAAAAAGAAGAGAAAAATAAGAAATTAGTCATTTTGAATTTATTAAATATTTTATAAATTATAATAATTGAATTTGTTTTTACAAAAAGAAAAAAATTTCAGAAAAAGGAAGGAACTACAAAAAAACCCATATAGTTGTATATCGCTCTTTAAATTATTCATTTTTCCTTCCTGTTTAAAGTGTCAGTATTCCACCAAAGTATACATATATAATTTTAGATACTTTGATCAAAGAAAATGCACGCATAATATTTTATACGAACTTCGAGATACGACAAATTTTTTTTTTTGATGAATTAAATTTCAAATCACGTGCCAAACGTTATTTTAAGCTCAACTTTTTATTTATGAGCATGTTCAGGACTTAATGCGTTTGACTTATGGAAAAGACCTGATGATGGTAAAAAGGCATTACCATCAAATTGCTGCTGATGAAATCTTTTAAATTAATTCACATACACACGAACACACTATAGAACGCCGTACACAAACACTATAGCAGAAAAAAGAATCGATTCAATATTTATGGAAATAAAAGAAGGAAATAATTCTAAGTTTGGTCTTGTTTTGAGTTTGTTGGAAAGGGAAAGAAAGAAGAAGAACAAATTAAAATGGCGGACAAACGATGACAAGTGAATGATGTGAGAATTTAATCATTTCTACAGGTTGCTGAGCTGTCAATCGATGGCTTTTTGTAATTTATTTTTCTTTATGTTCGTTAGTGTGTTTCACTTCGATTTTATTTGATAAGAAATTGTAATTTTATGCAAATTTCAAAATGTTGGCGGCAAAGAATACTCGAAGGAAATAATATGTACGTGTAAAGGTAGTACGGAAACCATTTGAGTCATTTGATTGCTTTGAAAGGGGAAATAAAATGAAGTCTGTTTGTCAAAACTGTCAAAAATGATATTTAATTTGAACTTAAATCAATTTTGTGGAGAAAATAATTGTTTGGCATGAAATTGAATTGATAATTTGATTTGTTTATAATTAATTAGTCCACGGTTTTCAAATGGTGCTCAACTGAATCTGAATCTTACTCAGTTAAGTGATTTCAAAGGATTAACTGGTGTTTAACTAGACTAGGGTTTAAATGTACAATTAATGAAAGTTTAATATTTAAATCAAGGTTCAATTTGAGTTAAGTGATATATTTCAAATGATTATCTTAAATATTTGTAATAATTGTCATTTTTGTCTTTGAACTCTGGTTGAATCCAAGTTAACCGAGGTTGATTTCATGATAAAATTTTAAGCTGCGCAATTTTCAGTAACTACAAAATTCAAATTAAATCCAAAAATTAGTCCTCTTAAAGCTTTAAGTGAAAATTAAAAAGACCAAAAGTAACCCAGACAACTCTTTTGCGTCCCAGACAGAAAACCATTATATTTTTTTTAAAGCTTTCTTTCTAAGAATTTTTCTTTTAAATTATGAAGATATACAAAAGCATGAAAATGTCATAAATCATTTGAAGAAAACTCAACCCAAAAAAAAATCAAATATTTGTATATGAACGAAAAAACCTTCAATCCTATTTTTTCTCATCAAAAACATTTCACACACACACCAAACACATGAGAGAATGTGTGAATGCATGATTCAGCTAATTCCATAAATAAATAATCTATAACTGTCACCAAGAATAATGTTTTTTTTTCTTTCTTTCTTTTTATTTGTTTTTAAGGATTATCAATGAACGTCAAACATATAAACTATACCACAAATTTATACACATGACAAAGTTAATCCTTTTTGCCGAAAAAGCTATTTGACATTAAGACAAGTTATATCATCAAGAAAATTTTGTTTATATTAAAGATTAAGGCCGACTAAGAAGCTTATCACAACCATCAATAATATTGAAAATCTTCCAACAGAAAAAAATCCTTAATTTTTCTTATAAGCTTTAATTTGAAAGTAACAAAAAAAAAAAAACAATTACAAAATTCGAAATAGGGAAAAAAAAATCAATCTGTCAAATGATTTTTTTCTGCCTAATTAATAACTGTCAATTTCAGTTTAGAATTTTTTATTTCAAGAACTTTATGTCAATTAATAGAAATGTTAAAGGTCCATTAATGTTATTAAGAAATCGAAACACACTTCAATGTTAACAAGACAGTTTAGTATTTTGACATATTTCCGATAAAAAAGATTTTCAAAGCTACTGTCAAACGAAACTGTCCTTCAAACAAATAAAATTATGAAATAGCAAAGAGATTTATAGAAAAACATTAATGTAACCAGTAAGGCAGTAAGTGAAGAGCAGATATGTAAAATACTCAAGTATTTCAGGAATTCAGTTCTAAAACACACAAGTATTAGGTTATGAGTACTCGATTGTGCTTTTGTACCTACTTGAAATTTTACATCCCTGTTCCCCAGACTGTGAAAACTGTTAGCGGCCATATTGCTAAAATGAATTCTGACAAATCGATTGGTATCATTCAGTGATCGACGGAGGATGAGTTCAACATCAAGTGGAAATGATGAAATTATTTTATTCAAATGGATATGTTTTGCTCGGAAAACGTTCAATGATGGGTTTCGCTCATTTTACGGTCCCATTAATCACTCTACCAAGGGAACTTATGTATTAATAGTAATGTGAGCTCTTGAGCAGTTAGAAACTGGAAATAATTTTCATACATGACCATAATTTTCTTGATAAATTTGTTCAACAAAAGAAACTTTCAAATTTGAAACAATAACAATTTACATGAGATCCAAGAGGGGGTCTAATGAATTCTAAAAAAGATGGTGGCGTCCTTGGTCCACATTTTTTTTTTGGGAACGATGAGTCAAATTCTTGGATATCAAGGACAAAATATAAAAATATTGAAAACTGATGTGACTAAAAAAATGTGTGTATAGTTAAATATCAACCATCAGAAAATTCAATAAATTCTTTTATGACAAATTTCTCAGAGGACCAAGTTTTAAAATATCATTTGACTACACAAAAAATTCATTTCAGCCATCTCTGAGATAAATGATAAATTTTGTGTGTCCTTTCAAAAATGTGTCTCCAATATTTATTTCATTAACAAAATACTCTTACCTATTTAATTTTTAATATTTGAAATTGAAAATGTAGGTATGTAGTAGATACCGACGACTATGTACAAGTAAACCTATTAACAACTTTTTTTTCTTCATCAAATTTAGGTACCTACGAGTACATCCTATAGATACATTATGCATATAAACGAAAAAATCTAAAACAGATAACTAGACCACACCCCAAATAAATTTTCTTTCTGTTGTCCATATAGATTGGGGATAGGTGATAAAGAGGACATACATATAAAAAAACATGCCATACACCAACCAAAAAAAAAAAAAAAAAATATTGTATATCCTTAAAAATAAAATTGAAAAGCAAAAATTTCTTTTCTTTTTTTATTTTTTTGTTGATGCTCCTCTCCATACCTAACATCTTTATGATTTGACACAAACCAACAAAAAAAAAAAGAAGAAGAGACAGAGAGAAAAATTTAGGCCCCGGTTCTTTATCCAAATTTATTCTTCAATTTAGGCCCCTTCCTATCAACCATCCTCCCCCCCCCACATGTTCCGAACCCTGGATTCCCGGATAGGAATCTGCATATATTTCTTTTATAATATCCTTCGAGCTTTTGTTTGGTTTTGTCGGTTCGGTCGGTTCGGGGGATACACGTACCTATACTCATTGAATCCGCACGTATACACTCAATAATTGTGTATACGTGTATGTCGTCGGTTGTCGGTAGTCGGACGTCGTCGTTCGTCATCAACGCAGAGCGGGGGTCCTCTAATCAAAGACGTTCTCGTTTTCTGCTTCGAAGAGTTTTGACTATTTTTTCTTTTTTTTTTTAAATTATTTCTTCTATTATTCATTCCTGGAGGACGTGACTGGCTGTGTCCTGTGTGTCGTGTGAAATGTGTTGTCAACGTGTTTTTAAACACACCACACACACACACGACTACACACGTATACAAAATAAACGGTACACGCAGTTTAAGACAACACTTTACTCGCAGGACTATAAACCAGTAACGAGGAAAAGATAAGAAACACAGCTAAGTACAGAAACACACACAAACTCCCACTCACACACTTACACACACATTCATAAATAACAAATATGTACCCACAAGTAAAAATGAATAAGGACAAAGTTGAGTTAAGTTGAGTTTCGACGTAGTTCCTGTTCCTATAGTTAGTGGTAAAGTTGTAAAGTTCTTTTCGTTTTGTTGTTGTTGTTTTTGTTGTTTAGTTGGTTGCGAATTGGAATTTCCCAACACATTATACAACAAAACAGGGGAATGAGGGTGAATGGCGGGTGACTGATGGGTGCCACAGGATCCTCCCTTTCAGAGTGCTTAAGAAAAAAAAAAAGTAAGAGAGAAATTTCTGTCAAGATTCCTTTTTGCTTCGTTTTGTGAGTTAGGGTCCTTCAATTTTATATATGTACGAGTATGTTCGTTCTCCCAAGGAACAAGTGTTTCTTTGGGGTGTGATAAATATTCCGTTCTTTTTTTTCTTTTGTTGTTGGAAAACGCCCTCTACTTTTGTTTCGATGGTGGTAAATTACGTAAAAAAAAAACACGAGAGGATGGGGAATTTAGTTAATTACAAATAAAACAAAACACTTTTTTAAACTTCTATTATGTATTTTCTCTTTGATATCACGTTTTTTTTTTATTTTGATAAACTTACGTAAGATGAAAAAAAAAAAAACGTTGCATAAAAGAATCATTTTAAGAGAAGAAAAATGTTTAACGTGCTTTAGGAAGTCAATAGAAAAAAAAAGAAGAACAAAAAATAAGGCATCATAAAAAAGTTTTCGACTTGAGTCAGAGAATAAATAAAATGTCGTCGTAGCAAAGTTAAGTTTTTAAGAACTTTTGAATATTTTTGAACTTTTTCACTTAAGAAACAATGATAAATTGTAACAAAAAAAAAAACACAATCTAAATCGCTTAAAACCTTTTTTTTGAAATTTTGACATTGATTATTGTCATACCATAGAACAGTTAGAAATGACAGTCACATATAGAAGGTAACAACAAGAACGTCACACAAATAGAAGAACTCCATTCGAGATCGGAAGAGAAACAGAGCTTAGAAATAACTGTCACATTTTTTAAGAGAAATTGTATTATCGTACGAGAGAGGGAACATGCATACAATATCTGAAATCCCTTAAAATGTCAAAATTCAAAGTTTATGCGTCCGGAGTATTTGAAACCTGAATGTCAAAAGAGACCACAGTTTTCAAATTCCAAAAAGTGTATGTCCCAAAAGCTAGAGTTTCGAAACTTTGCTTGACGAATTTTTAAATTTAGAATTAAATTAAATTTCGTACAAGACCATAGTTTTAAAATCCCAAGTTGATGATTGAGAGTTTTTAGAATTCAGGACTATAAAAAGCCATATCCTAAACTGTGTGCAAAATTTGAAATTTGTCCCAAAATTCTTGTGACAAAAATTTCGAATTGAATTCGACTTTTACAATTACAAAATTTGAATTTCCTAATATAAATAAGAATACCAACATTTTGAGTTCATTAAAACTAAGTTTCGAAATGCCCAGTCGCCATAAATTTTTAGAACAAAATTCGAAATACCAAATCGTTAAATATTGCAACATGCCTGAATTTTCCAAAACATCATATTGGAATATTCTGGACGAGTGTTAAATTTCGAACACCGAATTCGAAAAAAATTGAATTTCTAATTCCACTACCAAAATTTAAATTCGGGAAAATATTGGAATGTTTTTTTTACAAAATTTGAAACTGTAAATGATCAAGTTATGAACAACTTTAATATGTTTCAAGAAATTTCCAACTGTGATATGGTATTTGGGATCTTGATGTCAAAAGTTCAAACCATGAGTTTTAATTGTCAAACTGGAATGGGTGTTTCGCCCAAGTTCCTAACCTTCAAGAATATAACAAAGCAGAAAATGTTTCAAAAGAATTTCTTCCATTTTCTAAAGAACTTACGTACTACATAAAATTAACTTCCACTAGAATGCATTGTTCCCACTTCCTAAAAAAAAAACATTTTTTTTCTTTTTCCAATTATTTTTTTTCCATTTTTGTCATCATGTCACATTGAAAAACAATCAAAACCCACGTTAAACCACGTGACAATGATGTTAGGTCCAAGCCTCGTGCAAGTCGAACATTTTATATTTCTTCACAATGAATTCAAACTTTTGGGTTTAAAATAGAAGAACAAAAAAAAAGTCGGTATTGTTTTTGAAACGTGATATTGCATCTTTTCTATAAGTAACGGGATTAAAGTACGAGTATCTGAAGATCCCTTTTCCTTGTCATATCATAATACCCATTTGAAAATAAATACCAATATCCCCAAAAAGATGCGATTTAAATTGTCCTTTATACTTGAAAACGGGTAGATTAGATTGATATAGAAAACAAAAAATAAAATTAAATTAAATTTATCTACGTAGGTTTATATTTACAAAACAAAAACACACACAAAAAAACAAAAAAAAAATAACAGAACCGAAAGGATATCTTTTAATGGCGCAGAAATTTTCTATCTAAACATCAGACATCCCAATCCCAACACCCCCACGCAATATCAACATCAACTTCATAGATACATAGATATACGAGAAGGCACGAGTATCTATACCTAAGTTTGAATCCTTTCTATTTCAAAACTATGTCATCACTTAAACCCTCCAAGGCAACGACAAAATCAAAATCAAAAACAAAATCAAAATAAAAATAAAACAAAAAACCCCATTTCGACTGAGCCGATTTCTGCCAGATTTTGTATTTTAGGTCTAAAAATTATATTTTCTTCCATTTTCTATTTTTTCGAAATTGATGGTTTGGTTGGATTTTATCTTCTTTTTTGAGTCATTTTCGACGTAAGACGTTAGAACAAAAAAAAAAATCACTCACTTCATCCCAAGAAATCACACAGAAGATAGAATTCCATGGCTCATAGAATACAACAGTGACAGAAGACAGGAGACAGATCAGAGTTGGATGGTTGGAAGGAAAAGGAAGCATCTCCTTTTCTATACGATGATGATGGGCTACCATATCTCTTCCACATCCTTTCATTTCATTTCAAGTTTCCACCATTTGCTGACAAATTGAATTCCTTCAGTAGCTCAGTAGCTGCTCGTATAGCACCATGGGAACAAAAGTCGTTTATCTTTGAAGCCTTTTTGTTGTTCTTGGTGTGCGTGCGCGCGTGTTTTGTGTATATGTGGGTGTGTATAGGTGTGTTTGCTATTTGCCTTATAAACAATTCGTGTTCTCTCTCTTTTCTTATTATTATTATTATTATTTGCCTTACCCTTTTTGCTGTATAGCACTTGCCCTCTATGCCTTTCCCTAGACGTTTTCTTAACATTGCCCCCCGTTGATGATTTTGACTGCCACTATTTCCATTCCATAAAACCCATTATAGCCGGCGATATACATAGACATAGATATAGATACAGATATAAAGATACACTCTATACCGCTCGCTTAGGAAGGATAGATAAACGACTTCCCATTCTCCTTAAGTTCGGGATTTTGGCCTTACCAACAAAAAAGAAAAACATAAAATAAAAGAAAACCTCGTCTTTTTCTTCTTGTTCTTGAAAAGGAAGAAGATGGGGTTTTCCATTTTTGCTAGGATATTTCTTTCCTCTTATATTTTTCTTCTATTTAGATTTATTTTTGTATGTCTTTATGCGAGCTTAGTGTGTGCGTTTGTTTGTGTTTTTTGTGTTAAAGAATAATAATAAAAATAATAATAACGATAAAAAGGAAAGTATCTTTAGTACGTAGAAAAGGAGTTCTTATATTCGAAGTGGATATTTTTATATCTTCTTACCGGGTATACACACACATCCATACATATCTACTGAGAATACAGTAGAAAGGATAATTGTTTTTTTTTTTTTCTTATTTTTTTTGATAAAAGATACATTTGGGAATTTTCTATCCGTCGAGGAGAGTTGTTAAGAGAAACATACCAAAAGTTTTACCATTAATCTTTCTTAGTTTTTACTGTTTAAGTCTTTCAAGGCAATTTAATCCGTGTTTTTTTTTTGGTTTTATTTCCTGACTAATAATAATAATTATTGTTAATTTTTATTATCATTTAATGTAGGTATTTTCTACATACATACATACGATCATATACAAAAAAGTATGTTCAAGTTTAATGTACATATTTGAAAGGATATAGATAAATTAATGTCAGTTATAACAAAGAAATCATCTGTCATTTTTTCCGAACTTTAGTTCTGACAGACAAGACGTCAGATGAAGCGTTGCCAAATTCTAATACTTAAAACATAAATCAGTCTTAAATCCTAGGCTGACATTCATAACTTCAACCTGTATTTTACTGACATAAACTGTCAACTGAAATTTAGTTGTTTTTATTACCAAATACTGAAATTTAACGAAATTATTCACCTCAGAATGTAATTAAATGACGTCTACTAGTTAAAACTGTAATTTAGTGAAGACTATTTTTACAAACTGTAATTTGTTGAATTTTACTCACTAATATCTTAGTGTATTCTTTTGCACTATTAGATCAGTGTCATTTTTAGACGAAATCCATCCCAAACTGTAATATAGAACTTTTACGGCACTTTTGTCATGAACTACTGTTATTTGGGAGACTGACAGAAGTATGTTTGCTTACAGACTTTAAATTATTGAGAGTGACTTCTTCTGTCAGATAATTTAATAACTAAAAACTCACGATTTTCTAACACAGACTGACATTTGATATGTCAAATTGTAAATCAACGTTGTCATACGAAGAATTTGAATGCTATACAGCGCCCCCTACTTGCCAAGAGTTTAATTTAAAGATGTACCCGTTTCTCAACCTGTAGTTTACTATATTCTGGATATAATATTATGAGAATAAGTAAATTTGAATTGTAGCCACTTCTTAGACAATTCGAAAACCATGTTCATTCATTTTTAATATTTATTTCTTCTTTTTCTTTAGACATCAACAAAATAAGAAAAAAAAAAAAAGAAAACATAGCCTGCCAGACATCCCTGAATGAAATTTATAAATATAGACATTTTTTTACTCTACAAGTACATCTTTCGTGCAAAGTGTTAATGGCCTCTTTTATATGCACATACAAAAGCTAAGAAAAAAAAAGACAAAAAACAACAACAAATAAAATGACGTTAACGTTAACAAAGAAAGATTGATCGGTCCCTGTGGAATTTTTCTAGGCCAACCATTAAAAAATATATATAAAAATTTACCCTTGAAATCATATATGTATGTATGTATGTATTTCATATACGCGAGTATGTGATCTACATATTCCCTTCAATTTAACCCTTAAAAAAAGTTTTTCAATTTTAAAAAATGACAAAAAAACGAACGGAACTCCGATGTACCTTTAATGACAAAACAAACACATTCTGAATGTCCTTGTCCTTAAAAAAAAAATTCAAGTAAACCTTAAAAAAAAAGGAAAAAACCGGAACGCATCATCCCTATTTTTTTTATTTTCTTTTTGTTTTAGTTGAACAAAAAAAACGCATATATTTAAATTCAGGAAGCATATACGAATAAACAGGATATTACTTTTCCCCCTACCCCCTGTTACAAATTTTAGCAGTTGGTTTCGTACCTTCCAATTCCAACCACCACCAACAAGACAGCAACACTGCCACTGTCACATGACAGCCAGAACGGCTGGAATGGAATCCATGGTGTCATTGCTTATGCTTATGGAAGCTGATGATGCTGTTCTTCAACGGAGCGGTGAGGCGCGGTGCGGTGCGGCAGCAATGGGCTCTCCCAATCCCAATCCAAGTCACAGCCGGCATCTTTTTTCGCGCAAGGGGTGCACCAGTATACACCATCCTCTCGTCGCGACTGACTGCTTTCCTGTTGTTAATGCTGGCTGTTTTTTTTTTTTTTTTTTTTTTTTTTTGTATTTCGATGCGATATGAATGGGAACGCCATCACACATCTTCCATGTGGTGCATATTGTGATGAAACATTAAACAAAAATGCAGATTGACATCTCCAGGGACGACCAACGACTACGACGAGCTAAGTGTTCCCACCTACTTTGTATTCAACTTTAAGCAAATTTCCGTTCGCGTGTTTCATCCCTGACCATGACGCATCTTATATTACCACCATAATTATGCACAATGGATTTAAGGACATGTGTAAATTGTTTCACACATGCTGCAAAATTCGCAATTCATTTTTTTTTAAATTCAAGTTTAAAGCATTGAAAGCTCCTCCTGGATAAGTATGGGATAAGGGAAGCAATTTAAATGTAATAAAAAAAACGCAGTTCAAATTCCTACGAGATAATAAACGATGGAAATTATTTTCAAGGACTTGACTCTCACGCCCTTGTATAGAGTTACATTTAATGCGACACCTTCTTTTTTTATATCTTTAATAGTCAATAAAAATGAATTCAGGGGATTTACAACCCCCATTTCAAATCGAAAACATGTTGAATTAAACACAGACATATACTGTAGGTACCTACACACAGATAGATAGATTACTATACAGTATCTGTAAATCAAATATAAATGTATGTTTTAAGTACACAATGATGACCATTCTAATGTTTGGTTTAAGTCAATACGGAGGTATTTGTGTTGTTTTTGAATTGCGCATTGCATTTGGACCGATGCCATATCCCATAAACAGTAAACCAAAGTATCTTAATATATGTATACCTATCCTATCTTACATACATACAAATGTCTGTAACTGTATCTATCTACAAAATACATACATACATCCAACAAGAGGGAAGAATTTATATTTTTGGGTATCTAGATAGACATCTATACCTTTGACAATTCCTTTTGCATTTAATTTTATAGTTGTTGTTGTGCGAAGGTGGGTTGTTGCCAAATTTCAGTTTAGGGAGAATTATCAAAATAAGAAAATCGAATATCTTTAATTTTATTTATGTATACTATATGTATATATGCATATTTTAAATTCTTGGGACAACTGTTTTTCTGGGAAACAATTTTCTTAAGGACAAATTGTTGTGATTTGGAATATCCGTGGATTTCTTTTTTTTTTTATTTAAATGACATGAGTTTTAACTCCTTCCAGTGGGATATAAAGGCGGTTTGTACTTTGTCGTAGATAACATTTGTTTATGTAAGATTTACTAGGCTATAAACTTTTAATTCACCTAATTTTTCTGTCCCAAAAAGTCAAATCCAATAATTATGATTCAGAACTAGCATATTCTCAAATATATCTCATGCTGTAGCCTTAAATGTATCTAGGAATCATGTCCCAGGTAACCATTTCCATACAGTAATGTCTCAATAAGTTTTGTCCCAGACATGTCCCAAAAATCGGTACAAATCACCAAGAAGTTTGAATATCAATTTAATTTTGCAAAAAAAAAATCTGTCCGAATTATCTGTTTATGAAAATATTTTGGATGTTATTTCTTTATTAACTACACATTTTTAGGTTTGGGACATAAATCCATAAGACTTTGGTACTTCAATTACATTTATCATTAGATATCAACTCCAATAGTATTCCATATTTTATTGTGAATCTGTTTATTATTGTCCCAAGGAACATAGCTTCAGTAAATATCGTCGATTCTGAGGAAGTCATATCTATGAGAGCTACGTCCTAAGTAATAATGTCCCAAAAGTTATGATTGATGCTCAAAGTCATATTTCAGATATTCATGTCCCAAATAGAAAGGTACAAGACAGTCTAATGTTTCCAATTTTTTGGTCACAGGTGTCATGTCCCAAAAAATCATGTTTCAAGAAATAACGTTTGAAAAAAAAAATCATGCTATAAGGAATTCTGTCCCAAAGCTAAACAGAACTGTTAACAGAACAAATCACCACAATTGTGTTTAAATTGTTTTAAAATGTGTTCATAATTTTTATATATTTTTCTTAATCTCAACTGATGATTCGTTTTTTTGACACACGTCCCAAAGCATTTCCTATTTCTATAAGTGATTCATTTTGATTAAATTCCAGGTGAATTACACAGGCCGTTAAATACTTTAAAATTAAAATAAAAAACATTGCATTGTTAATTTAAAAAAAAAAATACATAAATTTAAAACAAAATTATTAAAAAGCGCAAAAAAAGTCCCCGCAAAACCAGAGGTATATCAACTTTTGTAACGGTGCGATTTTCTTCGTGACTCGTCAGGAAAAAAAAAAAAAAATTAAGAAAAAAAAAAAGAAAACTGTTAAAACCTTCGGTCTGATCTCAGACTTTACACAGAAATCACAACAAAATCACCAGACAGTTCATAAACCTTTTTGTTGTTCATTCCCCTTTCTTCATAAATGCACTCTCATACATAGTTACATATATATGTATGTATATATTTTTCTCCCTGCCTTATCCAGTTAATTATTATTATTTTTTCTTTACATTTAAGTCAATATAGGTATGAATGTACACAATCTAGATGTAAAGACGATGCAGAGCAGAGCAAATAGCAAAAAATTAAAAAAAAAACACAAAAACAACTCGTATACAAAACAACTATATGTACTACCTACCTCTAGCTTCCAACCAGGACAAGCTCTCTTAGCACCTATATTTCATCACAATGTGTGGCGAAACTAGTCGCACTCTCGACTCGACTCGAATCATTCACAGAAAACCTGTCTAAAATGTGCCTTTGCAATTCCGTCCATATTCGTATATATACAAAGTGGATCCCATTCCGTTCGGCCAACACACAACACACACAACAAACATGTCGGATTGTTATAAGCTGTAGTTGTAACTTTAGATGCAGCTCTTGACGGTTGCAGCTTTTTTCTTTTTCTTTACATCAACATCAGAAACAGAAACAGAAACGGCCCAGCTTCGGATTGGGATTTGGACGCGTGTAAGTTTGTAAAGACAGAAACAGCAGCATCGCTGCAACAACCAACTCTCTCGGGTGGCTTTCGCAGAGGTGGTTGCTAATAGGTACACCTCGAACCCAAATTTTGTCACAGAGGTGTATTCCTGGCAATGGGCTTTGTAATTTATTGGAAGGCGTCTTGAGATTCCAATATTTCTTTCTAACGTCACAAACGTAACGTAACAAGTCACTTCTTTGTGAAATATCTCCTACGCATTCATTTACCTCATGTTGTGTCACAAACGTCACAATAACTTGTCACATTCGTAAATCTTTTTTTCTGATATCAAAGTGAAATAGAAATTTTTTCTCATTTCATTAACTTTCCAGTAAATATTTTAATAAAAGAGCGATATAGTAGGTATTCAATAAACATTGGGGACAGCGGTAACATCACCTGTCTTTTAGAGTCACATCTATGACGTAACCAAAATTTAATATACATATCTACGTAAATACATAATTCATTCTTAAAATGAATGATATGTACATAATTAATAAATGGCATCAATCGCAACATTATCGTCACATATACGTAACAATTTGTAGCTGAAATGCTTAAGGCTCTGTTTGTTATTAAAACTGCCACCGAATATTATCCTTCAATGGAATTTTAAAATAGAAGTGTGATATACATTTGTTCAGGAAATATTTGACACAAAGGTAACATTTACAAATACATTATAGTCACATTCACAGCGCAACTGAAATAGATCTTTATTTTAATCAAATAACACACTCTTTTTAAAATTCGCAACTCATTCCGCATTCTTTATGTGTAATTAAGTTTTTTTTGTTGACTGTGTCACAAAGGTAACAATTAAAATTGTTACGAATATACATTTTAAAAATTTATTCCCCAATCAAATAAACTAACTCTCTGAAGAAAGTGATCAACTTTGGGCCCTGAGCGATTTTGTGACCATAAAAACCAGCCCTGTTTTTTATTTGTTTAATAAAGGAGCCTATGCCATTCGCGCGTTTAGTTGCATTTTGAATTTACACTTGATGGAGTATGTGGGATTTGTTTTCTTCATATTCTTGGTTTTCTCTTCTCTTATACACGTCCGTCCGTTCGTCTTCGTCTTCGTCGTCGTTGTCTTTACCATGGGTTTCCCTCGTAAGTTGTTGTATTTTTTTTCCACTATGGCCACGAACGAAATAATAAAAAAAAAATTTAAATAGGTGGAAATTAAATGAGAAATCAAAAAACACATATTTCTGCATCTATACACATACTATACCCACTACAACAACAACAAGTAAAATAAACCAATCGAGTATTAATTTCAATTCACACACAGGCGGCTACAAAAGTCGTGGAAGTCAATCGGCGTTAAAGCCAGTTCAAAACCGGCCAACAATTTTTTTTTTTTATGTTCGTATGGTTGATGGTTGGTAGTTGGTTGTATGTTGAAGGTAGGAGGTTGTTGTACAGACTGCGGGGGATTGTCGGGGCCGAAGGAGAAGAGGGAGAAGGGGCTGGTTCTGCCGATTGATCGTATATCTATGTAGGTAAGTTACGATTGACTTTGTTGCAAAAAATAAAAAATAAAAAAAACAGAAAACAAACACTTCAAGAAAGTAGGTAGAGTTTGAGGGACTGAAGCATGTCTAATGCTGTCTCATGGTTGTCCCCTTTTTGGATCAAACTTAAAAAAAAAAAAAAAAAACACAATAAAAAAAAACTTACAGAGATTCAACAAACCATGATGGTGGCATATGCGATGTTTGTTGAAACCGTGCATAAGCAACAACATGCGCCCGACTTTTGCATTTTTTTTTTAGTTTTTTTTTTATCTTATGCTTTTTAGGTAGGTTGGTATCTCTGATGTAGTTTTTTATTTTTTTTTTAATTTTATTTTCATAAATTTAAACTGTGCTCTTTTATTCATAGTATACCTGCATTATATTGCGACAAAATGCTGCCACACTTTTATAAATAGTAAAGCCTTACAAAAGACTTTTGAACTGCATATTTCTTTACCAATATGGAGCGCCATTAGATGCAAACAAATCAAATCAGAAGGTATTGAATGTAAGTGGGCTGCATATTTTGGTGTGTGGTTTGTGTCTTTTGATAGAGTAGCTAAGTTATCCCTACCTTTACACAGTTACAATTCTTTTGGCTGAAATTGATTTTATAAATTAAAATTACGTACTTAGATATTTTCATTGAAAAATAATTTGGATTCGATAGGTAGTTGATTTTGTGCGTTTTTTCAAAGTCCAAGTGGAGATTTTTTCAATTTATATTAATATTTTCGGAATGATAAATGAATTCTCCGAATGTAAACAAGGTTTTAATTTCTTGATTTGCTTTAATTTGGTAGCACTTTTTCCATCAATGAACACTTGTGGGTGCGTTCCTTTTCTTTAAAATGATAACTACTGTTCTTTCTGTCTATACTTTCTGACACTTTCTTAGTTCGTAACATTGACTAACATTCTATGATTCCGAAGTCTCAAAACTGTTATTAAATTCTATATATTTTTTTGATTGCACATTTTCCTTTTTTCTTGCTTGTGAAGAATGACACATGAATAATAGGAGACAGCCCATTCTGCTACAGGGGTTTGTTCGATTGAAATAAAAACCTCTTTTTCAACAACCAAAGAATCAAAATGTCAATCTGACATTCTGACATTTAACTTCCCCTTTCCTATTTTTCATTTGAAACAAAATAGAATAAAATAAAAACAAAAGTGTGTATTGGCTTTGTTGTGAGTCACACAATAATACAAGTCAAATTACACTTGTTTACCATATGTTCAATATAAATTTCTCATTAAAATAAATCGTTTCCTAACTCAATACTTCCCTCTTCCTACTCTTTTCTCTTCCACAAGATATAATTCAACATTTAAAAAAAAAAACAAAAAAAAAAACAGCCATTCACAAAAAAGGTCGTTCATCTTGTTAGTCAATGGAGACTCCAAGTAAATGTACCTAGTGAACTTATAAACAGTTGTAACTAAAGTTCGGTCATTGCATAACTTTGAATAAAGTCACGTTTATTTCATCAACAACAAAAACAACTGTCAATGTGGGTACCTATAATACCTACTCGCATTTAAATAAAACGACAAAACAAACCGAAACATAGATTTCATCGTTTGTTGTTGTTTTCGTGTTTTTTTGATAAAACATTTTTTTTTTTTTTTCAATAGAGTGCACTGTCATGTCAGCTTCAGCCGCTCCAGGTAAAGATCTTGCTTTAAGATTTAAGCCCGTATAATTTGTAATTTAGGTGGTCTTGCAATATTGATGTCGGACAATTTAGTTTATGTTATTTTTTTTAACAAAAATACCACAAAGCAAGATTTATCATTGTTCTTATATGTCAAATGAAAAAAAAAATGTTTGATTAAATGTCAAACAATTTATATTCACATTTAATTCGGTTAGGTTAAAAAAAAACGAGGAAGCAGTATTGATTACAAAATGCGGGCTTATAATGTCCATTTAACTCTGCCAAACTTACTTTATTCGAAGCAACAGACAACTGTCAAATTTACTGTCACAAAAAAGAGCGTTGACAACTTGAAGTTATCCGTGTTTGACTTAAAAACAAACAGCACCTTATGAAAATTATTGTTCCTTAAAATTTTACAAACATAACCATCTTATTCTACCGAAATGTCAGAAGACATGACATTTCTAATTTTTTTAAAAGTTGCATCCCATCTGTTTACACTTTCTGGATTCTGATTCTGTTGGGTTTATATTGATGGGAAACCATTGAAAATGTCTGAGATTGCCTTGATGATCTAAGACTTTGCATTTACAGTTTTATATATGGCTCATTTACCGTTTTTTCACAGTAATTACATTCTGTCAATGAGTTATTAGTGTCAGGAAACCTGTTGCATAATCTGTCATTAAACCGAAAGTGTTATCATTTTTTTTATAAAAAAGAAACAAACATACATATAGTCGTCATAACAAACAATTTATAATAAAATAGTTCGTAGTGACACAATCGAGTCGGTTGATAAATAATGTACCTTAATAATTATCTACTACTATTTTTTCTAAAAATAACAAAAACAGACAGAAACGAACCTACTTAGTGGGTAGGTACACGCCATTATTTTAAAAAGTATACTTATTTAGCTACTTCTTTTGCAAAACGTCAACTAAAATAATACATTACTTCAGTGCATACCTACCTTTATCTATAATTCATATATGCATATAGGGTGTCTGATTTAACACAGTAACAAAATATACACAACATGTTATACAGTTACGTGAGAGAAAACCAATACCCACTGCACTGCACAATGAAAGAATGACTCATTTTTCAATTACTGCCAACAGAATTTAATCTTTTTTCTGTTTTTTTTTCTTTCTTATTCTTTTTTTTATTTTTTTTTACAACACCAATGGATGGCTATGCGAATTTCGAGTGTAGGTAGATATAGTAAGGTACTTATTTTGTTGTTTTCTGTCTCTTATTATATATACGATATAATACACATACAACTACACCTATATTTTGGTATGTTGTAAGAAAAACAAAAAAAAAACAATATTTTGCTTGGCAAAGTGCATTTAAATGACAGAATGTGAATTATTGTACAGGGTTGTTATATGTTTCAAAAGTTTGAATTGTTGTGGGAATAAAAATTACTTACAACTCAGTTCTTTCTTATACTTCAAGACCTACTTTACATCGTTTATTTAAACTAAAGCAATAGGTTTCATTGAAAAAATATGTTTAAAACAATACCAACTATCTAAATATTGATCAGTTTCAGTCTCCTTTGAGTGTCAAAATCTTACATTTTCAATTTAAAACGTGAAAATTTCTTTTGACATTCAAGCAAATTAAAAATGTCTAACATTCAATGATGGATTTTGACAGACTTAACGTACCTAACGTCTAGTTGGACATTTGCACATTTTTTGTTATTAATGCTGAAATGATATTAAAGTAAACATTTAAAAACTTAAAAATCACATTTTGACGTACTAGCAATAACAATTTGAAATGACAAAAATGTGACATTACAAATTTAAAGTCAAATAATTCGTCCAGTTGCAACTGCATTGCCTATTATTCATAACATTGTAGAATTCAAAATTGTGACAGTATAAAATGAATTTGTTTATTTTGAAAATATTAAACATTTTTGCAAAGTACGCGTTTTCTTTAAATAAAATCCTTTTTCCAATTTTATCCAAGATTTACATACCTTCCTACCGTACTAGGGTACCTACTTATCTGTGCAAATATGAACCTATAACAGCCCTGCTGCTCCTTGTTCATATGGTGTTATTTCGTTTTCTGCAATGTAGGGTGGTGCAGTACACTCGTAGTTGTTTAAATGTTTATTTTTGTGTTGCGTTTGCAATTTGCCTTTTGCCGTTTTTCCGAAATAAATCCTCAGTACCTATACCTATCTACCAACATGTGTGTATATGTATAGATATGTATATGTATATACACAGCCTTCCTACCTACTATACTAAAAATGCTGCTATAAAAAATATCTGCACATAGTTATATACCGACAAATGCACAGCTATAGAAAAAGAAAATATAATTTTCCATACCAAAGTGCTAGAGTACCACATCTCCCACATTTCATTATTTATGTATGTATGTACAACTGCACACATCTACATACACTTGGATTTATTTATACTATACATGTGTATGTTCTCATGGCAGAAAATTTTCTCATGCTGTCATCGTATTTGCAGAAGTAGGTAGGTATACACAGGAAAAAAGAAAAAAGAAAAAAACAACATTGTTGTTATAGGTATATGGAGTGGATGTGTGTATATCTCTTTCTTGTGTATCCCTTGAACAAGAAAAGGAAAGACAATAGATACTCTGAATGATGACTGAACTTCTGTGTGTAGAAGAGTGTGCTGTTCTCTCTGACGATGATGACGACAAGGCGATACGCGATAGTAGGTATGGAAGAATTGGTGGAGCAGAGAGAGAGAAACATTTTTGTTATTGTTGTTTATTGTGAACAAGTCTCAATACTTTTTTCATGCTACGTTGCCACATTTCACTTTAAATACCCAGGCCAGGGCAGGCCACACAGTAGATTCACAATGTGTGTATACCTACCTACCTATATATCTACGGCTACGACAAACGAGTGTGTACACTTTTTTCCATTTTGTCGTCGTCGTCCGGTATGTATGTATATTTTATATGCAAGTCCAAAGAGAAAAACATTTTATACGTCCATACTTATCTACCTACGTATATACATATACATATGTATATGTATAGAAAGAAATACCGTCTTTGCGCTGAGGCAAACAGAAAAAAAAATTGATTATGATTATAATGATGGTAATAACGACGTTGATGTGACGTGTTGTTATTCCGACGTACAAATCATCGAACCATTTGTGTGTGCTTTCAACTTCCATATGACAGAAAGAGACAGAGAAAAAGTTGAAATTAATTTATTATAAAGATATTTTCTCCACATCTTTAACTTTTTTTTTTTTCAAACTTTAATCATAGAAGACAAAAATAAGAAAAAGAAAATAAAAAAAAAAAATGTCCCGCGCGACGATGTAGACTGTAAAAGGCAAAAATAATACCTAATAGACGTTTACCCGCAGCAACGTTGTCAAGTTTCCAAAACGCACCTTCTTTGACAGAATAAAATTATGATTTATAAATATTCATATAAAATAATTTTATATTACTGTGAGAGCATTCTCTATCTCTTTCAACAGTTTTTTTTTTTTAAGTAAGTAGGTAGGTAGGATTTCTAGCTTAACCTCTCTCTGCCCATTGTGATCTTTCCAAGAATGGTTTGTTGTTTTTCCGGATTTAACTGGAAGACAAAATTCCAACTCGAATGGATAGGTAGGTATAGAGTTTCGTTTTACTTGAAAGGTAGATAGACATAACGTATAAACGTACCCTAAAGACACTTGATCAATAATATCTTTTTGAGAAATGACGAAAATTCCTTCATAATAGAGAAGAAAAAAAAATAAACGGAAATATGAAAACAGGTAGATTCCTTTGCCTATGATAATAAATCCATGTGTTTCATTTTAAATTGATACGACGCAAATTGGTTGATTAGTTTTAAGCTGAAACGAGAACCAAATGTCAAAAATTTAGGTTGCCTATTTCTACAGGACAACACGGATAAAATTTCGTTAAGTTTTCGACACGTCAAGAATAGGAACTAAATAAAAAAATTTAGGTATCACACGACATTCGACATAAATTTTCTTTTAACCACATGGTAGTTACTACCATGGCAACTTCTGATTTATGAAAAATAATTAACCTTTAAACATACGTTTATCATTTTTCTTTCTTAAAATTTATTGATCAATTAAACTTGAGTTACCTACTTATCGTTGAAGTGAGCTTAATATTTGTTAGACTATTGAAAACAGAAAGCTAAATGCAGCTTAACCTTGAGATAAAAATTACTCAATAAAAAGTATTTTCCGATTGAACGAACTAGGTAGTTACCAATAAAACATGAGGTCGTTTTTAGTCATTTTTACCCCGCAAGTATTTGAAATTGACCTTAAATACTCTTTAGTTATTCTTATTTCACAACTATTTTGTAAAATTTTGAAATTTTTTATTGTTAGTCGTTGAAGCTATGTAATCAACATTTAAGCTACGCTTAAGTTTTTAAACAAGGGTTAAAATCTACTCAGTTCTTAACAGGTCCACCATTCAAAATAATTGAATATTGAAATTACAATTTTTACGATGTATGAACAGTTGACAGGTGACAGACAGAAATAGAACTGATTTATTGTGTAGACTTTAAGTCTAGACAAAAAAAAAAACTTGCGAAACAAGGAAATATATTTAAAAACAAAAAACAATATAATTGACATGATTTCTGTTATTCTAACATTTTGAATTTTTTAGAAAGGACCGTTCAACGAGTTAAATATATTTCTTCATCTGATTATTATCTGCCCCTTATAAACGTATGTATTATGTAAATCTTAATTCTATAAGCTAGACTAAGTAATCATTAACCAAACCAAATCTAGGGGGAATTTTTTTTTATTTGCTCTAAAATTGGAAATAGAAGTCTGACTCTGACGTCTGACGCATGTTCATATATTTAACACCTTCTTTGCTAGCGCAGAGTCTAATAGTCTTGGTCTTGGTACTTCCACACACGATACAAAAAAAAAATTATGTATTATGTGTGACTTCAAACAATTTCTAGATACTCGTAGATATGTCTATCTATCGCTTATATTAAATGACCTTGATTTATCGCGTTGACAACATAAGATTGCTGTCGCACAATTTTTTTTTGTTTTAAACCAGTAAAACTAGGTTTAATACTTGATAATGTATTTTTATTTTTACGTAAAATTGTCTGCATGAGGATAAAAATTATTATTAGGAATTATACACCAAACTCGAAAAAATAAACAAAAAACTAGTTTTTTTTTTCATTCTAATTCAACCAATGCGAATTAATAACTCAATAATAACTATTGAATATGTAATTTTAAGTTAATCTATAAACAAATGAAACCATATGCCACCAAGTGTTCACGTTTTAACTTTTGACAACAAAATTTGATAAGTGAAACAGTTGTTCGTACTTATTTCACTGAACAACAGACAGTGTTGCCAATTTAACAACAAATTCGTATGAATACTTTTCCACAAAAAATAAAAAAAGTACATTTTACAAAATTCTCAGACAAAAAAATAGAAAATAAAAAAATACATAATGAACTAAAATATTTTCAATCTCATAAGCTTAATAATTTATTATTTTATCTTCTTTTCTTTAAAATTAGTCAGCATAAGCTAGCAGCTCACACATAAAATAGCAATAGATCACACATCATTTAAATAATAATTAATTAGTCTCGAATATATTTTTTTAAAGTGTAATCTTGAAGAAAAAAAAATAACAAGAAAAATAAAGCAAATACGAGTAGAACTATGTGTTTTTGTTTAGGTATAAGTGTGCTTTAAGTACTCGCTATACTTGTTAAAAATAAATCTTTAAAAAAAAAAACATACAAAAGTATTAGTGTGAATGAGTGTTTTGTGTTTAACTGACCATGAGACGTTGATATAATTTTCTAATATTTTTAAATAGCGCTTATAAAAGTCTTAATAGATATGTACTCGTTGCTAGAAGATAGAAACACTCGTACTTGTATATGTACCTAGTAGAAATAGTTTATTTTAATCGAAGGTCATTTAAGGTGTTTATACTGTAAAAATAATTTTGTCGGTCAAATAATTAGCTAATTTATTTGATAATAAATTATTATGATGATGATGTAAATGTTACGTTCTTACATTAAATATGTAAGATTAGTGATTCTGTGCCAACAATAATAATTATAATTTACTAAGAAATTTAATTAAGGCATTTACTTGAATTCTGGTGATTAAAAATTTTAGTAAAAATGAATTGTACTTATGTTATAAGTTAAGATGTTTAGGATATGTCAAAATTGTTTTAACATTGACATTTTGCAACGAAACTAATTTATCAGTACGTTGTTGGTTTGACTGAACGATTTCATCGGAAATATTCCAATCAAAACACTACGTCTGACAACACTATTCAACATTTCGTGACAGTTAAACCACCTTGCTGTGCATTTTGAAGGATGATTAGCTTTTGTTTCCGTATACTTGTGCAATTGGCTTAAAGAATACAGAACAGAACGTCCATGTTACTTGGAATGCTGCCAAACACTCAATAAAGACGTGGAAGAGGTCACACCTTGTCATCATAATTCCACTGTTTTGACATTTGACACCACTTTTTCCAATCTACATTATGGAAGCTTCAAAATTTACTATGATTTACATGATAAAAAGAAGGAAACGGCATTAGGCAGACAAATTATTCACAAATTCATTAAAAAAGGAATACAATTGAAATCTTGATATCAAATAGTTAAATTTAATTCAAAAAATTTAAAATCATTGATATATAATTTCAGACTTATAAAATCTAAAACTGATCATTAAAAATAATGATTTTTGACATTTACTAACCAAACTCCATTTCTAACACAATTTGATCTCAATCTGTCGGAAATTGTACACCCATTTCAAATTACACGTATAGTTCAAAAGTAATTAGGTAATCTATTAATATTTATCCACAAAACAAAAATAAAAACATCTAAACTTTTCGTGATTCAGCAAAAAAAAAAAAAACAAAAAAAATAGCAATAAAAATTTACTGCGCCTTGCTAATTTCTTTGAGTCATCATCGTTAAAATAATAATAACGTTATATCATACTTCATACATATAAACTTCCGCAATCATTTGCACAGATACTGTTTTTTTTTTTTTTTTTTTGTTATTGTTGTTTTAATTGCGGTACAGACATACCAACAAAACTAAAAAAAAACGCCACCCCCTCTTATCGAATAGGCCAGTTCATATTCAATGTAAGTTATCTGAACTTTGACCACATTACTGTTTATCATGCAAACTATATAACAGTATATTCCATTCCATTCCATTGTCCATTTATTATTGTCGCCTTGTTGCGCTTAGGTTTAGATTAAAAATCCATTTAATTTTCAACATAAACTCTCAGATACAATACATTTATGCATAAATGTTTATTATATTTTTCGCTATAATGAAAATATTGTGAGGGTAAGTGTTGTGGCGAGATAAAAATAATATTGTTCCGTTTTTTTTTTTTTTGTTAACCGATAAATGTTGATTTTATATAAATTTCTTTCTTTTTTCTGTTCATCGATTTCTATGCATTATAAATAAAGTCTATCTTATTTATATTACCTTAAAAATATCAGTTCTTGTTAAAACAAACATAAATTATCCAATGAGCATGAATTTTGATTTAAAAATAAATTATAGATTAAGTAAAAATAAACCTATTCTCAGAGAGATATATTGAAAAAAAAAACTAAGTGAAAATCCAAAAACAAAAACAAAACAAAATATGCAATAATGTAAACCTGCTCATTATTTATTCTGACACCTAATTTATTGTCATTGTTGTAAATGTCAATTTCATATTAATGAATCATTCATACGTGGTGATAAGTTATAATATGACATTTGGTTAGGAGATATTTTTTTTTTTTTATTTTGAATGTTTTAAGATTTATTTACGAAAAGATTAAGATAACGGTTTATCAAAGATAATCATTTGACACAAATCAAACAAACTTATCTAATACAAAAATACAGTTTCTTGAAGAAGAGAATTTGTATGGGAATTATTCTACAGAAACAGAAATGTTCCTGAACAATTTCTATTTTTCTTATTTGATAGCTTGCAAGAAAATAAACAGACCTAAAACCATTTTGAAATTGTTGCGTTAAAGAGTATTTTGCCGATCTGTCAAATAGTACTCTCTTGAAAAGAAGAGTAAGGGTTAAGCCGACAAAGAAATTATGACATTTCTCCAAAGAAACGAATTTATGGTTTACAAATGAACAGAGAGGACCGATCACGCATTCAATTTGTTTGGAACAATTTAAAATTCTCAAACTGAGTTATATTTTTTCTTCATTTATTTTTGTTTACGTAAGCTGACAGCTATTTTCGTTTTTTTTTTTTTGAAGCACTTGTCAGTTCTATTCCTAAAGAACTTTTTTTCTATTTTAACAAAAACTTCAAAATGAGACAAAGATTACAAATTCGTAGCGACCTTCAATTTTCCGTCAATTTCCTCTTAATTTGTTCGAATTGATGTTTTTGTGCATTTCTGTAAATTTGTATCAAAAACTACTCCAAAACTTGACAATATTCTTCTGACACTTATTAAAAAGTTAAAAATTCACCTCATGTAGAAAAGTCCAAAAAAAGATTTTTAAACGGGACTCAGAAACTTGTGATTTGACAAGTCAGAATATTGAGAATATTATCAGTCAGGTTGACAGCACAAGAGAGTTACCTAAATACAAAGAGAATTGTTTAACCAGAAGACAAATTGTGCAATAGAGATAACATAAGAAATATCCGACTTCCTGTGCAGACAGTAAGAAATAAAAGCCATTATGAAATTTATAAAAATTATGACATTTCTCCAGATCTGTTCGTTAAGTTGAATGTCATATATTTAACCATAAGTTTTGAGGAAGATCGGAACAGTAAAAATCAAAACAGTACTAATTGATGGAGTTTGAAATTGCACCCGAGTTGACAACCAGTAGTTGTGTCGTTTGAAAATAAAGGTATGATTCCAACATCATTTTTCAGAACCCACCTCAGATATTTAAGAGTCTGTTTAATAACTTGTTGTTTTATAAATTTGTTTTGTGTTTTTATTTATGTACTTATTTTTAAGGAGTTTATTTCATGTGGATTCTTGCTGATCGTGAAGTGACATGTCTAAATTCTTAAGTTGAAGTTTCTAAGGCATGTGGAAAGATAGATAAGTGGTACCTAACCCAACTTATGAAGTAACACCAGAATAACCAACCGAATTTAAAGATGAAGAAAATAAAAGTTTTGAAAAAGTTGTACAAGTAGGTATAGGAACATAATCCCAAATAGGGTACACTCATAACCCGAAGACTATTAGACTCCGCATATTTTTTTCTTTCACTTCAAAATATTCTGATTTTTAGCTTCTCATTCTTACATTCACTCCACTCCCTTTCGCAACCCCTTTAGTTATGAATTCTTTTCGTTTTTTTGTTTTTCAAGAAACAGGGCTAAGCAGCGGCAGAAGGAACAACAACAACAACAAAAGAACGTATGCGCCTTCATTCGATTTCGACGTCGACGTCGTCGTCGCCGCCGTGCCGTACCAGCCAACTCAGCGGACGGGGTCGTTTGGTCGGTCGATTTTTTCGGGGTTCGTTTGTCTTTTTCTGGCTGCTGGTGTTGTTGCCTGTATGCCTGCCTGCTGATGTTTGGTTTTAGTTGCGCTACTTCGCTGGCCATGTTTTTTATTATTTTTGCTTATTTTGAGACGTTGCCAGATTTTTTGTTTTTGCTTCCTTTTCGTTCTCTTATAAAACCAAAAAAAAAAAAAAAAAATACTAAAGATGAATTCGAGAACAGGAATTTTATGTTTCATGTGTGTTTTTTTTTTTTTCTTTATTATTTTTCGTAGGTATTGTGTTTTTGTTGTATTGAAATTCATCACCTTTGGCTGATATTATAGAGGAGTCCTATCCCATGGCGACGACTGAACCTGAACGAACAGAACATAAATATGTGGCAATGTAACATAGTGATGGGAAATAGTACGTACGTATTCACTATGAGCAGCAATGTTGCCAAATTTTATAGGGAAATTACATAATGTTGTTTTTTTTTTTATTTGGTTTGTTTCTTAATACAAACAAATACCTACCTACCTAGAAGATATAATGAAAGGTTGAAGACAAGAAAACAGTCCCATTGTAACTATACATAGCCCATTACACAGATGCAGTTTTTTTTTGTTTGGTAGGTATTATAGTGATATCGATGATTTATGACATTGTTTACACCGGCGTGTATTATTTGTCACTTTTCGGTATACCTACCTTTCTATCTATACTAGGTTTGCCTACAAGCTACAATATTCAAGATTTGTCTATTGTATAGACAGGGGTACCTTTATAGGTTGGTATTATAGTGGTAAACTAAGTGACAGATGTGAAAAGGCATTGGTTCAATTCCCTCAGGTGTAATTCATTCATTATAACAGTCATAGACAAAGTAAAAGGGCGAATGTTAACTACCTACGTACTCGTGGAGATACGTATGTATGTATACAAAGTATTTGTAAGTTATGCTTGCACATGCCTAAAGGTATATAAGAAACATTTGTCATAAAACATTTAACGTAGGTACATAAAACTACTCAAATCAAAATAAAAATACTTTTTTTCTTTTTTGACAGTTGACAGGTGATTTGATCTTATTATGATTATGACTTATTTTGACGTCTCAGCACTTTATCTTGCTTCTCATTTGGACACTGACACTTAAGGCGGTTTTAATAACTCTGTCATACTTTTATCAATATCAAGAAAATTTATTCTACTTGTACTATGTAAGGGAGAAGTGAAAAACGCAGTTTCCTTTACTGAAACGTAGAAAGAAGAAAGAAAATAGATCCAATAGTTTTTTTTTTTTGCAACTGGCAAATTGCATGAGTAATCAAGTTTCGTTCATTGAAAAAAATACAACTGTCACTTTAGTGATGTTGACAATAAGTAAGCCAATTGCTTTTAAAAGACCTTTAAAAAATGGAAGTGTAGGCATAGGTCCATCAAGCGAGATACATACATAATAAAACATTTTTTAATTCGCTAAATGATTTATTGACGTTCATAAAATTTTAGTTGCACATTGACAACAATTATTATCATTGAAAACAAAAAAGGAAATTCAGTGATTCTACTTTCAGTTGTCAAATTTACCATTCAATACAAACTGTATGACATTATTTTTTATTGAAAAAGTGGAAGTGCAATTTTAGGTTTTGTGATATTTTATATATAAAATTAAAATTTGACAAGTGTCTTTCGATTTTTTTTTTCTTTATTTTACAAAACTTTGAACTCTTAATATGTAGTTTTAATCAAAAGTTATGTAGAAATTCAACAAAAGCAAAAATAAAGTCAAACCAAGACCGAAGAAAAGTCACGATAAAAATTAACGCTTTCAGATGTAAAGTAAACGAACAGATCTAATAAATATTGGAAATTTAATGAACTTTTAGATGGGCACAATTTTCACCACAAAGATAAGATCATGTTTTGATTCGTTTCATGTTTAGTAAAAATGAACGCATTCAGATAATAGGTATTTACCTATCAATTGAAAACTAAAAAATTATAATTTGTCTATAACTTTATTTATAAGCTTACCGTTTAAAATGATCTCGTATCCTATCCTCACGTGCTGTATCGGGTAAATGTCCAACCCAAAGGTTTCGAGTCTCTCGTACCATTTTGCTTTATGTTCTTCATGGAGGCGATTCTAATGGGCGACCTCCTCCCAAAAGAAAACTCGTGCGTATTACAATGTCGGCGATATTATTTGTATTTGTATTTTTTTATTTTATACGTATATTTTTTTTTTTTTTGAATTGTTGTATTATAAATGTGATTGCTTATTTTTATAGTCAATCATTTATATCCATAAATCGAAGGGGATTATGAATTTTATTTAGATATATCCTTGAAAGGACTATTTTTCTTTACATTTTCACTAATGTGTAATTTTTCAAAAGCTAAAAAAAAAATCAAAGAAACGAATTTGATTTAGACGCCTAGGTACCTAATTTGATTTTTTGACCAATTTCACTTTGGACACGTATTTTTCTTTCCAACAAATTACGATAATTGAGAAAAAAGAAAAGCAACAATAATTTGTTAGAAAATGCCAACAAAAAATAAATACCTACATATACCTACTGTGGAGGCATATTATTATATTTATTATAAAAAAAAAGATAATCCTTCTTTTATATTTAATTCTATTAAATTAAAGTAGCTATGTGTGTACCTACATATATCTAAAGTATAATGTATATATATTTTCTACCCATATAAAGATTTATTTAATTTGCTCTCGTGTTCCCTGAACACACTCAACTCAACAAACTATACCCTATCGCTATCGTATCGTAAATTGTTTCTCTCTCGCTCTCACTTACACTTGTCGTCTTAATCCAATAGAACTATTCAATGCAGTGAAAGAGAAAGATTGAGAGGGATTACCTTCCTAAGGGGGGAAAAACGCAAGTCTGGTAATTGTAATCTACGTTTGAAAATTTCCTACATTCTTTCTTTCTATATTTGTGTTGTTGTTGTACTTATTCATACCTTTTATGTTACATATAGGTATACCTACATAAAAAGGGTACCTATGTGTATATTTATGTATGTTCATACATATGTATGTGTGTAGGTATAGAGAACCTTAGAAAGAAAAAAATAATTTCTTAACTTTTCAAGGAAGGTGGGCAGAAGAGGCAACTAGCTAGGTCCCAAGAACCTACCAAAACCAAAGGACATTAGACAAAAACAGGGTTATTCTTAAGGGTATGCTTGGGGCGGGGGGCAGGGTGTGTTTGGGCAAAGATGTTTATGTAAGTATTATCCAGCATTAATGCTAGTTTCCTTTAGGTTTTTTTTTTCTTCTTTCTGTTCATACACATTCATCTTTTATTATTGCTAATACAGTGTGGTTTAATATTCTGTTCTCTCTTCGCGTTGTTGTCTTTTTCAGCGATCTATCCTCTGGCTCTGTGTACTTGTGTAGACTTTGTAGTGAACTGAAGTGAACTGCTGCCATTAAAAATGAAAAACAACATACACACACACACACCTATACACCGTCAATATTTAGGTATAATAATAATATTAAAAAAAAAAAAATGTTGACGAACGCGATTCACGATTGTAGATACGAAAAACGGCAACAGCGCATAGCGAAATGACATGACGGACCGATTTTTTATTTGTTTCTTTTTTTTTTGTTATAAATTTCAATGATCTACGACGAACACACAGTAGATACAGCGAGAGCGAGGGAGAAAGAGAAAGAGGAGAAACGCGACGTTGCACAATTTAATAACAATTTTTCCCTTCCTTTTTTTTTTGTTGTATCATTTATACCACTTACTCGACGATACACTTTTTCTTTTTTTTTTCTTTTTGCTCATTTAATATTTCTAGCTCTTTTCGACTCACACATAACAAACCGAATAGGAATTTATTTAGCTTCTCTTTCACTCGCATCTAGTAGAAAAATATAACATGGCATTTTATTTCCAAGGCACAAAATAAAATACAAGCAAAGCTAAATTTTTATAGAAAAAAAAAACAACACACATCTCCCGATATACATATACTCGTACACTCTCTATCTACACTCGTGTATACGTGTATCTATATATAACACACAATTAAGAGTAAACACAGCATTTTTTTTATTCTTCTTCTTCTTTATTTTATTTTATCTGCCTTTTCTTTGCTTTTTCAAATATACTCGAACTCGTATGTAGGTAGGTGTATACGAGTGTGAATATTACTACATGCATAGCTCGTGCTCTTTCGCACCACCGTTGTTTCACGATTTTATATTTTATACTGCGTTTTTGCTATCGGTCATACATATATGTATACACACATATGGGTATGGATATATACTTCTATATAAAGCATTTCCTTATATGCAAGCGCGCGCAAGGGAAAAACTACAAAGTATATACACACAAATGGGCACACAAAGTTTTAGTTACGGAACGGACGGACGGCTCCCCTTTTCAGAGCACTCGATTCGGTTTGGTTCTCGTTGACGTCGTCGTTGTTGTTGCAAATACTCCACCGTACCGTCAACCCAGCACAACTCAGCTAAGTTATCCTATATCCCTCTCTGGCACACAGAGCACAGCCTGGCATTTACCATTTGCCATCTCCTTCCGACATTAATCGCTTTATTTATTATATGTGTAGCAGTGTTTATTAACTTGTCTAGATGAAGATGGATGGAAAGAGCTCTATGTATGGTGTGTGGTGAAATCCAAAAATGGGAGCCCTCTTGACACACACCGCTACCAACAACAACAACTACTACTACACTATTCCTTTATATAGAATATAATAAAATTCCATTTATTGACGACACCAGTTTGTGTGTGTGCGTGAGTGAGTGAGTTGGTATACATACTAGTATTTCTTATGACACCAACACCCCCCTTGCAGGTTACAATCACACACCCGCTTCAAACAATTCCAAATGTTGTTTTTCTTCATCCTTCATGCCATACGGGCTTCGGAGTTCGCATTCGGAGCCGACCAAAAAACACAACAAGAACCAGCTTTTAGCTTTTGCTGTAGCACACGCGCGCAATAGCCATATAAAGTGAACGCCCGATTTATTTAGGTAGGTATAATACAATCGCACTTTCTTAAAAGGTATATAGACGACGAACTAAAAAAGAGTTTTCTGTATTTGTATGCGTGATGATTCCGTATAACGTTAACGTATACCATACCATACCAACCAGCAAAAAACACAACAACAAAAAAAAAGACGTTAAGGCGACAACAGCAGCAACACGAAACAGGGCCCGGATAATGGGTAGGGAGTAAACAGGGGGATTGTTGGGTACGATCGAAAAGTTTTAATTTATTTTCAGGTTCTGGTATTCTCACTCATTTCATTTCATTTCGTTTGCTGCCATGAAATGGGGTGGCAGTGTGTTGGATTTGGATTGATAGATGGGTTGATAATAATCAATGATAACGGAAACGGCCGACCGCGGCGATTAGCCTCCGGAATATATATTTCTCTCTAAATTTATATACATACATATTTTTTTTTTCATTCTTTTAACACAAAACACAAGTTCTCCGAGAAAAAAAAAAATAAAGAACGAATAACAAAAACTTTACCGAAATGATTGTGTTGTTTTTTTTTTTGTTTTTGACGTTTAATTTGACGGATTTTCAAGCGTTTTTAATTTACTGAACATGATAGAAGTTCTTCTTATGTCATATCCCGTAATTAATTACATAAATTTATGACATTTTTCTTGTAATTGAATTGAAAAACAACAACAACAAAAATTAATATACCACGTAGGTATGTGCAAGAGTTGGCAATACAAACAAACGTTGAAAAAATACAGCCATATGGATACACTTCAACGTTCTACCCAGAAAAGAATACAGAAAATATACAAAACGAAACGACGATGGCAGCCATTACAGTTCTGCAGATGGTCGTGCCGAGGTTTTTTTTTTTTAATTTTGTTTCTGTACTTTTCTACATTTTTGTCCATAAAAGTCACATTGAAAAAAATCTGTCTCACTAAAGAGTTTTTATCCCAAGGAAAGGAATACATGGTCAGGCCATCATCGTCATCATCACCATAGTCGTCGTCGTAGTCGTCATGATCCATGAGGAAAGCTGGAAAAAACATTCATATTTTTCCTTTTTAGTGTTCACGTTTTAACATGTTTCTCGAAAGTTATTCTTTCGTATGTTCGTCGTTCGTTCTTTCGTCCTCTGCTGCTGTGGGAGCCGGAGCGATGATGGAGAATTTTTTGTGAATTTGTAGTTTCCTTGAAGAGGAGCCGAACCAGCGAAAAGGAACACACAAAAAATACAAAAAGAAACAACCACAAGGGGGAGTTTGAAACTTCTCGTGGCCGTCGTCGTCGTGGGGTGGGTGAACGCTGAACGCTGCTTTTGTTTCATCTGCTTTGCTAGGGAGCGCTACGTGACCGAAAAAGTCGCACGTCTCTTTTTGCGTTGCTATTTCTTGTTCGTCGTCGCCGTTCTAGTAGTAGTCGTAGTCGGTCGTCTCGAAACTCGAAAATAGTTTACGTTCGTTCGTTCTTGCCAGATATGTTTTTTTTTGTATTCCTCTCTAGTTGGAGTTATTTTTTCCTATCTATAAAAACTACCTTCTATAATTTTTTGTCTCTCTATCTCTTTCTGTCGCATTGATTATTTAGTTTATTTTTTATTTTTGTTTCATGTTTTTAAAACCGGAACGCATCGATTTTTGTTTTATTCTTTTCCCGTATGCCTTTTATTATCTTCAGTGTTTTTTTTTTGTTCCTCTTGTGTTTTTGTTTAACTTGTTTATTTTCTTTTATTGCTTTTGTAACCCCCTTCCTGTATGTTCCCCTTGCTTAAAGACTTGATTGGGTTCGGTTGATGGTTCTTTTTAGCTAATGCTATCAGAGACAGTGCTTCACCCTCACTCCTATAACACATCATAATGCTCCATCTCTTTCGGTTTCATGAGTCTCGTGAGTTTATGACGATGATGGCGGCGGTGGCAGCAGCAGCAGCAGCCACCCGATGATGAGTGTAGATGTGAGGAATTTTGTAGATTGTAGTCGTTGTCGTTTTTCTTCGTTTATTTTATATTTTTTTTCTCTTCCTCTCCCTCTCTGCCTCTTGCTCTATACAGCCTTGTTGTTGGTTTTGGTTGCCGTAGCCGTTGCCTGCCGTTGCGGTGCGGTGCGGTTACTCCGTCGTTTCGTTGTTGTTCGGTTCGGTCGACGGATTCAGAATTCAGATACTGCCTCTCTTTTGCTCTTATTCATTTACTTAGATTGCTGCACACAAACATAAACATATATACCTACTCTACTCTACTCACTATAAATATATGCACATAATCTTGTCAAGGGTTTTTGTAAGTTTTCTTCTCCGCTGTAGCTGTATGGGTACCTACTTTTTTTATTTTTTACGACATAAAAGAGAGTTCCTTGGGAAATGGTGAATGGTGCATAATTTTTCTTTACTGTAGACTGTTTTTTTTCTTCTGTACTTTATTTTAATTTCTGCAGAATTTAATAACAAAAAAACACATTACTACCACTATATACATATGAATGTACTACTCTGGTGAAGTTGAATACTTCTTACATACATACATACCTTCCTATCTACACTAACAATGGCTCTCAGTTCAAAGAAGGAAACCCTAATTTAATTTATCCCTAATTACGATCTGTTTTATTTCTCTTATTCCTTATTTCTTTTTTTTTTTTGTTGGCATAAACCCTGCCTTCTCTCTCAATTAGATGGAAAGAAAAATACCAAATTAATTAATTTTAACACAAAATTTAGAGATAGATTTTGAGGGAGGAAAAAACTTACATTTCAAACACTTCTTTGCACAATTATTTTTTTTTACTTTAGATTTTTTTTTATTCTTTTTTTCTCACTTTTCACTCACTCTTTATTTTTTGTGGGAGGAAATATCATTAATTTTTTTTTACCCGAGAATTATTGTTAGAAATTAATTTTCTTTTAATTCACCGATTAACTATTAACTCGAAGGGAACGCGGAACAATATCGAACGAACACAACAACAACAATAAAAGAAAATCGAATTGAACTCGAATTTTACGTTGGAGATTTAGGGATTATTAGAATTCCGCGAACTTTTTTTCGTCGAGTCTGAAAAATGTTTTCAACAATACTTAAATTTTATACACTACAGAGCTTAGAGGGTAGGGTAGAACTTGTATTGGAACGCGTTATTTATCAATTAAGGAGCCCACTTTTTGAGCTTCCTGCGCCGAACGCATAGCGCGACACTTTTTCTCGGGACGATCTTGACTTAAGATCAGTTTTTTTTTTTTCAACTTTTTGTCATTAACACGTGATTTTATTTAGTACATCGTTTACCGAAGAACTGAGTGCGTTTTCATCTGAAAAAAGAGAAGAAGAAATAAATATTGTTAGCTTATAAATAGAATAAGATTATTCTAAAACTTATGCATACCTATATAATAAATTTTGTAATACTTTATAATTTATAACAGAAGTTTTTTTTAACTAATCCGTAGAAATAATAGGAATTTTAGCTGAACGCATTCATTTGACGCGCCATTTTAAATGTAGAAAACTCCCATACAAGATTCTTGTTATTTGAATTTGCCATATGGGTACGTTCAATAAATCAAAATTAAACAGTTGAATACTAGATGTCCGTATTTTGAGCCTCTCATTTCTGTCATAAAAGTTAGATGACTTTTTTTCAAGTTCATATTAAAAAGTGAGTTGAAAAAGATTTTGGGACTTAAATTCAGTATTATAAAGTAGACCAGTGATTTCGTTTTGTCTTAAAATTCAGATTGGAGCTTTACTATGCCAGAGCTGGAATAAAGTTCCAATCTTATTTGACATTTTAAAGAACAGTAGATTAAATTGAAATATACCTACCTAGGTATAGGTATTTAAACATGTACTCATAACAATTTGTGTTGTGAGTTTAATAAGTTTTTTAATTAAAACTTCCTGAATCTGCTCTATAATACGCTAATTTAAAACAAAAAGGAGACAGATCTTTAAATTGGTCTACAACATCAGCTAAACCAATCTCCTCATAAATCATTGTCAAATTACTTAACTCGGAGCCTAGCCTTAAGTGTACTAGAGGTTTTATTTGAATAGTTAGTTGGAAAAAATCTTTTAAGGTATAATTACTTTAAATTACATGTGTGACAAAAATTTTTAAAAAACTTAAAAATACAGATCGCATGTTCTTTCTTTAAATAAAAATATAAATTGTCAAAATCAGTTGCCCCCAAAACCACAGAGGATAATTTGAACACAGTTTTTTGAACAGTTTTTTAGAATATAATTTCTATTGAAAAAGGAACAAAAAAAGGATTCTGACATAATTTTTATAAAAGGTCTTGAATTGTTTTTAATTATTGTAGAAAATAATGCTGCCAAATGTCAACATTTTATAATAACTTGAAATTTATCTCGTTTTCGAGTGTAGTCAATTTATTGTATTTTGTTTATGAAAATATTCTTCTTTTTTAACGTAGGAAGCTAGGTTTTAAAAATGTCAAAAATTATATCATATCAATTAAATGTTTGACGTTAAAATTTATTTGAACTTTAAACCAAGTCAAATTTTTAGCAAGAATTTTCTTTAGAAAAGAATTTTAAAGTTTCTTATCAACCAACTGTCATAAAAAATCTATGTATTTGAATTTAAGTGACACTAAGCCAGATGACAACTTTTGTATTTAGAGGAGTCTTGAATACTGAACTCTTTTTAGTCATCTCATTTTGACGTTTCATTATTTAATCCTGGTTCTCTTTTTTTTCTAAAGAACTATTAGTGGGAAATAGGTATGTATAATAATATAACTTCGAAATGAGTCGTCTTTAAAGAAATGTCAAGACTTAGAAACTTGGTTCGATCAAAAAATGTGCAGTGGATCCAAATTTGAGTATCAGGAAGAATTTAATAGAAAAAACTGGGAAATTCTACCAATTTGTATTATTAGCTTGTAAGTAATTTATATATTAGGTATATCTTACAGTATTCACGAATAAATGAATGAATGAATTTTTAATAAAAACCCCTTGCCAATAAATAAATAAACCAAACTTTTGTTTTTAAATATACTTAAGATAAAAGTGACAGCTAAAAGTTTTTCATTTTTGGACCTAAATTGATTCTGATTTTCTGTTAAAATTTTTAGGCTCGTTGTTTGACGAAACAATATAAATGTACCTATAAAAAAATATGTAGGGATGGTCCCTTATATGAGAAGACCTCGTTAAAACTTTTACAGAATCCACAAAAAATGGGTACATCGAAAGTCAGAATATTTTTAAGAAGAAAAAAAAACTATATTTTTGTGTTTGTCAAGTAGGTAACCTAAAATTAACAAAAAAAAAATACTCAAAAGAGGGTCAATTTTTGTCTTTGTTTTGAAATTCATTCATTCAAAATTACCAGTTAAAATTCTCGTGGAAATATGTACCCTAATGTTTGCCTTCAAATTCAACAAAACAATAGGAATTTTATTCAAGGAGAAACCTAGCCAATATTTAAATTATAAGAAATAATGCTTCAAAATTTACAATCAAAATCGTAGTTCTCAAATTATTATCTTTTACTTAAAAGAAAACTAGAAAATTTATCAACTTTTCTTTTTTAAGTCAAATTTATTTATATTAGGTACATACATTTAACCATTTTGAATTAGATACGTAAAAAGAATTGTTTATTATCCTGGCCAACCTTAAGGGACGGTTTTAGGTCCCACTTTGTCTTCTAGCTTGTTTGATAACTAAACAAACGTTTACGAAGTTTGATAAAAAAAACCTTAAACTTTGAGTCACTCTTAGAAAGTCACACTTTCTGTATTTTTTTATTTTTATAAAATAAAATTATGTAGACTGCCTTACATATTTCACAAAAAGACAAATCCTGGTTTATTGGGCCTGGATTGCCTCTGTATTTACCTAAATTTATGATCATTCATTCAGGTTTTGCCGGGTTCCAAACCAGGCACATACGTAAATACATTATGTAGGTAAGGTACCAATAACCTAGCTGACCCCATTCTTTAGGAAAAATTTTCCTTCAAACTTTTCACAACTTCTATCAACCTGACAATCCTAAGTTCGTAGCTCATCACAATCACAAAAACTAACTGATTAGAAAAACAATATTGCAAGATTACTCCATAATTTCTGAACACAAACAAAAACGCAATTCCCACTTCTGAAAAAATAAGTACCTGTGAGATTACGAGTCTAACGGATGTGGGCGTAGTACACCTACCTACCTACTACAGCATAACATTGTGGATTGTGCGAGTACATACAAAAACACATAACATTTCTTATTTAGGTTCCTCAAACGCATATCTCTATGAAATTGAAATTGATTTTTTTTTTTTTTAATTTAAAAGAACAACAATTTCATTACCAGTTTTCTAAAAATAATTCAACTTACATCATTTACGAAAAAATTGAACCCCATATTTCATCCTTGCAAAAGTTTCCTTTTATTCCTCATGTTCGCGATCACACGTGAATAATTCTTTCTTTGTTTTGTAATTTTCTCGCTTATTTATTTATATTTTTAATTTTTTCGATTTTTCCTTTTCGAAAAAATTTCACACAAACGTAATCATTGGGAGAGCGAACAGAAAAAAAAATAAGAAACAATTTTCTTTTACTTCGAATGAAAGACACAATTTTTTTCTTTAGCGAAACGAAAAAGCGATTAATTAAGAAATACAGAAAAAAAATTAATCGGAAAAGGGGCAACAAATTCGCGGGCTTTCTTGAGACAAAAAAAATAAAAAAAAAAACGACTGCACTGCTTTCTTTAAACTTTGTTGTTGTTAAATTAGCGCGGTTAAAACTTTTTTTTCTTCTATTTTTGCTTCTTTTTCACAAATCTCTCTTCACTTTTTTTCACACACTCTGCAGATAATTGTTTAAAACATTTTGAATTAAATTAATTATTTGATTTTTGTGTTGTAATTGTTTTTATTTATTTATTTTTTTGTTGAACAGTTCGGCAATTACTTGCGTGTATATCTCAATGTATGTATATAATTATTTTTATAAATTTTTTTTCTTGTTATATACAACGGTTACCGTAAGAAAACGCGTAACACTGACGATGCACACTCATCGCGATTTACTCAGTAACTGAGAAAATGTTCCTTCCAAATAAATGGTGAGAGCCCGGCAAAATGGTTGCCCCTTGTAGAGGGTGAGACAAATTGTTGAATATCGGTTTGATTGTGAAATAATTAATTTATGCTATAACTGGCTGGAATTCGATGTGGATGTTTGTTTGATTTAATTAAAAACTTAATTTAATACGATTAATCGCATGAATGTTGCTAATTTTGATGAGTTTGTTATTGTTTAGAAAAAATAAATTCCTTTTGAATCACCCTTTTGGATTCTCTTGAGATTGTCATGTATTTTATAAAGATTCTCTTAGTTGTGTATTTGTTCTCATTTATTGTGTCTTTCTCTTTTGCCTTTTTTTCGTATTCTCCTCCATGGAATTGTTAAGTAAATAGAAAATTATTTTGATAATGCTATCTCTGTCTAACTTGTTGTATATTTTGAAATGGCAGTATACGGCAAATTAGATTTCTCCATGTGAAGTAGGTACTTGAACGAATTTAAAAAAAAAGTTATTAAGCAATTAATGAGAACATGTTGTGAATTGTTTGTTTTGTGGTGTAGTTAAACGTTACATTAGATAAATCACAAGATCGTGGTGGTTTGTATGAAGCAGCTTATGGTTTTCTATTCGAAATTGGGAAAAATCACAGGGAAAATTGTTCAATTTTTCCAATGGAAAAATATTTGTATGTACCTGGAGAGGGGAATTTTAAATGAGTACGTGAAGAGTGTATGTTTAAAATTAAGAGTTGAAAAAACTGAAGAGATAAAAGAGGAAATTTATTGTAGTAGTTTTACGCAGAGCTGCCACTTTACGAGAATGTATATCTGATAAGTTTATTGTTTGTACGTTTTGGCACTCCTTTATAAATTCGAAAACTCGTAGGGGGTAGGTTGTACTTCATATTTTTTTTTTTCAAATTTTAAAGAAATTCAACCAATTATCAATAAAGAAAATCGAGTAACAATAACAGAGAAAATTATTTTTTTTTTTTTTAATGGTAACTTGCAAAATAAATGAGTTTGATTTCGCCTATACTGGTGCTGTTTATTTTGAGATCTAGTCCAAACAATTTACTTGAGTATGGCATCAAATTTTAGCCATAAATGTCTAATGGCTTAACAATAACCAAGAGAAAGAAATTCATAGAAGAGTTTGGCACATTATGTAGTTAACTTTTTTTTAAACTTTTTTACGTTTTGTAAATAGCTTTAAGTTCAGTTTTAAACCTTTTAAAATAAGTATATTGTTTTATTGAAATTTTAATGGGAAATTATCATTAAAAAGAAATACATTTGTAATTGTTGAAGACATCAAAGTCTGAAATTTCGTTCTCAAGTGTTCGATAGGTTTAAGAATGACAGATATCTCATTTTTAGAAACACTGATCAGCTGTCATAATAAAGAATTAAAATATAAACGATGTGTATTAGTTGCCTTTAATTTTTTTTTCGCATGAGAATTGACAGTAAAATTCTTAAGTAGAACCTATGATGCCAATTTATATTTTTTGACATTCAGTTTCAGACTTGTGGTCAAATTCAACAAGCGTGTTATTTTTACAAAACACGACGCAAGCATCAAAATATTTGACTCTACAAGAGCAAAAGAATTTTTAACGCATACAGATCTATGCAGAACAATTCTGTAAATATTTTCAAGCTTAGGTGATCAAAAAATCAAAATTAGGATCTTGAGTTGCGTTCAAAGTTCGTCCGCATCGAATTACCACACTGAATGCCGCCGATTGTTGAATTTCCTATTTTTTACTTTCCGATTAAACAGAAATCAAACAGAACTTTTAATTGACATTTGTGATTTGTTTTGGTTTTTAAAATTTTTGGACTTTTTTAATTTAATTTCTTATAAGCATAGAGTATTTGGCAAAGTGGACAATTTTTATTTTATTTTAAAATGGTTTTGTGTAAATTTTTCATGAACGGAAACTGCCGATTCGGTACGAAATGTGTAAACGAACATTTAGACGTAAAGTAAGTCATCCAAATTAAAATCTTATCCAACTAAACTAAACACAACGCAATTAATTTTGTTTATTAAATTTTGCAAAGACAACTTCTAAAATCTGATGTGGAATCAGCAGTAAATGGCAACCAATGGCCGCTCTCCTGCTTTGGCCCATTCAAAGAAAAACCTTCAATACCTAATTTCATAGAAGACCAATCATTCGAAGAAATCAGAATGCTGTGTTATGGCTCAAAAAAGCAGAACTTCTTCCCAGCTTTTAGTCAACAATTTAACAAGGAGGTAATGGAAGCTAAAAATAAAATGAAAATGCTTCTCACACTCAACAAAGAAGTAATGGACGTAGTTGTGAACATTTATAACGCAAATGAGACGCCAAAATCCAATAATCAGGGAATCACCGCCAATCCGTTTGGATCGACTGCAACGACGAACTCACAACCAAACTCAAATACAAGCTTGTTTGGTGGTGCATCATCTGCTAGCAGCCAGAATAATGTCTTCGGTGGTGGAGCTTCGTTTGGTGCAGGAAACAATGCTTCCGCCGGTGGTGGAATTTTTGGTGGGGCACAAAAACCTCTTCTGGGACAGAGTTCGTTTGGGGGTTTTGGTGGGCAACAGCAACAGCAGCAGCAGCAGCCAACAACAGGGTTATTTAGCTCCGCACAGACACAACCTCAACAAACAAACACTTTCGGAGGCAATATATTCGCTCAAGCCGCTCAACAAACCCCAATTGGTGGAAGCTCCATGTTCGGCGGAGCACAACAGCAACAACAATTACAACCTCAACCATTCGGGGCGCCGCCGTCAAACACATCTGTTTTTGGTCAACAGTCTAATGCTGGCGGAATATTCACGCAGGCAGTCCAACAGACTCAACCACAACAACAGCAACCTGCTTTGGGTGGTGGTAATATTTTTGCCCAAGCTTCACAGCCCCAGCAGTCCACAGGATTCGGGATGTTTTCCCAATCAAACCAACAACAACCGCCGCCAGCTTTTGGAGCTCAAATGACTCAACCGTCACAATTCGGTGCTGTACAGCCACAACAGCAGGGTGCCTTCTTTGGACAAACACAACAGCAGCAACAGCAACAGCAGCAACAACAACAACAACAACAACAACAACAAAACGCGGCCAACATGTTCAACTCACAAATGCAACAGCAACAACAGCAAGGTGGGCTTTTTGGAGCAGCATCTAATGCCAGCCCATTTGCATCTCAACCTCAACCACAACAACAAGCAAATATCTTTGCTCAAGCTGCAACTGGTTATCCCCAACAACAACAACAGCAACAATACCAAATTCAGCCAGCAATTTCCAGTGATAGAACCTATAGTAAAATGGAAAATCTAACTCCAGAAGAAATCGAAGCTTTTAAAGCGGAAACTTTTGAATTGGGAAAAATTCCTTTTTCACCACCACCAAGAGAATTAGTCAACTAAAAACAAAACAAACAAAAAGAACTATTAACTTAAATATTATTTGAACGATCTTCGAATAGAAAAGAAATAAATAAATAAAAAGAATTTTGTATAACGTCTTTCCAAACGTCGTCCTTTTAATACTCCAATAAATTTTGGACATAGCGTTTGATGACTTTGTTGCTAGCGGCAAGCAAGAGAGAGGAGGGGAGGTTAGGAGGTAACAGAGGAAGGAATGGTGGATAAGGATGAGGTAGGACAAGGAGATAGGAAGATTTACGAATGGTTAGGAAGGAATGTCGAGTTCCGGGGGACGCGGCCTGCTTGTGGGTGCACGGCGTCAGCTCGTCGGACGGAGGGGGATCTTGCCCCCGAAACTCAACCTCACCAGCAACAAAACACATATCAGGCCAAAATACGAAATATATAGGGATCAAAAAAAAAAACAAAACAAAACGGGCTAACACTTCGGACACTTACCACACGCTAGAGTACTGCTGGTGTTGTTGCAGGCTCGGCCTGTACTATGCCCACCCTACCTGGGAACCTGGCGGCCTTTGGTTGGATTCCCCCTTGTTCGGGAACTAGCGCGTTCCTTCCATCGTCAGGTTCGGCATCGTCGTCGATTGGTCACTCCCCCCACTTACCTTAGTCGCCCCCTCGATGTCTCACTACTCTGCCATCGAGATTTACTCTCGATCAAAATACAAAAGCGTGGCTGTTTTTATTTTGGTTTTTCAAATGCATGAATACAATTTTTATTTATCTATTACATTCATTTTACATTTTATCAAGCGAATGACAAGAATTAGAAAAACAATATACAAATTTTTTTTTGTTTGATTTTATGAAGGAAAAAATTTTTCGACTAAAAAAAAAGTCTGGAATACCTCCGGATTTCCACGGGTAAAAAAAAAACCCCTCCCAGGAGTCACGAAATTTACTGGCGGCTTATTCTTTCGAGCGCGCCGTCCTAACGGTATACCCTCCCTATGTACCTATATATAGAGCTCTATTTATATGTATTCTAGTAGGGGCAAAATCTTGCGACCCGCGGTCGACCCCTGGAAAGAATTCCCCCGCGGAATCTTACCATTTACTGCCGGAGTCGGGTTTTCCAATCTCTTTTTCTCGGCACCTTTTTTTTTATACTAATCGATTTGAATAAGATATTTTTTTTTTTCATTCGCTTGGTGAAATCAAGATTTAACAGAATTAACTAGATGAACAACAAATAAATCATGGATAGGGTGGTATCGGTTTCCGATACTTCCTTTTCCTTCGGGACGGTTCGCTGGGGTTCCCAAGCGAACTGTATCTTGCCGCTTCAACGGTTTTTATAGTTGGCCGGACTTCGGGTATGTAGTGGTTCTACCGGTTTGCACAGCTTTTATGGCGGGGATTTCATATACTTATATATATACGTATAGGTATATGTAATTGGGCTTTTTCAATTTTAGTAATATCCAAAATAATTACAAAAAAACGAAATACGAAAAATGAAATACGAAATACGAAAGTCGAAAATCGAAAATCGGAAGACGAAAATCGAAAGACGAAAGTCGAAAGACGAAAGGGGTGACGCCTGTACTGGCCTCCCACGGGAACTGGCTATATGGTAAAAAAAACTATCTATAACGACCTTGGTCTGACCTTTTTCAAGTTGGCTTACTTGGCCACCCGGGAATTCACGGGCTTATTGTCCACCTGAAGAGCCGAATCTGCTGTCCGCTGTCTTATCTCCGTTTCCTGGTTCTAAAAGTCACCCTGGCAAGAACACACAAAAAAAATAAATAAACTCTATTGTCCTTTTCTTTTTCCGCACTATCACTATTTTATTAATTTCACTACACCACAATTAAACCTACCCTTTCACAAAAAAAATCTCGCGCGATAAAGCAAAGGATATTTTATAAAACGATAAGATTTGAACACTTGTAAGTCTTATCTATTTTTACGGCTTGGAGATGTCTCTTACGGCGGTCGGACTTGCAATGACCTCTCTTTATTCTATTTAACTTTTCCAACCTGTCTAACAAAAAAGGGTCCTCGGTACTTCTTAGCTCTCTCAAAATTTGCATAATCATGCAGACGGCCATTTTCAACTCTGACATGCACTGACAGCTTAGCTTTAAGCCAACATAGTACGCGTTCTATTTATTAACTCAATATATATAAATTATTGGTGTTGGAATTAATTTTCATCTTTTTATCTATTACCTAAATTCTCATTTGTCAAATTAACATTTTAATCATTATTTTTAAGTTTAGATGATATGTATTATTAATTTTTGCTTTTATCGCTTTTTTGCTTCACCTTTTCTTTTATCGTTTATTTACCCGGTATTTTGTTGTTGTACTAATAAAGGAGTGTTTGTTTACAAAAAAAAAGATTTGTTGCAATTTTTCTTTACCGTTGACAACATGAAATCAAAAAAAACACGACGCAACTTTAAATTAGTTGTAAGCTTTCGCTTATGCCTAGTGAAACCCTACCCTCACATGGATATTTCCCACAGTCCAACCCTTCCAACCAAATACTTCCAGGCATTTGTCTTCCACCTTCCAGGAATTCTTTCCACTTCCGCCCTTTCGCATTCATTCATCCTTTTTTGCTTCCTTTTATTACTACCACAGCAGCCATTGACGACGATGGACCACCATCCACCACCACCAAGCTAAGTCGACCGATCGTGCGTGGAGGATGGAAAATTCCCAAACATAATCGGGTGAGTATGGTTAATGCTGGTAGCGTAAAGCCTACCTCAACAACTACATTTGTTTGTACTAATTTGTTTATTTTCTTCCCCCGGTTGTCTAGGTGGCGGTTGACCCTGAAAGAAGGATGGAGACGTGGAGGATGGCGATGGCGACTTCAGCCTGGCACAGCGAGTACCAGTATCGTAAGTATCTTATCTAAGTTTATTCAAGCCATCCGCCTAAAATATAGTTTAATTTCCATTTTATTACTGTCCTTAGGTGAGTATCTAGCGCCGGCGACGCCTCTGCTGCCAGGAAGACCCTCATGGATGATAAATCACCGCCCGCCACCGTGTGCGTCTGGGATTGATGACGACCATCGGCTCGGCAGTGAGCAATAAGTATCGGTAAGTAAACCTACATTCCTAGCTTCGACCACCATTTTACTAACCTCCTTTTTTTTCTTTTTTTATTATTTTCAGAAATTAAATCTGCGCCTTCGACGCGCTTCGCTGCCGCAGGTCGGCTGACAGGCGATGGTCATCGTCCGCCGCAACCAACCGTCAACGTTCGGTCGAGGCAGCCGTAACAAAACATCGGCGCTGAGGAGAGGGCATCCCGAGGCACAGCGACGATGACTGCTGCCTCTGTTTTTCTGTGTGCCAGTGGTGAAGAACCCACGTCCCAAAGCCGGGCCATTAAACTATGCATATATATGTATATAGTGTTGTCTATATCGTGGATAATCGACTTGCAGGTATGTTTAGGTAATTTTTCTATCTGGACTGCCGAATTACGGTAGATTACTTCTTTTCCTTTTCAGCTTCCTACCTCTCGTTCGCGACCCAATCGCCATCAACCGCGGGAGCCGGAATCTTTACTCATCAGTGTATTGTCATTTTACTCCTCATTGTCAACATAAACACCAACCTACTTAACTGTCCAGGTATGAACATTTTTAATTTATATTCTATTTATTATGCGGTTCGTTTCTGCTTACTAAAAAAAAATCTTCTCTAGTTTTTATATCTCCTAAGGTACCTACACCATATTGCGTAGCTCTTCAATGGTATGAGCCGGAAAGAATTTGTCAACATCGAGCGATCACCATGGATAGGTTCTCCCTATCTTCATGGTTCTCTTCCTCAACAAGGTCATCCCTCATCTCACCCTAGCAATCGTTTCGTCGCGGAACCAGGAACAACATACACAAACACCTAATTCACATCGAACGTGTCTGTTCGTTGCAGATCCCTGGGCAACAACTACAACAACATGATCGTCGTCGTCCTTGTTTGTTCGTGATAGATACAGGTACTTAAATTCTTATTTTACTTCTGTTGCTAGACTGTTTATTTATCCTTTTTTTTTTCTTTTTGCTTTCAGGATTTTTTTGTTTTCTACTTCTCCTCGGGAGGTCAACCCTACACCATATAAGCGGAATTTAATTTATACCTGTCACCACCATAGGTCAACGACCTCCGACTCATCTTCAGACCATCGACAACATCTCTCGACAATGTCCCTCATCATCATCATCAACTCCATATCATCAAAAGAAAATTCGTCTGGATCCAGGTACGAGTCGTGATATTTTTATAGTTTATTTTAGTTATTATTTTAATTGTTTTTACTTTCATATGTGGCAACCGTTTTATCTATTATTATATTTATTATTATTATTTTATTATTGTTTAAGTTTGCTTTGCTCGCTTTACTATGTACCATATGCATGTTTATTCCTATCCATATACATACCTATACATGGACTGTAATTTTGGGAGAGCGTGGTCAAGTACTGGGGTCACCTTTTTTTGAACTATTCGCTTTCATTTCGCGTTCGGTGAAATTTTATTTTTTTATTTTGAATCAACCGCAAAGGGTTGTTTTATTGTTTTGATGAGATGTGTGATTGTAAAAAAAACATGATCGTTGATTCTGAGCATCGGTCGGACGGTGACTTTTTTGTTTTTGGGTTCTAGATTTGAACGATTTATTATTTTTATTTTATTATTATTTATTATTATTATTAAGACCTTTATTTGAATTACTTATTTATTTATTTTTTTGAGGCTATGGTTAAATAACTATGGCTATGATTTAATTTCCAATATCCCTGGAGAATTTGAATTGGTTTTTATTATTATTATTATATTTTTACCTGGACGTGCGTTTGCCCTCAGCGTTGCCGACAGTAGGCAATTATTGTAAATCTTTCTGAGGTTGCATATTAAAATTTACTCAATAATTAACAATAAAACAAGTTGGACAGACTCAAAAGTAAATATCACAGATTGGGAGTTATAACTACTTACAAATTAATAATAAAACAAATATCACAGATCGAGCATTGGTCAACGGGTGTGGAAGCCTGGACCTTATCACAGCTTTAATTCAATTTAAATGTGTGATTGCACGATTTACGAAAGTGGTTCTTGTGTCTAGTGATTTAAGTTTAAGTTTTTGTAAATGTTTCTGATTTGAATATTGATTCGAGGTTCATATTTATTAATAAAAATGTTCTCGACCGAATGATTTGGAAGGGTGTTATTAACTGTTTGTTCGTTTGTGCATTGGGTTTTGGGGTCGTTTGTAACTCGAGTGCGTACCGGGTGTTCTTATTTATCATTATCCGTTTGGGATTTTTAAAATGTATTCAGTCTTTCGAGAGTTATACCTCTATATCACAGATGTTGCTTCTTAACCTAGTCAGTCGTTAACAAAAAAAAAGTCATCATATCACAGTTGATGCTTAATATTCTTAGTCAATCTTTTAAAGGTTTGTTATCCTAACATAAGTTGAAATCTTATTATTCTAATCAGTCTTTCGGTGTTCACTTTTACTTAGCACAGCTGATGCTTCTTATCCTAGTCAGTCTTTTATCTCTTAATTTATCTCGTATCACAGATTAGTACTTAAATCTAACTTAACGCTAAACTTTAAGCTAATCAGGTACGATAGTGGATATTTTTGTCGATGACTACAGGTACTTATGGACATTAGTCTGGACTGAATTATCGTTGATATAGACATTCACTAAATGTTTTTACATTAACTGGTGTTTATTGCACATTGCTATATAAAGTTTAGAATGACTACCGACAAGTTTGACTAGAATTGCATATAGTTTTGGAGAAGATTTAAGAAACCTTTTTTTTTTTTTTGACTAGGGTTGGCTATGAGTGGAGTCGAATTTACATGAACACGCAACAAAAGGACAAATTTACTGTTTCATATCTTTCGCATGAAAGATACCAATACTCTTTCCTGCTAGATTCTCTAGCTCGTATAAGTTTTTACCTACCGCTTTGACTACACGACACTTAATAAATTTTGGACATAACTTGGCTGACAGTAGTTTGGACGAATCACTAAGGATAAAGTTCCGTTTGAAGACTTCTTGTCCAGGAAGATAATTTACGTTTCTGGAACGGAAGTTGTAATTTTTCGCGGTTCTTTCGTTTCCTTTTAAAATATTTTCTTTTAATTTTTCGCGGATAATTTGTAACCTGGCTTGTCTTGGTACCGTCGACACTTCTCCATCGGCTAAATTATCTAACTTTTTCGCGAGTTCATAGCTGGTGCCATGCATCATCATGTTCATTCCGAACAAGGCGTAATACGGTGTTGTGCCAGTCGCTGAGTGCACAGAACTTCTAAGCGCCGCCGCTATCTCGCTTAAATGTTTATCCCAATCACGCTGATCGGTCTGCAGATATGATCGAATGGCTGATAGCAAGGTTCTGTTTACCCGCTCTGAGGCGTTGGATTGTGGTGCATAATTGGCGGTCTTGAAATGCCGTATGCCGTACGCGTTCAAAAGATTTTGAAATTCTTTTGAAAGGAATTGTTTACCATTGTCTGAATGGATTAGCTGAGGCACGCCAAAAGTGTTAAACAGTTCGTCTCGCAAGAAACGAACAACACTTGAAGCTTTTGCTGCACGCAAAGGTTTCAAGAACACAAACTTGGATAAGTGGTCGAGGACAACAAATACATACGCGTTACCATTTTTGGAACGTGGATACGGGCCTATAAAATCTATGTATAGTTTTTGGAATGGTCTATCGGTAGAGTAATTACTTGTTATAGGTGGACGTGATACTATATTGGACGCTTTCGATTCTTTACATATTTTACAGTTAGATATATATTTACGAATTTGAATGGTCATGTTTGGCCAATAGAAAAATTGTCGTATTCGATTTAACGTTTTCGCTACGCCACCGTGTGATGATCGTGGTGGATCATGAGCTTTTACAATTAAGTCTCGTGTTAGGTTTGATGGAATCCACAAAGACCATTGATGTTCGTTTAGGACATCACTATTGGTTGTTGATAAGTTACGTTTGTAGATGAAACCATCTACGACTTTCAAGTCTGGCAGTTCTTCTTGTCGAAGTTGAATTGTTTTTATGAGTTCAACATACTCATCGGACTTAAACTCTTCGGAATCTAGATCTATTAATGGACCTACTTCTTCCAACGAAACTTCATCTAAGTGTGCCCGAGAAAGCGTGTCTGGCACAACGTTTAGTGATCCTTTGCGGTGCTCTATGTTGAAGGTATATGCTTGGAGTTCCAAGCTCCACCTAGCGAGACGACCACTCAGATCCTTCATGGTCATTAGCCATTTCAGGCTTGAGTGATCGGTTATGATTGTGAAGTTCATACCTTCTACATAGGGCCTGAATCGTTTTACCGCCATCACAGCTGCCATACACTCCTTCTCGGTCACACTGTAGTTCTTTTGACAAGAGTTGAGCTTTTGTGAGAAGAAGGATATTGGCAGTTCGCTTTCGTCCTCATTTTTCTGAAACAGAACTGCACCTATTCCTGAATCGGATGCATCGCACTGAACGAAAAATGGCTTCTTAAAATCGGGGTGTGTCAGCACCGGAGCTGAAGTTAAAGTTTTCTTAAGAGCTTCGAATGCTGCAAGGGCTTCTTCAGTCATTGAAAATTTTATTTTTGATTTCTTTAACGTATCCGTCAAAGGTGCTGTTAAGGTAGAGAAATCTTTCACAAATCGCCTATACCATCCCGCTAGACCCAAGAATCTCCTAACTTGCCGGGGATTTTTCGGAACAGGAAAGTTAGCTACTGCTTCTACCTTTTCGGGATCCGTTTTTAACTTTCCACCACCAACGATAAAACCTAGGTATTTCAGTTCTTTGAAACAGAACCTAGACTTTTTAACGTTGATGGTGAGGTTCGCCTGTCTAAGACAGGTGGCTACTTCATCCAACAATTGTACGTGGGAATCAAAATCTGGAGCTATTATTAATAGGTCATCCAGGTATACGAAGACGCGATCCCGTAACCGTGCAGGGATTACCTTGTCCATTAACCGACATAACCTTTGAGCAGCATTACACAACCCAAAGGGCATGACGGTGAACTGGTACAAGGGTCTCCCCGGCACCGCAAACGCCGTCTTTTCCCTACTGGCTTCGTCCAGCGGTATTTGCCAGAAGGCTTCTTTTAAGTCGACGCTGCTTATATAATAGGTGTCGGGTAAGCGACTAAGTAGACCTTCTATGTGAGGCAGTGGATTTGCGTCTTTCTTTGTGACCGCATTAACTCTACGCGAATCTAAACAAAATCTGTATTTTATAACACCGTTTTCTCCTACTTTCTTGATTAATACTACTGGTGAGCACCAGGGACTCTCACTTTCTTCGATTACTCCTATTTTCAGCATTCTATCTATCTCTTCATATAGCAAGGCTTGTACCGCTGGAGAAACCGGGTAATGACGTTGCTTTACCGGGATCGCGTCGCCGGTATCAATGACATGACTCATTAATGAAGTCTTGCCAAGACCATGACGTTCGTAGTCCAAGAACTTCTTTTTAACGACTTCTAATCGAGTCTGTTGCTCGGAAGATAAAACATGTGCATTGGGATTCGGAGTGTTTTCAGGTACCGTAATGGAACTAATTATGTTTGGAGCGACACGAAAGGTCCTCCAGAAATCGACTCCGAGATAACATTCCTGGTCGAGGCCTGGCACTAAATAAAATAAAACTTCATCTTTTACACCATTGTATTCTAAACTACATTTTACTTTTCCTACTATTTCCTGGTTTTTGCCATCGGCAGTTTTGACTCCCGATTTGTATGGAATAACTTTTATTTTTACCTCTTCTACGAATTTCATACAGTTTTTGCCTAGTATACTGATACTCGCACCGCTGTCTAGTAAACCGTACAAATCTTTAGGGCCTATTTTTAGTTTTGCGTAGGGGCGAGGATCAGAACTGGTAAAAACGGTTGTCGCTGATATGCAATTTCTTGTATCTTTTCTCAAATGGTATCTTTGGCGTGTTTTTAGAATTCGACTTGATATCACGCTTACTTTCTTATTAAAGATTCTCTCTCTGGCTTCATTATATTCCTTGAGACGAATATGTAAAGGAGAAAACTGAAGTTTATTTATAATACTATTATTTGACTTATTATCTAGGTTATCATTCGAATTATTTCTTTTTAAAATGGTTATTGGTTTATTGTTTTTGTTAATTTGTGTTTGAACGCCTATGTCGATCTTGGTGGTTCGTGGAGGGTCTGTGTCGAACGCGACTCCCCCAGACTCCTCGCGTTCGACCTGGAGTTTCCCGGCCGACACTGTGGGCAATTGGGCTTGATGACTTCTTCTTTACCGCATCCAAAACAGTAGATTCTATGACTTGGAGATGGGCAATCTACATAAGTGTGCCCCACTTCATGACAATTCCAGCATTTCAACTGTCTTGAATCATTATTATTTCGGGACATACGAGGTCTGTTGCTGGACTGTTGGAAGGCGTCGACGTGGTCTTCTTCGTACGCTGGGCTGTCGAATGCTATTTCGTTAGCTGTAAAACGGTTTTGTTGCCTAACCGGCCTAACAACATCGCGCTCCCGATCTGCTCCTCTCGGTGGAAAAGCGAACTCCGCATCTTTACATGCTCTCCTCAGTTGGTCGAGATTGAAGAGCGCTTGAGGGTATACCAACTTTCCAATGCGGTCGTTCAAATTTCGCTTCAGGATACGAACTAATTCATCTTCAGATATCTGTATGCCGAGCTGACTTTTCAGCTTGTATATGGCAGCGAAATATGTATCAATGGGCTCCCAGGCTCCTTGACGTCGGTCCATAATGTCTCTCATTATCTCGAGATCGGATTTTAAGTTTTTAAACTGACGCATTAAAGCGTCTCTAAGTCCTGGCCAGTCTGGGCGATAGCTGGTACGTTGGTACTGCCAGTACCATTCGTAGGCTGCTCCTGACAGTAATAAGTGGAAGTCCCTCAGGATCTCCGTCCAGGAACATCCATGCTGTCGTTGCAGCACTTCAACTCTAAAAATGAAATCTTCGACGGTTAGTCGATCCGGCTTGCCTTCGAAAAGTATTCCCCACTTATCAATACGTATCGGCGGTCTTGTGGCTCTCGTCTGATAAGAGGGTGGTGTCGTAAACGGTGGCTCTGGATACCGGTTTTCTACGGGATAGTAACCTTCTGGTGGATAAGGCATCCTATGGCTGTCGTTGCCGTTTCCGTATGGATGGTTTCTTCTAATATGCGGCAGCTCCTGGAAGCCTCGACCAGTATGGTTCGGTGGTAGAACATGTCCGTTTGAAAAATGGTTTGTTGGTGCTTGTCGATATTCAGCTCGTTGTGTGTTTATCTCCGGCAATGGTGGTATGTTTCTCGTAGGCAATTGGTTTGCTGTTGCTATTGACATCTCTGGGTTAGCTCTGGTAGCTGCCGTTCGAGTATGATTCGGTGGACGAACTCTCTCCTCGATTGGTGGAATTGGTCGCGTAGCGTAGTTGATATCCTTCATGAATTCCAAGAACCCTCGCTCAACTTCACTTCGGACGGATTCGGAAACATTTCCACTTATCGACTCGGTGTACGACTCGTAAGCGTTTACCACTGCTAAGTTAATGAGTGTCCTTAACTCAGCTGATATACCACTCGCCGTAACTTCTTGCACTTGGTTGGTCTGGTCTATATTAGTATGTCCGGGCGCTGCTTCTACGCGCTGAGGGTTCACTGGCAAATCCTCCATTGGATTAATGTTGTCGTTCGCTCGATATCCCGTAACGTCAACTGGTAACCTATGGGTCCTAGTTGGAATTCTCTCCTCAGCTGATGTTAAATCGCTGTATGGGGGTGTCGAAACTGTTTCGTCTGACCCGCTCGCGCCGCGAGATGAAGGTTGCCTGGACAGTTCCGTCGTCGCAGTATCACCCACGACCTGATTTTTCGTGAAACACGGCTTACTTGCTGGTGGTGGCTCTTGGATGATCGATGGATCTCCCGATCCACGTAGAGGTGAACGTTCCACGGGCATTTTATCGCTATTTATCGCTAACTTGGATTGACTACGGGTGACTGGTCTGTGGAAAACTTTATCTTTGCGTGGAGTGTTTGGTTCTTGGCTTTGAGACTTATAACTCATTACCTATATCGCGAAAGATTTTTCCTTATGACACGAATGTCCAATGTCTCAAAAACGTAAATAATTTTGGGATAACAATAGTTGATTCTTGAATCGACCAACCAAAAAAAAAATAATGAGACCTCTAGTAAATGTTTGATGAACGTAATTCTGAGATAGTATTGCTGAAATAAGCTTTACTCAGGAACAAAAATTTGAATATGAAATTTGACGAGATAAACAATATGAAATTTTGATGTTGATATATGAAATTTGACGAAATAAATAATAAGAATTTCTGTTGACGGAATATGGAATTTGTTTAACGAAATAGAAAATTTTGATGACGAAATATAAAATTTTGATGACGAAATATAAAATTTTGATGACGAAATATAAAATTTTGTTGACAAAATATCGAATTTTAATGACGAAATTACTAAATTTGTAGAGATCTCTCTGAAATTTTGATGACGAAATGTGAAATTTGACAAAATAAATAAAGCAAAGATTGACGAAATAATAAAAAAAATAAGAAAAACAAATATTGGAATTTTGAAGACAAAGAAAATATAAATTTTCGATGACCAACTATAAAATTTTGATCACGAGATTTACATAAATAACTAAAATGAAATTCTGACAAATGAAAATAAATAAGGTTGAATAAAAAAAAACAAAAATTTTAAGACTAAGGAAATTACAAATAAAAAAAAATATAAACTTTAACGAAAAAGTATAAAAAATATATATAAGAAACTTTAATGAAATAATGTAAAGTTTCATAAAAAGGACAGAAGGAAAAAAAAAATAATAAATTAAAAATTATAAATAAAAAAAATTAATTGATAAGGAAAACAAATTATGAACTATTAACCTAAAATAAATATTAAAAAACAACTATATAAAGACCGTTGACAATCAACACTGGCTAACCAACCACAAAAATAAAAAAAACTGTAACGATTAAACTTAGTACTAATAAAAATTTTTTTTTTTTGATTTTATGTTTTTGACTTATGACCTAAAACTTATTCTTACCAACCACCAAATAATTAAAAATAAAAAAAATATAAAAAAAATAAATAACGAAAAAGAACATATGACTGTGACTAACTTGAAGTTCGTTAAAAAAAAACTGTTGACGAAATCTTATTAGCTGACAAATATTACGAAACCAAAAAAAAAAAACTCTGAAAACTCTAAAGAAAAAAACTCAAAACAAAAATTCTTTAACCAAATCAAAGAAATATCTAAAACGGCATAAATGTTGTTTGGAATCTTTGAATGTTCTTGTTGTATTTTGTATTTGTGATTCGGGGGTGTTTGGGGTAGCAAGGGAGGTGACTTGCTCTGAATATCTTTCGACAAAACAGCTTGACTTATATGCTGACCGATGATGGAATTCGCTAACTAAAAATTATTCTCAAGTGTGGTAAACAAAAATAAAACATTGAAACGACACAAGGACAATTTCGAATCGCTCTTGCTATCGGGGTCGAAACACTGCGTCGCGATTTGAAAAGCTTTCTAAAGAGCTATCTTCTCAAAGACTTACGCTTTGTTTCGATCCCGGCCACAGGTACTACTCGAACTGAAAGGAAAGAAAAAAAAAATAAAATCAGTTGCAGCTCCTTGAAACTTGGACCTGTTGACCGCAATTCAAAGGTTATGTAAAGACTATACCTATGAAGACATGAAAACTAGGAATCGAAGGAATGCAACTGACGACAAACAAAATGTTTCGACCGTTCTCGCCTCTTACGCCAGATCGAAACGTCGCAATTAAAACGCTTTCTAATGAGCAATCGTTATTAAGACTTACGCTTCGATTTGACGTATTTAACGCCAACGGTCGGAACACTGAAGGAAAACATTCACAACAAAACAAACGTTGGGATTAGAAAAAAAAACGTTGGGATGAGAAGACGTTGGGATGAGAAGACGTTGGGATGAGAAGACGTTGGGCGCCATTTGTTGCTAGCGGCAAGCAAGAGAGAGGAGGGGAGGTTAGGAGGTAACAGAGGAAGGAATGGTGGATAAGGATGAGGTAGGACAAGGAGATAGGAAGATTTACGAATGGTTAGGAAGGAATGTCGAGTTCCGGGGGACGCGGCCTGCTTGTGGGTGCACGGCGTCAGCTCGTCGGACGGAGGGGGATCTTGCCCCCGAAACTCAACCTCACCAGCAACAAAACACATATCAGGCCAAAATACGAAATATATAGGGATCAAAAAAAAAACAAAACAAAACGGGCTAACACTTCGGACACTTACCACACGCTAGAGTACTGCTGGTGTTGTTGCAGGCTCGGCCTGTACTATGCCCACCCTACCTGGGAACCTGGCGGCCTTTGGTTGGATTCCCCCTTGTTCGGGAACTAGCGCGTTCCTTCCATCGTCAGGTTCGGCATCGTCGTCGATTGGTCACTCCCCCCACTTACCTTAGTCGCCCCCTCGATGTCTCACTACTCTGCCATCGAGATTTACTCTCGATCAAAATACAAAAGCGTGGCTGTTTTTATTTTGGTTTTTCAAATGCATGAATACAATTTTTATTTATCTATTACATTCATTTTACATTTTATCAAGCGAATGACAAGAATTAGAAAAACAATATACAAATTTTTTTTTGTTTGATTTTATGAAGGAAAAAATTTTTCGACTAAAAAAAAAGTCTGGAATACCTCCGGATTTCCACGGGTAAAAAAAAAACCCCTCCCAGGAGTCACGAAATTTACTGGCGGCTTATTCTTTCGAGCGCGCCGTCCTAACGGTATACCCTCCCTATGTACCTATATATAGAGCTCTATTTATATGTATTCTAGTAGGGGCAAAATCTTGCGACCCGCGGTCGACCCCTGGAAAGAATTCCCCCGCGGAATCTTACCATTTACTGCCGGAGTCGGGTTTTCCAATCTCTTTTTCTCGGCACCTTTTTTTTTATACTAATCGATTTGAATAAGATATTTTTTTTTTTCATTCGCTTGGTGAAATCAAGATTTAACAGAATTAACTAGATGAACAACAAATAAATCATGGATAGGGTGGTATCGGTTTCCGATACTTCCTTTTCCTTCGGGACGGTTCGCTGGGGTTCCCAAGCGAACTGTATCTTGCCGCTTCAACGGTTTTTATAGTTGGCCGGACTTCGGGTATGTAGTGGTTCTACCGGTTTGCACAGCTTTTATGGCGGGGATTTCATATACTTATATATATACGTATAGGTATATGTAATTGGGCTTTTTCAATTTTAGTAATATCCAAAATAATTACAAAAAAACGAAATACGAAAAATGAAATACGAAATACGAAAGTCGAAAATCGAAAATCGGAAGACGAAAATCGAAAGACGAAAGTCGAAAGACGAAAGGGGTGACGCCTGTACTGGCCTCCCACGGGAACTGGCTATATGGTAAAAAAAACTATCTATAACGACCTTGGTCTGACCTTTTTCAAGTTGGCTTACTTGGCCACCCGGGAATTCACGGGCTTATTGTCCACCTGAAGAGCCGAATCTGCTGTCCGCTGTCTTATCTCCGTTTCCTGGTTCTAAAAGTCACCCTGGCAAGAACACACAAAAAAAATAAATAAACTCTATTGTCCTTTTCTTTTTCCGCACTATCACTATTTTATTAATTTCACTACACCACAATTAAACCTACCCTTTCACAAAAAAAATCTCGCGCGATAAAGCAAAGGATATTTTATAAAACGATAAGATTTGAACACTTGTAAGTCTTATCTATTTTTACGGCTTGGAGATGTCTCTTACGGCGGTCGGACTTGCAATGACCTCTCTTTATTCTATTTAACTTTTCCAACCTGTCTAACAAAAAAGGGTCCTCGGTACTTCTTAGCTCTCTCAAAATTTGCATAATCATGCAGACGGCCATTTTCAACTCTGACATGCACTGACAGCTTAGCTTTAAGCCAACATAGTACGCGTTCTATTTATTAACTCAATATATATAAATTATTGGTGTTGGAATTAATTTTCATCTTTTTATCTATTACCTAAATTCTCATTTGTCAAATTAACATTTTAATCATTATTTTTAAGTTTAGATGATATGTATTATTAATTTTTGCTTTTATCGCTTTTTTGCTTCACCTTTTCTTTTATCGTTTATTTACCCGGTATTTTGTTGTTGTACTAATAAAGGAGTGTTTGTTTACAAAAAAAAAGATTTGTTGCAATTTTTCTTTACCGTTGACAACATGAAATCAAAAAAAACACGACGCAACTTTAAATTAGTTGTAAGCTTTCGCTTATGCCTAGTGAAACCCTACCCTCACATGGATATTTCCCACAGTCCAACCCTTCCAACCAAATACTTCCAGGCATTTGTCTTCCACCTTCCAGGAATTCTTTCCACTTCCGCCCTTTCGCATTCATTCATCCTTTTTTGCTTCCTTTTATTACTACCACAGCAGCCATTGACGACGATGGACCACCATCCACCACCACCAAGCTAAGTCGACCGATCGTGCGTGGAGGATGGAAAATTCCCAAACATAATCGGGTGAGTATGGTTAATGCTGGTAGCGTAAAGCCTACCTCAACAACTACATTTGTTTGTACTAATTTGTTTATTTTCTTCCCCCGGTTGTCTAGGTGGCGGTTGACCCTGAAAGAAGGATGGAGACGTGGAGGATGGCGATGGCGACTTCAGCCTGGCACAGCGAGTACCAGTATCGTAAGTATCTTATCTAAGTTTATTCAAGCCATCCGCCTAAAATATAGTTTAATTTCCATTTTATTACTGTCCTTAGGTGAGTATCTAGCGCCGGCGACGCCTCTGCTGCCAGGAAGACCCTCATGGATGATAAATCACCGCCCGCCACCGTGTGCGTCTGGGATTGATGACGACCATCGGCTCGGCAGTGAGCAATAAGTATCGGTAAGTAAACCTACATTCCTAGCTTCGACCACCATTTTACTAACCTCCTTTTTTTTCTTTTTTTATTATTTTCAGAAATTAAATCTGCGCCTTCGACGCGCTTCGCTGCCGCAGGTCGGCTGACAGGCGATGGTCATCGTCCGCCGCAACCAACCGTCAACGTTCGGTCGAGGCAGCCGTAACAACTTTAGACCCCATGGTGCCAAGGCATTTGAAGTAAAGTATTTATTAAAATAAAAAAAAAACAAATAGATTTCATTATTAAATAATGTATCTTAATTATAAACAATCGTTTTAAATCCACTCGATTCAATTCGGTTATTACTGGCTTTAAATTCAAATTTATTTTGCAACTTTCTAAAGATGAATTTTGGTAAGAATGTGTGAATAGCTTCAAAAGCTGCCAAAGTTAAATTTAAATAGTCTTCTTTTATTTTGATAAATTTCAAAATCTTTCCCTCTTTCTGAACTAAATTTGAATTTATTATTAATTGACAATAACCTATTCTCCACCAGTCTTAACACTAAGGACTTTTAGTGCATCTGTAAGTTCAATAGCAGCTACTTCTTTGGCCAATCGCCTATCTTCTTGTGACTTCTCCCAAGCTGTCTCAAATGGATATGATAATGGTTTAAATTCGTCTGGAACTTGATCTTGATTTGGAGCAGTTGCTTCTTTGATAGATGCCCCGCGAGTGTGAATTCTCTCCAAAATGGCAGCATTGTGTTTGGCAACATCCAGTGATGTTATGTGCTCGAATAGTTTTTCTTTTGTGTAAACATTTGGCAGTCCGCGTTTTCTGAAGAACTACAAACAAAATGAAAGCAAAAGTGATGAGTTAGTGTGGTTTTCATACAAAAATAGACTCAAACTTACAGATACAATATTGTTACAATCGCGCATGAGAAACTCGAGTGCGCTAGGATGTTCTGGCTCTACCGATTGAGCCACATCTATGAACCAGCACTTGTTGTCGTGCCACAGGATATTGTACTCGGATAAATCGGCGTGGACCAATTTGGCGACGTTGTGTAGCTTGTGCATCATATCTATGATCTCCTCATAGGCAAGACTCAATTCGACGTCGGTGAGGCGAGCGTCCTTCAGCTTGGGGGCTGCATTGTGGTTGTCTCCAATGAATGACATGACGAGAACATGCTTCTTGAGGACAACAACATCTGGGCAATTGATACCGGCGTTGCGCATTCTCATCATGTTGTGCATCTCCTTCTCTGCCCACATATTGATGATGACGCGGTTGTTCTGCTTGCTGAAGCGGTCCTTGAAGCGATAGTCGTCCTTTATGTAGCGATCGCGCTGCTTGAACTCATTTAGAGTGGTCTTGAAGATTTTGATGGCGCATTCTTTGGGGAGTAACAAATCCCCCACGTAATTTGAGTCTGGTGATCCATGAAGTATGACTGCCTCTTTGCCAGTGGAAATGATGCCGTTGACCTGTTCGAGGATTTGGTTGTTTATCAACTTGTAGAGCAACAACCGGGTGGCTGCATCAACTCCCATCTCAGCTGTGGCCACATTCTCCTTTCGGTCTTGCATCTTGGATTTCTTATGAGTCTTGCTGGTGTAGGTCCTCAATTGATTAAAAACCTGATTGGATAGTTTCATATCGAAACCCGCTGCATCGCCAGTTGAGAATTCCGGTGGGAAGGACATAACTTTGCAGGCATTACGAACTCCACAGATTTTGTCATCATGCTTCGTTATCATCTCGCCGTCCTTATCAATTTTAAAGCCGCACTTGGGAATCGTATCAAAAAGTTTCTCGTTGGTTTCGAAACGATCCCAGTCGCGTTTCTCGCTTGCTTCGATATGTTCTTCTTCTGTCATGAATTCCATGTCTCCGTCGCGCATATAGTTATCCAAAGAAATTGACACTTTGGAGCCCTGATTGCGTTTCTTTTCAATGCGCTTGACTTCCTCGTTGTACTCGTGATCGTATTGGGATTGCATCATCTGGGCAATCAAAGCATCCGAGTCACAACCCAGACCACCGGCATCCTCACGCAGTACATCGAGAACGAACTCTGGTATTGTGGCATCTGCCTCAGTTGGTGGTTCCGCGGTTTTAGCCAGTAGTTCGGAACAGTCTTCCCATTCGTCGTCTTCGTTTCCGTTTGGCTTAACAATTTCATTCGGAATCTTGACTGCCTCTGCGTAGGATCCACATGACGAGCTTCCAGATGCTTCCCCTTTATCATACTCCCACAAGGAGTCAACTTCTGCTTTCTGGCCTCCTGTCAAGACAGGTATTTCCTTTTCTTTAATTTTAGTTGCATTCTTGAGGCGATCCAGTAGCAATTGTTCGTTCCTCTTGATTTCTCTATTTTGCACCTCGCGTGCATATTCCTCGGACATAATTTCAGCTAAATTCATGCTTTGCACGGTTTCAACTTTACCCCATGGAGAAGACATTTTTATTTTTTTTTTCTAAATTTAGTTTTGTACTTAATAAATAGAATAACTACAATTAATATCACAATTTGTACGTAATTTGTAATACTACAAAATTAAGTCTTAATTAAAACAAATGGTTTTTTGTTTGCAGCAAGAGTATCAAAAGTTAATTTGCTTTTATATTTTTCTTTTACAAAAATATGCAATTAGCAGCCACACTTAGAAAATTTGTCGTAGTTGTGAAATCATGTAAGAATCTAGTACGATTTTGTGCATTGAAATGTCAAAATCGAGGTGAGTTTTGTGACGTTTCGGATTTGTTTACTTGTGTAATTTGTGTTTTCTAAAAAATGCCTGTAGATGGCAGTAAAATATGGTGAAATGTAGTGGCTTTATTTAACACCACTACAAAAATTAAAACAATTATTTATAAAAAAGTATTATTTATTTTATTTTATTAGTACAATTCCGAATGAAAACTAGAAGTCGAATAATAATTTTCTTCAAGCTGAAAATAAATTTAATACGCAGGTTTGCTTTGATATTTTTTGAGTAAATAAACGAGTAGGTTTTTTAACAAGTAGATTTCTTAACTATAGGCATTGTCACCATGTCAATGCGGCCACAGAAACTCTGACGGTTGGAGCTTTGCGGATATAGCTACGTTGATTTCGGACAGGGTGTTTGTCGAAATAAGGAACTTTTCCTGGCTGAAGTGTTTTTTGTGCGTCAAATTTTTTCTTGAAAGTGTTCACATTGAACTCACCTGAGATGACTCATTTTGACGTCTCATTATTTTATATCGCTTCTTCTATTTATTTCTATTTATTTCAGTCTCACTGCTTCTATTTCATTTTTAACCATCAAGTGCGAGCGAGATATCATAATGAGATATTAATGGTGATAAATTTGTAATAAAAAAATAATTTTTACACTTAAAAACTCTGTTCAACTTTAGGTACCTAACAGCACAAAATCAGCAAGTAAATATTGATTGAGTATTTGAGTAATTTTGGCTGTTAGGGAGTTGACTGATGGTTCAGCAAGATTTTACAAACAAGCCCATTTTTATTTTGCCTCCATAACGAGGTACGTTCGTTTATAAATGTTTAAACTGTAATGTTGGAAATATACAAAAGTTCTTATGGTGTACATTTTACAATTTTTCTTTCGTTTCTTTTTTTTTTTTACTTTTTTTTGTAATGTACATATGTACATAATGTTAATTAAAATCTTTTTAAAAAAATATTTGCTTCCTAAATCGACTTACACGAAAAACAAAAAGATACCATAATTATTTTGCTCACTTCTTCATAACAAAAAAAAAAACTTTGACATCATGTACATACATTTCCTTTAAAAACATCACCTATTACATTTTTCTTCGCTAGACGTAATTGTTTGACGTACATATACTGTTAAGCTGACGTTTCGTTTTTATAACGTCAATTTGATGTTTCTGTTTATGGAGTGATAAAATTGACTTAAAAATGTCTAACACATCATTTTTGCATGAGTTAGATTCATTAGGAGATTTTTATAAAACCTAAAATATTACAAATCATAAATCATCTGTCGCTTTTGAGGTTTATAACCTTTTGTCGACTTCGGCTCATAAATACGATCGTCTTTATTTGTTTATTATCTCGAATATTGTTGTTGTACGATTTGAAGTGGGCTTATATATAAGTTCATGAGCTCATTACTGCAAAAAGATTTTGTTCCTGAATGCTGCTGACGTAAATAAATGATGGAGGCTTGGTCGTGTTTGCTTCTATTTAAGTTGCTTGCAGTTGGCATGATTTTAAGAAATGTATATACATATGTATGTATGTACATATATACACAAAACTGAAAATTAAATCATTAAACTGATGGAGAACTGACAATATAAGTTATTAACTAAAAGTGTGTCAACATTTAATCAAAATGATTGTTTTATCGTAGAATTATATTTTCCATACACATTCATCATGCAGTCATATGCCAGCTGTTTGACATTTTCACGCCAAATAAAAGTGGTGAATTGTGTATTAAATTGCTTGCTAATGTTTAATATTCGACTTCAAAAATTGTTAACATATAAATGAAGTTTTTGTGTGAAGCAAACGTCATTTGAAGATTTAAAAATCTGTCAAGCCCTTATGTTTCCAACTTTAGTATTGTGTATTTGTACTTACATACATACATGTATGTTTATAACGTTAGTTACGAGTATGACAAGCTTTTAAAATATAAATTCCCTGAATATGTCTACACCAAACAATTATTCTAGTTAATCGATTAAATTCCAAATTTATAATTACAACTTTATACATATTTATATGGTATGATATTGTTGATGCACCCAGCAAGCAAAGTTCAACGTATCTTTCCTTTCCGATACCAAAAACAACAACGGTTGCACACGCCCTTCTTAAACCTTCCTCACACTAAGAACTTAAACTACAAAAAAAAAAGAAAAGATTATTGAAATTGGAACTGACTGGAACTGTGCAGACTCCGAGCCCCTTTCCTTGACAATGTCATTGACACTTAGTCGAGTCGCCCATTGCCCTTTCCAACAAGATACAACAAAAACTGTTGCCGGGTTATTTTTAACAAAACTGCTGCTGCCCACATCATTATAATCCAGCAGCATGGTATTCACCTGTACCTTATTGCGTGTCATCTCTTAGCACGCGATTTTGTTAAGTTATATGTAGAATCCCGCATAAATCGACCGACACACCGACAAGACAACGACGCACAGTTCTGGTGTTTTGTGGAAATAGAGATGGAAAGGATGAAATTCACCAGTGCAGTGTTTGTTATGTTGTCAAAAAATGACGTTTGCACTTTGACATTTATAATTGTCAAAACAATGAGTTGTATTTGCTTAAGACAGGTGGGAAATTATCAATTTACAAAAACAATAATTGCCTGATCGTTTTCGAAAACGTCAAATCAATCGTTTTGAACCAATCGCATAGTTCTTCTTGTACAAAATATATTTGGTCAAAGTTGTCGTCGATCGATTTTCCTGGAAACACATTTGACGTTACCGTAAAATTACTAAAGTAAAAACTCATGGAAAAATCTTAGTAATCCTTCAGTTCACAGAATTAATAGTTTGACATTTAAAAGATAAAAGCGGTTGTTCGAAAAATATTTCATTGCATTAATGTTGACCTGAAAGTGAAATACAGAAATGACAAATGCGAAAATTCACCTTAACTTTACCGGTTCCAACTGGTTGTTCGTTATTTAATGCAGTCTCGTCTGGGATACTCCTTATTTTGCACACACTTTACTTTGGATCTGGATATTCTTATGTTTCAAGGAGTTCTTCTCTGGTTTTGCTATCTATAAGACATTTGTATGTAAGTATGGGAATATGTGAACTTACTTGAAGATTCATCTCTTTGTAAGTCTATTTAAGGAATCGACAAGGTAACAAACTGTGAGTATTTTAGTATTGTTGATTCAAAATAACCGATAAGGATGCTGGACATAGTGGATGAAAGTGAAATAAATACCTGGTTTCACGCATTCAGTGGAGGTTAATGCACTGCACTTGAATAATGGTAACACGATGCGTTTTTAATTACAAATCGTTTTTTTTCTGATTTGTTTTTCTTAAGAGCAAGGACACGGTGTTATTTTTTGTTAATTGTGCCACATCGTGGTGTCTCGAGAATAATATTTATAGTTCTAATATTCTGGAGGCATTTCAAGTTTCAAGGAAACAAAACATCTTATTTATTTAAGGGCCAATAAAACAGCATGTTGAAATGGGTAAATCGAACACACCTATTCTCACCATAAAATTGCCACTTGTCACCCTCCAACTTAATTTTTAACCCACTCCTATTATCATTCAATGTATTTATAAACACTAATTAAATCACATTGATTAAATACATAATAATATCTATTATTTCGCCAGACATATACTTATACTTTCTTGCATAATAGTTTGTTTTGTTTACAACTTTTTAAAATGTCAATAGTAGTAATAATAATACCTAATTACATTTTCTTTACGATTACACTCTGTCTGTGAATGAGTCTTAATATTATGTAACTGTGTGTATATTTGTTTATTTGTTAATATTACAATCATTTATGTGAGGCACTTTTGCACAAATGGAAGAATAATTATTATTGTAAAACAATTGAGAAAATAAGAATGGCTTTTATTAGAAACATTCATCAGAGTTGCCAAGCACATTGTAAAGGTTTCCTGTTTAGTTCAAAGAACCCACTCATCTATATAAATCCCCATGTTCCTTTTTTTAAAGCTAAGTTTTAAAGTAATTTTTGCCCAAAAAAAAAACAACCACATTTTAGTACATTTGAATCTTGCTATCAAATTGTGAACAATTGTAAGTTAAGAACATTTTAAATTCACAATAGAGAAAAATTATGAACTGTCATTTTCTGCTTGCAGTAGTAGATTTTTTTGCTAACTTTGGAGAAATTGACTTAAATTCATTTAAATAAATATTTAATTGCAGTTACGGTCATTATTTTTTGCATATTTTTTAATTTCAGTTATAGTATTTTATGGTTGACATGCATACAGCTTCATTAATGGCACGAATACACCAGGATCCTCTTTTGCTTTTGTCATTTAATTAACTCAATTAAATAATTTTCACTTTTAGTGAAATTTTGACAGATAAAAACTGTCAATTCACAATAACAAGATGAGTTGAATGAGACACTAGAACTCTCTTACTTTAAAATGAAATTTCAAGACGTTAGGAAACAGATAAACTGCCAAAGTGACGTGAGATGACAAGAATTTAATTTGTCTGTAAATAAATCAAATTATACATTTTAAGACTTTGGAATACTTTTAAATTGCTTTAAAATAAATCTTAAATATTCATATACGTATGTTCTTTTTGGAAAATAAAAATGTAAATGTATGTATTTACTTACTTTGATTTTAAATGAGAAGTAGCGAGATACATAAATAATTAAATGTCAAAATGAGTTGCCTCAAAAGATTTTTTATCTCACTCACACAAGTGACGAAGGTGGAATTTTTAAATTTTGAAAAATTGAGAAGAAGTGAGATGAAAAAATTAAACGTCAAAATGAATCTAATGGTGGACAATGCATGTATGTACATACGTCAAATTGACGCTACTACTGCATATTCAGCTTGATCGATTCAAACTCATCGATTAACTCAATTCAGGCTTACAAAAGAATTAAAGCGAACTTGGAGTTCTCATAAATATGGTTAAAAAGTTAATTCGGAAAAACTTAAATGATTTTGATTTTTAATCACGGAATTATGGGTATACAATATGCATACATATGTATGTATGTACATTCCTATATGTCAAATTGCATATTTAATAATAAAAATCCTATGTACCTACTGATGTTATTTATAAACATTATCCCTTTATATGCATCATAGAGATCTGGGTTACGTGGGTAGGTAGAGTATAAAGAAATGTTTGAAGGTAATCCATCAGATCCATGAAATGTAGGTAGGCACCTATCATATTGTTACCTTTCGCTTAGTATTAACGAAGGTAGACATAATGTACATAGATCCTGCGACTTAAAGATACCTACTTACAAATGAAGCGTTAAGGACTCCTTTTCATTCCAGCCGTCATATCGCCAGATGTTAAAGAAAATTCTATTAATTTCCCGTATAAACAGAAAACAAAAATGTGATTGGATTTGAAGCAACTGTACTTTAATTTTGTAATTTTTCTTCGTAGGTATGTACATTTTGTATATGAATTTTTACCTGAAATCATTAACCAAGGTATGGTACACAAGATCGAGAGTGAGGTCCAGCTACCAGCTCTCTAGACTAGACTCGTGTGCAACTTATTGTTTTGCAATGTCTGTTTTTAATTTCCTTGACGATTATATGACAGTTGTTTGTGCTGTTGTTGTTGCTGACACATATTTGATACCTTAAGTCAGACAGAATAACTATGTATTGGTAAGTTAAGTACACATTGTTTTTTTTGACGCTGGCTGATTGTTAAAATATGCAACTTATGTATGTGGGCTTGCGGGTGTTGTCTTACGGTAATTACAACTAAGTACCTCCCATGATAATTTAATAATAGAATTAGAAACTATTTATTTTTGTTGCCAAGGAAAAATTATAATAAATGATCATTTACCAGTTAATACACCAAAAGATTAATGTAATGCGCTATGCTGGGTGACTGGTACTTCCGGTGATAATGGTGTAGATTCCTCTTTAGTATTCCATCTACCTTCATAATGAGGAATAGTTTAGGTTTAGGTTTTACCTCTACAAAGTATCCAAAAAAATCACAGAAAATCTGAATTTCAATTTTTCATCATTTCGATCAAACCATATTCTTAGATATGATCTCGATCAAATGATATGCGTGTTGATAAATTGCAAATTGCAATTGCAAAATATATGATTATTAATATGATCTGTCTTTCAGTTAACAAATTCAAACGAGTTCAAATCAGCAAACCTATTAATTTGAATTTCATCGACACTTAAATGATAGTGACACACGCTGAAAAAAATATGAATGAATAAATTATTATTCTACATACATTACATATACATATACATATGTGCATAGATACAATCTCATCGTTTAATATTCAACAAAATATATTGTTCTAGAGCAAACGAGTTAGTATATCAAGTAAATAATAGAATCTTGTTCTAACTAATTTGTTGCAGTTTGTTGTACTCTATATTCACTAATTTTGATAAAAATCTAAATATTTCTAGTTACACTTTAATTTTTCTATTTTAAATTTTAGAAAAAAAAAAACGGCGTCAATGTTAGCATGCACTATAAGATTAATTTACTCAGAAGACAAAGTTTTTTTAACATTTTTGAAATCAAAGTCAGACACCTCGTTATAATTTGTCACTGTTTATAATATTAATTATTATTTGTTTAAAAATTAACTGACTGTTTGTACAGCAATTGATGTATCATTTTCACTTTTCAAATGAATCATTTTAATTTAAACTTCATCATCACAAAGTAAGACATGACAATAGACAATTTGCTTATAAATGAGATCAAGAATTAAATAAAACATTTTAACTTAATGTGTTTCTTAAAAAAAAACAAGTATACGCCATAGTGAACGAATTTAAAGTAGAACACAACACTTGTTATTTTGTGAGTGGTAAAAATTGAAAGTAAGCTAAGAGAACCTTTACTATGCGAGCCAATAAAAAAAACTTTTGACATTACTTAACTCATGAACTGTCATATGCTTGTCAAACAATTTAAAAGTGACACATTACAATCATTAGTATGGTCAAGATTTCCATAAAAGTGGAAGTAAGATAAAATTTCATATGAATAAATTAAATTTATTTTAAAAATATTATTTCCTTGACATGTGGTTTATATTCTCACCATTAGTGTCTCTTCAACAGTCTTATAATCAATCTTTATTTATGAATGTATTTTAAGTAAGGTTTATCTATTAATATGACAAAGATAAGATAAAGTATTAAATATACACATACTAAGAAATTAAACATTTAAACTATATAATCTGTCTGCCAAGTTTACTTTATACGAGTATTAAACGGTTTTTTTGCTGGTTAATTTTGATTGAAAAAAAAAAAATGATATCAATAAATACCACATGACAAAAGTATAAAATGTCTGGGTTTTTGCGGGTCACAACTTGTAAATAGTACAACAATTAATTGGGTATTTTCAGCAATACATTGTGTTAAATACACACGTGCTTATCAAGTTCATTATACACGAACATTGCATTTTAAAATAAAACAATAAATACATATTATTAATGGTGTGAAATAAAAAATTTATCACCTCTGCTGCGGTGGCGGTAGAACCCAAACGGCGATGATAAGAAGCGATTGTCATAATGACAAGTATCAAAAAATACTTTTTAATTTTAAAGAACTGTATTTATCAATTTTTTTAAAGCAAAAGATTCAAAGAACTAGGAAGTTCGTTACCAAGTAATTAGTAGATACTTATTTATTGAAACAAAAAGAAGATGCTCAAATGTACTCTTTAGAGGCCATTCATTTTGACGTTTGATTATTTCATCTTGCAAAGTTGTCATTTTGGTAGACATATAATAAAATGACGTATACAGTATCTCACAATACTCACATTCTAAAATCAAACTAGGCAAAGAGACTTTAAACCTTTTAAAATACAATAAATAGTTATAAAAGTGTAAAAGTTTATTTTATGTGATGCAATCAACGAACGCACCCATTTTGACAAATGTATTTTTGAAAATGACATTTCACCGCAGACATATGTCAAAAATACAATGATACAATGCTTTTATTACTACTATATATATTTTTAATTTATACGTTTTTATTTTTATTGAAAGTGAACAGATTCAAACTAAATTTAAAGTTTAAAAATTGGCAACTCTTGTTATGTTTAAATTTTAGGCAATTTTAATAACATCTGTCATCATCAAATGTCATTTTTATATGGCATTACATTTTCTGTCAAAACCACAAACCCTTTATGTCTTTATTATTCAATACTTTACAACTTAGATAGGAAATAAATAAACAAATAAATATTGTGTATCTTTTAGTCGGCGACTATATCGTAAAGTTACTTTTGTAAGTGTCATAATTATTTTATGACACAATATAAAATGTCTCGATCATAAAATAGATATTACAACTTTTAATGCAATTTCAAATTTTATATCACCTTTCATTTATGGCCATTTATACCAAATAAAAATTTAAAATGCACACATTTTATTTTTAAAGTTAGCTTGTTTATAAAACAAAAACAAAATAACAATTAAACAAAAAACTCAATGACACCCACAAATGTGCCACACCACAAAAAATATTGTGACTCACTACAGTAGTGGCGGCGCGGAGACGTCAACGTAGACGTCGAAGGCGATGGTTATAATTGACGTTGCGTTCAAATCCCACTCAAAAATCGGTTTATACCGGTATCAAAATATACGATGTATCTACATAAAAGTATGCACATCAAAACACAAGCCACATGTAGTTGTTAGTACACACGCAGACTCCACTCAATATATTATTAAGCCATTTAGCCTGATGTTGATCTATACAATCTTAACAACACGACATGACATACAAAACCAATACAAATCTACATAAAATAGTATCAGAAAACTTATACGACCACCGATGGGAGTATAATCGTAATAAAAAATCATTTAGCATCTTTAACGTTTCCATCGAAATGATATTTAAATCTCGATATGAAATTTATAAAACTACAAAGCAATACAAACATCTACTGTGAGTAAGAAACAGAGCTGCCAATAATAAATTTGAAAAAAATTTGTCCAAAAATGAAAATCTGACATTTGTATCGCAATCGTCATTTTAGGTTTATCTACCTGACACGGAAGAATTTTTTTTTTTAAATTATATGCAACAATATGGACATTGAGAGTATAAAAAATTCATAAGAACGAATCAATAAATAAAATGAGGTGTCAAATGGATTGTCCGCCTATTGCGCCATCTGCTGAATAGTAATTTAATTTATCTGAAACTAATATATGAGTCTACAGCGTTATCTGTTATCAATTTAACTTAACGAATAAATGTGTTCTTTCAGTGCTACTGCCGTACAAACTTCAAAGAAGTTTTGACATTTAAATTCAAAATAGAAACAAATAATATTTTTTTGTTTTAGGTAGGAAAAAAAACATTTACCTCAAAAAACCCAAGTTGTTTATGTAACTCTGACCAGAGTACGTTTTGAGTGGAGATTGATTTTAACCCTCACTGAACCACTGAACTGTCAAAAGCAGTCTGCCTCTGTCAAACGGAAGAAAAGTGAGCTAGTTGTTCGAAGCTTTTTACTTTATTTCATTTTTAGCCCATGGAATACACTTCGAGCAAGCTCTGAGTTAAAAAAAAGTTACCCGCTCTGTTTACAATTTCTGTTTATTTTTTCTTTCGAATTTTTTAACTCTTCCACAGTTCAATCTGGCTCCACGGCCACCCTATCCATAAAATGAGTATAACAAACAAACAGAATTCTATCATGCGACATGCTAACACCCCGAGTAGCACTCCATCGATCTCCCAAGCACTTCTTGCAAGCAATTTCATGACAGAAAAAGGCGCAGCAACGTTGGTAAAATTTTCAGTTGAATTCGTGGTTTCGTGGCGGCTACATCTCTTCCCAAAGAATAGTGCTTTCCGTCAATTTTATACAAAATATTTTCTTTAAAGTGAATAGTAAACTAGTATATTTAAAATTTTATAACCGTTTTGAAAAAATTTTATATCCTCTCTTTTGAATATTATTTTAAAATTTGAATAGATTGTAGTTTGAATCTTTTGTGCAAAAATATTCATCGTTACCAAAAAAAGTGATAAATCGTGCCAAGTGTTTGCCAAACCGAAAACAAAACATTCTTAACAAAATATCTTTTAGATCAATTTGTAAATAAATCTACAAATATTTAAATTAGTGTAATATAATAATATAAATAAATAATAATTTATTCTAGCCGGTTTTGGTTAGAATTTTCAAATTAAATAAAAGAAGGTTAATAAACTTAGCAACATTGTGTCTAAACATTAATTCATCACAGGAAGAATAAAAGAATTATATTTAAATATTTAATTTATTAGTTTTGTGTTCAAGAAGTCGTGTATAAGGTACGAATAAAACATAAATCTATAATATATGTATATGCAAAAAAATCCAAAAATAAAATTAATTTATATAAAACATTTATTTAGCCAAATAGATTTTGCAAATTTATTTGGGTTCCTTCAAAATTCGTCTATAAATATTTGTGTGTGAGTGGATGTGATTGCGTGTGTGTGTGGTTTTTTTTTGTGTAATTTCTATAAAAACAATTCGCCACATGGTTGACTTGGATTTTTTATCTATTTTCGTAGACTTTATGTATTTCTTGTGTTTCGTTCGTTCGTTCGTTGGCTTGGATACATTAATTTCAAGTATGAGTATCTATACTCGTATATACTTTTTGGGGAAATATATTTGGGCTTGTGGCTTTAGGATGATGACGAAGTGCATCGCAAGCTTCACATGACAACAACGATTTTTGTGGCGGCAAAAACTTTAATAGCCCATCCAAGACCACAACCACGTGTTTGAATATTACACTTTTTGTGTTTGCAGAATTTTTTTTAAACATTTTTTAAACATTTTTTGTTTGTTTTTTATTTTTTTAGGCAAGTTTCTTTAATTCATTGAAAGTTGTGGTGTTTGATGAATGAAGAGTTTTTTGTTTGTAGTGAGTGGGTAATTTATGAATTTTGAATTCAAATTGTATAGATATTGAAGTTAATGGAGTTGTTATAAGGGGCTCGAAAATACAGTCGATTCCATTTAACTGAGAAGTGTTTTTTTTTGTTCTAATTTCTTGATAGGTTTTGTGTGAAGTTCAAAATCTAGCAAGGTATTTATTATTTGTGTTATAATGAACGTGGAAAATTTGAGGACGAAATATGTTATGGTTCATTTTTTCATAATGTATAGTAATATTTTAAAATTATTGTATTTGTTTATGGGTAATATGAATACAAAGGTTGAGAGTTTTTAAAAGAAAACTGTTTTAGCTACAAATGAGGATTTTATTTCGACAATTTTGAAAATTGAAATAAAATGTACTAAAAGTAGTGTTTTTTTGATTTCATCCAAACTTCAAAAACATTTATTACTAACTTTTGAAATACTCCAAGGAAACTTTGTTCATTGTGTTTGGTTGCTAAATTATTTTCAGTGAAAATTTCATCTAAGCGAACTTGACTGTTGTTAGAAAGTAACTATAGTTGATAGTTTAAGTGAAAAGATTAATTATTAATTCAAGTCTCAAAGCTATAGAGTACTTTAAGAATTGCAAAACACCAATAAAATACATGCCAGACGGTCATTGGAGACAGAGACACGGACAGGTGTTGAATAAATTCAATTAAAAAAAGAACATTGCTATTTATGCAAAAAAAACAAACACCGTATTTGAATAAATGAATTCACTTAGGAATTTTGAAGAAGCTTTCAATTCAAGTACATATTTGACAGTAGGTTAATAATAATCTTTCTTTCATGGAAGATTTGACATCCTCAAAGTTAAATTAAATGTCAAAGAGGAAATAATGACACTTGACACTTGTATTAAATTTTTAGTGCGTAAATTGAAGTTTAGTTTTTCTATTATACTGACATAAAAAATATTCACTTTGATATTTCGTTCAGATAAAATAATAATATAACAAAAATGCACAAGAAGTACACTTGGAAAGATAAATTGAGCAAATGTTTTCTTTTCCTATAACGTGCTTTGAATATGAAATGCATTTTATTATTTTTTGTTATTTGAAAGGACAGGACGTGACGTATGTTTGGCACGAGTTTCATCGTGTGACAGAAGGCATATCAACTCCGTACATACGAGTATATACATAGCTTTTAAAGTAAAGTACAATGACATTTCAAAAAAAAATCAAAATCATTTCACCAAAACTTAGTCACCACAACAAAAGTGATAAAAGAAAAAAAAAAAAAACGAACTCAAATTTGCTAAATACTCGTATGTAAATAATTGATAAGAAAAGATTATGATTAAACAATCGCAACTCTTCGACGGCGACGACGATTCATAAAATTTTGACACAGAAAAATAAAGTGAAATTATCAAGTGAAACAAGTTTTTGAAGTAAAAGGTGTTTCAAAATTAACAAATTAAATTTCACAAGAGACCATCAAATAATGGGTGCAATGATGGTTGCGTGGGAATCAGTTATAAATATGAAAGTAATAAAATGCGTGAAGTAGTTTAGTTGAAAGATGTAAACAAAACAGGAAATTATACACACACAAACATAAAAATAATTATGTGCATAACATATGTACATAATGTATGTAAAAACCGGACATGTTTGTTTTTGTTTGTTAAAAAAAAATGCCGGCCGGTTATGATGTTAGAAAGGTTAAAGAAAAAGAAATGAAAAAGAAAGTGGAGAGAAAACAAACCCAAACTAATGGAAAAACTGACAGTTAATAATAATTACTCTGATAGTTGTTGCATGCATCGTAAATGATTGTAATGTTGTACATGACAGCATGATTAATGAACTTTGATGAATTGTGTGAACGCGTAGTAATCGTCGAGAATTTTGACATTTCATTGATGGGAGCAGTTTGTGGATGGTTGCTGACATCTGGGAGATTTCATAGGACATTTAAGATTCTTAAATGGGTTCACTTAGAGTAACGGCTACTGTGCATACATTTTGTTGGATTGATTTAGAGTATGACATATGTATGTACATATGTAATGTCAACTTTATTGTGAAAACGAACCTACTCAAAACAATTACATCAATAATATGTATCTTGTTGTCAACTATTTAACTTTTCCATAATTTTATTTGCATATTATGTTTTCATCTAACTTCAACAATACATAATATACATATTGAACAATGACAGATAGGTGAATCGTGCATTTCACTAAAATGACTGTCAATTCTTTTGACAGATTACCACTCATTCATTGCAATCGTAGTCTGCAAATTCTATATACATACATACATAGTCAAAGCAGAATAATAACAATAAATTCTAAGGAAATGAATATTTTGTTTACAATGAACAAAATTAAACAACGAAACTCGTTGTTTGTTCATTTTCTCTTCATTCATTCATTTGTTTATTTAATTAATTGCAAGATGTTGTTAACCTTGATCGAATAATAAAAGAAAAATATAAAATAAATATTAAACAATGTGCAACACAAAGAAAACAAAATATGTACATGTATTTTTATCATCAACTTTCCCATTGAACTGCATCGATTAAATTGATATTGTAAATGAATTGTGCCGCATACCAATCTACTTAATTATGTTGATGTTGTTGTTCTTGTTGTTTTATGTAAATACCCCCCCCCAACAAGATCACCAGTTTTATATACATATGTATTCAGTAGATATTTAAAAGTAAAATTATGCAGTCTTCTAAAATAACTACATCACTCTTGGTAATTGAAATATCTTAACGAACAGATGCAAATAAAAAATAATTAAGTGTCTATATAGAAAAAAGAGCGAAATAATAATTTATTTTTTTGTTTGTAGTTTGTTGTTTATAAATTAGTGCAAAGTCATGTTTCTTTGTAATAGATATGTACGTATATTTGTTTTATAATTTAAGTCAAGTATGTGGGCGATTGGATGTTAAATTTATTTTTACTATTTTTTCATTAATTAAATAATAATTTTTATTAATTAGATTGTTTTACACGATTTTTTAAACAAACGTGTATTTTTTATAAACAGAAAACTATATTGTTTTGAAACACTTGTTTCATGAAACTTCAAACTAAACTTACCAGCGAACTGAATTTCTATTTACAAACAATATCTGTTTGTCTCGCTGACATGTGACAGCTGTGGCTTTTTATTTTGACTTGTGCAAAATTTCTTCACCAATTTTTAATATTTGGTCCTAATTCTGTCATTGAACACTTTTATGTTAAAAAACCGTTGCTGGTTTTGAAGAATGCAAAATGTCAGATTTAACTAAATATCTAGTTAATCTGGCAATACCTTAAAGTGCCTTAGTTATATTTACACATTAATTATATTGTTTTATTTTATTTTTCAGGTGCACAAGGAATGTCTAATCCAGATAAAAAAGGATTTAGCAAGATAAGCAGTAAGTACATACAAAAAAAAACCCATATGACATTTTATAAATTTCCAGAAAATTCACACAAATTCTAGATAACAATGTTTGTTCTAAATAAATTAGAAAATACATTGTCAGCCTATCGATTATTGTCATCATCATTTCTAATTGTTTTTATTTTTTTTTGCTATATTTTTAAATTGTTTATGTCATTGATTAAATGAAAACAAAAAGATCTGTTTTCAAAATATTAAAACAACTCTGGGGTAAATAAAAATTCAATTTAGGTAAATTAAATAGTTTGATGCAAATTGATAAGTGACATTTGTAAGATTTTTTTTTTGTTGTATAAATAGGTTACGGTGACATTTTAATTAAAATGTCAGTGAAGTTCAGAGAAAGCAATGGGTGCGTTCATCAATGAAAGTAAATTAAGATAATGGGAATTTTACTTATATTTTTGTAGGCGTTCATGGAACTTTAGTTTTACTTACATTTTTGTAGGCGTTCATGGAGAAAGTAATTTTGATATTTTTATCTGGGAAACATGAGAATGAGTCAGATTGATCCGGACTGTTTTTTTTTTAAATATTTTTCTTATTAATTCTTGTCAATTGAATTAGTGTAACTGTCAAAATTGTATATAAATTAAATTTAGATACATTCCCATATAAAACAATCGGTTGACTTATTTTAAATTATGTACTTTGCCAATGGAAAACCCCATTAACTAAGCACACAAATATTCGTTCAAAATCCATAAAATTCTAAACAGATGTTTTAAAATATTTAACAAATTTATTTACATGACGTCATATTTATAGGATTAGATAAAAAAGAATATGAATGAGGATTTCGTGTTATCGGTTGCTATGTGCTATACGCAATATTCAAATACTGTAATATTTTATAGTTTACTCATTTCGTTTCAATTGTAATATAAGAATATAAAAAAAATATTAACTCGATAAGAACAATGCCTGGGGCATTTTTATACAGCTTATAGCTATACTACCTTTTGATAAGGCGGAAAGTACCTATATACAGTTGTAGGTAGTAAAGATACACGAAATTAGTATATGACTTTAGAGGGATGTTTGTTTTAATAAGATTAAATAAACACAATTTATATACGTACTCTCGTATATATGAACAACTTGTCGGTATTATGACACATTTATGCCTAACAAAGAAATATTGGTTTGTATTTTTTTTTTTTGAAACAAGTGTTTCTGGATATGGATACGAAAAAAAAAAAATATTGACAAATATTTTTTTTGGCACGATTATTGATTAATTGTGACGTCAAAAGATAAATTTGCTGCACATTCAACCTGCGTCAATAGTTTATTTTATTTGTAAAGCAAATTCAAAAAATCTAAATGAATATATAAAATTGAAATTGAAATTGAAAACAGGCTTGCATCACGTTTATAGGGATAAAAACTGCTTTGAAGAGCTCTATAGACGCTTTTTCAAGAGGCATGTCAAAAGATTTCACAAATGAGGGCACTGTCTAGAGATGCAAGATTAAAGTCATCTGTTTTGTAAGTTAAAATCGACATCATCAAATTTTAGTTAACTCAAAAAAAAAACTTGAATGAGACAATTTAATCTGACAAAATTTTAAAGTGACGTTTGATATATCACCCACAATGGCCTATATAACATTTCAACCATTTGACGCTTTTTGGGAATACAAAAATTGGGAGATATGACAATAATCGAAGTGGCCATTTTTGCATTCAAAATAATTGTTTGTTTTTTGACATTTCTTTTGGACTTTCTAACAGTTTTTTGTCGTTTTGGCGTAATGTCATTTCAAGTTCTTAGGGTTTTAAACCTTTAGACTTTTTTGAGGCGAACTTTGGAATTTGAATCGTTCTCCACAAAACAAGTGAATTATGTATAATTCCTGAACCACGGATCAAATATTGAACCCTTATTGTACAACTGAACCTAGGAAATAAACAATAACATGTCAAAGAGCTGTCACTTTAAAAAATATTCAGGACTCGTATACTAAATAAACTTTGACCCGTTCATTGTAAAACATCTCTGAACTGTTTGTTTTTATGATAACACTAAAGTAACAATATCAAAATAAATATTTTCGGACTTTGGAACAATAATAGAATCCCTATATTGAAAATAGTTTTTCTTCCGTCATGAATTTATTGGAACTTGACCCACAAATACTTAATACCTATGTCTATATAAATATATATATGTATATGTATTTATATTCACGTGTTTATAGATAGAAATATTATTTGTTTTCTGTTCTCTGATCTGACTAAGAAAATAAATCAAAAATTAACAATTAAATACAAATAAGAAATCTGTTTACAAAACATGATTTCCCAGAAAACCCAAGGTGAATTGTTGTCTGGTCGTATATTAAGTCACTCACTATAGACTTGAGAAATTAATTGTTTATAAATTCATTTGTATTTGCAAAAAAAAAAAAACGCTATCGTTTATGAAAAAAAAACTGGCGCACGATGAGGGCGGTACGCGACCTTTGATTTAATTTGTAATCTTGGTTTTTGAATACACTTAACATAAAATTAATTTAGATTGTCATTCAAAAATAAAAACAAAATGTAAAATATACTCGTACTTATGTACAATACAAATATTTCATTGTGTAAATTTTAAATTTGTTACAAAAGAAGCAATCATCACTCATAAAAATAACTAATAAATCTTTTTGCATATTTTTTTGAATTAATTTTGTATGATAATTTATTGTGTTCTTACCTGTTTCATTCACATGAATATTTCATTTTCAAAAACAGTATTTAAAGAGATAAGAATTTTATGAGTGTAAATATTAAAAAAAAAAAAAATGTGTCGACCTACTTAACGTCGAAATTGTTTGTTTTTTTTTGAGGCCTTGATATTTTATCCGACTTTTATAAAATCCTTGAACCCTTAATATGGGACTTTTTTGAAAGAGTAACAATATAACAAATAATGTAAACATATTTATAAAGGGTGTCCCATAAAAATAAAACGATACAAAAATAATCTCCAACTTATATCTAATCAGATTTTATTAATAATTTTGACTTAGGCATTTTTTTTAAAGCACGTAATCAAATTGCTAAATGATTATGATTCTCAATACTCTGATTGCTCAAAAATAAGCCACTGTCAGTGTCAAAGCAGTGTGTTTGAGACCTTCGAGGTCCAGGAACCTTAAACTTTGAATTGACCAATATTTACTTTTTTAAAGTATTGCTAAGTAATAAAAATAACTTGTTTCAACTTTTAATACTTAGTTTGTACTCATCCTTAACTGTCAGCTGTCAAATTGTTTTTGGCATATAATTTACGGATAAAAACGAAGTTTACAAATTTCTTTTTATTAAAATTTTGAAAATTTGCTTGTGTCAACAATATTTAAAGTCATAGAATATTTAATTAAATTTATAATAAATAAAATTATATTTAATTTGATGAAATAGTAGTTAAAAAATAAAAATCTATAATTTTACATTTCTTTTTTAATTTATGTTTCTTAAGCCTCCAATTTTAGTATAAAATTTTATTTTTTTTAATCTTTTAAATAAAGTTCTCTATTCCGGTTTACAATTAAATTAATTTACAAAATGTTTCTTAAATGTACTTATTTTTTTTTAAATTTAACTATTTAATATTTGTTGTAATGGACTAAAATTTAAAATTAAAAATAACAACTATTCTCCCTTTCATTAAAATGTAGTTAGCACTAATGATAATCTTTTTTTGCTACTAACTGATTATAAATAGGTTTTTAGCTTAATTAACTTTTAATTACATACTAAAGTCGCTCTCAAAGTTTTTAATTGATGATATTTTTTTGTCGTTTTTTCAGGCTCCTAAGAAAAACAAAAAACTAGTTACAATAACATAATTTTTTTTTTCAAATTCTTCCATCAATAAAAACAATTATTCCATAATCAATTAAGAAATTAACAAGGCACAAAATAATAATGATGAACTGTTCTTTTTAATTTTACTGTATTTTTAATTAATTCCTTTCATTTAACTAATCACTTTAATTGATCTTAACACGCTTCTCTAGAAAAATGCCTAAACAAATTTACCATTGATGATGATCTTTTATTACACTATCAAAATAAAAGCAACAACATTTACATATTATCTATCTCTGATCTGAATTTATTTTCTAATCTTGATAAAAAAATATAATTTTCCCATAGACTTTTGATCATCACTTAATTGTGACTAACTTGCCCTTTGTAGAGTTCAGTTCATTGACACAATTTGAAAAAAAAAAATTCACTTTACATCGGTCATAAATATTTGTAAAGTCATTAGTGTTAATGACTTTATTTTAATGAATTTGTTTGAATTAATTGATAAACAACTAAATAAACAACTATTTGTTTAGTATCGAATAAATGATGCAACAGTTCTTCATTGTTGCATCTTAGAGATTGTTTTGGTGATGGACTTTAAGAAAAAGTACAGGGTGTTGAAGCCAAAGAGTGGAACTTTCTATTAACATTTAAAAAAAAATCATTTAAAAATGTGCCTCTTATTATTTATTGGTCTATTTTGCATCAATTTATTTTAAGAAAGACTGAAATAGTCGCAGATGATTTTTTCACCAAAGAAAAAAGAAATAAGTCAATTTATAGATAGAATCCCCCCAGAATCAGAATTCACATCCCTTCCTGATAGAGATGATAGGAATACAAATTTTCCATTCCTCTTCCTTCTATCTTCGCAATGGCTCTTTATAAAACGCAAAATGATGCACTGCATCCTGTCTGCATGCATACAAAAAAAAAAAAAAAAATTGAGGCCAATAACTGTCGTGTGTGGGTTGGTGAATCAAAAAAAAATTCCATTCCATTCTGCGCCACAAACGAAACATATTTTCCACCACATAAACCCAAAACATCAGCCAAATTCCAAAACGTAATAATTTTAAACCAAAGACTAAAATTTTAAACTGGATCTAACTACAATTATCACGTCTCGAACTAGATTTTGAACGAGCATAGGTTCAGAGCAACTTTCTATTACGCCGCCGCCGATCGTTTGGAAATCATTTGATTTGATTAATGAGTAATATAATAAATATGAAGTAATAATTTATTCTTATTCTGAGAACGAAATAAAATTATGTATCACACCACCATAGCCACTTGTGCTGCGACACCAGCGCCACCATAGACAAGCCATTCCATATCTGAACTCAATGTCCTAGTTCAGTTCCAAGTACAGTACAATTTATTGTGAAGGAGAATGAATGACAAACAGAATAAAAATTCCACTGCGAAGTTTTCCAAGATTAGCCAGCTATAATATTAAAGTACTATAAATAATAGGGTAAATAAGTTCTGATTGTCAATTGAGCAAGACGGCTGTTTTATTGGACGCTTCTTGTTTTTAAATTTATGGGTATGACATTTTTAATCCTTTGACATAACAATTCCAATGCTTCTGAAAAATGACACAGTTCCAAATGTCTACCGCTGTTCCTCTAAGTGACATCAATAATCTTTAATTTTCTATAACTAGGCATAGATTAGACTGAATTTGACAGTTGACAGCAACAAATTAAATTGTGGTCTGCAAACGTTTAAGGCATTCACAAAAATAGGTGAAGCAAACATTTTTATTGAATAAGTGACAACCAATTTGATAAATTGACTGTCAAATTTGGAAATTTAATTTTTGGGAGACCCTCTACTAAGAGAATTTTAACAACACAACTGACAGTTAAACTTGACAGATTGAATGATTTTAACAAGATTATTAAAATTTTAAATTACCAACAATTGATTAACTTACCCTACAATAAATAAGTGAAATAAAAATTCGCCTATAGACACTGATGATAAACTATTTTTATTTTTATTTTACTTTGTTCAGAATTGAGATAGTGGGCAAAAATAAAAGCAACTTGTTGTCTATATACACAAACATGGGGCAAAAAGCAAATGAAGTTATAAGGTGTAAAGATGGAATAAGGCGAGCCCCCTTTTTTGATTTGTTTGTATTTGTGTTTGCGTCATGCTTAGTGCAAAATGTCTGAAAAAAAAAACACAGAGCACTCGAAAATGAACAATATAATATTAAATGCAATATAAAAATATTATTTTTTTTTGTATTATAATTGTTTTGTTTAAATTTTATACTCACTTTAACGTTGTTGGGGTTTTTGCTCTTATCACATTTGGAATTCGGACTTTGGGCTGATTCTGAATGCGTGTTTGACTTTATTTTTTGTTTTTTTGTTCTTTCTTTTTTGTCTACGAGAAAGGAGGAACAGTTTTTTATATGAAGTAGTTAAAGTGAAATTCACAAAGACTGATACCTATGCTTTAAGTAGGTACACATGTTTACTGTCAATTTAAAATCTTGGGTCAAAGTCAGTATTTGACCCCGTGCTTTTTTGTTTAAAGATTATTTTTTTGCCAAGTCACAGAAAGTTTAAAAGTCCCAGGAAGTGTAAAATCCCAAGTTTAAATATTTTGAATTCTTGGGGAATTTGAACATGTCATAAAATGACTAAATGTGCATGCGTACATATCACAAGTTGATAAGACATTGCAATGTTAAAAAAAAAAACTTTTTCAAACTATAGATAAAATTTTTGACGTAATTTGTATTCATTTATTTTACAAATGAACCAAGAGCTACAAGGAATAAAAACCAAAATAAAATACTATTTTTTAATAGCGTGTTATAATCCTCACGATAAACTAAGTGAAGAATTTGACATGTAGAGGGCTTTTGCAAGAATTTATATCATGTTCTATTGGAAAAATTGGTGAAACTTCAAAGATAAACTTAGCCAAAAACGAAGTTTAATCACACCTATAAATTACTTTATGTATATTGTTTTTTCTTTCTTCTCTATTTGTCTCTATCTTTAATTTAATATTGTGCAGTGTCACTACTATTACTAAGGTAATATGTAGTCTTTTTGACATTTCATCAATTTTTGAAGAAGAGTGTGTTCCATGCACTTGTCAATTAAGATTTTTTATATTAACATAAAGAACGCCCAATCTGCCAGAATTTACATAAGGATATTTTTCAAAAGTCACATCTACATAAATAGCGGTTTTTATTTTAATAAAAATTGACATTTCTGTAGCCTCATCCTTACCTATTGGAAATAGACCAATCAAACTATACTTATGCATGTTGTCATAGATGACATCACTTTCGTGATGAAACTAAATGATGACATTTTATCCTGACAAAGACTTCCTTACAAAACACTCAAATTAAGTAATTAAAAAGAAAAAGTCCATACAAACTTTTAACACGACACATTTTCTTTTTATTTCTTAAAAAAAAAAAAAGAAATCTATTAATTTTCCTATTGAATAATAATAATTAGAGTAGTAAACATTTCCTTTGTTTTGATTTGTTTTGTTTTTGTTTGAACAATCAAATGGAAAAACTTTCCTCAATTCCATAGATTGTGACATTTTATGTATAAAATGAGATTGATTCTAAAAATATATTCTCAATTGAATAGTTGGTTATGTGATTTTCTAACCATTTATTTCCATTTCCTTTAATTTGAAAATAAGATCTTAAAGAAATGACACAGGAGTTGCATGTACTCGTAAGTATGACAACTATTTAATGCATGGGTTATGTCATTTTATCCTCGTTAGAGCTATTGTGTGCATTGTTATTAGTTCAATGACACTTGTGTACACCATTAATAATTTTATTAGTTTTATAATTTTGTCTCGTCTTGTCTCGTCGCGTAGTCGACATTCTTACATTCTTTGTAACGATTAAGGTATGTAACGTAGTAGTAAGGTTACAAAGGAGTGGCATCGAAATTAAACCAACAACATAAAGGAATTCCATTGTGTACCGTATTTTGAATGATAATGTAATTAAAAGTCATGTAGATAAACTTAAGTGACGCGATGTCAATTATTATAGTTTTATATCTTTTGACATGTGTCAGTTACAGTTTTTTTTTTTAATAAATATTTGATCAAATGTTAAATGACATTGCGTATGCGTATAGAAATAATACACCCACGAAATCGTATCGTAATAACGTATGTATGTAACGTCAACGTCCATGACCTCAATTAAACACATAATATAAACAAAATTAAAAGAATATTAAGGCGTTTTATTTTTTGCTTTAATTTGGCAAAAAAAGAAACAACAAAATTTCTTTGTTCATTTTTACGAACGGATGGATGGGCTTTAATTAGGTGCTTGACCGGAATATATCTCGTGTTAATGAGCAATCAATATTGACTTTATAATGTGTCTGGTTTACGTAGGCGTTGGTATCACGCGATTGTATTTTTGTAGACTTAGTGGAACTAATGATGAGTCTTGTTAGATAGACACGGAAATGAATTTGTAATGTACCAAATGTTCTTATTTTTCAATAATTGCCTTATGTTTAGTAATTCTTTTTTAAATAGATGTTATTTTGGTGATTTTTTTTATATACATCTGTCAAATTGGCAGTCATTTATTTTTCTGAATTTATAAAACCAGCAACTTCAAGAAGACTTTTGAAATTGTCACAATTTTTAAGTAACATTGAGAATTCTGTAAAAGGTTTTCGTGAGTAAAGTATTAAAATTTATTTTCTAAGCTGAAAAAACTTAATCATTACCAAAAAAAATGTGCTAACTTAAAAAAAAACTGTGAAATTTAGCACTTTTAAGTAATTTTAAAGTTTTGTTTGTTTTATTTTTTAACATGATTTTCGATTGGAAAAATTGGAATCTGATGACCATTTCTATTTAAAATAAAAACGAATTTAAAATATTTTTTTTATTATCATGTTGAAAAAAAAACACAAATAAAAATAAATCAAAAATTTACATATATTATAGAGGTTAAATTGTAAAACGAATGTTAATGATTTCCAACAAAAAAAACTTGAATTTCAGGATTTTTATTTTCTTAAAAAATGTTTTTTGTTTTGTTTGGTAAACAAGCTCTATCAAATAATAATAATAATCAGTTTTGTGGCCAAATATTTGACCGTGAACTTTTTCGCACATATGGATGTACATATTATCAATGTAGTGAAGTCTGCTCATTTAAAAATTCACATAAAATTTTAATTATTGTTGTTTAGAAAGTACATTAGACTTTGAACTTTTTAATTATATTTAAATTAATAAATTTAGTACACACATACTTATACAATGTATTTATTTATGTCTTACGAAATGATTTCCAAAGTTCAAATTTTTTTCTAATGTTTTTACTTTTGAGTTCTTAAAAACTGGTGTTGAGGGGATTTTTAAAAATTATTAAGGTTGCCATTTCGAAATACCTACAGCTTTTAATTATAATTTATTGTTTATCTTTAAAGTGACTCATGGCTTAAAATTTAATCTTCAGATTAAATTGATTCTTGGAAATAGTATCAATATCAAATTTACAGACAAATAAGTAGAATTGATTAAGTTTTGTTATGAATATAAAAAATTATAGTATCCAGAATTTGATTGTCATTTCCATTAGTGGATCTGAAATTTTTAGTCTAGATTCAACTTTTTTAATCTTGCAGTATACATAAATCTTCAGCACCATAAACAATCGGATGATGATACTCTTAATTCTTAAAAAAAGTCATTCTTAACCTAATTCTAGGTCTGTTTGGTACACGTTTAACAAATATTTGACAGTTGCTAAAAAAAATATTAATATTTATTTTTCAGTTTGATAAACAAAAATGTATGTCAATTTTGTTGTTCATTTATGATTTATTTAAACACTTTTGTCATAAATATAAACAATATTATTGTTGTTTTTAATATTATTTAAAACTTTAAAAGTGATAAGCTTACTTTAATTTTTTTATTTTTGTGAATTTAATAAGTTAGTAAATTTTAGTAAGTGTCAAATGAAGACTGGAAAAATTTTAAAATTTATTTACATTACCTACATATTATGAGAGTTGTCAAAGCTGTAGATAAATATTTGCAATAACTTGTCATTAGATCCTACACCATAACGGTAAATAATATATTATTTTCATAATATAACTTCACTTGTTGTTTTACAACCACAAAGTATCTGTTGAAAATAAATTAATTTAAATGATCAACTTTGTTTTTATGAGATTTATACTTTATGAGTTTATGGTTAACCTACATAAGATTTCTTTCCAAATATCTTTAATCCGATACAGTCAAATGGATATATTCCAAAGCGCACTTGTATTCTTTTGTCACATAAACCACAAGTTTATTTATTTCCTACATCATATCAACCATATCTCATTTCACTAGATATATAAAATTTTATTTGAAATTGAAAGTTAAGAACTATAAATCGGCTTAATTTCTTTGATACACAATTCCGTTATAACCCTTACTTCTTAACTTCACATCTATCTTTAGGTAAAATCATAAGAATATTTTATTTCGAATCTGTCACTTAAAATAGGTGACAGCTGTCAAGTTCTATCAATGAATTGGCAATAAGTTGATAACAAATATTTTTACAAGAAAGTTATATAGTATTTTCTTGTGAACTTCTTAATTTTTTACTATGTTTTGACATTTGAACTGACGTTTGAAAAATTTTCTTTTAATGAATGTGCTTATTAAATCAAAATCTTAGAACAGAACACAGAATCAAACAGATCTAATCTGGGCGATGATGCTGAACGCAAATCCTGAAAAACCGTCTAATCTATCCAAATGAAGAACTGTCATTTTGTATGGTAAAGAACACGATTTGTCAGAAATGTTAGTGTCAGATAATCTATTTTCTTCGATTTATGTCAAAGTTTATTCACAAAATCTAGCAGTGTTGAAAACCCAAGAAACTTTTAAACTACCTAATGTATCAATTTGTTTTATTGTCAAATTATTTAGTTAATTGTTTTCTGTTCTTCTTTTAAACAAAGCGTTCAAAAAACCTCAAGGCCAAAAACAATATTAATTTCTTATTTGATTTTGGAAACATCCATGCATTTTGTCAACAATTCAAATAAACTAATATTATGTTCATATTGATTTTTTTATTTATTTAACAAAGTCAATAAAAATGTTCTGAAGGTGTGTCTTATTTAACAATACGAAGAAAGTTAGTTGTTATTTTTGGCAGATGTTCAAGATTGTTTCTATGGAAAATAATTCAAAACCAAAATAAAATAGTATTGAGAAGAAAAATCGTCAAAATAAATAATTTTTTTTGCTGACCTTCAAATCAAGCACGTGTCATTTTTTTTATTCTCATCGCGTCAGTCATATATATGTAGCAAAATTAAGGGTCAGTGTCAAAAAAAATATATGTATATTAATGAACGTTTCTATGGATAGACATCTTTAGATCTAATTAAACGCACACGCAAAGCTTTGCAGTTATATTTTTAGTTTTTCTTAATTTATTTCTTTTTGTTCTTATTTCGATAACAGGAAATGTTTTTCAGATATCTTGAGATATTTCACTGAAGCGTATATTTTCTATAAGGGTGGTTCAAAAAAAAAAGTGACCAACTTCAATTCTTTTCGAAGATCTATTTAAATGAACATAAAAATCTACATATTTGTTCAAGTGCCATACGAGACTTTTTTCTCTTTGAAATCCAAAAGTGAAAAATAGGATCAAAATGTCGCCTATTTTTCACCACCACTTAAGTATTATCCTCTGACAGTTGAAATAGCATTATATTTTACCTTTATAAATAGCGAAATGATTGTTATAATAAATCACTACCTATTGGTGATATAATAATTATATTAAACAACGTTAAGAGAAATCAGCATCTAAATTAAACATTTTGTAGCCAATTAGAATTAGAATAAGGCCACCGGAAACGATAATGTCAAAAGCTATTATTTAAACGCTAGACTTGACTATTTAGTTTGAGACCATAATAGCGAGTACAACTAACGAGTAACTAAGTGGAACAGACCTTAACAACTAATTAGTAGTTAAATAGTTACAATACTAACTAATGTTAGACAAATGTCATTTCATTACCAACAATGGTATATGTTCATTTGTGTAAATTAGATAATTAACTGTACAATATTTCAAATAAGGAACGCACAATGTTGAAAGTAATGTTGATCTGTCAACCGTCAAATTTAACTCGTTTTTATATCAAATTGATCTATCTCTTAATAAAAGTGATAAATAAAATAATTTTGACATAAATTTTATTTAAAGAAAAAGAGAATTGGAAGTGAAATCAAGTTTCATTGAAGCTAAAGCAACAAAGTTGTTGTGTTGTAAATGTCATTGATATAACCGAGCTGTCAAATGAGAGTGTTAAGAAATATTTCTACACCACACTTAAAATCAAATCTCCTATATTATAACTGCTAATTCTAAATGTGGTTTTAATACAAACATATCATACATACATTGTAAATGTATTTACACGCGTCAACCTTCGATGATACAAAAAAAAAAAAACATTTGATTTTATACTGCACGAATAAATAATACCCAATGAATGAATCAAGCTGTCAAATGATTGTCAGAGCTGTCACGACAATACGAATTTGATCATGAAAAATAATTCTAAATGACTGCGCCCCCACAACAGTTGATTTAAGTTAGATTGTTTTTGATTTTTCTATCGTAATATACACATTTTATGCACAAATTTATTGAAGAGTTCAATGTTACTAAATAGTTTTGTTTTTCCTTAGATAAAACTGAATGAATGACTAATTTTACGTCAATTTTTTTTTTCCTTTCAGATCTGGTATCATGTCGTCAAGTACTGAACATAATGACAATGTTAGGCTTCATGCTGAACTATGCTCTACGAGTGAATCTCACTATAGCTATAGTGGCAATGGTCAAACAAAATACCACAGACGAGAGTGGAGCAATTGTCAATGACATTAGTAAAAATCTGACAGCTGAAGTGAATGAGGAGAAATTTTCTTGGGACTCATACCAGACGAACTTTGTACTGGGCAGCTTCTTTTGGGGCTATATTCTGACAGAATTGCCCGGTGGTCGATTGGCTGAATTGATTGGTGGTCGAAGGGTATTCGGACACTCGATGCTGTGGGCGTCTCTGCTGACCCTATTCACACCGATGGCAGCTCACTTTGATTATGTGGCTTTGATTGTTGTCAGAGTTGTTCTGGGCTTTATGTTGGGTAAGTTAATTTGTTTACAATCTCTAGGAACTCGATTCAATTGGAGGTCTATACTCGTATTGATTGAACTACAATTTAATTCTTGATTTTTTTTTTAAGGTGCGTCATGGCCAGCAATTCACCCAGTTGCAGCAGTGTGGATTCCCCCACTAGACCGTTCTAAATTCATGTCAAACATGATGGGTGAGTTAAGATTTAACACGATCGTATCTCATGAATATTATAATAATCTTAAACATTTTGTTTTGTTCGTTCTTTGAAGCTTCATCCCTTGGTGCCGCAATTACTATGCCAATTTGTGGATTCTTTATTTCGTCATTTGGCTGGGCCAGTGTGTTCTATCTAACCGGTAAGAATTGAGGCATATTTTTTGCAATTAATTTGTTTATTTCGAGTTTTCTGAGAATAAAAATTAAATACAGATTTTTGTTGCAAGACATCGAAATGATTTAGATAGACTGACCAAGCGTAAACTAGTCACTATTCGTATATGTATACATAATTTGATTTGACAGAAGAGTGCATTTGTAGCGCTCGTGTCGTTTGAGTGAGTCATATTGTCAAGAAGTTGTAAGGCCACACATACGAAAACTTTTGTTGCTGTAATTACATGTTAATAGAGGATAGATTATGTGTATAGTTTTTTTTTATGAATGAAAATTATTGAAATTAATTATTATTTAATGTGATAGCGAATTTGTGTCAGCTATTAATAAGCGTTTTAACGACGACGACGCACGTTAAACCTAGACACAGGCATCATTTCATCATTTAGACTTTTTGAACTAAGTTCAAAGATTTAAATAAAATAGAAATATGTACGTAGTATGTATGTATGTATGTATGTATTTTAAGATTTAATCATGCGTAATTAAAAGCTTTAAGAAGAACGCATTTTAAATTTTACAATAAAATTTACATTTGTGTACATAAACTGATTTTAACTTGGAATTGACAAAGAAACAAAGCTTTGTTGCTAAAAATAAAACGTCAGTGCATATGTGTCAAGAAATGAGTCAAATACAAGGTTCTTGTCAAGTTTTATATGTACTTACTTTTCTGAATATTAAGTGATCTAATTTTCTTAGTAAGATTGGAACTTAACAAAAAAAAAAAACTGCTTTGAAGTTGATACAAAATTAAACTAGTGTGAGGGTTTTTCCCGGAAAATGTATGTAAATTAATTAGAATATCAGTTTCAATAAAATTAAATTAAATCAAATTGATCACATCTGTAAATTTTACACAATTTTCTTCAAGGTTCAGGGTTCACAGGTAAAACTCACTTAGTACAGGAAATATTTTTCAACAAAATGAGATCAAAAAAAAAAAATGTGTGTTCTTAACATACATTTTAGAACTCAATTTAGAAAACATTGAACAATTGTATTTATTTGTTTTCCAAAATAAAAATGTATTTATTTAAAAAAAATATTTTTTAAAATGCTTCCAATGAAAAATTAATATAACCGAATGAAAATGTTGTATTTGTAAAAAAATTATCAGAGCAGATTAATTTTACTAGCAAAAGAAGATTTCTTTCTTTTATTTAAAATCGTTTCTGTTGTTTTCGAGATATTAAGTCTTTTCCATTGCTGCTAAGCTTCTTTTTGCAGCAGACTTCTAGAAAATGTATTCAGCCATTTAAACAGAAGGTTGCAGAGAAATTTAAATATTGGAACTTTCTCTTAAAATTCTTCTCTCTGTTTTCTCTTTTTAAAAGAGATATGATTTTCTTGTAAAATAATAATGTATTGCAAAAATAATTTTTTTATAATAAATAAACAAACATTACGCGTGAGGATAAAAAATAAATAAATAAAAATTATGTTAATGAAATCACGAGTTGATTGATATCATTTAATAAAAAATCTTGAGCAATCTATCTGGGAATTTTAAAAATACGAGTATTTTTATTACTTTGCAGTTAAATTTTATCAGTCAATGATAAGATTTTATTAATTGTTAAATTTTTTCATTGACCGTCAAACTTTACTGTTTGTTTCCGTCAATAAGATATTCAAAGGAAATATATAAGATTAAAAATAATGAAAAAAACGCCTATAATATTATTACGTAAAAATAAATATTTTATCTCTATTAAAATATAATTGATATCTTATCATATAAAAAGTATATACATATTAATTTATTAATGAAAAAATTTACTGATGTATTTCACTTCCTAAATAATCGGCACTTATGATTTTTAAGTTGCTATTAATGTTTACAAAATTTGTTTGCAAGTTCTTTAAGTTTTTTTTTTTCAAAAATAAAAACAAATACAATATAATTATTCAACTTTTAAAATATGAAGAACATTTTCTCCCTTTTAATACAATTAAGTTAATAAAAAACTACGTTTTAATTATCTTAATTAATTTAGATAAGATATATGTTTTTAATGTTTGCAAAATCACTTTCTTCAAAGTGGTAATTAATTTTTTTGAGATTCTTATTTCAGCATTATGCAATTTAAAAGAATTATCAATTAATTAAATTTATACTTTTGAATGGATAAAGATTAGTTTTTCCGTGATGTCTGATGTTCAAATTATCTTGTCTTTATTATTTACTGTTCTCTAGCACAAATATTATTAAAATTAAAAACTCTTAAATGTTACATTTCCAAATCGATAGAAATTGTTTTGAGAAAAATCTAAGCATTTTATTTTTTTAGAACGCTCGAAAATTATAATCAACTATTTTTTTTATTAATTGAAGAAAATTTATTTTTATTTTGACATTTGTGTTTATTATTTCTTCCCCTAGGTGGTGTTGGTTTATTATGGTCAATTTGTTGGTTCCTCTTTGTTTTCGATACTCCTGCAACACATCCAAGAATCTCACCCGAAGAACGTCGTGAAATTGAAGAAGCCATTGGTTCGTCTACATCAAAAAAACGTCCTAGTCACGTTCCATGGGGTGAACTTTTGTCATCGTCTGCTGTCTGGGCAATTATCATAACTCATGGATTGTCAGTATTTGGATTCTTTACTGTGATCAATCAATTGCCAACTTATATGCATGACATATTGAATTTTAATATTAAAAAGGTATTTATGAACATATTTTATTTTAGAATATTATAATGGTTGTCCATTGGTTTAGTTTATCACAAAACAAATGCAAAATTTTAACCAATTTGACTTTGGAACAATTCATTAATTAATGGATGATTAAATAACCAATTCAATATGACATTCCTTTATCTAACGCCCCCATAATAATACCTACAAATGTTTGCATACATAATATTGGATATTTTTTTAAACTCATTCATTCTTTCGATTCAATTAAATGATTTATAGGAATTTAATTGATTGTCCTTCGTAGATGGTATTTGTTGTTGTTATTGTTATTAAGTTGGATACAATTAGCAAATAAATTGACTGTAAGATTTTTTTATCGTTGTTAAAATTCAATGAATTTAATCTTTTGCGATTAATTATCTTTGCTTTTCATCCGTATCTGATGTGAACAACACTGAAAAAAAGGAGTGTCAATTTAGATTTAATTTATTTCATGTTTTTTTTTTTAATTGAAATTGTTTGGAAAAACAGTTCAATTTTCAAGTTGAAATTAATCAATTTAAATTAATTGTAATCTATATTTTAAAAAAATATTACGTATACGCCTAAGTGCACGACCCAAGTGTCCTTTAAACTACTGTTTATTAATAAGATTTTTTATTTTTATTGAATTTCTTTTTAGAATGGACTTTTCTCATCACTTCCGTACCTGGGTAAATACATTATGGCTGTAAGTTCCTCATATTTAGCCGATTTCTTAAGACAAAAGGGAACTCTATCGACAACTGCCACAAGAAAAGTGTTCACTACTTTTGGTAAGTTTAAACTCTATTTGGAATTTTGAATGATATTTAATTTATCTAATTTTTACAGCTCTATTCACACCCGGATTGTTGATGGTTGCTCAAGTGTATCTTGGTAATGTTGCTTCCTGGTCAGTTGCTATCTTTACACTGGCTCTCTTCTTCCATGGAGCCGTTACAGCTGGTTACTTAGGAAATGGTCTTGATATTGCTCCAAATTTCAGTGGAACAATATTTGGAATGGCTAACACACTCTCGTCGTTTGGTGGATTCCTTTCGACGTGGATGGTTGGTGCTCTAACTTATAACGATGTAAGTTTTACAAAAATACATTAAATTAAATAAAAATTCTAATTTAATTTTATATTTAATATTGCAGAAAACCTACCACCAATGGCAAATTGTGTTCTGGGTTCTAGCAGCTACTTATATGTCTGGAGCAATTGTCTATGTAATAATGGGTACAGGAGAACTCCAATCCTGGAATAGTCCACCAGAAAAAAATAGAACAGCTGATGCTGATCAAGAAGAAGGCCTGCCATTAAAAGAAAAAGTTGCCAATGGAAATTAAGAAAATCCAATCCATCACAATAACAACAAAATGTATTTTTCTTTTTTTTTAATTTAAAATTTAATTTATTTTTCCTTATACATAAAAATAATACTTATGTATGTGTCATAGTTTTTTTTTTTGAAAATATAAAATTGTTTGTAATTATTTTGAGAGAAGCACTAAGCTCTCATACTCATTAAACAAAATATAAAAAAATCCTACTCATCAATCTTCGAAAAAAAAATGATTTTAAAACATGTTCAACATTTTGGCAGGTTGAATTTTTCAAAAACAATTAAAAAAAAACCCATGTGAAATAATAATATTTGATTATTTTTGTTACGAATGTTTAGTGTGTAAAATTTAAGAATATTTTTTACTTTTAATTTTTTTTTTGTTGTATAAGAAGACGATTAAGACATCAAAAGCAAAATTTTAAGATGATGGAAAAGATAATTTTGACACTGCTAGTATTCAATATGTTAACTATAAATAATTTTAATTTAGATTTTAAAACATTCAAAATAAGTTTAAATATGTATGTAGTATATGTATACTTAAAATATTTTTAAAATGAAAGACTTTCCAAGTATATACATACATGTATGGTAAGAAGAAAAAAAATGTATTTTCCAAAAAGTAACAAAACAAGGTCTGTAAAATGTTTAATTAAGACGTTTAAGATTAAATACAGTAAGTTCTTATGTATGTATGTTTGTATATGTACATTGTACATAATTAATAGATAAATAAATATGTTAAAATTAAGTTTTACCTATTTTTGTATTTATAGCATAAAATGTTGGCCATCGCGAGATGATAAAAGAACAGACTCGTGTTAGTCTCGTCTCGGTCTCGTCAAAATTGAAATATATCGGTCTCATCTCGGTATCAGACTGAGCCATGTTCGTATTCAGTTTTGTCTTTATTTCTTGAAGATAAAAAGCTATAGTTTCACGTTACATCTGAACACCGTTATTCGATCTTTTTGACATTTTTTAATAACTTTAATTTTCGTCAGGAAGTGTCACTCAATGTCGTAGTAGGAAAATGGTTAAAAATGAATTCCAACTTCCAAATTTAGAGCTTAGTTTTATAATCCCTCCATATTCTTATCTGTCAAATTTTGACATACCAAATAATTCCTTGGCATTCCAATGGAAAATAATATGTTCAATGTAATTAAACTCACCAAATTTGAATTCTATAAAACAGATCCTCAAAATTTAAACGCTCCCTGATATCGTAGAAAAAAAAAAAAAAATAAAAAAAGTGGCTATTTTTAATCAGGGGAGAGTTGTATCCGCTTACTTTCGAGTACTTGGCCTCAGTTTCCATAAGCAATTTTAATTCTTAAAAATAATTATATGACTACTGACTGATCATCATCGTCTTCACACAACCGGAATCCGGAAGTGGAAGTGTTCACTATGTCTCCTTCGAAATAGATTGCATATAGTTTAGGATTGTAACATTTCCAGAATCGTCCGTCCTCACAACGGGGCCAAAAGTTCTTTTTTAAAAATTTCCTCTTGAACTCGTCAACATTTTTTTAAGGAGGAGCATAATATTTAATTTTGATAAATAAAAATCATTGTGAACAGTATGAGGATTCTGATCTATTCACAATAAGATTATTTGTTCAATTTGGTTTGTGTATTTACTTTTGACAATGTTTTATCAAATACATAAACCTTTTTTTACTCCCCTTCTGTTATTTGTAAAATGCATGGACAATAGATGGCGGACTAAAATACTGGGAATAGAAATAATTAAAAAGTATTGTAAGTACATATGTATATAAAAAGCATAATGAAAGTCTATGATGCTTAATATCGACTGGGGTCAACTTAAATCAGGAATAACGTGTGAAGGAGCATTGTATTTCCTTTTGCTTCGTTCGTATTACGGTAACGTAACGGTTTTAAGCAAAGTTGAGGAACAGAGCTTGGTGGGTTGGATAATCAAACTGGCAAAATGTGGATTTCTATTAAAACCATCAGACTTTCTGAATACCGTACAAAAAATCAAAATACCGGACAAAAGAACAACACCATTTGAAGCCTTTCGGGAAAAACTTGATATTATGCATTTTAAAAGCGACATCCTCAATTGTCCCTCAGAACTCCAGAGGGACTGTCAAAAGGACAAGCAATTGTTACCGAAGGAAGCACTTAGAAAATGGTTTCGAGATGAGATTTGCAGAGCTATCTGCAAGAGATAAATGCTGCAGTTATTCTGGAAGATCCCTCTAGAATCTTCAAAGGAGACGAGACGTCATTTTGATTGGCTCCAAAAAATGGCGTAGTTTTGGCTCCTAAGGGATGGAAAAACCTGTATAAGGTTAATGCATGAAATGACAAGGAGACAATAACTGTCCTGTTTAGCGCTAATGGTCAAACTCTACCGCCTTTGGTCGTGTTCCCTTATGTATCACTAAACAAACGAGAGTTTTAAAATTTAGACATTCCAAATAATCAGACAAACTTTGTTTTTAATCTAAAATTCCAAGAACTGTATTTTAAGGAACAATTAAACGTACAACAAAAGTTAGATGGCTGACTTCTGGCTCCATCACTGTACACAGAAATTTAAAAGTAAAAATGTAAAATCACAGTAAAAATATCAATTTTAAATATTTCAATAAATGGAAACTGTTCATTTGACCAAAGTTTTCAATTTGAAAATCAAGCTGAAGCGATATGAAGATGTGACACATCAGACGTCAAAATGAAAACATTAGAAAGTGCTTCCCTGTCACAATGAAAGTAGCAATAATTGAATACAAAGAATTTGATAATTATTTTGGGTGTCATATTATTTTAAATCCCTGTACTGTCGCTGCCCTTTTCGGTAGTGCAATTTTAAAAAGACAAATGAATTTAGTCTTAAAAACTGTTCTTTAGAGTTGTGAAATTTGTTTTTTTTAGAACAAAAACAAATCCAGAGTTTCTACTGTTTTCCATACTCTTACCTAAATTCTGAATCCCAAAATCTCTCAGAAAAAATTACTTTCAGTTAAAACAAAGAACCGCCAAAAATATTTCAGACATTAGATAATAAATTTAAAGCCAGCTCTTTAAATACGTTGAATTAACTAAACAATTAAACCTTAAAAAAAAAATATTTCCATACTTCCGAAGACAAGAGTAAATATACATAATAATAAATCTTGCAGCTGTTTGAAACAAAACAAGTCAAAATTTTCCCAGACTTGGAGTTATGTTTTTTAGTTTATCTGTGGACTTTAAAAGAAGCGGATCTCGAAACGAATTTATATCAAATTCGTTTTATCACTTTTGGTCTGCTATCTTTTTTCCACCTGTCTAAACACCGCCGAAAACCTAAATAAGATGGCGTTTACAGTTCTTTTAACTTTATCTCTTATTTTGTTGGCGTTTCAGTGTCAAATCTCAAGTATGTACAGATCTTTTTGTCCCACACAAATTCATAGACTAATTTTATAAAAAAAAAAAAAATAGACTGTCGAGACTACAGCGGGACTTATGGCAACAACTACATTTCACAAACGGATTACTATCCCTTCCCTGGTTATTACAAACCAAATCAGGATCCCTCTGAGTTAAGTTTGAATTATGATCCTGAACCGATTTCAATTGCACCTGTTCCATCAGTTGGTTCAAGAAGCTTACGAACTGAACCAGTAACAGATGATGAACTTCTTCAAATTACCGAGGATTTATACGAAAAAGAAAATTCCAAGCTTGATCAGGTTAGAGTGAATATCCAAGGAAGGACACGTTCAATTGATACCAATGATCTAGCTCCTGAACCGTAAGTTAAAAAAGGGACCTTTAAACAACAACAATGTATTTATAAATTCGGAAAAATTGACAGTCTCCTTCAAGTAAGTGAAACAGTTCTAAGATCCCCCACCATTGCCAAGATGTTAGCTCTCTTTGACAACTACGAAATGGATACTTCAATAGACGAAATTGTAACCTCAAATGAGCTTCAAGAAGAAGATGACTTCCTTGAAGCTGTCATGGCAACAAATGTCATGCGTCAAGCTATGTTATTCCTTCAAAAGAAAGGTAAGAAGATGCTCGGAATCGGAACACTCTTGAAAGGTCTTATTGAATTTTCTGTTTTAAAGGTGTTGTATCAGGAAATCCCAAGGCCCAGCAGGATCTTTTGAAAACCATTTGGTTTACACTTTATTCCCGCGGTCAACGTGTACTCGGAAGTTCCGGATTCGAACATGTGTTCCTGAATGAAATCAACAAAGGCAAGATAATCGGTCTTCATAATTGGGTCTATTTTAATGAAGAAGAAAAACTCGGACATATAGACTACAAGGGTTATCTCAGTAAACTCGATTTGGGAAATGTAAGTTCATAACTTTGAGATAATTGAGTAAAACTTTAACAATTTATAATATTCGTAGAAAGGAAAAATCATCGGAGCCCGATTTACTTACAATGATCTTGTGAAACCAGTTAATACAATGTTTGTCGGAACAAGTCCTGAATTGGAATTAGCATTGTATACGATATGCTTTGAACTAAGAGCCGATCAAATGTGTCCAGTGTCATTGGGTGGAAAGAAATTCACCATTCAAACGAATACTTGGAGATGGAATGGATTGAAATTGATTGGAGCTGCTTTTCCCAGAGTTTGAAGACAAAGACGAAATTTCAAGCTAAATAAAGATTTTTTCAATATGATTTTTGTCTATCTCATCCAGCCAAGTATCAGGTTTTGAGTTGTGAGAAAGTTAACCAGAGAGTCATTAATTCTGTGCTTAAAAGGTGGAAGCTCTTCTTGGCGCTTAAAGTATAGAAAAGTTCGTTAAAAAATTGATAATTTTTGACGAAAAAACCCCTTCCCATTTAAAAACATCAAGATGGCTATTGTTGATGAAACCTATTGAGCTTTTAGATATGTCTAACTTGTTGTTGAATTGATACAAAGCCGGAATTGCAAAGGGTTCTCCCGTGGTCTTAAGTGCAAGCCAATGTCCTTTTTCAAGATAAATTGTGGAATCATGTTGGGTGTGAAGAAAATTGGTGGTAGAAATTACTGGACACTACTTTTCTGAGGAATCTCCTTCAGTCCGACTGTCGTGAATGAAGTCCTGGAGAACCTCTTATAGTTTCCCAAAATGAGCATTCATCTTATTAATTTTTTCGAGGTTGATGAACTTTTTGTTCTAAGCTGAATTTTGAAATTCCCCCGAAGGAATACTTCTAATTTGCCAAAAAACAACATCAAAAGAATATAGCCCCAAGCTACATACATACATACATCCAATACCCATACATGTGTAGCCTTTAGTCTTCACTGCGACACTCCCTTAATTTATCTCCCTTAATTGTAATTCGTGCAGATTCGGATATTTTTGCATAAAAGATGGAAATAAACTTTCACCAACGTTCCTGACGTATGCTCCGCTCTCCGCACTCCTAAGTCCTAAGTCCTTCCAGTACACACTTGAGTGAACAAAAAAAAAAATTGCAGATCCTTTCTACATTTTGACGAGTATGTATATGTACAACATTACATACAATAGGGGAGCGCGTCTAATAGTTTCTAGACAAGAAGAAAAAAAACCCTTAGAAGTAAGCAATCATAGATGGTAGTCGAAATAGTACCTCACATCCTAAATTTGAATAGTAAATCGTTTAATTCAGCCAGACGTCCTTAATTGTGATCCTAGACACGTTTGTGTTTACGTTTGGCAGTTCTTCATTCATGTTCATGTTCATGTTCCTGTTCTGTTTTTTTCTTTTTATTCCTTTGGATTTGGATTTGGATGAAGAAAGGAATAACGCTTGACCAACGTCGTCGTCCTCGGTCCACCCCCTTTTTCATCTCAAACATATTAACAGTTACAATACAATTTACCCAGGACATGGACATTGGATCATTAGTGCAGAGCTCCGAGCCGAGCCGAGTCGAGTTGAGCCGGCTGCTGTTGGCCGGTCGGTGGTGCATGGTTATCTGGGGTTGGAAGGAGCCCGACCGACCATCCCTCATTATAATTATTTATTTGGCCAGTCTTTGTTGTTTTGCGCTTAATTGTATTTCTTTTGGGTGTTGTTGGGGTATCACCTTTCTTTTGCTCCTTGTTGCTGAGGCATGAATCCTGTTTGGATTTGGTAGAATTTACAATAAATGCAAAGACAATGCAACCCTCAGAGTAACGTGTCCTTATAACCTATGTACCTTTATTGTTAGAGGTTATGTAGGTTTGGAAAAAAGAATGGTCTTATGTATGTATGATTCTAATTAAGAAGTTTAAACGTGATTGGGTATTTTGCACTCAGGGGAGAGGAGAGCTTAGTTGGGAAATTAATTTGGAAGTTAATAGACAAACATTTTTATGTGGAGTCCTTCATATACTAACATACATATACATATGTACCTACACATTTTCAATTGCCCATCGGAAGTTATTACAATCGATCTGATCTGTCGAAATGAATATTTTTGTCTAAATTTGACGTTTTAAGGGTCTATATTTATCATGTCTAGAATGCCATCTCTGTGTTAAGGGATCGACCCATAGAATCCGTCACATGCGTTTCCGCAACGTATACAACTGACAGCTCGATTAATTACACACGTTCTTATGAGAATTGATCCACAGGTTAAGCATTAACCAGACGCAACGCAACAAGAATGACATCAGTTGTCAATAGTAGGTATGTTTGATGAAGACATTGCATTTGGTGCATCGCTATGCACAGAACTCGTTATGATGAGTTTTGTTCACTCTAATTTAGTTCCGTTCACATACAAATTTGTAATTTTGAATATTTTTATAAATAACGTGTATTGTATAATATGGAAGAAAAATAATTTCTTTACACTGAATTCCTATAAATATTATGACTTCTTTGACTTTTAATATTCGTGCATCTGTGAAGGTTTCAACTGTCTGCATTTTTAATTTTAATTGATTGAGCGAAGTTAAATTGAAATGAAACAGAAATTAAACAAAAATAAAACTAACAAATAATTGAGAGAATTTTGTAATTTCTGAAAACAATGATAAAATACGAAAATTAGCTTCCTCATAATATTCTGGATTTGGTCCATTATTTTGACAATTTTTTTATGTCTGTTTTTTAGTTTTCTTAAATCCAAACAAATATTAAATAGAGTTTTCATTAGTTCTATGAAATGATCTGACTTTCCTCGGTACGCACTAGGTTCGAAAAATCGAACAGACCTAGTTTAATCGCAACGTATCGCAACGTCTTCACTATACGTTTCATAAGTCAATGTCAGCAGATCCGTTTGCGCAATGCATTCGATGGATTCTATGCTCGGACTCTTAAGTTAAGTGCGTCCGTAAGTTTATTTCATCCGTTCGTCCTTCTATATTTCAAGAACAAGCAAGGACATTGATTACAAATAGTTAAAGATATTAACAACAAAATGTTCTGAAAAAAAAACTTTAAAACAAATTCAGTAAGTGATTTGATTGATCTCATGAACTTCAGGAAGAAATAAGGCTAAATTTTAATTTTTAAATTTAATTCAGCACGTCATTTTGACATTTTTTAGAAATTGGTATGAATTTGAAAATTTTCAATCACTTTGATGCATAAATTAGTCTAAATGTCATCATTGGTAAGAGTTATGATGGCTTTAAAAACCGTTCTGTTTTGTGGCGTATCACCCATGACAGGGTGACCAGATCACATCACTTCCACATGTAATAATCATGTCATCGAATCACTTGAATTTCCAATGTTGCGTGCATGATGTTTGAGCACGTAGCACTGTGTCGAGTTGAAACCACATGTCTTTTTTGTCCATATCATGGAATTCAGGTCAAAATAAGTTGAGTTGGTATTGATCGTTCTATAGCTCCTTAGAAGGCCTGGCCAATGACGTTTTCGAGGAAATATGGACACCAAACAGTGACTTTTTCGGGGTACCTACATTTTACATGCTCATTGTTTGATGATTTGTTGATGTACCCGTTCACGCTCATTCAAAATCCAGAAATAGTCCTCATATAGGAGCTTATAATTTTTTACTGAAAATTATCGTCAGTTTCGGAATGCGCTAGTGCACATTTCTCTCTAGTCTAATCTTCAGCTCTTGAGACGTCTGAATTTTAGTTTCGATGCAGATCCATGTCTCGGTTAAAAATTCGCTAAATTCTTGTCTTTGGACAGTTCTGGTGGGTCACTTAAAATCGACTGGCCCGGATTCCTGCACATTTTCACAAACAGTGTGAATTTTTTCTGTGAATTGGTCACTGGTTCATCGTTGGACCTTAATGACAACCTTAAAATGTCGAAGTCATTTTGATAAACAATTTTATCACTAAATCTGTTATGATGATTTGTGAAAATGATTTTGCTGTCAATATGTTTCAACAAAATGGCTGCTGTTAACTGCCAAATTTTTTAAGTCAATATTGAAGGAGCCTTTATGACATTTCGGGTGATTTTTTTAAGAATGTATTGTAGGTACCTAATTTGATTTGAAGTTTCGTAATTTTAATCTGAAAGCTGATTTTATTTTTTAATTTGAGGTGACATTGACAAGAAGTACATATCCATAAATAATCCAGCAAAAGTTGGCCAACATTGAAGCGTTCCAATGCCCTTGAAACCGCTTTTCCATATTGGCGATGCACTGATGAAATCACTCGCCATGATCATCACTAAAAGCTCCGCAATTTTAGGGAAAGAACTTCAAATGGGAATGTAAAAAGTAGAATTTCAAAGACATATTCAACTCAATTTTTGGTACGATGCCAACACATTTCCGACAATCCTCTTATTTCCCAAGAAATTTTGTGCTACTAGGTGAAAATCATCCCAGGCTTATTTTTTCTTACCATCTAGAACCGAGTCAAAGTTGTCATCCTTAAATAAATTTCTTATCTGAGGACCGACGAATATACCTTTTTTGACTGTAGCCTCTCTTAGTCTAGGAAATTTTTGGCGAAGGTATTGAAAAGCAGTTCCATGTTCCATCTCTCTTCATTGCTTTTACGAAATTTTTCATGAGTCCTAGATTTATATGCAAGGCTGGAAGTACCTAACACCTTTTGTGGATCAACTCGAGGGTCATTTTTGCCATTTCTTTGTCCAGGTTAAAGTGACTGACGATGAGGCCACAACTTTTTTATATAATGCTCTTTTCTCTGACGACATTCTCCCATTCAAAGATGAAGCAACACAATTTTGTGTAGCCCAATGCATCAGAGCTACTTTTGGTCGTCCCTAGCAAAGGAATCCGTTCGGAGAGCAATATTCGGAATTTTTCTCCGACATTTATTAAACTCATCCGGTGAATTGTGCTGTTTTTCTTATACGATTTCCGCCGACACTATTTCATCGCGGAACAAAATGTGAGTAAATGTATTATTATTCTTTTCGACTTGGTCTACCCACAGATACATCGCTAGGGCCGGGTATATACTACACTGTTACATTTTAGATGTCGAAACCTTGAGACGAGACGAAAATTTAAACTTGGCAATTCACGAGAAAAAATACAAGGCCGATACTGAGGCCAAAACGAGATCTTTTTCGACAATACTGATAGATAACTCGTTTGTAGGGTTATGTTTCGTGGCCAGTTCTATTTATAATTTGTACTTTAGAACTGTTGTCACCTCACCAGCCCTGGTAACAATACTCCGAGTAAGTACGAGTACTTATGAAATTCTAGATTTCTCTAAATTTTATAGATCCTATCATCATCAAAATGGAAATTTTATTAAGTGTTTTTCTTTGGGAAGGTATCATACATTTTTATTAAGTCCATAAGTAAAGTAGTGCGTTTTCTATATGCACACATCTTCCATGGTAAGGGGAAAAACTAATTTTTTAGCTTAACAAACATAACGAAGGACTTTGGATATCTGTAATTTTTTTACTCATATTATAATAACCTGTTGGTTTTGTTAATATTACGAGCACATTTCAAACTTGAATATATTCTGTCAAATCATTGAATTGTGTGTTTATTTAGTTTTGCTCCTGCTTCTGACCAAAATCCAAATCCTTAGCCATCCACATTCTCGTCCTGTGTCCATGCGTTTGTTTAGCTTTAGAAAAAAAGGAAAAGCCAAAAAAAAAAAAAAATATAAAAGCACCTTTTGCAATAAAATTTTGGCAAGCAAAGTTTTCTTTTTGTATCTATCACTCAACCGGGCCGGGTTTGTTTGCGTAAAGGGAAAAACACACGAGTAGCAGGAGCACACAACGCCAACGGTACAACTATACGATTATGTACCGTACCAACATGACGATGACAGTTGAAATGTATTCAATTCCAATGCTTGGACAGGACAAACGGAACATCCTTTATTTATACAAAATAAATGAAAATACTAAAGAATCAATGTGGAATATATCGAACTCCACGACCGACGAGGACGACAACTACTACGAAGGAACATGATGGGACATGGGAGTTGGTATTATGAGCAAGAGATATCCTATCCTATCCTAAGTTCTAGATGGATCTAAGTTTCGTTTTTTGTTAAGTTTTTTTTTTCTGTGTAAACACGGTACAGTACAGTCGCTGATGGTGATGGGCTGGTGGGGTGGTGGTAGAGATGTGTGTAGTTGTTTATTTTACGAGGGTGCCGGTGCCTCTTTCCATCTCTTTCTGACAATGATGTGCCTTGCCCGCCATTAGTCTGATTGAATTTATTCAGTTTGAATTTTCAGTTCATTGTTTCTTATTTTTATTTGTATATCCTTGGACTCAGGACTCAAAACGGATGTGGACGAATGTGACAGGAAGTCAGTATTTTTTTTATACATACATACATACATATATCGTAGAGAATATTACAGAAACAGTTTCTCAAAAGTTTTGATTATAAAGAACTTCAGATCGATGATGTCAACAGTAAAATAAAACGTAGGTAGATATGAAGGTAAGGGTATGTTTGGTTACCCCTACTACCTTTAAAAGCAGTTTGAAAATGAGCATAGGAATTTGGTAAAGAATGTTACAAAAACTGCACATCATAAAGTCAAAATAATTTATTAAAATTTTTGTATATTTGAAAAAATATCAGGTGATACTTTTTTCAGATTAGTTTTGAGTTTGGAAGTATTTTTTAAAAAATTGATGGTTCTGCTAACACGACATCTTCGACTTTTTTCACGTTTTTTTGCAGTGAATGACAAGGACGTACATACTTCAGATTTCTTTCGTTGGTTCCAAGAATTCATTGACTTGAACTAGTGTCAGTTAAATCTTTAACAAAATGATCAATCAATTGATCTTAATCAAATGATCACATTGATTGTAATCAATTGATTGCAATCATTTGACACTTGATGCTCTGCATTTGATTCAGTTAATTACATGTCTCTCTTAAAGAATGCAAATGAGTTCAAGACTTCACATGATTTTAAATCAACGCAATTGAAAGAGTGAACTGTCAATTGATTGTTTGGGAGAACAAATGATCAATGTCAAAGAGTGCATTCCCAAACATAATTGCATTATTTTGCAAGTTTTCTTCAAAGTTGCATATAAGCAAACAAAAATTGTACTTCAATGGAATAATGCAATCTACACGAAATCAATGAAACAATTATGTTTGGTGTCTTCGAAAACACTTTCTGAAATTTAAACTAGAGGAACCCACGGACTTTGTCCGTCCCAATTAAGTTCTAACACGAACCACACTTAAAATTTTCATTACTCTCGGAACTTACAAAAAAAGTTTATCTATAATAATTATTTAAATTATGTATGTAGATATATTAAGTTGAAGTTTGTCTTTTCCTTGGCATTTTAAGACCAGACAAACTGACGATACAAGATTTTAATAGCTGTTTAATGGTGACAGAATGACAGGTAACTTTTTAAATTTTCGTTTAAGTTGGACAGACGACTTAAAAATAAAAAACTGACAAGTAACTAACAGTCAAATATATTTTTTATTACAGGTAGAACAAATTGTGTGGGAAAATGAAGTCTTTTTTAACTGTCTTGCTAGCAATTTTTCCAAATTTTATCACTTTTTAAACCTTCCCTGAACTAAGATAAACATTTGAAAATCAAAATTAACCAAATCGGTCAAGTCATTCTCGAGTTTTAGCGAGACAAACAAACAAAAATTGATTTGTATACATTTTTTCTATGACTTTCAAAAATGTTTTTCGACAACATTTTGTACTGAAATAAAAGTCTAAATTTTGTGTTTCAACGAGTGTCGCGTGTGAGTGGTGTTCTTATGTGTAATAGGCCGCTTAAAACACTATTCTATACCTAAAATTAAATAAAAAAATTAAACAATTTTATCGAAGTTTATTATGTTCTTACATAGGGTAATCTTTATTATGAGTATTAAATCAACTAATTTTGGGTAACATTCCAATATATGTATTGTTCTGAAATATTTCATCATTACATATATTTTGGCCATATTTTTTGGTCACACATAAACAAAAGGCAAAAATTAATGTTATAGTAATTGGAAACTAAACAACACCAAAACAACGGTTCATCAAGGATCATTTATTAACATCAACACTTTTATGCTGAATTTAATATTGCTAAGCGATTTTTCTTGTAACCATCATACACAATATTCATACATACATACATAAGTACACACATATACATCATTAACATGACTCATCATAACCCCTTTTTATGATTGATGACATTAAACACAATTATGAATTTTCTATACCCAACAACAAAGAGGTCGATGGTACACTGTTGGCCGCAAAAAAAAAAAAAACTAAAATAAAAGAATCCTTTCGTCCATATCGTCGCCTTCAATTTGATATCCTGCGAGCAATGACTTAGATGTACGAGTACATACTTCTATGTATGTATGTATGTATACTCGTCGCTGAAAGCATTAGCCTGTAAACAAAGGAGAATGTACTCTCGTATTTGGGTTTATGTGTTTGTGTTCGGAAAGGATTGATGATCAATCCTTTTTGCATTCAAACAGTGGTAATCCACCAAATGACTACACTATACACAGGACCAGGACGAGAAGGACGATGCGACGCGACGGACGTGTATATGAAGGATCCATAGGAGAGTAGATGAGGAGAGATGCAAAAAGTTTGCAATCTTGTAGCCATAGAGGGTTGATGAAATCTAATTTATTATGTGACTAAGGGGGTTTTGACCCCCTCGAACTTTCTTATCCCTCCGCCACCGCCGCCGCCGCAGCATAGTGTGAGAGTTAATTGCAAACTGTGGCTTAATATCGAACTGTGGAGGTGGGTGCCCTGACGGACGGGCATTGTTGGTAATTCGAAGCGAAGCAGAAAGAACTATGGAAATTGAAGGGTTGATTTTTTTCTTGCTCACTTTTTCTGATAGCCCCTTCCTCCGCTGGTTCCTCCATTGGACTTCATTGTCAATGACGTTTTGCATTAAATCCTGTCGATTTACAGTAAGGTATGAGTTTGAGTACATTTTATTTCGGATGCATGATTATTATAGATTGGCAGGAAGATGGCGATGGTCATGGCGATGACTTTGTGGTCGAAGAAGGGTTGAGTAAGGAGACGAAACGGAGGAGGGAGAATTGATGCTGATGAAGAAGAAGTGATGAATGAGTTAATGGTTAGATGTTGTCTGGAAAGTATTTTATCAGGATTTTGGATATTTATATGTAGGAGTGTGACAGAGAAAGTGAAGACTTTGTTTGAATTTAATGTGAAAGCGATAATGACTTGATGGTGATGTGGATGGGGGAATGATTGTACTCAACGAACTCAGTTTTGTAGTTATAATTGACCTCCAAGCTTGAGTTTAAGACCAATGAATAATTGTTGAAATTTTAACCCTAAGTTTTTTGAATAATCTAACGAAGCTGTTCCTTAACCATTTGAAAATTGAGGTAAACTAAAAGGAACTATAATTTATTCAGGGTTTTTCACCGAGCTCTTTTTTCGACAAAATGAAAATATCCAGGATATTTTTTGAAAGGGAAAGTTTGCACAAAAGAACTTGGAAATCTTCGACCTAAAGCATTCATCGTTGAAGATGATGGTTAAGGACTGGACAACATGACACTGACAGCCTGAAATCCAGCAGTAACTTTTATACTTTTAATTCCAAAACTAACCATTCTTCTAGAAGTGTATAGGTAGCTGACAAGTTAAGTTCTTCCAATACTGTACAGCACCGGTACAAGCCCAAGTCAAGACGTGGTCTGCTAAATACAGACTTCTCATAAAATGGACTGCCTATGATAAGCGACGATACTTTTGCCAGTCTTTTCTCGGTCACTTCAAAATCCGAAAGTGTCAAACCCATTTTGTCTTACATTCCTGGGCCACCTAATATTTGTGTCCAAATGTCACATGAAAATTCTTAATTGAAGTCAGAGACATTCTTGAATGACATTTGAGCTAAAAGCTCAGAAACCCAGAGTAAAAAGAATCTCGGTCTCGTCTCTTGTGCCTTTTTTCTCATCTCGCTGACAGCCCTACTTATAGTACTGTTTTATTTATCATTGGACACAAATTTCAGACTTTAACCCGATAAGTTGAGTTATGGCCAAAAAGTGTTTCAAAAATCAAAGTTGCAGATTTTTAACCTCATGAAGAGCTAAGTGAATTGGCGGTTCGAAGGGTTGGGCTATAACATCCTAAGGAAAAGTTTACAATAATTAAATTTTATGTCATTAAAATATAAGCAAGTATAAATATGTAATTGAATATTGTATTAGGCACATCACGAATCGTGTTCATAAAACTGTCTATTCATTTTGATGATTGCTCCTAATTGTCTACAATTTTCAACAGAAATTCCAACTCAAAAAAAATATAAAATGACACGCACAGGATATTCCACATACATATCAGTATACATATCTAAAAGTTGATGTAACATAATCTAATCCAGTCATGTGGTTAAAAAAAAGTCCTTAAAAAAATACACACACGTGGAAAGGAACAAATCAAAAGAATTTAACAAAAGAAAAAGCTACATCCAACATTATTCAACTTAATTGGATCCTTTCGATGTGAGTATTCCTGAAAAATCAGGTTCTTCCTTTTTTTTATAATTTGTCAACTTCTTCAATGGTATTTTGTGATTTTTAATGTCAAATGTCAAGTTGTTTAGATGTAAGAACACATTCAAACATGTGAGAGTACATCCATTTTTAGCCATATGAATGTCCTTTTGGTATTTTTTTAAAGAAAAGATTGACAAAAGATCCTTTAAATTGCTGGAGATTCATTCAAAAGGAAATTTTATAACTGTGTATATGTCAAACTTTAGAATTTCTTCACCAGTCTCTCACATTGTCCTTAAAACTTAGTTATACACATACCACCCCCAAGCCCCCAAGGACCAAGGACCAAGGACGTCCTTTAAAGAAATACAAAATTATGCTCTCATTCCCTCTTTTGATGACATTTTGAGAATCGTTTAAAATTTAATCAATCAAAAACATCCTACGCAAATTATACGCCACTTTGCATCTGGACAGGACATCCATCCTGATGGATTCTCAAGAGAGAGAAAAAAAAATTGCGACGAAACAAAGTATGTAACTAAATCAAATTTTCGTTCTCATATCCCGCTTGATAGCTGTTCAAGTGCTCTCATTTATGCCTCAAACTCCATCAGAACATCCCACTCCTATATACATCACAAAAAGAATGACAAATGATGCAGGATATCTGTGTCCACGTTCTGGTTCGATGCTCCAATCCATATTCGAGGAGTTATGCCAGGCCGAGTGAGGCTCAGGCCAGGACCAGAACGAATTAAATACATTATGCATGCTCATGCTAAATTCGAGACATATACTCGTACATCCATAGAGCGAAAAAGCTGATGGAAGGATGCTAATCTGAATTTGGACACCCTCTGACAAGATGCCAAATCCCAAATGAAAAGTGAAAAGATGTTGCGCCCTCAATTTGGTGTGAGGGTCCTTAGACATAATACTCACTGAGACACAACAGTGAGAGGAGAATGACTAAAATCAGCCGAGGGTGATGGGTTGGTCATACCATTATCCGTCGCCGTTGCGTCCATCGGGTCAATCTCCAGGGCACATCTACGTAGTAACAAAACATGACATTTGTTTGACAGTGTGGCTCTAGTAGCATTCCTTCGGAAAGTCCAAGTTTTTTTTTTTGAACCCAACAAAAAATATTTTGGCATAAGATTCTTGAATTTGAATTTGGGGGAAGTACCATAACTTATTGCTGGAAGACTTCCAAGATGATTGATTGGCTTTATGTAAATTTATTGAAGTCTTGTTTAAGGGAGACATTTACATAAATTTACTTACCGACCGACATCTTGGATTACATGAGCAAGTGGGCTTTTAAGTGACCTCTTGGGACTTTAGAAAAAAATTAAAGTATGTAGGTAATCTGATCTCGGATTGTTCATATCTCAAAGTGATGTGGTTTTTTTTTTTTAAAGTTAGATCCCATTGATATAAAAAAAGGTTTGAAAGGAGGTGGACTGTAGATAACTAACGTTGACTTCAACACGCAACATGATGTGACTTTTGTTGATCTCGTCTCGGTTTCATCGAAATCGAGAAATGTCACTGTCATCTCGTTATCGGTCTCGTTTAACTGAGAAACTGAGTTATTATTTTTAAGAGCAAAAATTAAAACAGATTGATTTTTCAGATCAGAAAATCCATCAAAATTGTAGCTATCTGTCAGTGCAATTTGACAGTTTATGTCTAGGAAATTTGAATGTTGATTATTTTCTTAAGAAGTTATAGTCGTTAAATTCGCTAATTAAGAATAATTTTGGAAATTTCACAGGTAGAAAGTATTGACTCAAGTGTCATTAGCTTCATTATTTAGACAGAGATAGACAAGGATGTGACCTGCCTTGGGAATAAATTATACCTGGAAGCAAGATCATTAGAAAGGCATTAGGTATATGATCTTAGTCCTTGATTTGCACAATCGCAGAACAGGTGTTTAGGTAAGTATATAAGCCATTATTTCTTTTTTGCATTGTTCAGTCTTACAAAGTTCAACAAGTTAATCTTATCTACTATTCAGAACAAAGGATATAAATTTTCAAGACAAGTCACAAATCAGCAAAAATTCGAAAACCATGGGAAATAAGGAATCATTGATCCAAGATGAAACGAATTCCATTACCTCTTATCCTCATCATCATCACCATCAACAGCAGATTTCAGAGGACCGTTTGGCCCAGCATGAATTTTTAAAACGTCTTGTCCAAGAAGCTGAACTTTGTCTTTTATCGGAAAAAAATATTAAATCAATCGAAGAAATTGACGAAATGGAAGAGAAACTTATAATGTTTAAAGATCGAATTACAGCACTTCATGCAAAAATGACAGCTTACAATGAAGCTGAAAAACCCAATAATAGTTTTGAACGTAATGAAATTTCGTATTGTGATGATTTGGCAATTGGTATGATTTCAAGATTGACAACCAGAACAAACAAATTACTACGCAAACAAGAACGTTTGCAGTGTTTTGTTAAGAAAATATCTGCAAATTTAAATGACAAAAAATGAATAATAAAATAAATTTGTAACACTTTTGAATGACGCTTAATTAATTGTAAATACATACTGCAATGAAAAATTATTAAATAAAAGAAACATTTAGTATTATTTTGCTGTCAGAATCTGAATCTCTACTCTATGTGAAAATTCAATTTGTAGCTGTTTGTAAGTTTGACATTTCGTGCACTTTTTCTGATGCTGTCAAAACTCTTACGTGATTTGACAGAAAAATTTACAAAGGTCGGGTTTAAATTATGTTAAAATAATAATTTTGTTCAATAGGCGTTTTTCTTTTTAAGATTAGAGCAGAGAACTGAGCTGTCAAAAAAAGATCTGTTTTTCTTTTTTAGCTCAGACACATCAGAGCGCTAAGGTTATGTTTCTTTTTGAGCTTTAAATAAAATGACCGAGCGAATGGAGTAAAAAGATGAGGGCGGCTAATTCTCTTTTTTTTCATGTGGTCTGACAGAGACAGACTGCTTTTATCAGTTCAGTGATTAAATGTGTTTCATAAATATATCGGACAGTTTGAAACAACCTCTGCTGAGAGCATAGTCGACGTTCTCAGGCTCTGCTCAGGACTAAAAAAGAAAAACACATAATGAAGCTGTTTCGTACAGTTTTGAACATTTTATAACAGCTTTTTTCTCTTCAGTGAAATATTTTCTGTTCTAAACTGTTCTACACAGATTGCTGTTGATTGAGGTAATCTAGAACAGTTAAGAGCATCTACACTTTCTTTTTTAGGTAGAATAGAACAGAATTGTGAAAAATGTCAGAATCATCTGTCATGATTTGTGGCTCTTTTTCATTTTGTCATTTTTTATTGTTTATGTCGGTGAGAATAAAATAAATCAATAGTTTTTATTTTTAATTTTTGTACCGAAAATTAATAATTCATTGATTTATTTATTACAATTTTGCAATTAATTTTCATAAAACGTAAGCCAAAGCAAAACAATATTTTTTACACCTTCGGATGTTTATTGTTCTTTTCTATCATGTTCTGCGATCTTCTACTCTGTTCTATTCCATTCTAAAACTCAGGGTTGGTTAAATTTTCTTAAATGGTGAAATTCTGATACATACATGGTGAATAAAAGTTCTCAAATTTAACCTTCAGTGAGAGAAGGCTAAAAGTTGTTAAAATTTGACGTTTATTTTTGTTTTTGTAATTGTAATCACACTGAGGAAATTGAAAATTATTGGGAAACCATGCAAAAGTTGAAAATGATTACAAAATGTAAATGTAAGTTTGACCTAATTCAATCTATTGTTCATTTTGAGCAACGAAATTTTGCCGTGGAAATTACTTGAAACTTGAGGGAGTTTTAGTGACGATAGTGTAAAAGATCCCATTTAAGAGAAATCACACAGCAAAAAGCAAAATTAAAACCTAGCTCAATACAAACCCCAAAAAAATGATCGTGGTGGAAAATTATATACAAAGAAAAAAGAGGCTGAGTGCAACCCACACTGATAACTTCCCATTTTACTTTAAAAAATTTACTTTTATTGAAGTTTTTGTGTCACAATAAAAAACCATCAAGTGTCCACTTGCCGTCATAACATAACATAATTTTGTCAATTCTTCTGAACTTGTAGATTTTTTTTTTCAAACTGTGAAATCGATGTATTCTTGATATTGATTGGATTTACTCGTAATTTTGATATTAATTGATACAAATTTTACTAACAAAAAAATTATCAGGCTTTGGTAAAATTTTTTGTAAAAAAATGTCAATTTGATATTTGTCAATATTTTATCATTAAGGTATTGTTTGAAGTCAACATCAGTGCTTTTTGTGAAGATATTTAAGCCGAAAAACTATTTTTGACACTTTTCGGTAAATTTCAGTTTAAGTATTTATTTTTCGTAAAAAAACTGTCAATTCGATATTTGTCAAAATTGTAACATACATATGGTCATGGCTTCCGTCTTATAACGTTACATTGTACGTGTTTTTTCCTTATTACTAGAAAAACTGCAATGCTAATGTGATTTTTAAACATACGTCTGAAAGATCTCTTCAAAATCTAATTTTTGTAGAAAAAAGTTTTTAATTATCTCTTTTAGATTTTTAAATATTCCCCTCCGAATTGGCTGATAACGTTACATTTTTTGGAAGTAGCTGTTGAGGTTACTGGACATATTTAAAAAACTCTGCGAAATTGATGTGCTAATTAATTTTTTTTCTTTTAGAGAATTGAGATAAAATTCCAATTAACAGTTTACCATTTTTTGTTTAAGAAAAAGTTATGTTTGCATGTGTTATTTGAGGTCAAATGTGTGTCTTATAACGTTACCTTCCGAATTCTTGTGTGAAAATTGGTGAAAATATGACTGAAAGGAAAAATTCTAGTAAAGTATAAACAAGAAAACAAATTTATATAAAAAAATAATTTATTTACCATAAGGTACTTCATTTTTTGTTATAACGTAAATGGGCGGATAAAAAAGCCAAAATATAAATCCAAAAAAATTGATTTAAGAAATTTTATGATTGGAATCGACACCAAACATCATTCTATGCAACACAACAAAAACTTCTCCAAAATTCCCATTTTTGTAAAATCGTATTTTAAGGGGGGAGGGTGGTCCAGGTAAAACAAACTAATTTAATCGTTTTAGTACACCCAAAACATATGATACATGATTTTAGGGTAGCTTTCGATGCTTAATCCATTAAAACCAAAATCAAAGAAATTGGACAACCCTGTAAGAAGTTATAGTCCTTTACAGTAAATGTTGTGTTTTTTTAGAAAAGCAGGTAAAATATTTTTAAAATTTCCTTTAAAATTAATTTTTCTTCGTCAAATTTGATTCAGATAAATAATTTGGCATATTAATAAAGAATCAAGACAGTTTACTAATATATTTGAAGTCCAAGAAAGTCTTAAACTTCATCTTCATTGACTTTAGCAAAAAATGTCTTATAACGTTACACATCCTTAACTATTGTTTAAATGAAAATGGTCGCTTTATATATATTTTTTTTTTTAGTTTTGTTAAATAAATACAAAATACTCAATAAAATTCAAAAAATTCAATTTCTAAAACTTTCATATGAAAAGTAAAAAAACTTTTAAGGAATTTTGTCTTATAACGTTACACGAATTACACGAATTTGGTTATTTAAAATTTACAAACTTGAAACTTCTTTTTTGACAAAAAAATGAGATATTCAGGTTAGGTAAGATCTTTTCTTGAAAACTCAAGTGCATTCAAAAAAAATAAATTATTAAAAATTATATAAATTACCTTTTTACGAGCACTTGAATTTCCGGTCATTTTTAAAGAGCTCAACAGCCTGACTTTAACTGTGTCTTAGATCAAACTAGAAATGTTTATACTGTTGATAATGATATCGATCATTCCTATGAGATGCATTCTCTCAAAAAATGAGCATAATAGCGGTAAATTCTAAAAAAAAAAAAAATGCCACTCGGTTTCATTTCTCGAAGCCATGACCATATATTGATAAATGTATTTTGTATAAACTTAAATAAATTTGAAGTCAATATCGTTGCCCATTTTCAAGATATTCAAGGGCCATATTATTAAAGCTACTTCTGTCAAATTGTATGTCATTTATTAAGACTGTTTTGCAAATATTAATATGGATGGAAAATTTTTCAACAGCTTTGCCTTTGGGAGACCACAACACATTACGAATTTTTGAGCTATAGCTGAAGCAATCGATCATAAGAAACGATCTGTGTCCTCTGAAAGAACATCTAGAAACTGACCTTATTTTCATCTTAAAAAATAATCTTAAGATATGATTCCACTTATCGTAAGAATTGGTAAGTTCAAAATTGTCGAATTTGGGATGAAACCGATCCTTTTATGAAATTCGAGAGTGTCCAGGTGTCCACATTTGAAACTTTACTCATAAAGATGATATGAGCTGGCGATTGTGTTTTTCTGATGTCCTTTCAGACGAATAAACACAGTTGACCACATTTCACTCACATTTAATTTTTAAATATGAAGCACCCAATAAAAGACCCTGTAGTTTGGAAGCAAGTCATATTAACTCCTACATATTATACGACACCTAATAGACGAATAACCATCTTCACAAAATTCAATTGTTGAAATTGTTTCATTTGAAAATGTGTGCATATGATGACAATTTGTCAACTGATATTCATTACTTCCTCCTGCATATCCAGTATCCACCATAATGTCCCTTTAAGTGTCAACATTTCACATTAACCTTCAAATAGTCCATTATATTTTTTTTTGAAAATGTATAAAATCGCCTTAAAAGGCATTCGTTAGTTCATTAAATTTAATTCTGTCCGCAGGCTATCAGGCATAGAAGAACACGAAGGGTATTTCCACCCTTGAGTTTTGGGGTGCTAAGCTATACCTCTCTGGATTTCATTTGTTTTTTTTTTTTTTTTTTTTGCAAAATCAAGTGAAAATTCACAAAAATGCCAAATTGAATGTGAAGCGTAACTAAATAATGAAAAATATGCCTTTTCGAAACTCAAACTCTCCCTTATTGGTCGTTTTGGACAAGTTCAAAAATAAAGATTTAAAAAATGAAATTTTTTTCTACAAATTTTATCTTTATCCAGTGGTTGTGAATAAAAAATACAAAAAAAAGAAACAGTATAAAATTTACCCCCGTGAACGGTGGTGGTGAGACGAATCGCTGCGACAACTGACGACAACGCGAAAGCGACGTGACCTGAACAAGAAGTTTTCGAAACCAACCCTCCTCCTATACATGTGTGTGAACGTGAACTTGGACATATTTTACCTCCCATGGTTGTTTAAGTTCACGAAAAGATTCTGACAAATTTTGTTGAAAAAATTACAATCCATTGTTAGTTAATAATCCTCCATAGTAATGAGACCTCTCTATATGGTTGACCTATGTCGCTACACCGCTATGGCTACAACAACGCTATGGAACATCATCGTCCTCAACGGCTGACATGTCATTCCAAAGGGGATGAAATCTCTTCCAATTGAATTTTATCACTTCATTTTGTGGCTTTGAATTTGAAATGAAAACAATATTGAAAGAAAATTCTAAAAAAAAAAATAAAAAAGGGGGTAGAATATAATATACCCTTAACCCTCTGTATATTGCCTACCTACGAGTACACCTACCACAAAATTTATATTCATCCCCCTTTTTGTTGAAAATTTATGGAATGGGTGGTGGATGGTGATATGTGAACAATTTCTTTTTGCTGATTGTGATTTTTGGCTCAATAAACATTTATTTTACGTGGTTTAGCATTATTTTTATATTTTTATATATTTTATGAGAATATGTCAAATTGGGGATGAGTTCATAATACAAAGTGAATTTATAGAGATCCCCAAAAAAAAAAAAAACAAAAACGAAGAATTGTGAAGTTTGCAATAAAAATCAAAAGAATGGAGCTTAAATAATTTTTGGTATAATATATGTATTTTTTTTTGGAAATATGATGTACACAAGTTTGTATAAACATGACATCATTTTTTTTATTTTGGATTGATGTTTCAGTTAACTTGATATAATATTTCATGTTTTATTTTTAACTCATTTGAGTAAAGAAATATTTGTAAATTACTTTTGATAAATTGAAAGTGTTTCATGTTCATGAAAAATGTTATTTTGACACAAAAGGGAAAATAACATTCGTTTTGCCTGTAACCATAAACTATTTTAATATTTAGAATGAGATGTAAAAGGTCTTATAGGTCTGTTTAAATTAATAGTTAAGTATAAACATACTTTTTAGAATATCAAGGATTTGCTGGGTTTACACGACAGATGGTGAATACGTATTTTTGTTATTATTTTTATCATTATATCAATTGAAGAGTCTTTTTTTCTGGGTTTACACTTACTACAAAGTTTTATATTATTTATCAACTAGTCTCAACATTGCACAATATACATATGTACATAGATAGACAATAAAAGAAAAGCACACCAAATAAATAGTAGTGTTGAGTTGAGTCAAAAGTCAGTTTATTTACTCGTATTTAATATCCACTTTCCCAAATTTCATCCAAATCCGTTCAGCCGTTTTAGTGTTATTAAGCAACAAACATTCATCCATCCATTTTTTATTATTATAAATTAACAACCTTTTGAAGTTTGGTTATTGCCGTCTACCAAAATTACCGTCTTATTCTAATCCACCTGTCTCCCTACGTTTACATTTTGTTCTTGTATTAGTAGAATCAATTTTTCAATTTGTAAAAAATACATACATATGTGCATTATTTTGCCTTATAAAAAAATCTATATTATGTCAAACTGAGATTGAGAATCTCATCGACAATATTTAATGGGTTTACATAGCTTACATTACTCTCATAAATTTCTTGATATTTTCAAATATGAATTTGTTGTACGTACATGCTAGTTGTCTACCATAACTTGGATTTAAAGCTGCATAAAGACAATTTTCCTGGGTTTACACCACTCAAAATTATGTTGCATTTCTACTACTCACTAATTTCAGCTTTTATTAGTACTAGGATAACGAACTTGGTTCACATAGCTGGCAGAACAAATAATTTAATTTTTAATTTTAAAATTAAGTTTCACAAATAAAAATAATAAAAATGTCAATTTTAAAATAATCTGGGTTTGCATAACTGACAGCAAATATAAATATTTTTCGAATAAATAAATCCAGATTATGACAATATTTGGATATCGCAAGAATTATCTACTATATAACTAACTAATTTTTGATTTATATGACAAATATAATCCTCAATTTCTGGGCTTCCACAACTGTTTACCAATCCGTATTATGTGAAGTTTTGCGTCATAAATCATGATTGTGATAAATTTTTTTATAAATTATACAGTCGTTATGATTTCTTTTTTACATATGTATATCCGCTGACGAATTATGTCTAAGAATACATGGGCCAGCAATAGCTGGGTTTACACCAAAGTCTTTTATTTATATTTCTTGGTAATTTTGTTAAAACCATGCATTCGAACAATATTTATTAACACTCCTTGAGATTAAAATGGAGAAAAATGTGGACTTGAAAATTGTTGTTGTGTTCTGAAAATTGTTACCTACATATAACTTGACAGGTACTTATTGCCAATGAAAAAATAAACATACAAAAAACACAATCCCCCCTTAAAAAAAAAACTTCTCCCTCGGAACAACTCTGAAACTAAAAACCAAACTAAATTATTTACATTCCATTACAAGAGCATTAAATAACGATCAAAAAATGTAAGTTCACCGCACTCCACTCAGTCCAACTCCGCACAAACATAAATTCATCAATTTGTATTAAAATACAAAACAAATTCGATTTGCCAGAAGTTTACATTGAGGTTACATCAGCATTACCATTCGCCTTTGGCCATACCTTCAAGGAGTCCAAAAGAAAATCTCATTCTCCTGGGATCGGTGTCAGATTCCAATTTTCAAATTTCATATATGTAATTCCACCTCATGAATATTTCAAAATACATATCTACCCAAAATTTGTATCATATACTTATAAGTCCTACATACATACGTATCATACCTACATAGTCTTAACATACACAAGAACATTTTTTTTTTCTTTATAAAAATAAAAGAAAATTCGAAAAAATAAAGGAAAAACGAATAAAAACAAAAACACAAGTTGGTTTTCCGAAAATTCAACCCCACACCCTCATTCCGGTTCACGAGGGCTGCACCATTTCCCTGACATGTTATTATGGCGAAATAATTTTACAATTTATTTATTTATTTTCCCTTGGTTTCCGTTTTCTTCAAAATCTCCTTTCCCCACCCCCTAAAACCACCACACACACACATTCACACACAGTCAGAGTCACACATGGAACAGGGTCTTGCAAAATAAAAAAAATAAGATGAAAACATCTGAATTATCCTCAGCATGAAAATAAATTCATATTTATCGTTCTAAAATTATTATATCGTAATTTTTCATGTTGCCACCGCCACAGAATTGCACAGCATCTTTTTTGGTCACTGCCCGCCATCCACCCGTCGCCGTCGTGTCGTCGTCAGCTCAGCATCTCTGGCCCACAAGCTAAAAACCACCACCTCGACCTGACCAGACCACCCTTTTTGGAATAATAAATAACTGTTTCTGGTTATGTTTTGCAAAGACCGAACCCCTAAACTAGAACCGAACTGGACTACGAGTATTCCAGGAGAGCAGTCTTGAGCCAGCATCACAGTTCCTTGATGCGGGGTGTGGGCGAGTGTAGTCACACATTACTCCTGGGCCACTGTCCATCTACATAAAAAAAAATTTATTCCAACAGGAAACCCAAGAAAAACAGCAAAAAAATGACAAAAAAAAGAAAAACAAATAAAATTTCTTTTCTTCCTGCATTTACAATAAATGATTTCGCATTCAAACACACATACATACACACAGGGATATATGTAAGGCCCGCCAGGACTTTACAAGACGTTTGCAAATACACACAGCTTACGTGCGCACGTTACAAGTAATCGTTGTTGTACACCCAGAGGGTTGTAATCCAACTTGGGGGCAATTTACCAGGGTGGCAACAACGGCAACGTTATACGGTCTAAACAAAGCAGCAGCGCAGCATTCGTACCAGGAGTTGGTTTGGTTTAGTTGTAGAACTTCGGGAACGAGAAGTAGAAGCCGAACCTGAATGGAACCAGGATATGACAAATATACACGACAAAAAAATAGGACGAGAGTCCCATAGTCCCCCAGTCTACGGGTATAAGAGCAGAGAAGGCGCCCTCAGGGAACAAACGAAAAATAATGGCGTGTGATTATTTGAAGAAATCCCCGGGAATATTTTTTATGAAAATTATAAAGATTACAGGAGGTATGTACGTAGTGTTGGCTTTTGAATACTCGCAAACCGGGTTATGTGCTGAAATCTGCAATCCCTGGTAAGCTCCCAAAGTGATCAAAACAAAGTACCTATGACTGAATTGTTTAAATAAAGAAAACTCTCAACTGACAGTTAGTTCTCTGTTTCGAGAGGGTCATCGGGCACATCTCTGAAGATAATAGTATTGCAAAAACGAACGACACGAATTTTTAACGGTATCATGAATATAAAATGCTAAATTACCTCCAAAGAAATGAGAAATTCAAAAATGTTTGATTTCAGGTAACATCCGATTGTCCGCAGGCTCACGTTTGACAGCTGAGAAGCACATTGACCCAAAAATGACGTTGACTTCTTAAATACAACATTAGTTGTGTTTTATTCACTACTGTATAGTTAGCTAGTGCACTTCAATAGTGAATAAAACGATCAAACTCACTTTACATGCGTCGCCAGCACAGCTGCCATCATTTTTGAAGGCTTCTTTTTTCGCTAGCAATCAAAAATTATTATAAGCGATCATGTGCATTTCTAGAACTTTTAAAATCAGCGTGTAAAGTGACGTTTGGTGCGGCGCGGCGGTAATTTAAAAAAAATAGCTCTCTTTATGTGAAAAAAATATTTTTGGGTTTTAGTTAAATCGACTGTCAAATTACTGATATATGAAAACGTCAGAAAAATTTTAAGTTTTGTTCTTTGCACTTCAGAAAAGGCTAATTTTAAAGCTTTGAGTGACATTTGGAACGGAATAATTTACATTTTGATATCAAAATAAAGTTTGTTGCTCATATTCAAAGTTATAAAATGTCAAATGTCATTGGTTCTAATTTTGAAATTCTCATGAATAGTAACCGTAAATAACTACATATTCATTACATTTTTTGTGTCAACTAAGCTATTTTGAAACTATTCTTTAAAAAAAATAATAATTCATGAAATGTTCTAAATTTTTATTTTGTTCGTATACACTGGTCACACTAAAATATCAAAAACAAAAGAGAAGTGTTTGTGAAATGTCAAAACCTAAAAGTGAAAACTTTATTTATTTGTAATTGTTTTGTTTATTATTTAATAATTTAAATTCTTTTGATAAATTAATTAAATAAAAAAAATGGCATTTGTGTTGATGGTGTTGAAGAAGTTCAGAGGAGAAGGATAGTGGATGCTTCAAACCCATTGCTACCTCCAGGTTTTTCCTCCATTATTTTAATTAATTTTTAATTTTGTTGGCGGTTTGTCCAATTGGAATGCGACCTTTAAACATAAAACAACAACAAAATTAATAAAAGTACTTTATTTTCCATGAAATAATTAAAAACTTACATGTTTTGTTTTTTACTCTACAGAAAAATTCAAACGAAAAAAAAAATTACATTCAATTCTATTCTTTCGAATGTCAAAATTGAATTAGCTTTTGCAAATGAATGAATGAACTTTCTATGGATTGGGTGAACTTTCGATTTGTTCGATTAACATTCTAATCGCCGAGTCTCAAAATTAAGTTTCAACGAATTCGACTTATTTTCAAACAAAAGAGAATGTCAAAATTACAATTACAATTTTTATTGATTAAACAAATAACGATTTTTGCTCGTTCTGAAATCAAGTTTTTTAGTCTGTTGTTCCTTGAGCAAATCAGAAACGAGGCGGTTCTCACGTACATACAGTTACTCTCAAAATTGAGCGTACACTTACAAGAAATTGAGTGTTATGGTTTTTTAAACGATTAAAATGCAATGTTTTTGGTAACTTCTTTTAAATTTCTTTTATTTAATACATTTATTTACATAAACAAAAGAAAAAACTATGAAAAACAATAAAGAAAACAGAATAACAATTCAAAAACTTAAAAATGGTTAAAATTCATGTCACAAAATTGAGCGTACACTTGAAGTCAAATGCAAAAAAAAAAGTTGAATTGTGGTAAAAATAAAACTTTAATATTTTGTAGGGCCACCTTTAGCGGCTATCACAGCTTGTAGGCGCCGCGGCATCGATTCCACGAGTTTTGTTGTGAAAGAAGAGGGGATATTCTCCCAAATTTCTGTGATTTTCGCCTTCAACTGGTTTTTGTTGCTTGGATTGCAATTCTGGAGCCTTCGCTTGATTTCTTCCCACAAGTGTTCAATCGGATTGAGGTCCAATGACTGAGGTGGGGTCTTCAGCTGATTTCTGGCATTATACAGCAACCATTCCTTCACAACAAATTACGTGTGCTTCGGGTCATTATCCTGTTGGAAGTAAAATGCAGCTGGGAAATTTAGTTTTTCCGCAGACTGACGCATGTTTCTTTTGAGAATGTCAAGAAATTTCCACTTGTCCATAATTGTGTCAATGAATTCAAATCTTCCCGTTCCACTTGCAGCCATAGACCCCCATAACATGACACTACCTCCACCATGTTTCACAGTGGGACGCAAATTCTCTTTTTTAAATGCAGTATTTGGTTTTCTCCAAACGATTTGCCTTCCGTCAGAACCAAATAAGTTGACCTTGGTTTCGTCTGAGAACAAAACGTTGTCCCAGAAACTTTGGGGTTTGTTGAGGTGCTCTCTAGCGAACTCAAGACGCTTTCGCCTATTTATCTTTGAAATGAGAGGTTTTTTTCTAGCTACTCTGCCAATTACGCAGTTCCTCCGAAGGACACGACGAACAGTTTCGGTTGATACTGCTTTCTGAATAACAGTCGCCATCTCTGCCGTCAGCTTGGGTACACTAATTTTGGAGTTTTCTTTAACTTTTCGCAAAATTACCCTCTCATCTTGTTGAGACAAAATTTTTTTTCGTCCCCTTCCAGCTTTGTTAAGGATCGTACCTTCGTAACGGAACTTGTTTATAATTTTTTGAACTGTGGAATGAGTTCGCCCGACAATATCACCAATTTCCCGCAAAGATTTTCCTTTCAGGTGTAATTTTAAAATTAGCTGCCTTGTAGAAAAGTCGGTTTCTTTTCTCTTTTCTGCCATTTTACCAAAATAACTTTAAAAGAAGTGAATTTTCGCGACGATTGAATTCTCGACAGTAACTACGATCAAATTTAATGTAGTGACAAGTAAAAGTAGCGGTAAATTTTTTGTCTGTTACATTTAGCAAGCCATTTATACAGGGTGTACGCTCAATTTTGTGTGATGAATTTTTAGCATATTTCAGGTTTTCTTTAAAAAAATGCGCTTTTTTATTGTTCAAGTAATTTTTCTTCTTTATATGTGTGAGAAAATATAATAACAAAAAGAAATTTAAAAGAATTTGGGAAAAATTGGACATGTAAGCCATTAAAAGTAAAGAATTAATTATTTATATATGGGTGTACGCTCAATTTTGGGAGTAACTGTATGTATGTCCATTGTGACGTAATTTGTGATTCAAAAAACACAAGTTGCGAAAAACCAAAACAGAACCAGCCGATGAAAAAAATTCAAATCTGTTCAATTCAATTTTATACGGAACACAAAAAAAATTCTGATAAGATTGTTTGACGTAGGAAATCATGATTCATGATTTGTATGAAAATACGTCAATCTACATTACATATTTGGCCGAATCTCATATCCATCTCTTGAAGGCATTTTAATTTTTAAAAGCAATTTATTTTCGTTTTGTATTTCCAAACAATTTATCTAAAAATAAAAATCCGATTACAAGTTTTTTTCGATTGCCTACTGTTTTTTTTTTTTGAGATAAAAAAGAACAGTTTTTTTTGGTACATTTAAACATTTATATATATATAAATAAATGCCCAAATGATTAGAAGGGAAATTCGTATAAAATTCAATATTTCACTGCGTGGAATTACGTTCTCATATTGATTCGAAACTCTATCCATATACCATATACGATGTGTGAGTGTGAGGGAGCTGTACGAGTATAAGCGTTTTAGAATTATTCGTCTTGGTATTGGTAAAACGAAAAGCCCCAATTTGAAAACCATTTTGTCATTCTATTTTTTTTCTATAAGAGGTTTAAGTTATTTGAAAATGAAATTCCGTTTTTTTTTTTTCTTTGTGTGTGGTGTGTTGTCTTCTAATGATTTCCTTGGAATTTTTCTTGCCAGGGGGTTTCTCACTTTTGAAGTTATTTTTTTCTTTTTATATTTCTTAGCCTTGTTAGTTCTATGCTGTCCTAATCGAAGGAGATTTTTTCCTTTTTTTTTTTTGAAAAAAGACTTTGTTTGGAGTAGTTTAAAAAAAAAACAACTTTTTTTCTGTATCTTTATCTACCCCCTCTATCAAAATTCACCAACATTGAGTTTTTCTTTTTGTTGTCTTGTGTTAACTTACTTTTTTCCTATTTTCAAAAAAAAGTTTTGCAAGGCATTTAAAAAAAAAAGAAAATTAGATGTGTGGGGTGAATTGTATAACAAGATGAAACGTAAATTGAATTTGCTATTAGGTTTTTTTTTTGTATTTATTTTTATCTCATTTTAGGTCTATTTGAAACAAACAAAGCCTAGAGTTTTCTTTGTTTAACGTGAGTAGCAATTTAAAAATAGGTTCTTGTTTTTTTTTTTTTTGCAAATAATGTTTGGGGCATTAATTTAAAAATTGAAATGAAAATTTCAAAAAAGTCAGCTGTTGTCTTAATTAGGTTTTGTTATTTGTTTCTTTATACATTCATGAAGTAAAGACACTGCACCCCAGTGACTAAGGCTTTTAGGTTGTACAGCACAGCACAAGAAATAAGTTAAAAGCAGAAGGGTATAGAGAGGAGTAAGAACGAACAAGAGAAAGACAAGATTTCAGTAATTCGAGATTCATTTCCAAAAACATATGAAAAATAAGATAAAAAATAGGTAATAGGGTTACGTGACGAAACCCGACTTTTGCTAGTCTTATTTTGTGTCTTGTTATGGTCTCATTAAAATCTAAAAATTTCAGTCTGGCGTTTTTTTTTTTTAATTTTCAAATATCAATATCAACTCGGAACACTAAAATCAATATTCTATAGAGCAATAAAATTGATGTTGTAGAACTTAGATTTTAATTTCTGATCGCTCAAAGTTGGAATTGTCCTTCAATTTAATTTGACATATTTTGAATTTGAATATTTTGACATCAATTTAATAATTTTTGGAAACTGTCACGTCAAAGCAATGAAATTAGCTTTTTCCCGATAAAGAACTAGACTAGTCACGTCATTTTCAATGACATTCATGACTTTTTAAATATCAATTTGAAGTTATAAAATCTGGAGCAAAATCTGAAAAAATTGGAATCTTCAGGAAAAGAATTTAATATTTAGATGATTCTTAACTGGCTTAAAAGACTGGCGAGAGATTTGGTAAATTTCGACTTAAAAAATATTGAGTCTCGCCGCAGGTGCTTTTAGGTGGTACCTATGAGACCGAGATCCTGTAGCAGCAGGGGAGGTATAAGAGGAAAAAGATTCTTCTTGGGTAAGTCATGTGGATTCTTTGTTTGTCAGTTATTAATTCTAATACCCAAAGGCTATACAATGTATTCAAATTCCATAAATGAGTTCTCTGTCTCCAATTGGAATAACTCCCTTAAGCAGATGACGCAAATCCATATTTATACTTATGTACATATGTATAAAAAAGGACTCTTCACATATTTCCATCTCCAAGCATTAATGTCTTCGCTGTCTTTAATAGCAAATGCAATCCAAAGCCATTAATTCATGCATAACTACGAGTATAATATATGAACAACATTAATCCATATACACCCCGACAGCCCATCCTTCTCTCCACTAAACTGACAAAAGTACAATACAAACAAACAACACAGTATGAGCCTTATGCCAAACATAGAAATATTCTAATTATATTCGAATTATTAACATAAATTCCCCAAGACATAAAGCATGTAAAAATACTCGTATATAATAAAAATAGAAGACATTTTGCCACATTTAACATATCCTTAAGGCGTATCAGGGTAGGTTTAGTGATAGTGGAGATGGAGAGTGAAACTCTTCTTCCGAAATGTTCCTTGACTAATGGACAATCTCATATTTCCGTATTAGGTACGAGTTTGTATATGTATGTATGTGGGAATGGGTATACAGGATTCCAGTTGTAACATCGCCATTAAAACATGGAAACAGAAAAGGCTACTAAGGTCTATGTTTAGGATTAAAGTTTAACATGAATTTTGGGAGCTTATTGTGGATTAACTAAACAGATGTTTTCATATTTTAATTCTTAATTTTACAAGTGCTTAAAAATTCTGTACATATGAATGTGTGAAACATAAGATGCTTAACCTCAGTTATTGTATTCAAAGTTTTGAAAAGCATTATACTCTTCGCTGAAGCTACTTATAAGACTTTACAATGTATTTCAACTTTTCATTTATAATTGCGAATCACTGTAAAACTGATAAATATGAAAATAATTGCTCGTTTGCATTATTTGGGTTAGAAATTCTGATAGACAATTAAAAAAGTCCATTTCTTCTTCTACATCTCTTTAATTTTGTATCCAGATTCAACATCTTCACCATAGCTTAGTCTAGAGCATAATTCAGTTTGAAGTTGAAAACGTGGAATGCTTTCTCTAAAAGTTCTGCTAAATCATCTCAATTTTTGATATTTCAAAAAACGGTTGGTACAAGTACATAAATACATATAGGTACCTTATGTGTCAAATCACAAAAATATTTGTATGAATGCAAAAAAAAAAGTGACCCTGGAAAATTTTAGAACGCCTCGGTAACTCTGGTGGATTTACTAAACGCAAATGTCAAATATTTTCGTAGATTAATGGTGGATTTAAGAAAAGTGATGCCAAATGCCCAAATACAAAATTCATGTATTGCAGAAGAACTTCATTTCCGCGTTATAAGAAATTCTAGAACAGTTCAGATTATAGTAAAAACAAATATGTTCATCTTTATTATAGCATCTTCTTCATATTTGTCTATATGTATTTGTTTTTGACAGGTAATACATGATATAAAAAACCATTATATCGAAATGGAAGAGAACAAATGTATTATTTTTGTTCCTTTCCTAAAGCTTAGGATGAATCCAGACCTTTTTTTTGGGGTTTTATAGTTCTTATTTGTCTTCAAATAGGAATGATGCTAATGGAGGCTCATGACCTTTCTTTGCCTATCATCGTTTTCCATATTTAAAAATAATTTAAACAAATGTCACAAAAATTACAAATTAAATTAACATTAAAGGAAAACATATGATCAACAGCTGTCAACAAGTTATAACAGTTTATAGGAAGTAAAAAAGTGTTACTACCTTTGTATTCTCTTTCACTTTCGGATTTCATCTGTCACTCTCATTTTTACCAGCTCATATTTTTTGAATTATTTTAAAAATGAGTGTAGTTATAACAGATTATAATAAAATAGTTATTTAAAACATTTAATGCTAAATTTATTTAATATAAAATTGGAAAAATAAAGAAAACGGCAACACTGAACACAGATATAAAGCGTTACCAGATATCGAATGAAATAATTTGTTTTTTTTTTTCAGTAAACAGATCATGCAGTGGTATTTAAGAATTGCAAGATATTAACATGTTACTCAAATAATTTAGTTCCATTTATTTGAAGTGTTTTCTTGTCGTCATGCAGCTGTGAAATTAAATTAAAATTTTTAAAGATTATTGAGCACTGAAAGCCCAAACAGTTTAAAGAATAAATCATCATTTTGGCTTACAATTATTATTTAAAATAGGTCCTTCAACGTAGCAACTTTTCTAACGATTTGCATTTTATGAGAAACCAGCATTTTTCTGAACGTCTGTATGTAAAACTTTAATACAAAATCCAGGAATAGGTAATCTAACTTTTACCTTTGCCCTTAAAAATATCATCAAATTCGTAGCAGGTGCGTTTCTCTGTTCTTCTTCTTCAAAAACAATCAAAACAAAAAAACTTTTTTACTTTTCGTTTTCGATTCCCAAAAGAGCGATTTATGGTATATAAGATGCCCAAACTCCAAACTCCAAACAACAACAACAACAAAAATTGTGAATAAGAAAAAACCAAAAAAAAAAAAAAAAAAACACAAAAACAAATCCAAACGTATAATAATTCAAATTGTGTATGTGAAATGGGATTTTCATGCCTCAAGAAAATATACGAGCACATATACATCCTCACACACACCTACATACATATGTCAGTTGAAGGAGAAGGACCTTCGATATACCTTTTGGCCATAATGTTCGATAGTCGTTTCAAAATAAAAAAAAGATTACACCGATACCTAGTATATGTACGACGATGTTGGACCATTAAAATTATACCCAAAGGACCCTGAAACGGGTAAAAAACGGGCAAAAAAGGAATATACATATGTGTACATCGTTGAATGTTTGTATGTATGTATACAGGAAGGGAACCATAAAAAATCGTTTTATTTTTACCCTTCTTCCTTTTGGCCTCCGGATTGGTTGGTATCCTTTTTTTGGTCCTTGAATACTATTACACGTATTACCGACAATAATAACGGGTATGGGAACCAGCGATGCCACTTTGCTGCAATAGCAGTAGATCTGCTGCACTTTTCGCAAAAAATAAATCTGCTGCCACTAAATCAAATCTACTGCACTTTTTTGTTTTATAAACCTTCTTTAGGCCCGGTCTATATTGAACGATTTTTCCAGTGCCGACAAAAATTTATTGTTGTAATCGTGTGCGCTTGAGAGGTACAGAAGACATGTTGTAAATGTTGAACATTTTTGTCGGCACTGGAAAAATCGGAAAAAATATTTGTCGAACTTTGCGAGTATATGTTGATTTTGTGTTCACTTTCCCATAGTAGTGCCGCTGCAGAGCGAAAGTTTTCGATTGTAAGCCAAGTTAAAAATAAACTACGAAACAAACTTAAAGTAAAATAAATACTCTTGAAAATGTAATTTTTTGTAAGGAAATGAATAATCCCAACTGTTGCTGGACACCCTCAGACGCTCCTGATAGCTCTTAGAGTATTTTCAATATTTTAATTTTACTGATGGAAAATTTATAAAAAAAAAAATTAAATTTATTTGTTTAAGACTTTAAGGATTAAGCTTTATTGCCTACACATTTACAAATAAATTAGTTTAAATAGATTTAAGCTGTTTATGTTTATGTTTTATATGTAATAAAAAATCTACTGCGGAAAGATCCAATCTACTGCATTTTTTTAAATGATCTACTGCACAACTCTTTTTTTGAAGTGGCAACGCTGATGGGAACGTATGTATGTGGCTGGGGGTTGTGATGGGATTCGGGTATTTTTGGAAGAATGATTGCGGTTTTGCTACATCGCATACGAAATCCAAAAGACCTGCAATATTTTACAGGATAATGTGACATTTCGATTATTCGATTGGATTTAATGTGTTTTATGACCATTTCAGCTCCCATCCCATCCCCCCCATTTCGTTCTATCATCATCCAGCCTCATTCCAATACCGATTGGAAACAAAAAAAAGAAAAAGGAAAAGAAAAAGAAAAAAAATTGCTACTACCCACGCAATTTTCCACTAAATCCATTCCTCTCCCCGAACTCACCATATCCAATTCCAATGAGACGAGAGTGTATTAGCAATTTAGTCAGCGACTATACTAACAGCGACTTAAGTTAATGTCCTGGGTGGAGGGAGATAAGTTTGAAGTTCCGATCCGCTCCGCTCTGCTCCTGGCCCGAACCAAATCGAACCGAACCGAACGCGACCTGCAGCAGCAACCTCAGCCAGCTTGGCTTTTTTAATGGCTATTGGCCATGGCCATTATCATTGGTGTCTCTTGTTTGATGTTTTTTTTTTGCCTTTGGAAAAATTGTTAAAAAACTAAAAAAGACCGAAGTTTGGTCATTAAAACGTTCACGGAACGCTTTGTCGGTCAGTAGTGGCTATTGTGGTTATAGCGGCCGGCCGAGCCGAGCGGTGGAACTGGAACCGGTATTGACGTTTGGTACGCGTCCGGCCAGCTAATCAACCATTCGAATAAATTTCCACTTAATGGCGAACTCGGACACAGCCGGTCGGTGGTGCTGGGGGTTCGCTGTTCGCATCATCATCATCATCGTCATCAGTTGAAAGCAGAAGCAGTGGCAGGAGAAGGGATAACGCGAATGTCCTATTTAAAGGATTACACGGTGAGTTATTGGATGACGTTTTGGGCGCTGCTCATATATCTCGACTATTTTTAACTTAATTTTATTTTATTGGCTTTGTCATCGCCATCCGTCTTTGGAACGTAGGTATTGGGTTCATTTTTGTCCTTGTTTTTGTTGTTGGAACATTATTATCCTTGTTGGGTTTTGGACGTTTTTCTCGCAGTAAAATTAATGGAGATATATGAGAGTTGTTGTTTTTGTTGTTGTTGTAGTAGTTGTTGTAGTTGTTGGAAGAAGCGGATACATGACATTTTATAAAAAACCAAAGCATAAAATGCGTTAGCGTGCGTATACTGATAGATTTCCGGTTTATTTTAGCTGATATGGGATTCACGAGGTGCTGCTGGCAGCGGAGGTGGGTTGGATATATGTATAGGATTGTTTCTTTTTGAAAACCCCGCACCGCTCCTTTCTTATGTTAGGATATAGAATCAAACCAGCAATGGGATCCATTTTAATTGGCAATTATTTTTTAATGTTTATAAATGGACGATTTTGTTAATCGCGTTCCTTGATATATGACACTGCATCGGATGTGACCAGTTTTTTATTGCCCTTGAGTAATGGCGAGCGATAGAAGAATAATGTCAATGAAGAGCTAAATTGATGGTGATCTATATGCGGATAAAAAATAAAATAATAATACAGAAAGTGGTGTGGGAGATGTGGATTTGTTTTGACTTTTATTTTTTGTTTTTATTGAATAGAATAAAAATCGAAAGTTTTTTTTTTTATTATTAAAGTGAAATAAAAACGCAAGTTCTTAATTTTTTTTAAATATTCATGACAGCACACATTTGATGGAAACGAATGTTAAATTGACAAGTTCGTAACGTCTGAAAGTTTCCCACTTCCTAAAATTTGTCCTTGGCTAGTCGAGCGAGGTGCAAGATTCACGTCACTGTAATATCGTAACATTGTAATGGCGTAACATTCCATTTGTTGACAAATACATTTATTTGAAAAAAAAAATCGGTTATTTCTCGAGATGATTACCTTTTTTAAGTTCTCGTTACAAAACCGGAATTTCGACCATAAAATCGAATTATTTTGTAAACATTTATCATTCGCGAAGCAAATTTAAAATTTTGTTTTTAGTGCATGTTCTGTCATTGACTTGAGTGTGCGTTCATGATTTGAATTGACAGCTGACATAGAATGGAGCTGTCAGATATCAGACCGCTCAGATTGTGATTGTTTTTTAAATCGGAACCTCGAGCTTTGAGCGCACTTTATTATCTCAAATTAAAATTACCGAATTAATGGAGATAAAAGTAACGGCGCGCCGGCAGTACGCACGAAAAAGTATGACTCATTGTCACTATTCTATATAGATTTCAAATTTCAAGTTGAAATTCTTATTCGTTCAGAATTTATACGCTTTTTAGTAAGCGCCCTTACAGTACAGTTTTGCTTGAAACAATTTTTTTTTTTCGAAACGATGAACACTCTAGCTTAAAAAGCTTTAAACTAATAATATTGAAATTTGGTTTATAATTTACTTACACAATTGTGCTGAATATGAACCTCAATCTTAAGCGATATTTTTATTTTAACTCCTTTTTTTAAAAGTAAACAATATATGAAAAAAGGGTTAAAAAAAAACATGACTTATTTTATTAGCACATTTGTATATATATATATTTTTTTTTTTTTGAATTGAGGTTTATATAGAACACACCACACAAAAAAGAAAGTATTTTTTCTGTGCCATCGATTTGGGATAAAAAATGTAGCTTCCATCGTGTACCAACTACTAAGTCGAATGACAACCTAAGATGTGTGTCAGCTGATATCTCCGCTACTTTTGAAGTTTATGTTTTTGTAAAATATGAAACAAAATTCAAAAATATACGGGTATGTGTAAAATAACCTAATAGTTTCATAAATAATATTTATTTTTTAAATCTTTAAAAAAAATTAATGAAAATCAGCATGAAAACATCCTTTTACACGTATTTCCCCCCTTAACACAATTCATAGAAGTATGCATAATTTTTCATCAATGTTTTTTGATGACGTTATCACGTAAAAATATCGTCCGTAAACGGAATTTACAGAAAACCATTTTTAAAATTCAAATTATCGTCTATTGTTTTAAGCGAGGTCTGGGGGCCCTTTGTAATGTCCGGGCCCTGGGCTACAGCCCAAGCAGCCCTTAGGTAAATCCGGCCCTGTGTATATATGTTCTCAACTAACTTAAATATTAATTTATTCTTCTGGGGAGGTATTTAAACCTGGAAAACTTTCTCCATCCAAAATTGCTAACATTATTGAAGTCACGAATTTTTGCTATAATGATAATTTGTTTATTTGGAACAACATTAAACAAAAAAAAAAACGGAACAGAATGTTACAACAACTAGGACATACAATTCAGCTGTCCTGCGGCTCGATCCGCTTTTTCCAAACAGATAATGCACAGCTATTTAAAGGGAAGACCACGTATTGATTTTTTTCCAAAGAAAATAGAAAAAGCAACAAAATATTTGTTCCATAGATTGAATTTGTGCCATAAATCGGGGCGAGACGAAGTTTGCCGGACCCGCTAGTTAATACTTAAAATAATAAAATCATATTTACGGTCAACTATGACTGAAGAGCGATTAACAGCCTTGGCAACAATTTCTATTGAAGAAATAGAAATCACTACAAGATTTGCGAAAATGAAATCGTGAAGAGCAGCATTTTAATGTCAATATTTTGTAAAATTATTTTATCGAAAATCCTTAAAATGTATTAAATAAAACTTTGAAATATTAATTTCTATGATTTTCATTTTTTAAAGTTTGAGGCTCCAAAATTTAGTTTGCCTCGGGTTCGACAAAAATGTCAATTTATTCCTTCTCTTTATTATTGTACAAGGTGGACCAAAATTATTCAGCCTATCGGCAAAAAGAGACGATTTCGTGTTGAAAATTACATGAGTGTGGAGGTCCATTTACGAAACTTTTCAGACCACCCAACCCACGTATAATGAAAAATTCAAAAACTAAAATTGGAATCATTACATCTACTCAAAGTCACTGGCGACTTTTTTTTGAGAACGCCATATCTATATTACATTGCCAGAAATGGATAAGCGTTTCCTTAATGAGCAATATTCCGTTTTGTGAAAAAAAGTGTTGAGAAATTGTCTACAACGGCCTTACTCTTCAGCAAACAAATTCAAGTGATTTTTCAAGAATTCAAATCTGTTCAAAATTGTTATCTTTTACAAAAGCACCAATCTTAGCAGTCACTATTTTTATAGAAATTTAATTTCATGAATAATAAGAATAAAAGTTGCCCCTTTTTTTTATTGTAACTGATAACGAGTAAGGTATATTATAACGTCGAGAGAATGTTTAATTTTTTTTAAATTTTAATTTATCATCTTATGATTAAATATTCAAACTACTGAAGGTATTGGTACAAAATTAAGTGACTAACATATTTTTTTCTAAAATTTATCAAAAATTGTTGCTGATTACAACTCATTACTTTTCTTGTTCATTTATTTTAAATAAAATTATTTTACAGAAAAATCAGAATCATAGTTGAATACGGTGTTTGGTGTAGTAAACTTGAAATTTAATAATTTTTTAAATTTCTTCTGTGAATATTATTTTTTAATTCAAAAATAAAGGTTTGTTCATTTAAAATATGTTTCTTGTTAGCCTTCATTAATAAATCTTAAATTATATAAAAATGCACACATCCTTGAACATATTTTTGTATAAATAAATTGTGCAGTATTCTTCAAATATGAATTATTGAAAAATAAAATTGTTTTTTCTTTCAAAACAGATAATAAAGCATTTAATGTGTCATTATTTATTGCAGATGAAAATGGATTTCACTATAAGTTCCGTACACCGATCAAAACTGCAGACTCTAGTTATTACTGCAGCGTCCTTAATATTGTTAGTGTGTTTATGTATTTCAATTGCAGCGGTGTCAGAATATGATTTGGGATTACTTATTTTTAATATAGTGTATGCAATAGCAAATGTACTTTTAATAATTGGAGTTATCAAGGTTTGTATATATGAGTTCAAAACCATGGTAGATATTAAATTTTAGAAATGTTAATTAGATCAAGCAGTTGTCACATAATAATGAAAGCTTGTAAGAGAATGCATTCATTTGTGAATGCAATCTTTTATAACTTCAATTCAATCAATTGATTGCAATCAAATTATTGCAATTTATTTAATGCCGAATAAGTTTAATAAAATTCAAGTGCTTAAATACTTTGTAATTTTTACATAATTTTCATTCTTTATTTTAATTCTTTCCCTTTATATATTTATTTTTAATTTAAAGAAATCAACTTGGATGTTCTGGCCATGGTTGTTTATAGACACCAGCATAATAATTACACTTTGGAATCGTTCAAAACACATGATGACATTTTTATCTGTTCTATGTTTAATAGCAATATGTGGTACTAATTTTTATTTGAATAAATTTAGAAATATTATTTTAACTTTTTTTATAAACTCATATTTAGTTTTTCTTACTGGGGTTTGGTATGCAGTTTTTTCTTTGCACAAAATTATTTACGAAGCAAATCTTCAAGAATCGATTCGTGAAGAATCAACTCATGGACATCAACGAAAGAACAACATAAGTTCAGCAGTTTAAGGAAACTATTTAATGTTCTCATTTTTTTTTTAAATTTGTTTATATGTTTTGTTAAAAAAAGGAAAGCTTAAATTGCTTTTTTATAATTTTGGTTTAAAATTAAAACGAATTATCAAAAAAAAAAAAAAATGATTTTATTTAAATTAAAAATGGCGCCCAACTATAAATTATCAAAAAGTTCTTAAGGATCCTAGCACTGTAAGAACTAAATATGTGCTGGGAATATAAAAATGCAGTTTATGAAAGTCTACGTCAATAGAAGTTCGTATTTAATTTATTTTCACTTGTTAACTTGATGACTACTATACTGTTAAAAAAGGATCGAAACATCAGCAAATAGCATTATAAATACGATGTAATATCATTGAAAAGAAATAATTAAAAATATTGGTCCCAGATGACTACCTTGAGGTACACCAATAAATTTGATTTTTACTGGATAATTCTAGAGTAGAAACTACCCATTCTTACTCACTGCCACTTACGGCTATGTCCAAGTATATTTTGGCATCTAAAATTATATTCAAGTCCACAGAAGAAGTGAATACATAATCTCGAGTACGTTACGAGGAATTAAAAAACAAACATGGCCAAATAAAAGGAATTATGCAGAAAGAACTTACAACATAATAGGCCAAGTCTAGCACTACCACCTATATAAGAGAATCCCTGTCAGATATGAATTTAATAAAACTGTCAAAATTGATAAACTCAAACCACACATGGAATTGTTTTGTTCGCTAATGAATTCGTTTAAGATTGTTCTTCTTAGATGTTTTTTTTTTTTTTTTTTTTTTTTTTGTTTTGTAATTTTATCAAAAAGTCAACAACCGCAAAACCACAATTAATATTATAAAAACATTTACGAGTAATTAGGAAAATCTATCTACTAATTAGCTCAGAAAGAATGATTTTTTTTTATTTTTATTTTATTTGTACATTGCTCAAGAGTGCATGCATAAGATTTATTATCTCAAAGCAGATACTCTCAGGCGGTAAAGACACAAGATATAGGCTTTGTTTAAAAAAATAATAATTATTTTGCGTGTAATTTTTTTTTTTTTTTTTTTTTTTTTTTGAAAACTTTGCTTAATATAAATGTTTTATTTTATAAGCTCATTTGAGTTTAATTAGGTAAGATAAGATATTTTATTCCTATTTTATGCACATAAATATTTGACTGATTTCAGAAAGCAAAATATAAAATATGCAAGTAGATAGACAGACATAGAGGTCAAGTTATAGCGTGCTCATTAAGATAAGTAGAACTTCATCAATAATTTGACTTGAATTTGAAGTTGAAAAAAAAAACGAACGGAATTATAAAACACGCATCGTCTACACGAGCGATGAAGGTTCAACTTTATGAAGTTATTATGGCAAAAGATCTATCAGCGAAAAAGCTGGTTGAGATTTTAATTTTTTCTTGTATCTGACATTACTTACCCACTTTTTTTGACAGCTGACAGTTGAAGATTTTTGTAACTGAAGTTTAAAAAAAAAAAAAAAAAACAATGACAGCTTGACGGATGTATGTAATTCGATACTTTTATAATTTTTTACTCCCCAAGAGGAGGAACCTAATATTTGTTTTACAACGCTTGTGAGAGTGCGAGTGTCACAATTTTCAGTCCAAGAACTTTCTGTCAAAGGAAATATGTATGTCAAACTGTAAATATTTAAATTAATTACAATTTATCCGACTGATACGTTGCAATCTGCAGAGCAGAGTACGGCGAGTACGCTCTGAGTAACAGTGTGATTAGAGCAGAGCTACATATCTGATATATTATATTATAGGCGTTTTTCTTTTTTATAGCTCCGAGTGGGGCACCGAGCTGTCAAAAAAAGAACTGTGTTACTCTTACTTTTTTAGCTCGGAGAGCTCGGAGCCAAAAGTTTGTGTGTCTTTTTTATCTCCGAGTTCGCTCGGGGTGCGCTCGATGAGCTCGATAAAAAATGACTGAGCGAATGGAGTAAAAAGATGACTATGTCACTTTTTTCATGTGGTAAGACAGAGACAGACTACTTTTGGCAGTTCAGTGCTAAATTGTGTTTCTTAATTAGCTCGGAGCGCTCAGGTTACGTTCAGTTCTGAGTGAGCTCTGAGCTAAAAAAGAAAAACGCTTTTTATTGAAATTGAAACACACTGGAGCACTAAACTGTCAAAATCCCTATTATGGTAAACGAAAAAAGTGAGTTAGCCGCCACGCCGCGCCGGCGCGGCGTTCATGGATTTATAAGACGTTATTACGTCGAAAATATCCAACATTAAAAAAATAAAAAAAATACCATAATGTTGGCAATAATGGCAACCGTGAAATCAATCAACCAATGTATGTATGTGTGCGTCTATAGAACGGTACGGGGATTTCCTTGTCGTAAATATTCTTATAAATATCACTATTTCAGTTTCTCTCTCATCCAAAGGTTGCCTGGAAGAGATTGCTAGCGTAGATTAAGCTAATTTTTTTTTTGTGCAATAAAAGATATATAACAATAAAATATATGTATGTATCATTATAGAAACAGTTTTTTGACATGGCTATTAGTTTAGTATCTAGATAGGCCCCTAAGTAGTTTCAGCCGAGGGCCCCACAAATTCACAATCCGCCCTTGTATATACGTATCTACATATGTATATACAATACAAGGGTGGATCCAGAAAAAAAAATTCGGGTGGAGTCCAAAAATAACAATTTGAAAATTTTCGTTTATATTGTTGGAAACTGTTTTTAAAATAGTTTTGAACGAAGAAACAAAATAAGAACTTGCGGTTACAAAGTGATATTTAATTAATATCAATATATACTATACATATATTAAATAATATTTAATTTTTTTAAGAGTCCCTAGTTATTACATCCTTTTGAACTTCGTCGTCAATTCTTGCTGTTAAAATTGCTTCAATTTTCTCGCAATCCATTAAATCCACATTCTTTGAAATATCGCAGAAAAAACTGAAGTTTTCCATTAGATATTGATACTGTCCAAAACACTCGTCCAGAGAAGATAACGTCACATCGATAACGTGGTAGAAGAAATCAACTTTAAATTTAAATTTTGGATCAATTGATTGTGATTGTTCAAACTGATAACGGCGAAGGATGAACAAATACAGTGCAGTAGTTGCTGATATTGTTTTAGATTCAAGGAGACGTATTTGTGTTAGTTTTAAATTTGTTCCACCAATTATGCCGCCCTAGCTGAGTGGCGCCCCAGGCAACTGCCTGTGTAGGTTTGGCACCGACTACAGTATGTTTGTTCCAAATACATATGATTTATAACCCTCTTCTCAAGAAACCTATTTAATCAAGTGTCTTATAGGAAATTAACAGTGGGGGTTCGCATCCCAGCGCCAGCGTCTTATTTTAAAATTAAATTCTTATGGTTTGGGAAAAATATTTTCAATATCAATGTCAAACATGTAAATTTTACCCTGTGTTTTCACCCACCTCCAATTCCTCGAATTTAGCTTCCACTCCTCGAGGAAAAAGTTGGTGGGTGATTTCTGGGTGAATTTTTTGAAATTTCCCACTGATCTCTGATATGGCTCTTTACTTTTTCTTTACTAATACAAATAAAAGTGTAAGTTGTGTTTGTGTGACTTCTTGACTTGATATCTACGGGAACCAAAACAGTACAAAAATGTATCCGAATAAGAGAAAATACCTACCTTGCTTCTTTTTCGGCGACATTTGTACTGTTTGCTTCTGGTATATTATTTATATCTTATATTACAATGATTGATCTTTTAGAACTTCTCTATTATTTAAAGACCTTAGTGTTGGGCGCCATTTCAAATCAGTTTTTTTTTATATAATTCATTTTAATTTTAACCCAAAATTGTAAAAAAGCAATTGTAGTTTTCTTTTTTTAAAACAAAACGTATAAACAAATTTTTAAAAAATAAGAATATTAAATAATTTGGTTAAACTCCTGAACTTATGCTGTTCTTTCGTTGATGTTCTTGAGTTGATTCTTCACAATTTGACTCACATTCTTCACGAACCGATTCTTGACAATTTGCCTCGGAAATAATTGTATACAATGAAAAAACTGCATACCAAACACCAATAAAAAAAACTAAAAATGCATTTATGATTAAAAATAGTTAAAATAATATTTCTAAATTCATTCAAATATTATTACCAAATAATGTTGATAAATTTATAACACCAAATAATACGCTCATTTTGTTTGATTGAATCCAAATTGTAATTATTAAGATAGTGTTAATAAAAAACCATGGCCAGAACAACATAGGCGATTTCTTTAAATAAAAAAGTTAATAATTAGGGTTTAGAAAATTATGTAAAAACTTAAAGTATTTAAAAACATGAATTTAATTATAAATAACCATTGACTTTGAGACCGATTAAGAGATTAAGCAATTACCAATTGTTTAGCATTAAAGAAATTGCAATAATTTTTTTCAACTATCATTGGATTGAAATCAATTGATGAATTTTTTTCATTCATTTGATGTTTTTTTTCAGTTTTTTTATTTATTTTTATGGTAAATATTAATTCCAGATTAAATTAAAATTATAATATGAAGATTGCATTATTTTACAAGCCTGCCAGTTGTTTTTTTTATTATGTGACAACGACTTGATCTAATTTAAATTTCAGAAATTTAATACCATGTTTTTGAACTCATATATACAAACCTTGGTAACTCCAAATATTAGAAATATATTTACTATTGCATACACACATATATGAATAATAAATTGAGAGTCTCGATCAAGGATAAATGCAACTAAAATTAATAAACATACTAACAATTTTAGGGACACTAAAACATAAACTAGAGTCTGCAGCTTTGATCGGTGTATAGAATTTATAGTAAAACCCATTTTTATCTGCAATAAATAATGACACATTAAATGCTTTATTATATTTTTCACTGGTTTAAAAATAAATACATTTTTATTTAAACTGCACAAAAGATATTTTAATCTTACTTGACCAAACACCGTGTTCAACTGATTTAAAACAAATTATGAAAAAAAGTAATCAGCTGTAATCAGCAAAATTTTTTGATCATTCTTAGAAAAAAAAAAAAATAGTCACTTCAATACACTAGGCTAACTTTTTTTTATCAGAAGATAAAAATAGAAAAAATAAACACCTTTTATACCTTAGTCGTTATCAGTTAGATTAAATGTACCTATAGGTAAAACAACGTGGTTATTTCCATCATTCATTTATCATAATTTTGTGTAATTCATTCATTCCTGATTTTGATTGATAATCCAGAGATTGTAGTGAAAAAACAATATTTACCAATTAATAAAACTTTTTGTAGTTTTTTTTTAATTTTTGTGAAAAAAATTGTGAATTGAATTTTTTGCAAAATCTTACCAGATGTAACATTGTAGAAAATTATTTTTGAACATAATATCATTTTTCCTTCATTGTATATTTGTGGCCCAAAAACTTTTTGGCTTTTTTAAAATGTACACCAAATTTGTATCACAACCCAACATTAAAATTTATTTGAAGCCAATTTCACAATTTTTTTAAATTACTATAGTGAAAAAACAAAAAAACCGCTTGAAAATTTTGTATGAAAGTTCTTTCTGCATCTTTTGAAGTAATTACATCTCGAACAAAATATAATTGGAGCCGATATTTTTACCCATTCTTTAGATACAGTGGACGAAAAATTGTATCCCGAACGTACGTACACTACAACTCTATAGAATTGACGAATTTAGATTCTAAAAACGTTTAGATTTGCCAAAAATTTCAATTTAACAAATCGGACTGATTGCATCAAATCCTAATGAAAAGGAATAAATTGACATTTCAGAACTTTTATAGTGACTTCGGTATGTTTGTTTAAAGTATGATGCCTTACCCTTTCTCAAAGGACCTCTTTTCATAGTTTTGAAGTTTGTCAGCAATTCTTTTCTGATGGTTTTGGTTTTTGACGTTCTATATGGGTTCTAAAGATGTTCGAAATTGGATTGAAATTGTTTTTTTCTTTTTTAATTGTTGCTGCGATTATTGATTAAGAATTTAAGCTGGCAATATCGTATTCCTCCAGTAACAAAAAATGGTTTAAGGAAGCTGCGTTTATTGTCACAAATATTGCTTCAAAAAAAAAAAAAAAAAAAAAAAACTGATCTGATCTGAGTCCTTTAAGCATAAAACATATCGCAAAACTTCTTGGCTAGATTTAGCCTCTTCTCCTCTTTAAGCTCATTTATAGTTTCTACCTTCATCAAGAAAAACTTCCACAAAGCACGTTCTTTTTACATACATACATATACATATTATATACCTACATACATACGAGTAGCAGCCCTCTGGGTTGGGATTGGATGGGGTTGAAATTTGAAAAGAAACTCGTATGCAGAACCATCATTCCCATTTTCTGATTTTCTTTTAACTTTTTATAGTGTTTTGCTTTTGTGTACTTAAAGTTTAAAGGTTAATGTATTGGATTCGAAGGTTAAAAGAAAAATTACGAAAAATTCCCCTTAATTTTTTTGAGTACTTAAAACTGTTGAAAGTTATTAAGTATGTACTTCAATTTATAAGTCCCTTTTAGACGATCAGTTTTCACTTTTTCAGTTCAACTGTCAGTTCAGTTAAAATGAAACTCAGTTCGGTATTCAGTTCATCAGTTTAACTGAAAACTAAACTGACAACTGATGAAAATTCCATCAGTTTCAATTTCAGTTTTTGTGTTTAGACATCAGTTTAACTGAAACTGAACTGATCGTCTAAAAGGGGCTTTTTCATTTCTACTTGTAAAATTTGTCGAGGTTATTTTTTTTGCTACTGGACTGGATCGTCAGTACATATAAGCATTCCTTAAGTAAGTACTCGAAAGCTTATTTAAACTACTAAAAATATCTTAGTTGCGTAATGCAGTCTCAACTTAATGTTACGTAACATGTCCACAACGTCACTTAAAATAAAGTTTTGCAACTATCTTCATTCATTCATCATTTAAAATTTGTTAAAACGTTTTGAAAGGTCTGCAACTGGCTTATATGTTTCCAAAGGCATTTTCCAGTGTGAACAGAACCTAACCTTTTTTTTTTTCCTTGGGAAATTTACATTCGTCTCGAAAACATGTGAGCACATTACTCCGACCTGTAAGTACATTTTGATTCTTGCTTACATCTCATTTTTCCCGAACTCTGGAATGTACCTTCTGCAGTTGCAGGACATATACTATAGACATACATATATGTACGTACGTATATTCATTGTATTCCGCATCCACCCCCTCATATCCATATATAACCTTTTACCCATCGATGATGATGATGATGTCGTCTACTGCGCGACCGGGTAAAAGCCGAAGGGGGTATTAGGTTGGGTTGGAGATAGGTAGCTGGGTTAGCTAGGTAGGTAGGTATAGGTATACATAGTAGGTATAGAAGAATGGTATAGGATGGCAAAAATGGTTGTTAGATTTTTATGTGTGTGACACAAAAATCGATTTTCCCGTTGTCATAGATGATTTCCACATTTTTGCAACTTTTTCCTTTATACGAGTATATTTCCCTTTTTATCGTCAAGTCTTGTTTGCATGTGTGCTCGTACTTTATTCTTAGCTATGAGCTAGCTCCATCATGCACACAATGGGGGGATTGTATGGAGGAGGGTTGTCACATTTTGGGGATGAGAAAAAGTGACAAAAAAAAACCGAATTGAACTCCATTTCTTCAACAAAATAACATATACACTACACACACACACACATACTCGTACGACGACGATGCGATGTCCTCCGCGCGCCTTCAGGAATTTGATAGGAAATGAAGGCAAAAGCAAAACTTTGTTGTTCTCCTTCCAAATTATTTTTTTTTTCTGTCTTGGGCCTGTTCGTTATTCTCTTCTATTTTGCATGATGATGGGACTAAGGGATGAATCTATGCGATATGATAATAGGAAAGTATAAGACTATAAAATGGAAGGGGGATAAAAGTTGAACGGAGAAGAAAACTAACCCATCAACCGGATGAATCACTGGAAGCCATACTGAATTGACATGGTCTGAATAAATTACGGAAGTCATTTGAATTTATGCAGATTTGTGTTAGTATGCGCTCCGATCCGCTCCATAAACGCAAACAACCCTTAATGTATAAGTTTCATCCAACAAAAACGAAGACGAACAAGAAAATAGGGTGTGGATTTATGATAATTTTTCTCCTTGGTCTCCTTTTACCACCCCATCAGAAAACCCCACACCTGATCCTCCCCGTTGTTGGTTGTTACCTATACCTACACAAATATTTGAAAAAAAACACAAAGTTTAAAATGGATTCATATCGCGTTGGATTTTTCTTCCTTTTTTTTAAAAAAAGGTTTTATTTCCTCCCGTTTACAGTTTATTGGCGACAAAGGCGCAAGCGTTGTCCTGGATCATACAGAAACACACACACCTACATAAATGTACTATATTCGTTCCTGTTATGGGTAATAGAATGGACTTATGCAAAGTTTACAGTAAGGATGTTGGGGGGACGTTGCTGTTGTGAGGGGGGGATTAGCTTTTTTATTTTTATTGGTCGTAAATTTTAAATTGTGGGCGTGTGCAAAAAAGGAGCACAATTTTATTTTATTTCATTTTATTTTATTTTTTTCTTTGGTTGTATGTGGATGTAGGTACAAAGAGGAGGATAAGGTAGGTATGTACTTATGTGCACGTTTGTGTTGAAAAGAGTACGGTGACATTGTACAACTCTGGAACGCCATGACTATGATGACTATGGGATAAATTTCCCGGTGATGTTGGTGGAGATCTAAAAAAAAAATGGAAAATCTCTTTCCTTTGACTATCTGAATCTTTATAAAAAAGTTTAGTTTCTAGGGTACAGAGTTACATAAACAAAAAATCAAGCATGGAGGTAAAGTGGGTAAATTTAAAGAATTTAACATCAATAAAAGTCTGCACGATGCATCTATTTCTAAAGTCACTGTGCAGCTTCATTATGCATCCACAAAAATATATCAAAATAATCAATATTTTGCATTACTAAAGTTGACATTAGCTGTCATTATTGAAAATATATTCGTTTTGAATATTGCTCATGTTGTCGTTTGATGAAAAGGTAAGTTTGTGTTTTGATTACGTATCATTTTTAAGCCAATACCTAATAAAGATGCCATTACAGGATGAATCTCCTACATTGTAAAGTTGATTAAGGTCTACTCTCTTCTCTCTCGTACATGTGTGATGTCAAGAGCTTTTAGCTTTTGTTTGAATAAGTTAGATGAGTATCAGACAAAGCTTTTTGCCTTTTCTGTCAAAGCGACTTAAGACGTCTTGAATCTAGCTCTATCAGAAAATCAGGTTGTTTTAAGTCTATAAATCAGTGATTAGTAAGACAAATATTTCGTTGAACTTAACACTGACTGTTACTGATACTCATGTTGAAAGTATTATTTTAACTATTTTTTTTATAAAATATGTATATACATATATTGTAAATGAATAACACAAAGAACTTAAATTTTATACCTCTACATACAAAAATTAAACCTATTCAGATGAGCTGCAGTGTATATTTATATAGATCTGTTCAATGATTAGTTTTCTGTATTCTTTTTTGAATATAACTCTTCATTTTGCATCAAATACAGTTCATAACGTAAAAACTGTTAAAAGTAACTAGATACGACTTTAATCCAACTAATTAAATGTTAATATCATGTTAAAATTCAAATTTTAAAAATTATATAAAAAACAAATGAGACTCATTTCTATTAAAAAAAAATACCTCTATCAAAATTGTTGTTTGTATATGTATGTAAATATGTTCTATGCAAACATATGTATATCTTGTTAAAATAACTTTTTAAATTAACAATGGTATAAAATGTACTAAAGTAATATGGAACATCCTTGATAAAAGAAATCTTCTAAAAAAATAAGAATTACGTTTTGAAACATCTATATTTTTATAAAATGCAAACAACTAATTTACTAAGACTAATTTACAACAGTTAGGAGTTTTTGAATAACTTCTTATATACATTTCAAAATTGCCCTTAAACCAGGTAGATAAGATAATAATAATTGCTTTAACACATTCCAAATAAAATATTGATAATAACAATTGCCCCTAAATCATAATTTTAATAACTATAAAAAATACCAATAAAACACTGTAATTACTAGAATACATCGTTTCCTGTCATATTATTGATTTATGATGTTGACATTGTTCAATCTGCATATTTGACAGCTTCTAAAGTGTGCTTAATGTTTTCATTGTACCCAAATTCAATTCCGAAGTTAGAACTTCCTTATGATTGAATTTCACATTCGAAGAGAAATAAACGGTTATTAATCTTTTGACGTCCACCCTTCTCTCGGCTATCTTTCAACGAATTCATAAAAAAAATACGAAGAATCCCAAGAAAAGCAACCAAAATCATGATAAATTTACCATTGATCAAAAGCCATACATACAAAAGCAACCGAATATAAAACTACCGACAACAACATACTCGTGTAAGGAAAAATCAATTTCAGAGCTCATTTAATTTGAAAGGACGAAACCTTATCGCAGTTGTGCAGCAAGGAAGCAAGAAAGCATCCAAGTTACAGGTTCCAAGTTCCAAGTTCTAAGTAGTGTGCGTTACTTTGTAAGGTAGTAGATATGTAGTTGGCCAGAGGTGAAGTCTAAGGACGGAGGGAGATGAGTGGGTCTATCATCCTCATACATAGGAAGAAAGTGAAATTGCAGTCGTTACTATGACCGCACCATCACACCTAATCGTCTGGCCTCACATCCTCGAAAACACCAATCGATTTATAAAATATCAAACCGTTGCCATTGCAGGTTTTATGCAGGACTTGGGAGTTCTTAAAGTTTCTTCATCATCAGTAGAATATAATCTTCCTCTTCCTATGGCCTTTTTTTTTTTGGGTAACGCAACGTAAAGTTATAATATTTCGATAAAATAATATTCAAGGGTGTGAAACTGTTAGACTTTTGCCATTATAAGCAAAGTCTTACACATTAAGCAGAATCATTATTCATTTTTGATATATATTTTCGTTTGAATGTGTGCGATATGCGAATGTGAATGCCTACCATTTAGGAATATTAATGAGACAGGATTGTATTGTAATAGGAGTCTATGTGTTTGTAAGTATTTTGACACAGACCTTTTTTTTTTTTTCTTTTAAGGGTTTAAGGGAAGCTGACTTGGATGAAGGTGATGACGCTATACAAATACATCTTTACCAACTTATACATAAATAAGAGCATGCAATGTAGCAACAAAGAGCAAAAAAGAGGTGTTTTATTTAAGGTTTTCCCTTGACAGGTTAAGAGTATGAAATTAATCAAGAATTAAGGTAATTTACACAATGTGGGGTGTTATATTTTAATAAAAATAGAATGAAAGAAAAAGTTTTGTTTTTTGTAAGTAAAGATTACTTAGAGATGACTTATTTGAATTGGTAAGTGTTTAGTAAGATGCATGTTTAACCAAATTGTTTTCAATGTCAAAAATTGTGAACTTCACTCATCACCACCAAATGGGACGTTAATTCCCCGCCAAGTTCTACACCCTTTTTATAGAAACAACTCAGCTTTTAAAATTTCAGAATCTGCCTTCACCCATAAAGTAATACACTCTTGAATTCTATATTTACAACTACTATGCTAAAGGTGAAAAAGTTCGTCAAAGAGTGGTTCCTGAGATACAAGAACATTTATGATTATTGAAGCACTTACCACATCTTTCCTAAAATAATTTTCAAGAATTTTAGCCTCATCCTTCTCTTGAATGACTAATTTCTGGTAAGAAAATGCTCCTGTAAAGCAGCAGCAGGATTGAAAGAGGCAGTATTTTTTTCCTTAGTTCCTAATCTGAAATCCCCCAAATATGTATTTCGAAAAACCCAGCAATTTTATTATTTTTATTAAGATGGAAATCAAAATCGTAAATTCTTAGAAAATGTGTTTCAATTGATTCAACCTATTCACTTTATTTATTCCACTTTTTTAAAAGAAAAACAAACAAAATTTTGATAGTTGTTATAATACAACTACAATTATTTATTTATTATATTTTTTTGACCTGCTTAGTTGACATTTTCATAATATGTATAAAACTAAAACATCAAAACATCATGTGTCTCCTTAGAACAAGAGTGTACCCACCTACTCAATTCGAATAATGAAACTTTACCATTTTAATCAAAGTCTAAATACAATTCCTAACTGCTTATTTTTTTCTGTTTGTTTTCAAAACCTCTTAAAACTCAAACATTATTTTTTATGATAGGTCTTTTATGTCAGCATATTTCATCGTCAAATGAAAAAATTGCATGTCCACACCCACACAAGGTAATTTCCTTGAAAGAATTTTCTTAAAAAAAATACTATACTCCCCGCAAATATACAACCCATTATCATTTCTAAAAAGGCGATGCCATACAAAACTCAGCTCCTCTCAATTACCCACCAAAAAAGAAAGCAAAAAATCTAAAAAAAAAAACAGAAGCATAATAAATAAAATTATCTCGAGTAGGCAGAATAAACCAGAGTAGCCATTTTCTACCACATAAGCATTAACTTTTATCTGGCGATACCCTTTTTACTTCTAATGAATAAAAAACATTAACCAGCCCATCTGAGCAACACACACACACAGCACAACACACACATTTCGATGGCCTAAACGTACGAGTGTATAATATGGAGAGCCTGGTCCTGGACTCGTATAAGAGTATGCTTTTTAACAAAGCCACAAACCAAAAAATAAAAAAATACATTTCTGCTGACCACGTCGAAGCATAGAAATAAAAAAGGAAGCCTTCAGAAAAAATAAAAAAACGAAAAAAAAAAAACAAAATAAACTAAACAACAGGACCTCTTTTTTTCGATTTCCATACATTAGCATTCCAATTCAATTTGGGCCGAGTCCACGGATACTAACCGTATTCGCATCGCAAAAAATAAGCAGAGGAACGCATGAATAGGAAACACCAGCAACAACAACAACAATAATCATAAAAATAATGACCAAAGCAATAAAGTTGAATGGCATTGGCATCGGCAAACGGCCACCACGCACTGGTACTGGCACCGCCACTGTTCTGATGGTGAGATGGGCCCCACCAGCACCACACTCGTTCAGGACCTTTTGTCACCCCCCAGCATATTCAACACGAATGGCTGGCGTCAGAGCCACCCCTGGTTTTAGGTGGTTTCGTTGTTTTTTATTTTTACATCCATAATCTTGAGATGGTATTCGCACATAAATTCATAAAAAACCATGGAGTGCTTTATTTCGATCCGGAGCTCCGGAGTGAGCCAGGACATCACCACCGCCGCCGCCACCCACCATCAGGATCAATCTCCCTTTTTCTCCCGCCCCCACTCACTACCATACACGCGGTGATGGTGATGGTGATGCTGATGCTGTGTCTCTGGTCTCTGGATGATGAAGAACTGTTATCTAGGACATTTAATCTCGTTTCCCTCTCGTTTTTTTTACGTTATTTCTATGGCCGAAATATTCAGAAATGAAAACATAAAAAATGTACGAGGACGAGTACGAGTACGAACTCAGAGCTCAGGCTCATCATGATGAAGACCTATGATGAGTGCGTATTTTTTATGACTATGTCCTTGCGTAGATATGCATATATAGAAAATATGAATGCCCGGGAGACAAACGGAGGCACCATATCGGCTAGGAAAATAAGAATGACTAAGTATAGCACATAAAGTGGATAAGGGCACCAAGGGTGGTGGTGGTGGTGGTGGTTGTGGCACTGCGCTTACGTTAGCTGGTGCTATTTTCTCTAAGTGGAACGATTATTACCCACAATACTGATGCATCAGTTATCACAGCATGATGAAGGGTGGGGGTCCGTTTTTTCTGTTTTATCACCAAAATTTATGTATACGAGTTTCACCCTTGAGTCCTTATATGTATACCTCTGTGTGTGAAGCAGGATGTGTGCAAAGTTGATTGAATATGTTTTTGGTTTAATTTTGCAAATCATTGACCAAAAAACAGCACTCAGTATGTATTTTAGGGTAAATTTTGTATGCATACATAATACAAAAATTGTGTGTCTTTTATTTTGATGCAAAATTGATTTACGTATTTGCATAAAACCAAAAATTCATATAATTACGCATAATTTGAAAATAAATTTAGATGATGGGTGACTAATCGTATAGCGAAGATAAAACATACAAGCAGAGACTTTAACAACTGCTTTTAATTCCAAAAAGTAGCACTTCTTACTTGTTTGACATTTACCAAGTCACTATGTAAATAAATATTTTATTTTAAAGCTTTTTTATTAGATACCAATTAAACTTTAAACGAAATAAAAACCTAGTGGGTGTACATAGTTTTCTTTCATTTAAGCTTAGTAGCATACAGACTATTCTCAGAGCTGTCAGTGCTCTGACAACTATAACTGGTCAATGAGCTGACAATAGCAAAATACTTCTCAATGAAAATGTCACAACATTAAAAGATCTGACAGTTTTGTAAAATCTGACAATCGTCTTAGCGCTTAAATAAAGAAAAATACTATTTGACGCTTGACGGGGGTTATTTGCGTGGATGTTATTGCACTGCACCGTCAGAGTGGTCACTATGGTGTATACTCACAGAACATTTTGCAGCTATTTACAAGTAAAAGCATTTTTCTTGTTGATACAACTCACGCAAAAAGAATTGCATTCCGTTTTGTACAGTTATTTTAAAAACAAACCCTCGAACTCAAAAGGTATCATGTCAGATTTGGCATTGCTACATGGTTATATTTTAATAAGACAAATTTATTTTTAAATAAATTAAAACAAATTAATGCAAGTCGAATACTTATCTTATTCATCACTTGAATTTATGAGAATCAACAAGAACGAATCACTTTCAAAAATTAAATTGATGCAGGGAAACAAACATTGTTTTGTAAATTTAGATTGTCATTGCCATTGCGAATCATTTTTTAACCACTTGAGATTTGAGATAGTATTTTACTTTAACACCTCGGGCAGTCTAACACTGGTTCACATCCTATAAGTTTCTGGACAAATTCTCAAATTATTAGCTCTGATCAGGAAGCTTCTTCGTGTGGCTCAGCAGGCTTCCATACTATTATTCTATTATTCTATTTTTGTGTTCAAGGAAATTTTAATTTCAAGTGTTTTTTTTTCGTATTGGATCATGGGGTCCTCAAGAACTGCTCAAACTCAACTTCTCCTTTATATTAGATCATTAATTATATGATAGTATGTAATTTTTTTTTTTGATATTCGTTGCGCATTAAATCTTTCTTATAGACCGACAGTGCCTCTTCCAAGCAAAAATTCGTTATGAAAATGGGGAAAATTTTGCAATTACAATCAGTCGCAATTAGCCGCCCATGTAAGTCATATTTATGGCATACCTATTAACATATTATCACCTACGAGTATACCTTCATTCTACTTCAGGTTGGATGCATGAAACAAGAAGGTATATATTTTCTGTTTTTCCTATGAAAAACTAAAGTCCCCATCACATTAGAGCTAAACTATGTATATTCGCTCTCATCTTCAACATCAGCAGTCGTCTGATATAGCTTGGCGGCCGACCAGAGCTGGATAAAATCACCTGACAAATTGCCATAAATATTATCAGCAACCGAGTGTGCAGTGCGCTAACATAAATTCGGTCGCTGTTTCCATGTAAAATTATAAAATGTAGATCGTTTTTTACTTTAATTCGTGCATTTGTTTTTTTTTTTTTGTTGTTCTTATTTTGCAATGTGAATGCAATTTTAAATGAAAAACATAACAACAACAACAACAGCAAAAAAAAAAAAACATGCAAATTATTTAAGTGTGAAATACCAAACAGTCGTAATTGGAGAAAAAAATGTAATTAAAATAATCGTAATTGTATTCACTTTTTAATACATAACTTTTTCTCGTTATACGAAACAACATATGTATGTATGCATGTACATTGTACATATCTATGTGCAATCTACAAACGCAAAAAAGTCTATCCATTTTCGTATAATATTTATAGCATGTCCTCCCACTGTGAGTCTGACTCTGAATAAAATGATTTATTTGGATTTAATAATTTTTATTACGGCCCATTTTGAATTTAATTTTCTCTTTGAAAAAAAAAACAAACAGAATATAGGAAGATAAATTATAAAAAATATGTATGAAAATATTATGCGTAGACAGGTGAAATTGTATATGCATACATTAAGCCAACACCAGACAGCACATCAGCATTAGGCATGAGGGTTGGGGAAAAAACAACGGTGGTCTTGGCGAAATGTGCAGTCGCAGAACAATTAAATATTTATTTAAAAAACTCAAAAAATCGTTGTATTGTGGATTTTACTGCGCTAATGAGGTTGATTTCACATTCGGCGAAATGTAACTACGTATAATATGAATGCCGCCGCCGCCACCGCTCTGGTTGCCAACACCGTACAGACGGAGATGGTAAACAAACCTTTCATCAACCCACACACTTTTGATGGGTTTTTGTTCATCAACACTGGTGAAAGAAAGTTGGTGTACTTCATCGGTTTAATATAATTGTTGCATCTTTATGGTAAAATACAACAAAGTAATGTTACTGGAGCAAACTCGAAGCTCGCATCAGTTGAAAAATATTCATATATCAGTTTGAAAAGAGGTTCGAAAGAGGTTCAAAGTCAAAAGCTTATACAAAGCATCCGGTTTGTTTAATAAATTGTTTGTCGTTCGAAATTTTGATTAAATGTCTTAACTGGATATTTTTTCATGGAACTTGAATTGGTCGATATGATGGCTGGTGTAGTTCAAGATTTTGGAACGCATCAGTTTAGTTACTGTTAAAGAGTTGGATGCAGGTACTTTTCAAAACAAAGTATACTTCGACCAGAATGAAAAGCCATAAATGTTTTTGGTTTCATCATATTTTTTAATGAAGAAAGTGAAAGAAAACTTTTGTACCCAACTGTAAGTAGCGTTCTATTTTATCTATAAAAAGGCAATTGAAAATGCATAAGTGGATCAACTTGTATAAGTAAATTAAGAATACTTAATGAAATAATGAATTAATATATCTTAAAAAAAATAACAATAAACAATCAGACTCAGCCTTAGTCTCAGCTTGAGCCTCAGCCTTAGACTACTTGACTAAAGTTGTGCAGATTATAATTTTTTTTTTCTAGCCTATAATAGTTGGCATGGTATTAACATTTTTGTTTCGTTCTGCAACAACAAAATGATAGGCACGGATATCACTATTTTGTGTTATTTGTTTTGTTTTCTTGTTTTTTTTTCTAAATGTGCATGATAAAAATAATAAGTTCATAATTAGGTATAATTTTACAATTATGGATGTTTTATTAAAATTAAACATTTAATACGAATTATATATATTTTATAAAGCTTAAATGTACAATCATATGCGAGTGCTACTCACATGGCCGGAACGGAAAGACATAATAACAAAACCAAACAATTTCCCGACCATTTCCATTAGTATTATGGCTACGACGATGACGATGACGACGCGACGGCCATGGGATGGCCATCATTGGGAATGAGGATGATGAGGATTCCAAGAAACTTAATCTGGCATGAAGCAATTTTGTGAAATTTCACACCCCATGCCATTATGGTGCAAGTGTGGATGTATATATAGATGGTGAATGGTGATGATGAAGACATTAAAAAGTCAATGATGCAGATTTTTTAAGTGTTGATGTATTCGACGTGTAACTATACCTCTATTACTGTTACTATAAGAATAAACCGCGGCCGCCGAGTGAAATCATAGGAGCGGAACCTTAAGGAGTTCCTTGTTAATGAATGTATATTTAAACTAATAATGATGTATGTATTGTATACTTAGGGCTTAAAATAAAGAGAATAATATATAATTATTTAAAGGTGCGATCGTTATTAGTTGCAGTTTATTTAAGTTCAACAATTTTTATTATAAATTTATATTCACTAGCTGCAATTGGATAGTGTTAAGTGTGCAAAGCGTGCGAGAATCTCATGTGATCAGAAATTACCCTTCTGAATAATAAAAGTGTTTTAGATGAAAACATGAAAATTCACAATTATTTAAAATTGCTCTAAGCTATGTATGAGTGTGTACGAGTGTAGTATGAAAAGAACAACTTGAATATTTCATCAAAAAAAAAGAAGAGTTTCTGGCATATCCCATTTTTATAATTTTCGAATTTTTCAATTAAGAAGTTTAAACCTTATTTTCATAGCCAAATTTCAAGGTATGTATGTCACAAAAAATTAATTGCAATGTAACAAATTGTCAAGAAAATAGGTTTTTGTATAATTTTCGGTATCGAGTTAAAAACGCAAAGAATAAAACAAATAAAAGAAAGCACAAAATTTCGTAGTGCAGAAATTTTTCGAATTATGAAGTTTTTGTATATGAATTTTTTACCACTCTACAAGTTTAGAGTTTTCGAAAATATTCGAAATTTTAGAATGGTGGGCAATGCGACATTCACGCCAGTGTTTAAGACTTGTGGATTGAGCTCATCAAAAATATTTCTTCAATGAAAACCAAAAACATTTCTTTAATTAAGTGAAAACTTAGTTAACTATGGACTTTCAAAAATACAACATTTTAGAAATATTTTAGAACATTGGTACGATCTCCAAACTGTCGACTGTTGTTCTTTCCTTTATTTTAGGGGAATTAACATGTAATCATATTAAAATTGTCATAAAAAAGCACGTGGAAGACAGTTACAAAAAGAAACGTACTAGAAACAAGAAAACCATACTCTTTTTCAAAATAAAAAAGTACGTATACGCACCCGTTTACCTTTGTAATACAGTTCAAATATAAGAGCTAAAAGACAATAATTTCTGTATTATTTGAGCTTGAATACCAGGAAATATAACAATTTGAAAACTAAGGAACGCAGAAAGCATTCCACTTGAGAATACAGCTTTAAACAGATTCTGAAGAAGGTTGAGAGTATATCAGTTGTTTGAGTAAAAGCGTTTAAAAATTAGGGATTCCTTCAAGATCTTCTTCATATTTATAAGACCGGCACTTAATTTTCGGAATGTTTTCTTCCGAATCACCTCCTCGAATATTTAAAAAAACTATAAGACATTAACAATACAGCCGTCCATTTGGTAAACAAATTTCTATGTAAAAACAAATTCCAATAGAATATTCCCTCCCCAAATATCTGTCAACTTATTTATAGCATATTTTCTAATAATATTGAATACTAGCTAATAATTTTTTTTTATCGATACAATTTTAGCTTTTACGAGATTTATGCATAAATTGCATTCAATCTAGCTCGTGTCTTTCCCCCACATCGAATCCAGTAAAATGAAGAGAACAAATCGAATTTATTTTTATTGGCGTACATATTTTAGCCAACCCAACCTCCGGCCCCCATCTCCAAGTTATCAGATCAGGGATATCAGTTGACTTTTTGCAATGAATATATTTTCCTATATTTTATAGCTGATTCGATATTAGCCTGCGTAGCATAGCGTTCTTAGGTATGTTTATATTTCTTTAGCCCCGCACGTTTTTGAATGAAACATCTCGAGTATCTCTACTTGATTTTACGATGCAGTCGACAAAATTTATTCCAAAAAAAAAAAGAAGAAAATACATAAACCTAAAAAAGTCAATGAGCTGAACATCAAAAATGATTTTACTTGTTTTATTTTTACGATATAAAACATCAGGAGATGGTGAAGAAGATACGCATCTGATATAAAAAAGTACGTATAGGTATTTTATCGCAATGAATTAATTCTTGGACTTTGATTTTCATAAACGTTTTCTTCGAAATCTCTTTGTTTCGAAAACTTTTCCAAAATGTGGGCAAAAGGAAATTAATTTCCTCGGAATGTCAAACTTCAAAGTTTAATCCGATAGACTGGACATACATTTGTTTGTATGTAGGAGAGAGTCCTTTGAATTTTTCATTTTCTTCAATTTCTGATTGCATGAAGTAACATTCCAGAAGATCAAAAAAAAAAAAGGAATGAATAGGAAAAAGATACAACCTACACAAACGTACGCACACCGACACTCGGAGCTAAGATAATTCAGGATGAGGTAAAAATTGACATCCCCATTTTTTATGTGCAATTCAAGCAGCAAATAAACAGGACGACCATCTCAGGGCAAGAAGGGTATTCTATACACATCACATCACATCAGCCATACCTACATACATTCGACACTCGTATAGTATCTATGCATGTACATTGTACATATGTATATACGCACTCGTAAAAAACACCTCCTTTCTGGCATCGGGAATTGAATGACAGTTTGACAGGAGTCGGGGTGGTATATTACTACTATAGATACTTACACCATGAATGCGGAAAGTCTAAGTAGATATTGCTCGGGCTCGGCTGAGGCGACGAGATAAGCAAAAAAGGACGAAAGGTGCCGCACGGATGATGCTGATGATTTGGATAGATACGAAGATACTTTCATCTTATTTCATTCTCTTCTCTTTATTTTGTACGAAACGAAAAAAAAAAGGAATTTCTTTGGTTTTTTCTTTTTTACTTATTTTGTAGCTTTTTTTTATTCTCTTCCTGGCATACATCCCGCGCGGCGCACTAACTCTCTATCCATACATACCTATATATATAAATATGGGGAGATCCTTTTCAAAATGGGATAAAGCACTTGACATGTGATGGGGGTGTCGAATTTTATGTCCGTCATCGTATGAATAAAAAAGTTATGCGTTTTACAGGTCCTTGATGTGTGACGGCGCGGGGCGGGCGGGCGGTGACGGCAGGAGAAAGCGGGAATAGATTCTGCACATAGTCACACCACCACCGCACCGGCCCACACCAACACACAGTTGATTGGATTAAACTTGTTTGCATTTTTATCTTCCAGAGGTTTATGGCCAAATGCTTGTTCTTAAAAAAAAATGTGAAAGAAAAAGGGAAGAAGAACGAATAATGGTGAAAGTGGCGCGTGTTGCGTCTTTCCCTCCCTCCACCTCTGCCTCTGGAAACGCATCACATTCACTCACTCACATTATCTTATAACAAGAGTCCTTTTTTTGTTTCTCTTTCGTGTCTCTTCATTTTTTTTTTGTTTTTTTTTTTTTTTAGGAGGAGATTATGTTTATTAGTGGAAATGCTTGGTGGCAGAGCTGAAAGTTGTAAATCCCAAAGCTGCTTAAATAATTTATATGTATAGAATGTTTTATGCGTTTGATCCTTGGAAGATATGTGTGTAGTATATAAGTACAAAGATATGTAAAAATGAAAAAAAGAAACACGGGAAAACTAAACATAAAAAGTGGAGGAATATGTGAATATTCCGGGTATGGAGAGGAATGCATACCATTAGTTTTATGGGCAATGGCAATAGTCAATGAATTTAATGGATAATCTTTTGGAGGAATAATTGATTAGCGAGAAATACTAAAAATCTACTAAAATACATATCTATGCTTGTGTGTATATATAGATATTGAATTGAATTGCTTTGGCGGAGATTGATAAGGTTGTGAACCTTGGCCTTTTCGAAATTGTGGAGTTTTTACATAAAATCAAATATTTTTATAACTTGCCTCATCACGTTCTCGGAGAGAATCGAAAATTTACTAGTTTTTTTTTTTTAATAAATTGACCAAGATATAAACAAGTATAACGTTGATGTACATATATAACCAGAGAAAAAATGGTTTTCGAAGACGTCGAAAACACTGGGATGAAAAACTACTACACAACCAGAGGCTTTTATAGAGTTCAATATTGGCCTACTTTTCATTGATACTTGTCTCGTAATCTATGATGGGATATTTCAAAACTATAGGTTTAGGATGTTGGCTTGGACATCCATCCATTGGCCTAATAATCTAATGTCAGCATTGAGAATTTTTTTGTACCTCATTCCCTTGAGAACTTTAATTTTCTAGAACTCTAGTACACTTAGGACTAGTTTTTGACTGGTTAGTTAACTCTGAGGTTAGTTAATCCTGATCCCAAAGTTAACTCTTGAATCAGTTTTTCAGTGAAGAGTTTTCAACTATAGAAGTTGAATTTCTCCTTCAGGCTGTTGAAAGAAGGAAAAAACAATAGAGTCCAAACAAACGGATCGGATGTCCACGGAACAAAAATATTTCAATAAAATATCTTCACGTCACTATTATTGTTTGCAAAACATTTATTTTTCAATCTGTCAAAATATTTTTTAGTCCCAGAGTTAACTCACATAATATCCAGGGTTAAGTTCGAGACTAAATTGAATGATGAGTTAAACCAGAGTAAACTCTTTTGAGGATGATTTCGAACTGAAAAACTGGCCCTTAGGGGCTAATCAAATTCTTTGTTTGACAACCCTAGTCTAAGACAACCCTACCTAAGAAACTTTATTTTTTGAGTTTAAAACTTGATTTTGTATTGTAAATGCCAATCGGATTAAGAAAATGAAAAACTCTGGTTCTTGGGGAAAATTTTTGAATTCTAAAACAATTGTTAGTTGAATTTGGTCTTAAGTATTTATAACATTATACATACATACATTCATATGTACATATGTATATAAGTAAATAAATTCACTTTGTCGAAGTCATGTTTAAAAAAAAATCATATATTTGTCTTAACCGAATTTTAAATACTAACTTCGGTCCCTATGAATTTGGAACTATAAATTTTAGCATATTTTTGTCACCGATATAAGATCTAAGATTCTAAGACTTTGTTCTCGGAAAATGTATTTATGAAAAGGACTACAAAATGTATGCCCTCAAATTTTGTTTTATACCTCTTTTCGTCTCAGCAAATAAGGTTAATTTTTTAACTTGAAATAATCAAACTTATTGCGAAGTTCAACTATCAATTAATAATTGAAATTTATCAACCAAATTAAATGAATGTCAATATTGTTGATACACTGTGATTTTTTGATCTATTATGAATAAAAATCGATATTGTGAAAAACGACCTTCATCTACTTTCCTTTTAGCTATTTTAATTTATGTATCAATTTCAGTTCGTGCTAGGAACGAAAAACTGTTATGCAGATTGGTTCAGTTAATAGAAAAGATCGAAAAACTTCATCCTTCGATAGCCGGAGTAGAGTTCTGGAAATCATAAGTTAGTAATTACACGGTCAACGTAATGGGTCAACGCGTTAACTCTCTGACGTCAAAATGACGTCAATATCTGTCCCAAGAGTGTCACGTCGTGTAATCATCAACGAAAAATACAGTCAACGCGTTGACGAATACATTGACGCTCGCTTTAACACACATTTTTGAGTCAACGCGTTGACTCTTTTTTGTGACCGTGTAATATCTCAGTCAATGCTATTAGGACGCGTTGACCCATTTCTGTGACGGAGGGTCATCGCAATGACTGTGTCCTAACGTTGACAGGGCAGAATTTCATACCGGGTCAACGCGTCATTGAAATTTTTTATTTGTATAGTTGACTGATAAATAATTTATTTTAATAATTTTAAAAATATTGTTTTTTCTTGTCCAATTTTGAGCTTAAAATAACCTTCCTTTCTAAAATATTATAATAAGTACCATGGGTGAAAAAGTAGAGACTGGCAGTAACAAAAAAGCAAATAAAGAAACAAGAAAACAAATATGAAAGGATAAAGAAGAACTGTGTAACCTTGGGCTCATCGTACGGTCGGAAATATCTGTCCTGTCAAAAATTGTTACCAACTGACCATAATGAAAAGTGTGACTATCATTGATAAAAAATAAAATTAGTTAAAAAATTTGTTTGTTTTCTTTGCACTGAAATATGTTTTATACATACATATTTATGTACATACATATGTATGTCAATGTGTATTCGCATCTCTCTTATTTTTCCGAATTCTGAAAAATTAATTTTATAATACAAGAATGTATGACACACGTTGACTCAAATACACATTATTTTTTCAAATCGTGTGATTGTCGATGTTTTGCGAGTCAATACAGCATTGGAAAAGCATTGACCGAAGGGTGTCATTCGTGTGATAGTCAACGTTTAATACAATGACTCTGTGAACTTTGACGGTGCGTTGACTGACAAAATTTTGATTTTTCGGTGACGTCAGAGAGTCAACGCGTTGACCGTCTATTACTAGCTATACAATTAGACGAAATAAGGATGAATGTTTTACTATTTATTTATTGAACATAACAATAAAAAAATTAAAAAAAGTTTTCTGGCTTTGTAAGTGAGTTTGAAACTGACTATCAGAGTTGTTTTTTATGTACGGTTTGGAATGTTTTTAAAATTGTGAAATTGGCTGTAAGTTTTAGATAACAAAATACTCATCAACTTCATTTTTACAGTATTATTAATATTCTAAAGTTAGAAGCAGAAATGGTATAAAATATCAGTTTAACCAAATCAATTCATGGCTATTTTTTAAACAAAGGTAATATTTAAAATTTCTATTTTTGCAAACCAAGAATTTGGAGGCTTTAGAAACTTTTCGTCGCTTTTCTGGTAAAGTTGCACAAGCCGATATTCAACGAATTTCAAAAGAGTCTTTTAAAGTTTTTAAAAACTATGATAACAAAGATTTTAGTGAAAATTGACAACTTTGCTTTTTTAGAATGCGAAAACGAAAAGAAGAAAAGTGTCAATTACACAGGAACAGTCTTTTCTATTCTTTTTTCACACAAACTTAATTTCTTGACTTGGAGTAACAATTTTTTGGCTATGTGATGAAACTAAATATAGTAAGGACTAAGGAGTTCTCAAACAACACTCTTCAATTTTCTTCTCAAAATATTTTTTTATTGTTGAAAACGGCTCCAGAAATTCCAGCAATTTTGAATGAAAAATTTCCATCAAAAATGTCTATTAAGTTTTATAAAAAAAATATCTTTTGGTTTATTTTGTTTTTCTGCACAATCTAAATCTGCCGTATCTCGTAGCTGACTCATTTAATTTCAATATCAAACTTTTTTCAACTATGTATTGTATATATTTTATCAAGTTAAGTAATTTGAAATTAAATGTAGAATAATGTTTTGGATCGGAATTTTATTTGTAAGACTTTGAATGTCACTCAAACTACAAAAATGAAGAACTTTCAATCGACAAAAATTAAAAAAAAAAATTGTGTTAACACTTTAGAATGCTTTACAAAAAATCCCAAAAACTCAAGCTGAAATTATTATTTATACTTTCAAGCAATTCACTTGACTAAACTAATTGTTTAAATTTTAGTTATAAAACAATCTTTAGATCAGTGTCTTGAATGTCAAGTTAAAGAATTGTGTAGCTCAAAAATAATCCAAAATTTAGAAATAATCCAAGTTATCCAAAGTCAGGTGTGATGTATTATTTATTTATCCAAATTTTATATCCATTTCTTGTAAAAGAATTAATATCCAAAAAGTGTTAGAAAAACGATCCATACGCTTATAGAAATGAAACTGTGACCGAACACGACTTTTCCGCTCGATGTCGTTTGTGTCAACTCTCGACCGTTGTCGATTGTCGAATGAACTAAATTCAGAATTTAATAGAATATTTAAATTAGAAGGTAGGTATGGAAATTTGCTTTCCATTTTTCCAGTGAAATTTTAAAATTTGAATATGCGCACATTTCATGGAGACGGTTTTTCTCGTTGAGTTGATTTCTCATAGAAAATTTTTAAGCCCTATTCATTTTTCCGATATAGGAATAAGGAAAAGGGGAAATATTTAAATCTTAAAAAACACAAAATGGGAAGGGTTAACATTAGACTTCAACCCTTTTGCCTCTAAATGGGGTTGATAACTGGAAAGTCGAGCAATGTCGAATATAACAACCCTTTGAACAAAAAAGAGAAGAGAGGGGATGATTGTTCCAATTTTACCCTTTAGAACTCTTTAACTTTCGTTAAAAATCTGTTCCTTTCGTAAGCAAAAGACATAAAAAAAACGTTTTATACCATCTGTCATTTTGACATTTCCTTACACAATCTACACCTGCGTACATTGAATTCAAATAAATTTAGTTTCTTCTTTTTTGTTTGTTTCTGTGTACAACTTTTAAAACATCAGCATCATCATCATCGATTACGAAAAATTAAAATTATTCTGACGAATTTCGTAAAAAAAAATAACACAATTCAACTTGGATAATTTATTGCACCTTCAAGTCTCCTCGATACATCACATTAGCTGTTTTTATATACACTTCAGCAATCCCATATCTTTCTTAAGGAACTTGCCTGATGGCTAAACAAGGGCATTTTTACGTTTTATCTTAAAAAAAAAATGGAGAAACTAAAAAATAAATTAATAAAACAGAATTCAAATGCATAAATTGACAAATTAAATTCAAGAATCACTAAATATAATTAAAAACCTTTATTTACAATCAACACACTACACTATGGCCATCTGTCTGTCGTAATAATAAATTAGTTTTGTTCTGTTCGACAGTTGGTTAATGCAAAATTGTTTTTTTTGGTGTAAAATATCGAATGAAAAACTTAATAAAAAATAAGGAGCCCAACAATGTTTTAAGAAATTGATCTTATTTTAAAATTATAAACGTTAGTAGAAATCCTTAAATCAAATACTTTAGAGTGTTTGAAACACTCATTTTTCGTATTATGTGACTACCAAATTATTCTGCATTAATCATTGTTTTTATAAATTTTGAATAATATAATATTACCAAACAGTTTTGAAAATGTTTACATTCGTTAAACTTCTTTCTTAGAATTTTAAAAATAATAAAAACGGATATCAAGAAAGTTTTGAATTTTTTTTTTGAAATTTGTATAGCCAAAGGCCCTGATAGCTAGTGTTTAATCCTACAATTATTGATTTTGTATTTTAATATGTTTCAATAAAATTTAATAATACATAATAATAATTTTTTGGAAAATGGGTGCATTGTGGTATTTTAAGAACTTAATATTATTCGATATTTGTTTGAGGGTCATTTGTTGTAATAGGTTTAAAAGGCCTATTTTTAAAATTTTTAAAGGGACCCAGGCCGTGGTGAGTTAGAATTATTGTTTAAGTTATAAATGCACTTGAAACGTGCTTTTTATTAAAACCATGTTTCCTCCATCATATTACTTGGTCGATTTACATCCAATTTATGTATAAGGCTCTACTCAGTACATTTCGACGAATGCAACTTTATAATCTGAAAATTTTAATTTTTGCATTTTTTGTTTTATTTAAAATTTTATTATTTTAAATTACTTACACAAAATTCAAAATTTTCAAAAATCCAATTTTCAAAAATTTATCGTAGTCCACTCAGATTAAAGCCCCCCCTCGGGTTTTTCAGACTAGCCTAGACAATCAGTTGATATCATGGAGGAAGTTTACATCCATTTTTTTAGGCGGGTGTCTTCATTCCTCTATAACTTTAATTCTACTTAATATTTTTAGTTTTTGAAATATGTACAAACAAATGAAAAATAAGGTCTTCAAACCCTTAATCGTTTTTCAAGATAAAAATAATTATGAATTTTGAACTAACTCAAAATTTTTGATTTCAAAAAAAGTTTGGCTTTACTGTGTCTTTGAGACTCATATTTTGGCTTGAACTGTAAATTAAAACTATTTTTTATACAATTCTGTAATTTTAGTCGGAAATTGTTCCCACAAACAATTAATTGAAGATTTTAATTTTAGCTTTTTAAAAGCCATAAATTAATTAATCACTAAATATTGTTTTCAAAAATACCTTCAGTCTTTGATAAATCGATGAAATTCGAACATTGGTTTTTGAAAATCTTTCAAAATAGTAAATAAGAAATTAAAAAAACGATACTCGAAAGAGCAACATTCGAAAAAATCTCTAAAACATTTTAAAATATTCTCGAAAATTCAATTTCAAGAAAAGCGAGATAAGGTCAAACACAGGATCTTTGTTCCAAAACTCCAAAACTTGGTGAAATCAAAATCCACATCTTTCCAAAAAGTAATTAAATCGTATGCCAATAATATTTTACTGATTTCTATAACTTACCCTATCAATTGCCGCTTATTTATATCACAATAAATAAAAAGTGCATGCAACTTAAATTAGCAGTGTGCTTTTAATGAGAGAGATACATCTCGTTAAAAATTTATTCGAATGCATCCAATTTAATCCTATACGAGTACGAAGGTGAAGCTTGGAGTTTTTTTCGCGGTCGTTTGATTACGAAAAAAAATATTAAAATGCATGCAAAAAACTTTAATTTAAACAAAAATTAAAAAAAAAAACTTAATTTTCTCATCAAATATGGTAAGAAGATGCGAAATGTCAATCAAGTTGCTGCCAAGAAAAAACAGTTCTGCTGAGTGTGTATGTGGCAGTCGCATTAGTCATTCATTACGATTTATCTGTCGTTTTCAAGACGGGCGCCCGCCTTTTGCAGGCCAGCCATACGTCGTAGTCGCGTCGCGTCACCTTCGTTATTGTGGAAGAAAAGAGCCCCGAGTTCAAGTTGAAGTTGCATTAAGTTTAAGTCTTTTGGTACTTTTTTCTTTTTACTTGAAAAAGTCTTGGCTTAAAGAGGGAGAATTGTGGTTAAATTAAAATCATTCATTAATACACATCGAGACTGAAGTCTATCAATCAAAAGGAGCCCCTGTTTTATGTGAATCTATGGATAAGATATTTTTGAACGATATGAAAGCGTTGAATCAAATTCATTTTTTCTTGAATGAGGATCACTATGGACTATAAACTTTTGTCTCTGAGACTTTACACGAGATGATATGATTTGAGAGTAAAGCTTTTCGAAATTCATCAATAAGTTCCCAAATCACTTAACACTAACACACTGACAATAAATAAAAAATCCTCAAAAATAAATAAAAAAACACTTCTTTTTTAATTATTTTAATTTTTCTGTGGTATTTTGCAGTTAATTGCTGTTGCGTTATATGACTTAACTTAAAACTCGTTTAAATTATTCATAGACAAAAATTCTATTTGATTGACTGTCAAACCAATTATAAAACTGCATTTTCTTATACCATATTTAAACAGTTCCAGTAATTGACTTAAATGCAAACGACATACTCAAGTGATGATCAACAGTGGCTTGGCTTTGAATTATTGTCGGTGACTGGGATCAAAAAAAAAAAAAATTTAATTCAAAATAACCATGAAAAAGCGTGACAAGTATTTTACATACCAAAGTGTTTTGCAATCTATAAGCAAAATAGCCACTGGCCGACTATAATTTTCAATGGAATGCTCTTTCGGTTAAGTTAGTGTCAAAGATAGACCAGATTTTTGTTGTGGATATTTTTTTATCTTTCGATATTAATGGACTTTTTGTGTAGAAATTTAAAATGTATTTAATAAGATGCAGATTATGCCAAATTTTTTTCTGAAAAACTTGGTATTTTAACAATCAAAGTCATTAAAGTCTAAGATCCATATTTTGTTCGGACTTTTTTTCTATGATACACCTTGGAAAGTAAATATTTTTATGATTCAGATTTTTTAATAATTTATATGATGACTATTCGCAAACTACAAATTTGTTATTCTGAAAAAAATGTGCTATGGGGCGTATGAGTATTTTTTTAAATTAAACATTTTCAACGATTGTCCTCAGAAGACTTTCTTATTTCCATTTAAATGTCTTATAAGAAAATATTACACTATAACAAATTAAGAATCTTAAGATTTAAAAAAAGAAATTTTTCGATATGACACATTCAGTGGATTGTCAAAACAAATTTGCATGAATTCAAAAATCAATAGTTATCGAAAAAAATGAAATTTGTTTTTTACTCACTACTCTTTTGTGGACCTTTCATGAGTCAATGTTAAAAATCACTTAAATTGCAAAAAAAAATTATAAAAACATGGATTTGACATAATCAGCCCTCTCGAGGTATTTGTCCGGAAAATTTAAGAAACGAAAGTAAATTCCGATCGGAACTCAGATTACTTTCGAGGTATCCGTTGCGGAATTAAATAAAATGAAGCAAACAATAGTGTTCTTTTTAATATTTTACTTAAAATTTTGTAGTTTAAATTTCCAAATAAATTCCGCCATGATTTTTCATCGGACAACTTCTGAAGAAATTCAACGCGTAGATGTCAAAAATGGTTGGTTCGTACGTTCGTACGTATGTATGTTCGTACGTTCGAGATACACTTTTTCGTTAACGATATCTCAGAAATGAATAAAGATATCGACTCGAATAAAATTGTATTCAATAGGTTATAACTTCGAATGATGCAGAAAGGACTTTTATAAAAATTGGTCAAGCGGTTTTTTCACTATAGGAGTTTAAACAAATGTGAAAATTTTAGCTGGTTGCAAATATCTCAGGAAGTGATGATGCTATTGACTTCAAATAAATTTTGTTGTGTAGATAACATTGTAATACAGGTTTGGTCTAAATTTGGAAATATTTCAATATACCTACTGTTATATTATATTATATATATATAAAAAGTAAAAACTAAAACAAAAAATTTTGGAGCGCAAATATACAATGAAGGAAAAATGATATCATCTTCAAAAGAAACTTTTTACTATAGAAAATGTTTGAAAAAAATCAATTGACAGTTTTTTTACAAAAATAAAAAAGTACAAGAATTTCTTAGAAAAGTTGGTAGAAAGTGTGTTTTGACTTGAATATCTCGAGAATGATCACCGATATTGACTTCAAACTTGTATAAGTTTATACGAAATACAATTATTAATATACGCTACAATTTTGACAAATATTGAATTGATGTTTTTTTTTCACGAAAAATAAAAAAACTAAAACCAAAATTTACAGAAAAGTGACTTCAAATGTATTTTATTTCCAACATAATGCATTTTGCAATAACTAAAAAATGATAAAATATTGACGAATATCCAAATGACATTCTTGTAAAATAAACACAAAATGGGAAGTTATATCAGTGTGGGTCGCACCCAGCATCTTTTTGTGATTTCATTTAGAAAATTATCAGACACAAGAAATTTCAATATTTGTCAAATAAAATGAATTCGAAGTCATAGAAATGTTCGCTCTCGAGATAGTCAAAACGAAAAACAATTTTAATCAATTTTTGTAGTTTTTATTCTTTTTAATTTATTGTTAATTGAATTTTCCAAAATTTCTCCGAAGTCAAAAACGTTATTTAAATTATAATAGTAACAAAATTGTAATGAAGTTGCTTTGCTATCATTTATCAATCATTTCATTGTGTTTTTGAGCATTTCAAATCTATTTTAGAAAATACATAACTGTCTGTTGAAATTATAAATTTACCAAATTTTAGTCAGTAGAATTATCTGCTCCTGAGATATTTGTGATCAACCAAAATATTCACTTTTTTTTAAATTGCTGTAGTTAAAAACAAAATTGATAATTTTTGTTAAAATGTAAAAAATATAAAAAAGAAAGTTTCGAACCGGAGTTATTTATGCCGTTGAAATTTCAAAGAATTTAGGCAACCCTAGCAGCAGTTACATAAAATCTGCAGAAATCATACCTTTCAATACTTGCATCATTTGTTTTTCAAAACGCAACATTAAAAATTAAATAAAAGGATTTAATGCTTATTTTGTTTCATAATAATTCTTTTTGCATTTTGTGAATTTAGAATTTAGTCCGACATATATTTAAATCTAAATGTAAAAATCAACTTCTGTTCGTTTGCCTCGCTAAAACTCAAGAACGGCTTAGCCGATTTGGCTGATTTTCGTTTTAAAATCCTTGTTGTAGTCGAGGGAAGGTTTAAATGTGAGAAAAATAGATTTTTTTAAGGAAGACATACAAAACACAACTTCATTTTCCCGTACAATCTGTTCTGCCTGCAAGGAAAAATATTTTTGATTGTCAAATTTACATATTTCAGTCACCTGTGGAACGTAACAATTATAAAGTTACCTGTCATTCTGTCACTTTTATACAGTTATTAAAAACTAAAACTTAACTGATGGTTTGTCAGTGCCTGAGATTTACTAGTCTTAAAATGACAAGGAAGAAAAAGACGAACTTCAACTCAAAACAATTCAAAAAATTTAACTATAGATAAATTTTTTTTTTGAAAGTTCCAAGAGTAATGAAAAATTTGATATGTTCGTGAAGTGTCGACCAATCTAACAGCCAGACGTGCTGTTAGAATTCAATTAGTCAGAAAATATTTTCCAAACACAGAAGCATCGTCTTACCTACAATAACCTCTTTAAAAAAAGAAAATTACCATATCAAAAAATTAAGTAATAACTAGCTTCTTAAACTTCGTGAGGTTAATAAAAATCAAAGTACAATCAAATACTCTCATTAACTTAAATCGCTGCCGGCTATAATGCAAAGAAACCATCAAATTTTTGCACTCCTCATTTCAGTTTCTACTTGGCTTCTAATGTTAGTAATTTTCATTCCAAAGCAAAAAAACAGTATATTTTCAAACTGTTAAACCATTAACGTCTATAATTTATTTAAGTGGACTTAAATAGGTAGGTACATATTTAGATCTTGAGTCTGAAATTAAATTTAAATACACTAATTTTTTGTGCAGTTTAAAAGAAGGTGCGAAAAAAAGGCGGAGAGTATTAATCAAATCAAATTTATATCACGCGAACAATACTAATCGATTTCTGAAATTGGGCAGCGGAACTCCGAATCTTTAAGAAAATATAAATATACAGCCAAACAATGACCAATATCATTCCCACAAGCCGATTGTGCATATAGTTACTGGCTTTCTATTTAGGGTCAATAGAGTAAGCGAAGACTCGTAAGTACTTAAGATTCCACAACTATCCAGTTCCACAGTATAAGCACAATGCACTCAAGACTCAACCCAACTCAGTCCAACAAAAAGAAGAATCACCAGCTCAACATTAAGTGATCTATGGATTGCCTCCTGTTCTGAACCTGGACCTGGACCCTTTGCGAATGCTGGTTGTTATGGCGCCAAAAGTGTGATTTATAGTAACACCATTTTTCTCGATAATTCCTCCTAAGTATATACATTTTTCCAAAGACATAGATAAACAGTTTCAATAAAAATCGAGGCTTCCACTGATGGGATTGCCTAGCACCTCCCTATCCCATCAAACCAAAGCCACAATGTAAGCCTAGCTTTGCCTGGCCAACATTATCGCATTGTAGCGCGGCTCTTCGAAGCCATGTTTATTCATTTTGCCTTTTTTGCTCCTTGTGAATTTGCAGTGCATGCATCAGCTCTACCTCCAGATGATGATGCAGTGGCAGCAGTGCATTGGCATTCACGTCCATATGGCAGTCACCACGATGCGATGTCATCATCATCGTTTATTATCGCATTCAAAGCTGGAATTCCCACTAGTTCCGTGTTGCACATGGCCATAATAATCGTCAGAGAAAAAGTTAGAAGCAAAGACAGTGAGAAGTAGAGGAGGATAGTTAAAGAGAAGAAGAAGAAGGAGAGAGATCTCCTGGAGATCTGTATTCGGACGACAATTCCTGGGCATAAATTCACGCTATATACCAATGATTCTGGGACATAAAAAACTAAACCAAACAACCTCCTCTAACATCCATCAGATTTATCCAGATTCGTATGCCAAGATGATGCAGACTCCACCATTGTCCGTCCAACCATCAGCAGCGCAGCGTTCAAGTCCAACAGCCATCATTATGTATTTATTAAATATTTAACATAATTCCGTAATCTGAATGCAAAGGCATCTCGCCATCACCGCATCAGTGGGCACCAAGCCGCACCACTACGGTACCGCTCGCTGGCCGCTCAGGATTGTCAATGGTATAGAAAAACTCTGAGAGCGCATAGAATTATTGCATTGGATTGTTTCCAGAAAAAAAAAGAAAAAAAAAACAGGGTGGCAATGCGGGCTACAAAATCTGATCCATTAAATATTTTTAGTATACATCAATTTTTTTAGTGCACATAACTGTGAAGCACTATGATAAGAATCAGAGTCAGAGCCCCTAAGATTATCAACGAGAACTTTGTTGACGTTTTCTGCTATCTTTTGTTCCTTTCACTCAAAAGGATACTTACTGGGGTAAAAGAGAAAACAAGCAAAACTTTTCTTCAGTTCATTTCTTTACTTCATTTTGCATAAAAAGAAAAAAAGGACTCTGGTCACCCTGTCAATGACTTTACACGATGCTCCTGTGCCTTATTTTCATTACGTACAAACAAACGTAAGTATTTGCTGGTTGTGGCCAGAGCGGCCCAGCACAGCGGCTTGCTGACCAGTTTCCTATACAACATTTTCTTGTGTCGCTGTGTTGTTGAATTTTGCATTTTTCCATATGCAATGCATTTAACGTTTTATTTTTTTGCGCGCGTCAACGATGTCGTTGATTTCCATTTGATAAATGTTTTTATTAATTTATTGATTGTGAACGATGCAATGACGGACGGACGAATGACGATACGACGACAACGACAACGACTGGACAGCTGAGAGTTGAACCAAATGATGGACTATTTCGCATGAGCAAAACAAGATGAACATAACTACACTTTACTGAGTATTCTGCATCATCGCATCGGATGCATCAGCATCCATCCAGCCAGCGCAGAGTAGCTCAGCTCAACTCAGGTCTCCCTGGGGAACCAATAACCACATCACGAGAATCTAGAGATATATTAGATTTTAATGGAAATCAGATGTTGTAAATATTTTTAATGAGCTTAAAAAAAAAAAAACTGAGTTGATTTTAAGTAGTTAGACTCGTTTGAATGTTAAATAAATTATTTCAACTTTTTTTCTGTTTGTTTTAAATATGTATATTATTGTTTTTATATATGAATGCTATACATTGTTATCTCTTGTGTGTGTTGGTGATAAATGCGGATCGATCTTTTAATGATTTCTAACTCAAACTACAGACGTACAAAAAGAGCAGTTTAAAAAATGACAATCTATTGAGATATTCCATAAGTTTAACAGAATAAGACAGGGATGTTTGCATCAAGAGTTGCAGAGTCTTTTGAACCCATCATAATAATGACAACTACAGGTTGAAATGGTGCAACGAAAGTAATATATTCGACTTGCTTTCTCCAAGTTATTGAAGAAGTGTCAAAATTGAATAAAACTTTAGAAAAAGATCAACTGTTTGTTTTTTTCAGAATTCGAACAAGGTGCATTTCTTCCAGTAGCTGTTGAATGCGCATCATGAAGTGCAAGTGATAGGGCAAGAAGACGACCCAGTTCTATATGCCATCCAGAACTGATCCAGTTCTTCCACCAAGTACTGAAAAGATTGATCCAGCTAAAAGGAAGCCAAAGAACAGTGTCACTAGTTCTGGTGAATTAAGAGCAGAACTCTTCAAGCTTAGGTCTGGATTGGAAGCACGCATCATATGGTTGATAAAGTGTAAATGATGGAAATCATGATCGGTGATTGGTCTATCTACTCCATTAGTCCCATCTTTAAAAAAGGGATCATATGACCTACATATAAGAACTTTCGATGCATATCGCTACTAGCTACTTCTTGCGTGATCGTCTTGAGACGTTCTTCTATTAAATTTGGTAAGTGTTGGAATTCTTCAAGAGCAAAAATGTACCTCTTCCGAACTTTTTTAAACACTTAAATGATCTTTACAATGATGTTGCTGAGTAAGAGGAAAAAGGATAGGAAAGAAGACGTCTGGCATTGAGTATAAACTGAAGGAAATAGAAACAAAAAAACACTGACAGAAATGGGCTTAAGCTTCTAGAGCACCATTTCATAAATTTAGAAATAGACTTTATAGACCGCTCCTAAATTGTTTTTCTGTAGAACTTCACGGTGTGGCAACAGTGAAATTTTGACAAAATGTCTCTATAACAACAAGTTCGAATTGTTAAAGATCCTATCGGCATCGGAGTCAAAACTTGCTGAACTTATGACACTTTATTCGACATTCGAAGAATTCGGCTAAAAATTACCATAGAAAACCGCTACTTTTTCTAAGCTCTGATTAGAGAAACTTTTGATGAAGACCGTACCATCTCCCGTTTAAGGACCAAGAAAAAAAAATTGCTCGAGATGGTAGAGGATGAAAGGCTTGCTTTTTTTTTGGACAGAGACCATATATACATTTCTGTTGGTGCCATTGAAAGTTTTGTTTTATTTGGTGTTTTTTTAGCTGTGTTTTTTTCACTGCTGGCTATAGCACAGCAATAGTTCACTGTAAACAACAATAATTTGATTGCTGAAGCCATCAAAAATAATGGCAATTGTGATGGCGATATAAGTAAAGTGAGTTTGATCGTTTTAGTCACTTGAATGTTGCACTAGATAACTATACATATATGTACATCAGTGAATAAAACACAACTTAAGTTACATAGAAATTCTTTAATTCTATTTATTGTAATCAAAAAACTTCAATAGCAACATTTTAAAAGTTTAAATAATATTTGCAAAACCCAAAGAACCATTGAGTCAAATTTTATGGAATCAACGGTTTTGTTAAGAAATCAAAAAAATATATATAAAAAAAAAATAAGATTTAAATTACAGTATTTAACGACTATAAAAGTTTTCGTTTATAATGGAAAGCATTAAACTTAAGCGTCAAAAGAACCCACACATTAAAATTTTTAAAACTTGAGTCGATCGCAAATAACTCAAATGTATGTATGTGTTCATTGGATTTTTGGATTGGTACACATAATTAACTGCATTATACGACTGCATAATTACTCATTCCTATATAAAGCCGCTACTTGCTGCCGCCACCACTGTTCGCGTCGTCGTCGTCTGCTAAATGGAAATATCAGCGGTATCCTTTCACTGTTCCAAAGAAATCGAATTTAATTTTAATAATTATAGATACGCATGATCAAGATATCGCCAAAGCGCATTTGGCCTAAATTGGCCATTTGCCATACCCCAATACTTACAGACATATACACTACACATATAAAAATACAAACAAGAACCAAGGCGACGACGAATGCGACGACGGTACGAAGCAACGGACGTAGGAATGTGGATGCTCGAAGCTCATGCTCGTGACGACATCATGGTGCCGAAACAACAGTAGCAATTTTAGAACCTTAAGCCTTGGCCAGGGGCGTCTATATTTGAACTTGATCATTCAGGGCCGGGTTAAGTTTAAATCAGAGGGCCAAAACTTATTCAATTTTTTACACGCATCCTCAAATCAAAATCTTAACTTTTCAATTTTTAACTTTCTACAAAAATCAACTAGTAACGTTCTACAGAATTTCCCCATTTGACAGACGTCAAAGTTTTCATATTTAAAAGACACAAAATCTTGAAAAGTGGGTGATTACCACGCCTTTTAAATCGGAATTAGAACATTTTTCATTTTTTCTTTTCGTGCAAAATTTCATGATTCTACTATACCGGGGAGTACTTCAAAAATTTGACAGTAAGTGAGTGAGTCACCATGTCATTTTTTGCGATTATTAAGGGCGTATCTCAGAAATCACTTGTGCTATAAAGTTCAGATTTTTTTTAGAGTTACAGAGGTGTTGAAAAAGGGTGTAGTGCCGAAGCTTTTTTAAACACAGTCATTTGACAGAAAAGTTTATTGAGCCTAGGCCCCTCAAATCGAACTCCAGCTATGACTTATACTCTAGATCAGAACAATACACAAATCCCAGATCCAATCCTGGTGGAGCCGTAACTGACTAACTTACATACATACATATGACGTATTCCTTTAAGTCGACATTCAGCTTCGTCATCTTCATCCCAGTCGTCATCTTCCTTTCGTCGTCGTCGTCGTCATCATCGTCTTCGCGGACGCCTTTGCGGTCTTGTTGAAATTAAGTCGGTAGTGGCGGCGGCGGCGTTCGGGCGGCGACTATGGTTTGGTTCGATTCGGTGGCAATGATGATGTTTGCCTGATGATGGCTGATGGGCTCCTTAGATCTTGTCTTAAGGAGGATGCTTGGAATTTTCTCACATTTTCTCATGGTCGTCGTCGTTATGAAGAATAATTAAATTCACCTAATTGTCACTTGTAATTATCCATTTACTATCGCGAGTATAAATTCATATAATATACACACAAGCATAAAATGTGAATGTATAATTATTGTTTTTATAGGTGAAGAGAGGTGAGGTTATAAGACTGCTGGTATTGAACAACAGAGTTGTTGAATATTTATATACGTATGTAGGTACGTACACATATGAATATGCGGATCGCAATCGTATAATGGCATTTTGTTTAATTACAATTTTTATAATGGCGACCTAAGTAGTTCGACAAAAAAAAAAAAAATGGCAATTCGATTGAAGTCATGGAGACGACAATAAAAATCAAAGTTGCAGTTTTTTTTTTTTTTTTTTTTTTTGATTATGATGAAATAATTTTTATATGAATTCCGGGATATGGGGAAAAATACAAATAAATAAAAGCGTGTGTAGAAAAAAAAATGCACTTTTGATCGTAAATTACTTGACGTATGCATGCTGTTTTTATATTGACAGTTGGAATGCAATTGACTGATTTATATCCAATATAGCTGTATTGAATTTTTATTATTTTATTAGTAATTATGTTAGTTAATTAGAATTGAAAAAAAAAATACCCCAACCTAATCTAGAGTTGTGATAAATTGTTAGAAAATATGAGATTGAAACTATAAAAGCCACATTTAACAATTTATTGAGACATAAAACTAAAACGGATATACATAACATAAATTATATTAAACATTACATAATTCAGACTCATATAGTGTGTGTTGTCTTTAAAAGAATTTATTGATTACTTTAAAGAAAAATAGTTCCGTTTACTGGAATTCCTGGATAGAACTAGGACGGCTTTCGAAAATCAAGTTCATTGTAACCATCATTATTGTCTTTTGGTTCCCAAGTTGTGTGGATATTTTGCATATGAAGAATTAAAACAAGAAATTAATTTTAATTTAAAATTTTACAACTTTTAAAAAAGTAAATTTTTTCACAACTTATTTAATTTTTGTTGGCAGTATTTCTATTTTGTCTGCATTTTAATTGGGTTTGTATATACAATTAATTGTCATTATAGGTAAAAATGAAGTGAAGTGGTGATTATAACTCTATTTTATATTTACTTAAGATTAAACTCAACTATGAAGTATACAGCAACTAAAGTGTCAATTGCATAAGTGTAAACGCAGAGCAATAAATTTTGACAGTAATATCGTTGAGGGTGACAATGAGCTAATTCAAAAATCAAATGTCAAAGTGACACTGACAGTGTGTATTTTGTATTCAATTTTATACTGCCATGTTTCTTTTAAATTCTTGGAAACCACAAATAAATTGTTTCAAAGAAGGCAAAGACAAATTATTGTAAGTAATTGTATTTCCATTTTGTGAATTGTTAATACAAATTTGGTATTTTAAGGTTAAGTATTTTATATTTATTTATTTTATTAACTGGCGTAAGTTTAAGATTACTTAGTGGCTGCAGGGATTGTATGTCATCAAAAGCCTTTTGTATTGTTTAATATTATTTGTTCGTTTGCCAGGAATAAGGACGACAATTAAAGCACGAAATGAAGGTATTGATATAGTTTGGATGAATTAGCATTAGGGACAGATTGTCACTTTCAACCGGTTTCTTGTAGATGATCATTAATCATATGGCAAAATCAATCTTGGTCAAAATCCAGATGGTTCGTTTAGATAGTTTATAAGCCATCTTTAAGCCGAAAAAGTAGCCTAGATAAAACTAGCTATGCATCATCAGTATAACGTTAGAGTTCACTGACTTATGGTCAGAGGGAATCATTGGTCTATATTTCTTCAAAAGTGTAGCCGGCCATAATCTATAATTCTATTATACTATACTAATATATAAAGAGGTAAAGTTTCTAACTTTATTTAGAAATCGGAAATACTGATCCGATTATAAACATTCTTTCACTAACAGAATATTCAGGAGTGATATAGGCTATATTATTTTATTATGGTTCAACAAAAAATTTAGTGGAAAATAAATGTATATGCAAATCAAGTTAGCGAAAAGAGGGTAAAATGTGGTGCTTAGGGGACATTCTCGAGCATACTTTTAGGCGCGACACAATAAACTATCCTCAAGAATTTTTAAATTCTTTGAACCCTTCTGGCCTGCCTCCTCACTAGCTCTTGCTGAAAGTCGGGATTCCCATCATGTTACTAAGAAATTTAAGCCCTCCAAATTTGTGTAATGGCTTGAGACTGTTAATAATTATACTTGGTGAGCTCATTATCTCGTGTCGGTCGTGGGCCTCTAAGATCATGCGATTTAACACCGCTGTATACTATTTTTTGTGGGGTTATGTAAAGTCGCTTCTCTACGCAGATAAGCCCGATACTATTGACGCCTTGGAAGATTGCTGGAAAAAGTGGTCGAAAATTGGGCCTTTCGTCTGGAATTTATTCGAGCCAGTCGTGGTGACTACTTGCCCGAAATTATTTTTGAAACATAATGGCAAATCCTTATCTTTATTTCCAAAATAATTCTTGGCCATAACATTAAATTATTTGCGTTTTATTTCTTCTTGAAAATCACACGTTTAAAAGGACAAAACTCCTTTCACATACAAAACATTAAAGGTCTTACAATGGATTCCTGAGGGACACAGGTAAATTTAGATATGAAAGGAATAACTAAAAATAGGTTATTATGATAAATTATAAGGTTTTCGTTATTTTAGACAGTAAACTGCTTAAAATGTATTTAATTAATGAAAGAATTTGATGAAAAATTGGGTCGATAGAAAAACAACTTGTTAAGAATTTATCATTTATTGATCATCCAGATTTGTAACTTTGAACTTGAAATATTTTCTATTTAAATTTCAGCTTTTAAAATAACTGTATAATTTCTTCCAAATTATTTGGAGATTTGTTTTATCTTTTAATAAATTAGATAAACTTGTATGTATTCAGGCACAGCTAGTTATAATATCACTTTTTGTAACAAAGTGGTCCTAATCTCAATACATTTTATTTCAATTTTTAACCTTACATTTTGAAAGTAATTTAAGTATTTCTATTTAATAGGCTGGCTGTGTTCTAAAATTATAGAATACATTTTACTTATGTATATTAATATGTAATAGTTTTGAAGCGGAAATATAGTCATTAGATTGAGCAGCAGGTTCCCAGAGGTTTGCTGCATTTTTATCATTTCAAGAACAGTCAATTAAAAGCAAGTAGTAGAGTAAGATAACAGGAATATAACGACGGCACTGTTTCAAGACTTAAAAGTTTATAAATCCGAACAAACGTTAATTCATATTCTAAAAATCAAAGAAATATTGGTAATTCCTTAAAATGCTTTATTCGCCATCTTAAATTCAAGATTCTTAGTGGAATTTTTGAAAACATTTTTTACAATGAAATACATATTTTTATTTTTACACTGACTGATACTCCAATTTTTTTTTAATGGCTCCAATACTTCGGAAAAGTTTTAATATTCTGGATATGAAATTTTCAGAACTTGTTCACATTTAGTAAGAAAGAAGTTAACAATGCTTTTCAATTGAATTCGCCAATACTTTTATCTCAATTTTCTTCCTCAAAATTATTTCTTAATTTTTTTTCGTTTTTGAAAATCATATGGAATACTGAAATTTGAAAAGTTGAATGATTTTTAATTTGAATGGCGCAAAATTTTAAACGATTTAGAAAATTGTTAAGCCCATTTTTAGCAATTTGCTAATCTAAAAAGATGGTTTTGCTAATTTTAAACGATTTAAACATTTTACTATCTCTTAACATATTGCTAAAGTTAAAATCCCGAAAATCCTACTTTAACTTTTAGCAATTTGCTAAATCCATATGGTATCTGTCATTATCTTAGAAAAAATTCTTCCCAATTTTACTTTAAAATGTTGATTCGAGTGTTTTTCATAATTTGAGAACAAAAAATTGTTTTTAATCAATAAAATGTTATCGGAAGACGAAAATTTCGAAATATTTGAAGTCTTTGTCCAGAAAAATATTTTTTTTTGAACAAATCTACATCAGGGCCCTATTCCACAAAAAACTTATCAACTTTTCACTTTGCACTTTGCGAATCGATTTTTTTTGGCAAAGTGATAAGTGTTTCTGTTCCACAATATTCTTTGCAAATTTTACTTTGCAGACTTTGCAGTTAATGCAAAGTATTTGCATTGTCCTGCAAAGTGAAAGTGCAAAGTGTTCCACAAAGCATTTAATCATCTTTGCACTTTTGTCTCATCACTTTTCACTTTGCATTGTACTTTGCAAAATCAAAATTGAAAAAAGAGGCTGGGTGCGACCCGCACTTATAACTTCCGATTTTGTATTTATTGTACAAAAATGTCAATTCGATATTCGTCAATATTTTATCATTTTTTAGTTATTGACAAATGCATTATGTTAAAAATAAAATACATTTGATGTCAATAGCATTCTTATTGTGATGATATTTAAGCCGAAAAACAATTTTTGACACTTTTCGGTAAATTTCAGTTTTTGGTTTTTTATTTAAAAATAAAAACTGTAAAAAAGTACCATATGTTCAAAATTCTACTATGCAAAAATAAAATAAATTTGAAGTTAAAATGATTGATCACTCTGGACATTATTCAAGACAAGAACCTACCTTTGACATTTTTTGGTAAATGTTTGGTTAAGTTTTTTTTTTTTGTAAAACAACTGTCAATTCGATATTTGTCAAAATTGTAGCATATATTATTAATTTTGTATTTTGTTTAAACATAAATAAATTTGAAGTCAATATCGGTGCTCATTCTCGAGATATTCAAGTCAAAATACATTTTATACTAAATTTTGGTATGGTAGAATTTTTTTACTTTTTTATTTAAAAAAAAATTTCAATTGATTTTTTCCCAAAAAATTACTAAATGTCAAAGACGTCATTTCACATAAAAGAAAATTATTTTGAACATAATACCATTTTGCCTTCATTGTTTATTTGTGTCATAAAAGGATTTTGTTTTGAGAACATTAATTATGTAAGTATTGTGCTTCAATTCGATTTAAACGAAAAATTAATACGGTCTTTATAATTTCTTATTACACTCGCGTCTTCAACATCGTCAAATAAAAACTCACGTCTTAACATCTTGAGAGCTTCACTGGTAAAGTCAATAACCATTTGCAAAGCGAACATTTTATTTGCAAATTTTTGATAAACTTATCAAAATTCGCTTTGCAAAAATAGAGTTGTTAGTTTTTGTGGAACGAAACAGCATAATTTTTGCAAAGTCTTTGCAAATTACACTTATCATTTGCAAAGTGCAAAGTGAAAAGTTGATAAGTTGTTTTGTGGAATAGGGCCCAGGATGATGGAACACGAGAATAAACCCTTAAGTATGCTTGCTTTGCTAATTCTCAAGAGCTTGTCACTTTTTGGACATGTTCGGATGCCCGTTTTTTAATAAAAAGGAGTTAGCAATTTACTAGTTAGCAAAACGAAAAAAAGGGTTTCAAATTTTGGAGTCGTTAGTAAATTGTTAAATATTTAGCAAATTGCTAGTTAGTAAAATGTTAAGTCCCTAACAATAGGTTGTTTAAAATTTGCGCCAATGTTTTATAATTTAATAGTATCAAAATTTGTATTTATTGAAAAATTTCAACAGTTCCTTTTTTATAAACTTGTATCTTCCACATTTTAAAAATTTAAGATTGTTTCGTTTTTAGAAGATGATGTTCATTCATACTTATACAATGTTTCATGCAACTTAATTCTTAATTTAACTCTTTTTTTAAATATCTTTTTTTCTTCATTTTTATAAGATATCTTAAAACTGCCATCATCTACCAATTATATCACTATGCGTTCATCATCATTAGTTACGCACGCGCTTCTCTAATTTTAACTTTCTGAAATACGCAATTCAACACCTTGGTTATAGATAAGTATACAGATGTATTCAAACCTTCGTTAAATGAAGGCGAAGTTTACATCGGCAGAGCATTATCGCGATTTGTTTTCTTACAAAAAAATTAAAATAAAAAAATATATAATGCATTTGCGGTTTGTGGCCTAGAGCTGTTTTTTTAGTATTCTCCTCTCTGCTAACAAACTCCCTTTGTGGTTATAATTCGTGCACGCATCTTTTCACACCATCATTATTGCTACATTGCTACTGGTCGTCTATATCGGGTTATTGCCATCTGCAAAAATATAACCAACTAAGGTACACATAAGTGTTACAATACACTAAAAAATTTTAAGACTTAAAATTAAAAGAAACTAAACTAAATATTCTCCTTCAAAATGTTTGAAATGTCAAAATGACGTTTGGAATTATCAAAATGTGAAGTGTCATCTACAAAATATTCTCCTTCAAAATGTTTGAAATGTCAAAATGACGTTTGGAATTATCAAAATGTGAAGTGTCATCTACAAAATGAAACCTGGAAGTTGACATTTTCATGTTTCGCAACATAAAATCGTTTGTCATTCTTAAAGGTTATGCAGCGAGAATGTTCTTCTACCAAAATGTGCTATTTCGAAATCCTAAATCTGTCTCTATAATTTAAATTTTAACATATAATTTGTATTTCAAATTGAAGTGATGATTTTTCTGATAAATATCAAGAAAAATGAATGGACACATTTTAAACATACTCAATGTTAATTCAACATGTTTGTCTTTTTGTTTTAAATTTATACGATTTATTTTTCTAAGTGTATCCGTATTTCATGCTTCAGCGAAACACATCGATAGAAATAACTTTCATTAGGCTATCAACTTGTGTAATTAGTCTCTAGAAGTTGCGAATATTATAGTAGGTGCTAATTAGACAATTAATTTTCACTGTGTATTTCATTAAAAAGATTCATATCTCGATTTTATTTCGTCGTCGTCGCCGCCGTGCGTCGCTCATGACGCTTATATAATACGCATACGAATTACATGAGTATAATGTTTTCAACATTTTTGTTATTAATTGTTTTTTTACTTCTTTGAATTTAACATTATGTTTATATTTAATTATCTGTTAAAAAAAATAAAAGCTAATTGTTTTCGTGTGGGTGATGGTTAATGCGTTTTATGTAAATAACAATGAACTCGGTTTTGTGAAGCGTCAAAATTCAAGAAGCACGCAGATTTAACTCAAAATAAACTAGGGGACATTAAAATTTCTACTTAAAGTACATGAAATTTATGGCAAAGTTGACAAATACGAATACAAAACTGTTTCATAAAACACGTAAAATATTTGAAAAATAAATTGTTTCAAAATGTACGCCAATACTCTATAAATCGTCTGAACTCACCACTAACGCCACCTGTGTGTCAATATCAAGTTTAAACTTATTTATCAGCCCACAAAAAAGAATTTTTCGTAGATTTTTCTATGTGGTATAAAAAAACAACCACCACTCCAAGAACTACCACAAGTCCCCTTTTTTTAAAGCAGTTTTTTTTTTTGTTTTTTTATCCCAATCGTATATGCAAATATAAAACAAAGGGGTTGGAAAGGGTTGTTCTCTTGATATCAAAAAAGGGGTATGTTTTTTAACGAAACTGGAAGACTCTAGACTACAAACAAAAAAAGAAAGGGTTCAATGAGTTTTCGTGGAAGATTGTTTTTTAGTTTGAAGAACGTTTTCGAAGTGAAGAGTTTGTATAGTCTTCAAAAGTGCTTAGTTTTATTTAATAAAACCATTACATTGTTGAAATTTTGAATTAAAAAACATGCTTTTAACCATAATCAATTTTTTTAAATTGTTTCCTTGGAATTGGTATAAAATTATGACAATGAATTGCAATTTTCTTAAAAGTTGGACAATAGAAAATGGATAATCTTTTTTCGTAAGTGGAAACATTGATTAAAATATGTAGTGGTGTATTTAAAGTTAATGTTTAGTCAAGTGTGTGAAGTCAAAGTGAGATTTATTTAAAAAGTGTTTATTTTTATTCCAAATGGATAATTTAACTTTACCGACGCAAATACTTCACTGTTCATTTCAGACATTTTATACAAATAATCCTTAGAAGATTTTGACGTTTCAATGCTCAGAACTTGACGATGGACAGTGACAAGAAGATTTTCTTAAGAAAGATAAGTCAAACCAAGAAGCCTAAAAAGTTTAAAACATTACTGTTAAAGTCCATCTCAATGCTTTTGGTGTTTATTAAATATTTAATAATTTTTAAATGTCAAAATAACTCTGAAACTTTTCCTATAAAATTTTGTTGTTTTACACAGAAAAACAGTTTCTTCAAAAAAGTATGGATATCTCGTGTTTTCTATGAACAGTTCTTGCTAATTTTTACAATAAGTTAAGCCATGAAGGCAACGATCAAATCAATGGTACACTTAGGCGTATACGAACTTTTTTATAAAAAAAAAATTGTTGGGACACATTTTAAATTTAACATTGACAAATATTTGTGGCTTGTGTTTTGATCCTTTATGTATGTTTTTTATATTATTGTGTCAAGATATTAAATAGGTCAACAATTAAGTTTTTGTTGACAGATTTTCAGATTTTGTTTATCAAATCAGAATTTAAAAAATTGCAATTGACGTTCTCGTTGCCACCATATTTGGGCCTTTTCGAATATTTTGTTCTGTTCTTCTGTTTTTCATACACGAGTTTTGAAATTTGTTAGAATTTTTTTGATGGTAACAAAGAACAAGAAGTTCATAGAGGTTAAAATTCTGAAATCGAGAAACAAATTCGTTTGTAGGATGGTGTTAACATTTTTCGAATTCCTATTCCTACTCATTTTTAGCTTAATTTTCTGTTCCAAGAAAAAAGCGTTAAGTAATCGTGCAATCACCGGAAATCATAAAGATTTTCTTCCCAAGTGGTACAGCTGGTAGCAATTGATTCACATCGATTCTCTTGTGACTGATTGAATTTAACAAAATGATAATAAATTAGTCACAATGACTGATTTGTTACCAAAAAATCTCGCTTTGTTACTAAATTCTTGTTGCAAAGTAGTTACAATACTGTAACATTGTTACTAAAAATATTGACAACATGCAAGTAATTTTGTGTTACTCAATTGAAACAAAAATTCAAAAATTTTTTTATTTAACTGTCACAAAAGATTAACAAAACTTATAATGGAAACTTTTTCAGTTTCCTCTTCACATAATGGTCTTTATTTTCAAAACGCTCGCAGTTATATCATAAAATATAAAATATTATAACCCCCTTATAATTCAAGTGGTTTCAATTCAGTAACATAAGATAAATGTAAGAAATGATAAAAATGAAACTAGTGGGCTACTATTCCTTGTTAAATACTTAAGTTCTGACTTGTAAAATGTGAGAATTTGTGACTTATTTGCTACTAAATTGTTACCTTGTTATATGTTACGTCAAGAATGGAAGTAACAAAGCAGTTGCAATTGAGTAACTTGTAAAGTAAATGTTAAAATCAGTAACAGTGAAACTGGAATCTTACTTTTTTGTTATAAATATTAACATTTTTAGTAGCAACACATTTGTGTTTATACCTACATATATATTTTGCTAATATTTTAGCTTTTTTTTAGCAAAATAGTCTTTCAGAACTATAGTGTTACCTTTATGTTACCCTTTTAGTAAAATTTTAAAAATGTCTAACAAAAAAAATAGCTATAACTGCAAATCACGTTTTCTATTTAAAAAATGTCAATTTTGGACTAAAAAAAAAGTAAGTTCCGACGAAAAATGAACTGCAAAAAAGAAACCCCTATCAAAAAGTTACTTTTTAGAAATGCATTTATAGATTAACTGAATTCATTCAGTAATGCGAGCTATAGATAATATTTCGATGGAAATAAGTTCCAGTTTTTATCTGATTCAGAGTCAATTTTCTACTAGGTCTTGAGTAAGCTGTTATGGTGTTTAAAAGGCTGAGTTCTTGTGAGCAACTGCCTGGGATTCTCTTGCATATTCTCTCGTATAGCTGCGATGTTAACGTACTGGTGTTAGTTTTCTCAAATTTGTCAAACACACTGCAAATAGTCGATTTCTTCAAAAGATTTGTCTTATGCGGGTAAAAATATTAATTAAAATCCATTAACACATCTCAAACAATTTAAAATTTAAACAAAATTTGATTTGTTTATTTTTTCTTTTTCAGATTTCAACATTAAATGATGAACGAGGAAAACAATTAAAAGTGACCTTAAAGATTATGTTTGTGACCATTATAATTCCAACAACACATTTTCATGCATTTTATGAATTTAAATTACACAATTGTGACGGATATAAAAACCAACCCAAATACAAGTGATCTGATTGGAAATGCGTATCGTACATAATAAAATTACACATCACAAAACTAACATACAATTACTTATAATAATTCTTTTTTTCAAGCTGAAAATATTTTTCATAAACCTCGATCCGGATATGAATCGGCCTTAAGGCTGGGTGTCCCAGATCGGCAAACTCAAACTTCATGTAAATGACTTTATTTGTGTTAGTGCCCTTTTTTTGTCATGAATTTCATGGCATCGCCATATGTGGCCAGAGGAATTTTGTTCTTGTTTGTTACTCTCTCTCTACACTCTTTTTGAACAAGAATAGAGTCGAAAAAAACAAAATTTGTATCTTTATAAGATCAATAACACGCTAAAGTGGGAAAAGTAAAGAAAAAACAACAATAATAACCAAAAAAAAGGACAGTCTGTGCTGTAGATGTACGTTTCCTTTCCATTTCAGTATATTTTCTCGAAAACCGGTTCTGATCTCATTTGTATTGCAATTGTTTTTGTTTTTGCCAAAGAACAATAAATCCCCTCTCTATTGCCACAAAAAACATCAAGATCAAATATAAAAAACAAAACGATCATGACTTCTGCTACGTCATCAAAGTAAAGGGTGCAAGAAGTAGGTATATAAACCACACACAATATTGTTCTGCATACTTCCCACCACGCGAATTGGTCGAACACTTGCTCTAGTAAACTCATTGACAAAAAAAAATTGGTTTGCCCTTACATATTCCTCAAATTCCAATAACCGGTTTTTCTATTGCATTTTCTGTTCTTGATGCAAAAAGGAAGAAACAACCAGCAATATGTAAACCAACAACAAAAATATTTGGGAGCGGGTGGGCGAGGCTCATTTCTTTTCCAAATGAAAAACATTCTCTCGAAGCGCTAATTTCGCAGTGGAATTACTGGGAACTGAAACTTCTATGTGTGCGTGTAAAAAGGAAATTTCAAAGGGAAAAACACCAATTTAGACACTTTTTCAAAAATTTATTTAAAAAAAACCATCATCGCAATTAGAATTTTTGAATTGAAGAACAATAGAAAAAATACTGCAGAAAAATAAAAAAAATAAGAAAAATATGCACAAGCATTATTTTCTCTGGAAAGCTAATTGTTGTATGGGCTTTTTCAATGAACATTTAAAGGGTTAATAATTTTTTTTTCATAAAAGTCAATCCGTCACTCCCGAGGTAATTAATTAAGCTATTCAATAAAATAAAGAAAAAAAATATAGTTCAAAAGGCTAAAAAACTAATGAGGGATATTTAAAAGTCCTCAAAAATAAAACGTGTTTTGCGTTTTTTTTAGGTTTTTTTATTTTTTTAAACTTTAAAAGTGAATTATTTAAAAAAAATTTATTTATAATAAAAATATTTGAGACAGGCCTTACAATACTTTTTGTTTCGATAAAATATGTTGTACATTAAAGAAGTTATACCTGTTCAAACACGCCAAACTCATTGAAAATTGCATAAGATTGGACTAATTTTTTGCCCATAAAAAAATTAAATAAATTAAAGTCAATCCATCACTCCCTCAATTAACTTAATTTCTTTTGAAAACACCAAAAAAATTAAATACAAATCTTAGTTATACTAGAAATAAATGGTGCATTTTAAAGTACTATCAAAATAACGACAAAATTGTAGTTTGTTTCACTCTCAGAATTACTATATTATACATTTAAAAATTATAATGATGCAGTGTAGTAGCCCTATTTATTTAGAATGCATTAATTTTTATTTCAATCAATTAGCATTGGAAATGTAAAAGTTATCGCTTTATTTGTAACATTCCAGCCGTTTTTTTGGCTGGCCACCCAGCCTTAAGTTCCAAACCAGTAGCAATTCTTTCATCCCATCAGAATAATAAACAACAAAAAACACGGTAATTAGAATATTCATCTATCATGTGAAATGTCAAAAAAAAGAAGAAAATCATAGAATTTGAATCTCAGTTTGACAAGAAGTAAAGCGTCATGACCACGAACAGAACACTCTCACGGGTCTGGATTATACACGCACATCAAAAGAAAACATTCTCGAAAAGTCACCCAACATAAGATACAAAACAAAAGCAACAATTTCCGCAGACCGACTCAGCCGTAGGAACGTACGTGAAGTCTTAACGACATACGTCAGTCAGTCGGCATTCGAGTATACACTCTGTGACTATCAAACAGAGGTTTCTCTATAAGAACTCCATCTGTCCGATGAAAAATGATTCATTATTGAATTGAATCGTTGTCACCTTTTCATCTCAGAGCAGGGAACAACGAAAGTAGCCAGAGTCTCGTCGTAGCATCCACCACACCGTCTCATGAAACAGTCTGTCTCCCTGACGATAATTACCATCGAACTGGGGATTAAACTGTGAAACCGTCCAAATTCGGGCATCTCAAGTGTTGTTTACACGTCATTAAGCTGCACAGTCTGCCCATTTTTAAGGCTGCCCCAGCATACCGGAATGACATTATGACTGCTGCTGCTGCAGCCGCTGCATGTGCATTTTGTCCCCGTTTTTGGCACTTGACTATGTAGACAAAACAAAAAGAATAATATCGAGATACTGCTTTTATTGTGAATGCATCTACGAGATACTCGTATACAACACCGTACATCAAAAGATCCTTAAGTTTTTTAATTCTCTGAACAAAAAAAAAGAAAAAAAAAATGTAATTTGGATTCATTTATGCTAATGGCAACATTTTATGCCGAGAGACAACATGCAGTGGCGATGATATGGCGACCCCATTAAACTTGTTGCGTTTAATTATAAATCGAGTTTTAAGTTTTGTATCTATTGGATATACAATTGCTGATGGAGATTAAGATCTATAGGGTTGTTTATTTTTTATTTTTAACTTTTAACTTTTAATCATGAGAAATCACCTGACAGACGCAACGGACGCGACGCGACGCGACGGATGAGTGGCAGGGGCAGTGATATAGTGTAGCGAAAATGTTATGTTTAACATGGTTGCATCTGTGTTTATTCAACTTCAACATCAACATTCAACATTCAACGGCAGCAGGCTTGAAATCGTTGACGACGACGCTTTATACGCATGAATGTTAGTGCAATAATTGCTAATCACCTTATTTAGAATTTACATAGTACCGATATAAATATGTAGTAAATTTGTGTGAATAAAATGCATCAGGAGACATATCGTGGGAACTTTTTTACTTAAGATTTTTATCTCAAGGTGTGCTATTTTTTTCCCCTCTTCTCTTCTTATTTTTATTTCAAACACGAGTTTACGAATGTATAACTACATATTATAAGTTAGGGATTTTTAAATAAGCAATTGGAGATTTAATTAGCTAACTTCCTTTAAAGTTCTAAATGGATATGGATTTTTTTTTATTTTTTGATCAAGGATAGAAATAGAAATGTTGATTTTGTGCATTTTAGTTCACGCATTGCGAATATATTAATTTATTTCTATATTTGGATTTAATTGCAATACAAAATGCTTTCAAGTTTTATTATATTTTTTTTTTTTTCTGAATAGCAATTTAAACGAACATTTTATTGAGAGCCTTAACGTACCAACATTCACTTAAGACTCATTTATTATTCAAGATTGGTGTAAATAATTCTTGAAATTTTTTTAAAGCACCTGAGGGTTGTCCTAAATTAATGCAAGTTAATCTTTAAATTCATAACAAATTGAGATTTAGATTGGATTGTAATCAAAAGAAACAAAAAATACGTACCTACATCAACAGCATTTCAAAGATATGTAATTGAAATGGAAAAAAAAACTTTTCTTTAAATTTGCATGGGATTTTGAACATTTTTCATTTAAGAGAGAGATTTTAGTTTTAAGAAAGCTCTTGTCTCAAAAAAATTAAATTTTAATTTCCCCTTCTCAAATGCGAACTAAGAATTCCAAGATAGATAGTTTGTAAATTTCGGTATTTGAATTTGAATTCAAGTGAAATCAAGACTCAAAACTAGAAAAATAAAATATAACCCAAAACAATAAACATCGTTTTTGAAACATGTTTAACAATTTTATAGTAAAATTGATTCTCAATTCTCAAGAAAATTTATCTGCAGTAATTCTTTCACCTTCACTACTCCATATTTTTAATCAACGTCTGTAATTTTTCTTCGAAAACGGATTTAAAAACTGAACATTTCTAAAGAGCGATTTTATTTTACTGCAGAGTGATATTGGAAAAAAAAAATCACGAGAACTACAACTAACGAAAATAAGGAATGGATACAAGTTTCCTTTTGTATTTAACAATTGATATATAATAATACATAATATTTTCAAAAACTTCTAGTTTTTCAAAGTCATTTTACTGATGGTGTGGTTAGGAGCTCATATTTCAAAATGTAAAATTTATACTTCCGTAAAATCATTTTTTTACAATTTACTAAATAATGTGTTTAGCTATGAGTTAAGGACTTAACTTGAAAAAAATTTTTTAAGGTTAACTATAGGTTAAATAAATTTTACAGACATTAAATAACTACTCCAAAAATCTTGCTTTTATTCAGACAGAAGGCTGTAGTAAGCTTATGCATAATTTTACAGTAGTTACTGTTAAAAAAAAAAACGAATTACAAAACATTTAAAATATTAAAAATTCAGCGACTAATGTTGACAAACAAAAAGAGGCACAGCAGCTTTAATTTTTTAAAACCATTTCTGAAAACTTACTTTAAAATAATTAAACCTCCGACGACTACCAGCAGAACTGTTTCGAATAGAAACCAATGTGTTTTATGTTTTCTTTAATTAAGTTCGGGTTTCTTTAAAAATCCTTACATTAGATTTACATTTTGCCTCTCGATATATCGCAGGTGAAGGGTACCAAGTGTGTAACCCCATTGTATAATAAATTTACACATTAAAACGGTTTTTATAAATACATTTCACGGTTCTACATTATACTTTCACTCTGAAAGGAATTGAAATGGATTCAAAATTAATTCTAGTATTCTAAATTCCAATTTTATCGATATCGAATGAATCTTTGTTATACATTTCGATTTTGAAGATTTTAAAGCGATTTGAATTCGACTAGAGGTAGTCGGTGTGAAATTGTTGAGAGAAACAAAAATGTGTTTAAATGATATCAATTTTTTTAAATAATAATAATACTTTATATTTTTAATTTAGTAAAAAAAATTAGTTAATACTGTTCGTAGGAAAAAAAGTGTATTACCTTCATAAAGAAGCATAAAGATCGGCTGCAAGTTTCGTCAAAGGCGAGTTGATAATGAACTCACCAGTTTGTCTAACTGCTGAAAATGGTATTAGAATTCCAAATACATCAGAGTCTTTTCTAACGATCTTTAAAAGCTGCTGTAGTTATCTTTATCTCTAATTCAAGATGTGGAGCTACAGTTTTTAATATCTTTTGGAAAGCATCTTCCAATTGTACGAAAAAAAACCTAAAAATAGTAAATATTAAAACCAACATTTTTTATTTAAAGTCATGAAACCAATCGAAAGATAAAACTCTGAAAATGAAAATTATTCGACTAGTTTTTAAATTGAGATTTCGATTTTAGGAACTTAGCTGATAAGCAAATTATAAAATTTCTATTTGATGGATTCATGGTTCAATCTAACAGATGGCATTAAAATCCCATTTTCGAAAGATTTTGAGTTACACACTTGGCATCCGTCACTGACCTAATAGATCACTTGAAATAAAAACTTTTAAAGACCAGAAATAATAAAGATAAGTAAGATTTAGAAGTGTTAATTGTTTTCGATGCTTCAGTGTTTATTTTATGCTTCAGTGTTTATTTCCACACAAGATGGTCGATTACAAAAACGTTAGGTTCTCGAATATAACTTTTCTCACGAAGAGTACAATATTTTTTAAACACAAGTTACAAAAATTGATTTTATTGTTTATTATTGAATTCAGTTTTCTTGGATCCTTTTTTTTCTTGACAAAATTATTAAATTTAAGTTAACTTGAAAATACGCTTTGCAGTATTACAGCATTTTAGCAACGTTTTCTCAGTGTAAAAATTTTCATAAGTAAAATAAAATAAATTTCGAAAAAATGGATGTAAGATACAAAAACAACGAATGCTTAAGTTAAAACCTGTGAAGTTGCGAAACGAAGCTATGTAAATCTTTTGTATCACATTTGAAGCTACATATTTGGTTTGTGGAATTGATTAAGTGTTTCAGATCCAAATGAATTGTTTGTGTATGACAGACTTTGAAAAAAGTTTAGAGCCATATATTTTGTACTGAGACCTTTTTTGAAAAAAAAGAAACTATCTAAGCTCCGTTAAAAATGGAACGAAAACTTTAGTTGATTTAAAAGAAACAGAGAATGAGTGGAAGGCCTTTTTACTTGCTTAATTAAGGGTTTTCTAATAAGAGGTGTTATATTGAAAAGCCCGTTATTTCGGTAGATGTCACTTTTGAAGGTGTCATTTTTAGTTATTTTGTATTTTTGTCTTTGCTGATTGTGCCTTGAAATGCATGAAAATGATCCGAAATTACATTGAATAATCATCTTGACTGATGAAGTCCATTTCCACGCGCGGCTGGGTCATTGAAACTTACTTTTTGAAAAAGAGCCTAGGGCAATAGTTACGGTGAATGGAATTCGCCATATCGAGAGTTGATTTTTTTATGGCCGGGATTGGATAATTTTGATCTAGACAACGTTTACTTTCAAAAAAACGGCGCGCGCTGAGTGTCACACAAGTAACGAAAACATATCATTAACAGGAAAAGTTTCCAGACCATGTTATTCCTCAAAGGGATGATCATCACAATTGGTCACAGAGAGACACTTTGCGACTTCTTCCTTTGGGGTTACGTGAAGATCTACACTAAAAGTTTAGTGTCGATTCAAGACCTCAAAGACAGAATTTGTGAAGCTATTGTGGGCATCCGGCATACAACCAATTTACGACTTGGTGACATAACGACGTCATAAATATCGGATCATTTATCTTAAATAATGCCATTTTTCTTTGAATATCAAAATAACACCTCTAATTGGAAATAGATCTTCAAAAAAACTTAGAAAACTCCGAATTTTTTTTTAGTGAACAATCATTGGTTAAAAGCTAAATAAAAGATATTTCACAAATTATAAAACCAGCATGGATATGAGTTTAAGGTATGGTGGAGGGGCATTAAAAGCATCCGTAAGTAATTTACGAAAACAATGTTTTTTTTTTTTAACTGGAAAATCTACTTCGAGTGTAATTTTCCTAAAAAAAATTCCTAAAAAAAATTTGATTTTTAGATTAGATTTAGATTTATTTTCTTTTTTAAAATATCTTTGTTAGTGTTTACTTTAAATACTAAAAATCAATATCGTGTTAAACGGAATACACGATTTTTAGAAAGTTTCATGACAGCTCATATAAGAAAATTTAATTAACAATAACATTTATATGTAAACAACAAAACATCGTGCAAAATATGGAATTTTAAGTGTTTCAAAAATATCCATAAACAATATTTGTATTGTTCATTAATTATAAGTCCAAATTAAATACGACATCATCACCGTGAAAAATGTATAAAATTCATAAAACACAAAATCAATTTCAAACAGAGAAAGTTTGGTTAACATAACATTCAATGTTTTTTATTTCAATTTCATCTTTGAATAAATTGAGAAATAAAAAGTTAGATACACACTCGTATCTATGAAATCATAAATTTATACAAAATCTTTTCATTGAAAAAAAAAAAATAAAAAAAACATTGCGATACCCATTTTTCTGTATATAATAATCCTCTTATAATAAAAAACAACAACCTAGATACATTTCATTATAGGAAAAAAGAAAACTAAAAAAAAAATTCAACAACCAATCCGCATCAGCCAAAGCCACAACCAGAGCCATATAGCCAGAGCAGCTCTAAGTCAAATCCTCCATTGCAAATCAATGTCTGTTTAGCATTTTGTATTTTTATACAAATCCACAAATGAACACGAGGTAGCTACATGAGTTTTCCATGTTCATTTTTTGCGCTTCGATCAATTCAGTGTTCCCTCGCCCCCTGCCTGATGGAAGCCCACCAAAACCATGAATCGACTAAATCTCTAACCAATCCGCAGATAGCACAGCTCATAATAATTTCAACGTTTGTTTCGCGTTTATCTGACGGATCAGCGAATTTGTATTCATACTCCAAGTTGTTGGTCGTTCTTATTTTTTTTTTTTTTAGTTGAGATACCCTTCTATGGCTACAACGGATTGAATATGCAAAAATGTTGTCCAATCTGGTGTTGTGTCATGTGTGGTGTGGTGTAAGGTTAGAGGAGACCCAGATTTGTTGTTGTATCTCAACTCAACAAGATGTTGTATCTTTTAGCGACCGCAACGCGACTCTGACTCACAATATGCAATTGCTGTGTTGTGTATCTTGTATCTGATGAATGTGTAATGACTCGTGACAAGGCGGAGTTTCATTCCAACACACAACTGATGGTAATAATTTTGGATCTCTATATAGAAGTCTGAGTGGGGGGGATATGTTAATTAGAAAACTTGGATTTGGATATTGGGGCGTTGTGTATGACAAGATACACGACTTGTGATCAATTTCATTCAGATCGGATGATAATTCTGGAATTTTAATGCAGGAGGAGGGACAACATGTGGGAACATTTATCATATACTCATATGGAACTGGTGGGGCTTCTTGTGGTGATTTGCATGTCACTGACGGATTGTGAACCCATCAACCAAGGGCATCAATTTTTTATATGAATATTGGTTACCAAAGCACTTTCTAACTAATATTTTAACTTCAGTAAGATCTTCTAGAAAAGCAGAACATTATAGAAGTTAGGAGTGATTTAAAAAATTCACGAGACCAATTCGAGGCTAAGGTTTTGACAGAAAACTTCTGTGTAAATCATTTTTAAAAAGGCAAAATATAAATGCTGCAAAATAGCAAAGAAATCTTTCAAGCTTTAATGAAACTGTGACAGAAACTTTTTTAAAACTTAATGACATAAGTTTTCATAACACATCTTTTTGCAATCAGTATAAAATTTCCAGTTTCTTTAGTCCCTACTTTCATTAACAGAGACTTCGTTCCAGCCTAGGGTAATCTTCTATGTCTTACTACGATCTCACTTACACATATCTCAAGTTCACATAAATTATGATATACGAGGTGTTGTATCTATAAATTCTTGCGTATGATAGGTCATAAAGATACCTCGTATACCCAGCACATCGCATTTTCTGAAAAGTGTAAATAAAAACCATCAATCATAATTCAATGACCATACAAGTAGCATCCAAATAAATATTATTTTTAACTGCACGAATATTATATCGTAAAAATAAATATTATGCTCGTCTATGGAAACGCTGTATGTCAGTTGAATGTGCAACACAATTATAAATCTCTACAAAGTACGAGTAGATATACAACATTAATTCATCGATAATATCGATTACACTATTGGAATTTCCAATATGTCCAGTTCTTCCAACGACCGACGACGACGACGACGACTACGGACATTGTATTGCGTTGCATTGGTTCATTTGTTGTTGACTGTCAGTTAAGCCTTTATTATATTATAAAACCAGGCTTTATACAATTTATAAAGATTTATTGCATATCCATTTTATATTGACACAATATCGTATGCAACCACCTGCCCGATGGCTATCACTAAATTTTATAAATTGCAATTGTATCTAGATACTCATGTATATATACGAATATCCTCTTTGTATGGTTTGCATATTTGGTAAGATATTTTTACATTTGTTTTTTTAATTTTTTTATTTAATTTCTTTGGTGAAATATTTTTTTGAATTTTTTTTTTTCATCCCGCACGCATAGTACTCGTATAAGTTGTCAATTAAAATTTCTTAAATATTCTGTTGCGAGCATCGCATAATCGTTCTGGCTGATGGAGGTTAATTAAAATTGTTGTTACACATAGTTAAAAAGCAAAAGTGTTTAAAAGTTATTTTTGTGTAAGTATTAACTTTATAGAACATTAAAAAATAATTACTATTAAGAAGTTTGGAAAATTCAAAAATTCTTTTATAAGATTTTTGATTAATTTTGTTCTAATAATTTTTAAAAATTGTATCTCATAATTCACATAGCTAGAACGTGCATTCCAGAATAAGCTTACTTCTGCTAAGTTTGTATTTAAGCGATTTTAATGCCGAAAATCAAAAGTGGTACAGCACTTATTTTACTGAAATCAGATTTATTTGAACAACTTAAAAAAGAGACACTAGACTCATGAAAATTGTTTTAAATGTTACAGCAAATATTCAATGTTTAATACTTTACAAAAATATCGAGGAAAACTTTTAAATGATTATTATAAACACATACGAAGACACCAACTGCGATGCAGAGAAATGAAGGGACGTCCTTTTCTCAGACAAAAGGAAAATAGACCTAACAGCTCCAGATAAGCGTCCGTCGGCGAATCAACAGCATCCAAAACAAAGGATTTGCTCTATGCACTATAAAGGAAACAGTGGATTTTCCAAAGAGGGTCAATTATGGCTTGCGGAGGCATCAGCTATGAAGCTCGTCTAACCTGGCTGTCTTAGGTAAAGGTAGTGTGAACACCCAATTATACGTGGAAAACGTTTTGGAATACCATGTTATGTCTTTAGAATAACAAAGAACTCGCTGGTGTGCAGAGTTCTAAACAACACCCGGTTAAAGATAGAGAGGGAAACCTGCTGATATCGGATGAGGATCAACTTAGAAGGTGGAAGGAGCATTTTGCTCTAGTCCTAAACCATATTTTTGACAGTAACATGAAACTGACATCTCCTAAATTGTCCGATGCAAACAATTCCCGATTGCGCATCGCAACCCCCAGTAAGGAAGAAGTATGTACCGCCATCAAAGCACTTAAGAACAACAAAGCGGTAGGACTTGACGGCATTCCCGCTGAATTGCTACAAGCAGCACCAACAACATCAAGCGATCTGCTGCAACCGCTCATAGAGAAAGCGTGGGTCTCCGAATGCTTTCCCGAAGAATGGAAAAAGGGAATGATTGTCAAGCTGCCAAAAAAAGGAGACTTAATGAAGTGCGTAAACTGAAGGGGTATCAGCCTTTTGCCTGCAGTCGCCAAAATAGTAGCAAAGATTGTTTTAGATCGCATTAAAGAACACCTCGAAGCATCGCTCGACGCTGAACAACAGGGAGTTTATCTGGCTTGCTTTGCGGAGGAGGGGTATACCGGAGAAACTCATTGCTATTATTAAAGCGACTTATAATGGGTCCAAATGTCACGTCTTACACGGAGGCAGGTTGTCAGAAGAATTTGAAGTCCAAAGTGGGGTCAGACAGGGCTGCATACTATCAACAATCCTGTTTTTATTGGTAATGAGTATGTACAGCGAATGGCTCTGACAGGAAGCGGAGGAATAAGATGGACTCTGACAACTTAACTCAAACATCTTGATTACACTGACGATGTATGCATCTTACGGGTTTTCTGGCCTAATCGTATCTCCATCGAGGACCTACACAGACGAGCAGGTCAGGAACCCATAGACACCATTATACGAAGGCGCAAGTGGCAGTGGATTGGACACACACTTCGAAAAGGTAATGACGGTATTGCTGGCCAGGAAATGCAGTACAACCCAATTACACAAGAAGGAAGAAGAGTTGATAGACCGAGAAGCACCTGGAGAAGAACAGTCGAGGAGGAATCTGCGAGACTAGGAAAGAGATGGAGGGAGCTAAAATACATTGCTGGAAACCGCACACGATGGCGCGTAGGAGTTGTTGAGGCCCTACACCAACGGACCTCGTAGGTTTGAGGACCTAAGTAAGTTGGTAGTATGTTATGTCTTTCGTACCATTCTGTTAGTGCAAGGTTAAGGTTATTGCATGATAACTCACGCTACAATACAGCAAATTCTGTAATGAACTACCTTAAAGAGTTCGGGATTCCATTTTTGGCATGGACATAACGTATAGTTCAGATCTCAATCCTATCGAAAACATTTGATATAACCTCAAAAGACGTGTACAAGCGAGACAATATGCCCCTACCACGCTTTTCTGTTTTTCAAATGTTGCTTTCAACGTTACTTGTACTAAATATTTGCTGATATTGACGGGTTATTTAAATTTACAGAAATACGTAGTGGCCGGTTAAATGTGCCAATTTAATTTCTAACAAAAATATTAGACATAGTGCCAAATTTCGCTTCTTTGAAGCGGTTTTGGAAGCCATCATTTTGTATTCGGTTCAAGTGTGGGGTTACAAACAGTACAAAACGGTGGTCTTCCATATCCCATCCAACGCTCTGAACTATGTGGGTCATGCTGAAATCTGGATTATCACCTCTATTTATACGCACCCTTAAGCTAAATGTACGCTATATTCTTAAAACTCTCAGAATGTCTAATGAAAGACTTACAAAGATAGTAGTATACTGCATGAAATAAGGAAAAAAACAAGCCGGATGAATGAATGGGAATGCAAACGTTGATCACCGGTGTAGAGAAGGATATTTAATGGAAGCAACAAGTTTGGTTCATAGAACACTGTACAGCCGTGTAAACTATAATCTCATAGAGATGATTTACCAGTAATTTGTGAGCTTTGTAGAACATGCATGAGCGGGAGGATACCATACATTTTATAGATCGGTGTCCGTGTCCAGTCTTAGCTGAATCGAGATGATTCCACTTGGATGCCAATAGCCAGATAATGGCTCTCCTCAATGAGATGGATGATTAAAAATTATTTAATTACTGCAAAGCTGATTTAGGGTATCGACAAAGGTTAATAAATGAAGACGTTGTTTTTTAATTATTTAAATTTTAATACAAAAATTTTATATTATGTTCATTTTTGTCAATCGGCAGGCGACAAGGCACTGACTTTGTAAACTATTATGTAGAATTAAATAAAATAAAAATAATATTATATTTCAAACATTGTTTTATTTAAACTAAAAGACACTTAGCGCTTAATATAAATAACCCTGTATCCAATAGGGCTGGAAAAAACCATAAGACTTAAGATATGAAACATCAAGTTCAAATTAAAGTTCTCTTACTCACAAAATACTAATTTACAGCAAAACAAAACATAAAAAGAATTTTAAAACAAAAGAGCTGACATTCGAACTCGATTTTAAACATTCACATTTTATTCTAGGTATGAATATGGGTTTTCCTTATTCTAAATTTATAGTGTTTACCCATTTTCTGACGACCTATGTAATGAAGGAACAAGTATAACTGAAATATCGTTAGAACTTGAGTTTAGGTTTTTGGTATTGAATTTAAACTAAAAACGAGGTTGAATCATTCATAACTAATTAATTAGTTCTTTTGATGGTTTGTTTAACTTAACATATACAATATTTAATGTCTTAGAGATCTAAGTCAGTACAATTAGTTAAATTTAAGTATACCTTCCCTGCTGCAATAAGCTTTGGTGTCTCTTATATATTTAAAACTTTTTTTTATTTTTTTCAAGGAATGAAAAATGCTTGATACAAGAATGCAAACAAATTTGTGTTTAAAGCTATACAAGAAATTATGCCATTTTGATTGGAGAAATGAGATTTTCATCAAATTGTTGCGGAAATTCTAGTAAAATTGATCATTTGGCAAGAAATGAAAAAAAAAAAAATTATGTAAAACATGCAGAAATTTACATTCCTGTCATGTCAAACATTCAATTTAAAATACCATTGTAACAAACTTAAAAAAAACTTTAATTACCTTATGTCACAAGTAGATATTGTCTTCTTCTTCCTACTTCCTTGTGTAGTAGAATAATTTAAAGAATTTAAAGTGCGAGTATAAAAATAATATACGCAGGAATTATGTATAATAAAAGTATCTCTTTTGTTAACCGCGAAAGAAGATAAAATCTAATTAAATCTTCCGTTTTCCACAGGTTACGCCCATTTCGTGAGTTCAGTGCTAAAATAAAAATTAAAAAAAAAAAAACAAAACAAGACTCCGATGACGATGATGAGGCCAAAGCCGCCACCACCTCAACTATAGGTACTGCAAAAGATAAAGAGAACAGTTTATTCGCACTCGCACTTCTAATCGTAATTGAATAGACAATAATAATGGCACATTAAATAAATTTATATCTGCAGTTCTTTTTTCTGGATTACTAACTCGCGCACTCCCGCCCCATATAAATACATATATGTATGTAGACGGGATGAGTACTCGTATGTGCGTCGAAAAAACCTATTGTAATATCCTAGATTCATTGCCTTCTTAATTATTATCACGCATAATGTAAAATAATCAACTAAAAGAGTTGCGCAGTTTAAATAAAATGACTACATGAATTCATAAGTGATGATGCGCCCCAGTCTCCAGTCTTCAGTTGCAATTGCACCCAGAGCGGCTCGGCGGCGGCCCACAGACTACCTATACCATACTCTGTATTGGACTTGGTGTTTAGGCACAAGTGCACTTGCAACACGCATTAGGCATTACAAATGAGGCTTTAGCGTGTTCTTAAGCTAAAAAAAATGCACACTCCGTCTGCATAGTAGGTACTTCAACTCCTCACCTAGAGTGGGCAAAACTATGAAGAAAACTTTATTAAATTGCCCATAAATCAAAAATATTTTAAACTGCCCCGAGGGGGCTCGCTAGATATACCGATAAGCCCGCCACTGCCACCGCCCGGCCGGAACCACCGTCACCGCCGGGCCTCGAAAAGATATCCACTCTTTTATATATATACGGGAAGTGATTGCAGTGTGTTTATTATTTGGCAGTTGTTGGGTTTTTGTGTAGAATTGCAGTGCAGTTGCAGTTTGCAGTTTGCAGTTGCATTTGAACAAATGTACACCTTGGGGCAGTCTGTCATAAAAGTATTTGATTTGTGTTGTCAACTATTCAACTCTGAGACAACAGTAACAAATAAGAGAAACACTTCTTTACAAGCACATATAAGACTCTGCACAGCACACCAAAGAGTTCCCTTGAGACAATAAAATGTGTAATTCTATAATTAACGATATCTTTTTGTGTGTGTTTTGAGTCTGACATTTGTGATGTTAGAACAACAAACATGGCGAAAGCGCAGAGATTTATAGGCAAGCTTTTAGGATTAATATCATCTTCATTTCTTTAATATCAGTCATTTTATGTACATACGACATTGTTGATTTCGGTTCGTCAGAACTTCCGCATGGGGCGATTTAAGGATTAATAAATTTTCTTGATTCCATGATTAAGAAATCTAAAAACAATCAGTACGTTTCGTTGTTAAAAAATATCATGAGAAATTTAGGATCTCATTTTCTATCAGCATTCTGGAAAAGTTCCACCTTAGAATTTTAATTGAATCATTATCAAAACAAATTCAATAAAAGATGAAAATATGTAATTTGTTTTAATTTTAAAATGATGATAAAATGTAAAAAAAAAAGTGTGATCGCCCCCGGGTGGACTCGAACCACCAACCTTTCGGTTAACAGCCGAACGCGCTAACCGATTGCGCCACGGAGGCCATGTGAAGGATGCAAGAACATTTTCACCTGCCAGCTGTGATTTATTCTTTAAACTAAAATAATGAAAACTCTAGTAATTTTAGAAAAATTATGTTTGAGCAGTAGAACTCCGAGAACTAAACTAACACATTTTATAACCAAAAATTTTATGAATACTAGAGTTGTTAAAAAAGGAGTCTTCCTCTCTAAGTTGAGCCAAGCTGTTGTTAAGTTTAAATGATTATTTTGTCCTCAATTCTGGCAATTTAGCTTATTCTAAAGATGATTTTTCGAGCAAAGTTGACCTTTTTGATAATAAAGTTTAATCCCTTTTGGAAAACCCTTTATATTTTTTCAATATATTTAAAAAACTTGATGATTGTTGGTTACACGACTGATTCGTTACAAGAACGAAAAATTATTGTAAACCAATTTTGGCATTTTCTGTTAAAAACCGTTTTTAACCTTTAACGTTTTTGTAGGACTATATAGGTGGAGTCTCCACGGTGGAGACTATGAATGAATGAATATAATTTTGGGGTTTGTGTACTGCGACCTGAATGATATATTGTTCCCCCTGCTAGGACTGGTGTTTTTTCCTTTGGCGCATGAGTACTTCACACTGCCCTATATAGAATGTGGCCAGGTGTTTCTTAATGATTGTGACAAAACCTGCAAAGGGCGTTGTCTGCTAGGCTAAGGATATTTAAGTGCCTTTTTAAAGTGACCAGTGAGTATGCTTGTCACTATTCTTAGGTTATTCCTTCTTAATTAAATGTAGTCTGTGAAACGTTTTTGGCTGTAGTTACCAAGTAACATTTTTGCCTGCCTCATTTTAGGAAGTTCTTTGCAGATTTTAGCTTCCTCACCTTTTTAACTTCCCATAGGGAGTTATTGTAATCGGTCCGATTTGTCAAATTGAAATTTTTGACAAATCTGGACGTTTTATGGTTCCTAGAATCTAAATTCGTCATTTGTAGAGAGATGTCTGTGTGTGTGTGTGTACGTACGTTCGTACGTTCGTACGTTCGAGACCCTTTTTTCGTTAACGATATCTCGAGAATGAATAAAGGTATCGAATCGAATTAAATTTTGTTCGATAGGTTATAACTTCGAAAGATGCAGAAAGGACTTTTATAAAAATTTGTCGAACGGTTTTTTCACCATAGCAGTTTAAAAAAAAAGTGAAAATTTTAGTTTGTTGCAAATATCTCAAGAACTTATGATGCTATTGACTTGAAATAAATTTTATTGTGTAGATAACAATGTAATACAGCTTTGGTATAAATTTGGAAATAGTTCAACATACCTTTATTTTTTAAAAAAGTAAATACCAAAAAAAAATTTTTTGGAGTGCAAATATACAATGAAGGAAAAATGATATCATCTTCAAAATAATTTTTTACTATAGAAAATACTGTCCTTATCATGTGGTAAAATTTTCAAAAAAATTCAGTTGACACTTTTTTTACAAAAAATAAATAAGTACAAAAAATTCTACCAAAAGTTGGTAAAAAATGTTTTTTGACTTGGTTATCTCGAGAATGATCACCGATATTGACTTCATATTTATTTAAGTTTATACAAAATACAGCTATGAATATATGCTACAATTTTGACAAATGTCGAATTGATAGTTTTTTTACGAAAAATAAAAAACTAAAACCGAAATTTACAGAAAAGTGACAAAAATCGTTTTTCGACTTAAAAATCATCACAACAAGCAATAGACTTCAAATATATTGCATTTGTTAATACCTAAAAACAGGTAAAAGATTGACGAATATTAAATTGACAGTTTTGTACAATAAATACAAAATGGGAAGTTATCAGTGTGGGTCGCACCCAGCCTCTTTTTTGATTTTATTTATAGTCACATTTTCCCCTAATTCACAGTAAGGTTCTGGTCCTAAGAGTGGAGTTGAGGAACCTATCTTCCCTAAGGAGTCTGCCCCTTCATTTCTATTAACTTCTACATGTCCAGGTACCCAATAGAGTGTGAGAGTGTTTACCTTACCCAGTTTGTTCAGTGTGTCGATGCAGTCCAACACTGTTTTTGAACTAACAGTGTATGATGTTAGCGCTTTAAGTGCAGGTTGACTATCTGACATGATGGCTATGTTTTGGTAACGATAGCTTCTTTCGAGATTACGTTCAGCGCATTTCCCAATGGCATTTACTTCTGCCTGAAAAATACTTGTGGACTGTATCATTGGTATCGAAATTTTGGTTCTTTGCCCAGTCCCCTCGGACGTTCTCAACCCATTAGTATATCATCTAATGGTATTTGTATTTGTGTTGAAGTTGGTTCGCTTACCTACTCTTTTTTACAGCTTAAACTTTATTGAATAATTCTTTTTAAAGTTAAATATTTTGTGAATGCCATCTCTTGGGATGTCTATAAGGTGGAGACTAACAATTAATGAGATTTTTTCTTAAAAGTAAATGAGATACTGAAAATATTTAAACTGAAAATTGAAGATTTGCATAATCATCATAAATTTAAAAAACTGCTTTTTGAATTTAAATAGCCTCAAAAAACCTAATTTATGGTGTTTTTTTTCGAATTTTAAAAGAGATAGAGTGATTTTGAGGTTAAATTCTAACTCAGTCAAACATAAACCTTTGGAAAAGTATTTGATTGTCAGTTACAAAAAGTAGTGTTATGTTTTCACATCAAAAATCAAATAAATAAAAATAAGTGCGTATACGCCCAATGTACCATTTTTAATTTAATGACATGTTCGTGTCTAAAACTACTTTACTCTACTATTGTCTTAATTGACACACATCAAAAGAAAGGTGCTGTCAAACTCTACCTGCATCGGCAAACCAAACGTTCCCATGAGGTCAAGATCCAAAAATATTTCCGCCCAGCCTGTAAAATATTATATTTTTGACCATACTTCCAACCGAATCTATTAAGCGGCGATCTTTATTTTTTACTTTCTGAGGAAATTAAATTCAAAATATAAGACTGATGTTGAAATTCAAAATGTCACTTTTTCTATACCTTTCTATACTTGTCAATTTGCTGTCTTCCATATATTTGTGTTCATTTGATCTGGCTTACATGAACATGATGCGCACATAGACGCGTCTGACTTCTACCATTCTTTGAATAAATTTTAAAAGTCCTACAAGCATTTTCGCACTTCAAACATGCCACACCCACTTTACTTACTAAGTTAACAAGCTGCACAACAAACAGTCACATACATACAACACAATACACGACTCTATACTTATATCCTTGCATCCGCGATGCAACAATTGGATGTGGATATTGTCAAAGCCAAAGATTACGTTTCAAAAACCCCAAAGTCAATCTGATCCGATCCGATTCGATCCGATTGCCGGGGTCTTTCTCCCTCTCGCACAAAGATGGCAGCCGAACATTGTAAAATTATTCATTTCAATTGTCGGTGGCGATCAAAAGATCGATCCAATTGCAAAACACCAAAACCAAAGGAACGCCGATATCAAAGTGACATCGTTATTCTTGATGCCTTAGCAAATAAGGAATTGCTTGAATATTTTATGGTTACGGGCAACCGTACGCCGAGCGTACGCCAACGGGAACGGGACGGGACGTGTCACCTGTGTAAGATGTTAGGGTATACGGACAACGGGTGGGGTGGTCACAAGGATGACGAGCATGATCCTCACATCATGTGAACCAGTCACCTCGCATACATGCACGGCAGCGGCACGCATAAATGTGTGCCCAAAGCTGTTCGGCTTTTGGGCTGACAACAAAAGCGGTACAGCAGAGCAAACCGCGCTATTCGAATGTGAGGAGATTGTGTTGTACGAGTTCTATGATCGTGGTCCATGTCCATTGCTCAATGTTCAATGTGTTGCTTCCAGAATCAGAGGGATTCTCTCCTCCTGCGATGTCGTTGTTGGGTTGTCGTCTTCGGTTGTCACAAGATCAACTACGAGCAGAATATACACAAGGTAAAGGTACCTATTACTGGTTTTTTTTTTTGCTATGCCAGTGCCAAAGCGGCAGAAAGGCTCTGGATCGGGGATCGGGATTTGTGGCTGTTGGCCCAGAATTGCATCACGACAATAATCGCACAATTATAATAAAAATAATCACGAAGAATCTCGGCAAATAATGCGCTCCAAGCACACGTATGTATGTATGTATGTATAAGAAGAAGCATGATGCGATGCTTGCTCCAAGCTTAGGGGTCTCTTAGAATGATAGTGCGTCTCGTCGTCGTAGTTTTTGTCCTTGTGGTTGCTGTATCATCGCCAATAGCGTCCAGCAACATGCCCAGAGCCTAGCTCTGGCTCTGGATAATCCACAATTTTCCACGATTAACTGATTTTCATTTGATGGCCAAGTAATTGGTTATTCCAATTTCAATTCATGTCTGAAAATTTTTTTTTACAATTTTTTTCTAAGCGTTTAACAATGTTGCTCAGAAGTTAGTCAGATGTTATGGAAAAGTGTCTTTTTTTATTTTATACAGAAAATGGTCTTAAAATGTGAGGTAAGTCAATTTTTTTATTTTGCATTCATATATGTGCTCATAGTTTGTAATTAAGTGTTCATTGGTAAGTTTATAGTTGTTCTCTTTTGGATAATCCTTTTAATCAAAAATGCTCCTGGAAATAGAAAATTATTTTAGTTTTTCTATAAATTGTCACTCGTGTACGATTTTTTCACATTTATGTAATTTTTTTTTGGTTTTAAAAAAGTAACTCTGACTAACTAACTATTAATTTAGTTATTAAATTATGGTAACTTCTGTTATGGTACTATAGTCCTATAGTTTCTATTCACAAAATTAGGCAGATACAACTTCCAAAAAAAAACAATTTTTTTCTATATCGGATTCATCGTGAGGTTTGATTTTTAAAAAAGTTTTTTGACACATCTCTAGTCACTCCTATGAAATTGCTTTGTCATTTTGTCAATATTTTTTGGCAAGTCGTCATGGAAAAACTCACAGACAACAGAGTAAACGTTTCCAATTAGTTCAGCTGTATTACGAAAATCAGCGTTCTGTGAGAAATGTTTTTGGAACGATTCGACGAACTTAAAGTAAACAAGATTGACCAACTCAAAGCACTATTGCCAATACCTTGTAAAGCAAATTTGAGTCCCAGTTTAGATTAGTGATGATACATGGATCTGTTAGACCACATCCAGTACGTAGTGAAGAGACTATAGAAGCTAAGGCTTAAATTGTTCGCTAAGATTGTGACGAATTGAAGGGTCGTCATTGACAGCAGTTTGGTATGTTGTTGTAGTATTCCACATCTTGGCGTACATATTTTACGAGAGGGTCTCGGCTTAAAAGCGTACGAAATTAAACATATGAAAAAACTGAATGAAAATGAATCCTATTTCTGGCTCAACGGAATAGTTGATTAACAACCCGAATAGAATTATTAAATCCATTTCAAACAACGGTATACAGCGCGTGAAACACTGGATTTGTTAAGAAATAACTGTATGTAGTAAGCACTTAATTTCACGTTTTGCTACGGTGAACGCCTTGACCGTGCGATATCACACCCTTGGACTACTTTTTCTGGGGATATCTAAAGTCTCAAGTCCTTAGAAAGCCAGTTACAATTGCCGCTATGGAAGCCAACATTTCTCGTGTTATTCGCGAGATACCAGTCGTTATACTGAAATGACTTGCCCAAAATTGGACCTTCAAAATGGACCACGTCAAACGTATTTATGGTAGTCAACATTTACATGATATCATTATCACAAAACAGATGCCATGAATTGTTAACCAAAAATAGAACTTTTAAATTTACTTCTACTTTTTTTTACCAAATACTAGCGGCCCCGGCGAACTTCGCCTCGCCCCGATTTATAGCACAAAGTCAAGCTATTGAAAAATATTTTGTTGCTTTTTCTATTTCCCGTGCATTTTTGTTATAGTTTCTAGATGGCCCGGTGTGCTTCGTATCACTTATCCAAAAGAATTTAAAACTATCTCTTCCCTAAAGTGGGTGATGCTATTACCAACTCTTATGCACAGCGTTGTTATTTTTCAGATCTAAAAATTCGATCTTTAAAAAATTTACTTTAGTGTAATAGTTATTTGGAAAAAAAGCAAATACATGGATTAACCTTTAAATATATGTACATTGCCTGTTTGGAAAAAAGTGGAATTTTATATTACCAAATATAAATCAAACATCACAATGAATCACCCTTTATTTTAAACATAAGCAATTTATTATTTCTATTGACCATCTATGTATATATTTAAACTTTTGAATAGGATTTATTTTACAACCATACATTTTTGGCTAACTTTAAAAATCTTAAACATTTTGTGCAAATTAAAGGTTCATTTTTATTTAAGCTTTGGAATGACACTCCTTTTGGACCGAAAATTATAACCCGTTGAAGATTTATTTCATATAGCTGTTACTCGTCACACCATTTTTAGTTATTATGATCGCAATTAAGATTAAGTTTAATAAATATAGTTTGAAAAAAACTAAAAAACACGCTTTTAAAACCCATCATACTAAAAAAGCGGAAAATAATTTTTAATATAAGCTGAAAACAATAATGAACTAAAAATACAAGTGTTATTGTGAAAAAGCGTTGGGCGCATTGGCCATATTTTTTTTTCATATATCGAGCGCCCCACGCTTATTCACAATAACACTTGTATTTTTAGTTCATTATTGTTTTCAGCTTATATTAAAAATTATTTTCCGCTTTTTTAGTATGATGGGTTTTAAAAGCGTGTTTTTTAGTTTTTTTCAAACTATATTTATTTTTAACTTTTTAGTTTAACGTGCTTTAAAAGTGTGTTTTTTAGTTTTTTCAAACTATATTTATTTTGTGATTTAAGAAAACATTAAAACATTTCATTGACCCATTTAGTTGATTGAAATTGTAAATGAAATTGGAATTATTTATTTATTATTTAAAATCTCGTAATTTTAATTAAAAAGAAAGGTCACCCATATAGCTAGGATTTGATCCCACGACCCTTGACGCTCAAACTAAAACGTGACCGCGCTTTAACCAACTGAGCCACCGCGGCACTTAAAATGAGGGAGTCTATTAATATTTATAAGCGCATAATAAAATCAGGAAAAAGCAGGAGCTGTGGGATTAAAATATTTAATCCTGGTAATCCTGATAAGGATATTGAGATAAACTTATGAAATTATTGTTTTGCCACCGGTTCTTGATATGTGTACAAAATTTTATTAAAATCGGTTCGTGTAAAGTGGGTCAAAATCGAGTGTAAAGGTGTCGGTTACATACATACATACATACATACATACAAGTGAAGCTTGTAAATCCAAATTGATATTTAAAAAGTTGACCGAGTCTCTTGACCTTGGCCGGCTTACATAGGTTTAGGTATTTTTTTAGTTAAGTAGGGACAGTCGTGGTGGCACCAAAAAAAAAAAAAAAAAAAAAAAAAAAAAAAAAAAAAAAAAAAAAATTAAAAAAAATAAAAAAAAAAAAAAATAATAATAATAATAAAAAAAAAAAAAAAAAAAAAAAAAAAAAGCTTCCTGTGGCTGTTCTAGTTGTAAGTAGTTCTTAAGTAGTCTTAAGTAGTTGTAAATAAATAAGTAGTTATAATTAGTCTTAACTAGTTTAAATTAGTTTTAAATTAGTTTTAATTAGTTTTAAGTTAGCTTTACTTAGTATTATTTTAGTTTTACTTTAGCTTTATTTGTTTTATTTCTTTTTAGTTTTAAGTTTTTTAAAAAATATTTAAAACCCGATACAGAAACCAAGTTTTTGCAATTCTTCTTGGTGATAAAAAAGATATAGAAAATTAGATTTAAGTTAGTTCCTACGCCGAAAAGCATTAGCATTAAGATATTAGTTTAACTTAGAGCGTCCGCATAGGGCCAGTAAGTTAGTTGTAAGTTATTGATATATATGCTAGTTTTAAGAATTTTTGTCTAGCTCTAAGTATAGTTTTAAGATTGAAGTTAAATAAAAATGAATTAAAAAAAAAAAAAAAAAAACAAGTGAAGCTAATATAAGCGTGTTAAAAAACAAATAATATTAAAAAGTACATCAGAAGAACATACTATTTTTTTTTTTTTGATTTTGACAACTCGACGTATAGTTTAGTTGGCCGTGTGAAAAGAAGTCTTAATTAAAAGGCAAATCATTTGCAATCATTGGGATGCGAAGTATATGGACTGTTTGACCCACTGCTGGACAAGTCAAAACTATTGCAACGAAAGTCGGACCCCTTTACATAAATGTAGTAGATTTCTAAGTAAAAATATTAGGGCACCTATTTTTAAAAAATTAAGAAACTCTTGTGGGTAATGGACAGTATTTTCCTGATCCATTACATTATCAATAGATATGTAGGTAACGCCCGAAAATTTAGTAAAAATTAGGTCGTTAATTTCGCTTATTGCCGCCAAAATTGCCATTTGACGCATCCAGTGATAATCTTTAATTTTAATTTCGACGATATCAGGGTAAACTTTCGATATTAAATCGTCAATGGTAGTCACTCATTCTCATAAGTCGCGATAAATTTTAATTTTAGTAAAAAAGTAACTTTGAAGAAAAATATTTAGCATATAGGCTACTTTTTATGTCATTAAAATTTATTGTTCCCGTGGGATAGAATTTTTTTTTATTTTGTCCAGTCCCGACAGAATGACTGAACGGAACTGGACAAAATTGGGCACAGAGATGATGTTAATATTATTTTATGTTGAAAGAACTCTTTGACAATAATGAATTAATTTCCACCAAATTTGATAATCATAAAAAAGGTAAGCGAACGAAACGGAAGCCCTTAAATATGAATAATTTCCCCGTGTTTGCAATATTTTCCACTGATTCTTCGCTCCTATTAGTTGCAACGCAGCGTAATGTTATAAAGATTAAATCCTCCCTCGAAAAATGCGCTATCCAACACAAAAAGAATTCAATTCGAACCAGTAGTTCCTGAGATTAGTGCGTTCAAACAAACTCTCCAATAATAATAATTTAATATACAAAATGCATAGAAATAAAGATATAGACTTATTGTCAACTACTATTACTCGAAATCATGAAGCCTCTATAAAACTTCTATATCTGAAAATTTTATCTCACAATTTCTTAAGTTTTATAGACTCTGGACTGTTCTTGTTTTTAATTTTATATTAGATAGTTTTAGAGATTAAAATGTACCTCCTTTACAGTAAATAAACAGAGTACAAAGTATTCAAAAATAACCAAAATAATTTAAATAAATGTACCTATACAAGTGTTTTAATCGTGAAATGAAAAAGGTAGAAGCATCAAATTAAATTGTTGTTTTTGTTTCTTTTATATTTTAACAGATCTTATCACACTTCACCAATTACCTAAAGCACGTGAGTGAAGCCACACTAAAAAAGGAAGAAGATAAACATCTCTACCAACTCAACTGGCTAAAGGCTGACCCTTCCTTAAGAAGATGCATAATCATTAAATGGCTTCCGATTTTGGATTGTTAATTTAAATTTTTTTTTATTCAATTCAAAGTGTAAACATTTCAATTACTTTCAATTCTTGTAAAATACAAACAATTATTTGGGGTTACCATTTTTATTTCCAGTAGTATTGAGAGTGACTTGCATTTATGAAAATATCGTGGGTATTTTCCAATTATGTATTACATTTCTGGACGGCTACTGTTTAATAATGGTGCTGATAGATTTATCATAAGATCAACTTTACAACATCAAATTTGTGAATGGAACATGAATGAGTGCATCATGGTCATGGTAAAAGAATTTGAAAGAAGTAGGAGCTGTCAGAGTGACTTTTAAAGTTAGTTTTTTTGATTAAAGTAACGTAATAATATTGTCAATAAATACATTTTAATTCTTAAGCAAACTATGATTCTTTACAATTCTTTTTACGAGCTTTAAGAAGTCATTACTTACTTTTTTTTATATACAGGGTCTCTCATCAATTGCTAAAGTCAAATAAATCGAAGTTTTTGTCACAGATGTCATCAAAAATTTGGAATTGTTTGATTTGACGTCTAAAATGACAAACTAATGACATAAGTCAAGTTGATTTTGAGGGTTAGTGTTGTTTGTGGCTTATTTTGATAAACCTGCGACTTCAAGAATGCTTGCAAACGAAATTCTAACGGGGTAAAATAGCAAGATCTCCATGTGAGATGACAACATCCTCCAATTACTAGTGTAGAGTTTCAAATGTAGCGTACATCGTTTGTTTCCATTCATATTATCCACTTAGGTTGATAGTCATCGGCATTAGATTAGAGCTTGCCGCTGACATTAATGACAAGGCCGACATCATTCACAGAGATATGGAGACTGAAGGAGTGAAGGTATAACAAGCTCACGACTCCAGGGCCAGTGAAATTCTCTCTTGCAGCAGGTCCAAGTCACAACCCCATTTTTGCCAAGTTGTAGCCTGTGCAAGCCCTAATTCTTGTGACTTAATTGTGAGGGAACACTAATTTTGACAAAACAATATTGACATTTGCATTTTAAATGCTGCACATCCATCCAAAGCTATTTGACACCACCAATTGAATAAATGACAGTCTATAAATGACAGATAAACTTCAGGAATATAACCGTATTCAAATGTCAAACAAGTATAGGTACCTTTAATTATAAAAGAGTTCACGGTGGAGTTAATTATTGTGAATCAAGTGGTGTTTCTTGAAATCTATAATAATTGCTACGATTTTTACTTGACTAAAACACACATACATTTTTAAACATATACACACGTTTGAAACTATTCTTTGTCCATAAACTTCAACTTTAAATGACACTTTAGTCTCTGGTTTGATGGTGTGTTCACAGTTCAAGTTTAAAGTTGTCAAATACCAATTGCATAACTCTTAATCTAAGTAACTGTAATAAAGAGAAGGTCTAAACCTATATTAAGAATGATACAAACATTTATTATTGTTTTCTAAATTTCATTTCTGAAGACAAGTTCTCTAAAAATAAGTAAAGCAAAAAATTAAATGCATATTTTCATATTATTATAATTTTCTATGCGTTGTGGTATAAATCATCATCACCATCATCATCATTTTATGTAATTAAAATCACTAATTTCAATTAGAGAACTCTCTTGATTATATTATGTATTTAAATCACATACCTGAACCACAATAGTCTGAGAATTTGAGTTGCATTTATGATTGTTTCAGAGATACGATAGTTATGTGAATTAATTTTTTGAAGATTAAATACAAATTTCAATGGGAAATTTGTCAACATAAACACAGACCTAATTTTTTTTCAAAAATATAAGCAATAAGCTAGGAATCAAGGAAGAGAAGAAAGAAGTGCCAGAAGGTTCTGATTTAGGACCTAATTTATTTGCAATTGATTCATTTTAGAAGCGAAACTTTCTACAAACTACTAATTTGAGTATCCTAATAAATTCCACAATGGTAAAATAATTGTCTACCAACTGGTAACTTTAAATTCTAGAGTATAAGCTTCCTCCTTTTCAACCCGTTAATCGCGTATTGCAATTTTTTTTCTTATTGTAGATATAATTTCTTGAAGAAGCCTTTGAATACATTCAAAATAGGTTCTTTTATAAACAAACATAAATGTCAGATCATTTCAAAACAATTCCAACTACATACAAACATATGTATGTAGCTGCAGCTAGCAGCGCGCTGCATCGTCAAGGTACATTAAAATCAACTTCTTCATATATCACCGCACGAACACGATATTCTATTTTTATTCACTGGGCATGTGCACAATGACTTTAGCAGTTAGATATAAATTATAAAAAAATCGCATTAAGACTTCCGGAATGCAAACCGCTCATAAAGACCGCCCACAGGTGCATACTGGCATACTTCATATGATGGTAGGCATCTAGCAGCGGCACACGCAAGCGAGTCACTCGCTTTTGCTCTGATACTTTACTGTTTACTGCCTAAAAGCAAAATAAATTAAAAAAAATAAAATTAAAAGAAAGAAAAAAAATATATATATATAATTTAAATCTGCAAATTAACTCTGCAAAAAAAAAAAAATACAAATAATTTTGCGTGTAAAGTTTCATTAAAATTGTATTCTTTTTAATGACTAATGGAGATCTGTCAATAATTTGAACTATTACGTCGTAGCCATGTTAAGATTAGTTAAGCTAATGAAGAATTTTCCTAAAGAGCGAACGCCTCCTGGGTATACGTTCTGCAGTTAAAGACATCAGAACAGTAGCTTCACTCAATATACGAGTACCTGTATTCGAATTCGAGGAGGATAGGCTGATGTGAGTTCTGCCTAACCTATACGAACGTTCTATCTTCTTTCTGTAGATACTCGGTATATTGTGATGTGATGCAGAGTGTTGCAATTAGAGAATAATTCACTTGCCACCATTTCCATTTAGAGAGGATCCTCTGGATGGGTGTACCGCCACCACCTTCAATTTACTTCTTCATACGTGTCGGTCTTTATGGTGTCTCTTCTCTTCGTTTTATGTTGCTTCCTGTACCGCTCGATGGAAATAGTTAAAATTAATTAATCTTATGCCACTAGTTGCGTTTAAGACCTTAACTCTCATTCATCTGAAACGATATACATACATACATCTGAACAGATGTTCATGTCTATAGGAACTAGACAGGAGCTCAAATTTAGATGAATCTTACCCTACCTTCGAAACTTGGAACACAATACGAATTTCACGAGAATAATTCTTGGAAATTTTGAAGTTTTCCAATACTGACTTTTTTTAAATGACGTTTATTGATTGACAAATAAAGAAAAGATCTGTTTCCTTACTTTTTCCACAGTAACTCATGTGTCAAGTTCGGAGAGAAGAGAACGAAATTCTCTTAAAAATAAGTTACGTTATGTTACGGTTACGAATATTTACAAGAGCAACTGTTAACAAAAAATCATTTTGACATTTGGTTAATCAAAAGGCGTCATTGACATTCACATTGAAAGGACTTTTTTTGACGTTTCATCAATTTCACACGTTTTAAAAAAAATTCAAAATTTCTACTTTACTAAACTTAAACTAACACCTTAAACCTTTAGAATTATGTGAGAGCAAGATACTGACAAAACTTCATAATGTGTTGCCTCTAAAAGTCAAATGTGAACACAGCCTAAAAATTACAAGGAAGTACATATGTATATGTATTTAGAAACATTACCTTTAATTTTGTAAAGAACTGTCAAATTTTGAGTACAACAACTTGGAATTAAAAACATATTAAATAGTTGAAGTTCATATGAAAGGAACAGATCCAAAACTATTTTTTCAATCAAGTAAATCAACTGTCAAACTAATTAATATTCAAAAAACTTAAGAGCGATTGTACGAATTTTGACAGATGTCAGTGGAAAACCAGTGAAATGATTATGAATGTCTTCATTTTAAAGGGTCTTTCAATGATGACTCCTTAACTTTGACAGTTGACATCAGACATTGTTTTACCAAAATGGGGTGAGATTTGTGTACCACATTCCACACATTACGGTTGCTTTAACCTTGAATTGGAATCCACTAGTTTAGTAGACGATTAACACCTGTTCGTCGATGGAAAAAGAGAAGAGACTCTAATGGTCTTTGGAGCAGTTGGAAGCAGAACTGATCCTAAGTTCTATCCACAGCCATGGAGACTGTTTTTAGAAAGTTGCAAATTGTAGTGGATTGTGGTTTCATTCAACATCACATCGGAAAAATTAAAAGCGGCCTTCGTAATCTCTTTTGGGAAAATGAAGTGAACTGGCCACCCAGTTCGTGCAATTGAATTGAATTGAATAGCTCGAAAACTAAGAGTTACAAGTTACAAGTCTTTGCAGCCATTAATAGCATCTTCTTATTAATGTTCTAAAGTCCAAAGTCACAAGAAACTAAACCTTTTGAACAAATTAAACAAATTAGACCATAACTTGCCCACTCATTGCTTTATGACATTTTAATTATAAGATAGAAAGCGTTCAATGAAAGACCCTGTTAAAAGATGTTCATAGGAAAATTAGCAATAGAGTGCCAAAGAAAAACCACCAAGTCAGGAGAAACAAGGTCCTGTTTGAAAAAAATAGGACAACCTTTTAGCTTAGGGAGGCTAGAGAGTTGAGCAACCGTAGAAAACCAGTTGAGAAAAGGTAAAAACTTATCTAAAAAAATAAACTAATGGAAGCCATATTGAAATTTTCAACAATCCCAAGAATGTCGTCCGCATAAATTAAGACTCTTCAAACGCTTCAACCATGATTTTAATTCATTATTAAATAAAATGTAATAAAAAGAACAGGTCCTAAAACTCTCCCCTGTGGTACCCCAGATCCGAAGTATAAATTAAATTCTCTGAGACATTCAGAGTCAGTAAAAAGTAACTAAGTTTTGTGCCATTTTACACTGTGAAATTCATACTCGACTATGGATTGACGACTTGACGTGCGTAGGTATATTTCCAGTCGATTGTCGTCTATCTTTCACAAGAAGAAAATATTCCGTTTAAAGTTAACGATTTGTTAAACGGTAATTATTGTGCGAATATAGGAATACAAAAAAAACTATTCCTTCCCTCTTCCACCTCAGCCTGATGGAATGACCCACCATCATCGTATAGTCGTGATCATAATGGACATTGGTTATAATACAGATACGAGTATGTAAGTACAAAAAAAAAAAACAGGAGGGAGTCTCTAATTCCAACAATTCACCATCACATCATACTCTTGTATACTGAGCCTGTCCATTAAGGCAGATCTTATTAATTAGTCACAAGGAAGCAACTACTTGGAGACTTACCCAGGACAGGAACAGCATTGCAAGAAGATGTTAGAGATAAAATTATATGAGCTAAATACAAGTTGTCGAGGTATAATCTTCCCACAATCATATAGCATTGGCACAGAAGTCAAAATAATTTCCCATCGTCAATCCATCTACATCTCGGATCCCATTCATCTGTTATAGCTTGTCTTACCGGCTTAGATGGACGAATGGACGAATGGTGGTGATGCTGGTTCAGATGAAAGTTGGATGGAACTTGGTATATAATCGATCATAAGCGGTGTACGGATCCCACGAGTCTTGGAAGGTAGTCTATATCGTTCCATATTGATCATTGTCTTGGTCGTTGGTTATGATGATGTTTCCATGATCGCGGCTAGAAATGGTTTCATGCGGCTTTGGCATATTGTCTGTCGAAAAATGTATGATGATAAAAAGAAAAGGACGTATTGTTAAAAGGGAATAATTGCATCATTAATAACTTTCTCACTCTGGAAAGGCTACAGATCCTTGCATAGGATATTTAGAGCTTAGCTTCTGTTAAGGCCTTTGTGAGATACCAAATGAAAGTCTATTAGTGGTGTTTGACATTCAATTGGGTTTTTTCTACGAATTTGTCAGATGTTATTTCTGAATTCTTTTGGCACATTGGTAAGCGATTATTCAAGTTATACTGATTTTGAAAGTGTCAAGCTTTCACCAATTATTCTCACAACTTTCAATGACACTCAAATTGAACTGTCACGTGTGATCTGAAAAAGTTCTGCAACATACAATGGCTCTAAATAACATGGTTAGCTCAGAAATGTTCAGCATTTTCGAAAACAAGAATGGTGTACAGCATGAAAGACTTTGACTATTATTTCATTAGTCAAACTTACAAATGAAAAAAGTTCTTTAGAAACTATTTCAATTATTTTCTATTATTTTTTGAAAAAGTTTTGTGAAACTTAAAGTGCCGAGTTCTACTTCTCTCAAATTTTAGACACTTCATCACCACGTCTAAGCAGGAGACATTATTGTATGGCAAAGACTGCTATTATACGTTGACTCAAGAGGCTTGACTCATCTTCGAATTCTCTTTTGTAATTTCATCCTTTGAGTAGAACACTATTACACTTTGACTCTCAAGTCATGACTTATTTGACAGCTCTCTTTAATTTAAATTTCGTTGTTTTGGGAGATCATTCATACATTCTGTCTCGCTCTAACTAGAAAGTTAGGTATACATAAATATCAACTATAGTATGACGAATTTAAGTAAAACGGAATACTAAAATAATAAATGAGAGGAGAAGAAATGTCAAAAATGAGTTGCCGAAAATGTTGCTCGCGTCTCACATAGCAATTTATTTTCTGTTTCATCTTTTCGATTTTTGTATCCCTTTTGCACCAACGTTGTTCGAGTCATGACACGTGAGACAACGTGTAATAGCTGTCAAAGTAACAAGGACAAGAATGTAACGAAACTCAAACTACATATGTACTAATAAATGAATTGTTTCCAGATCGACTTTAAACTCGTATCAAGGTTAAAACTGACGAATTTGAATTGGCGACGGTTAAAACAAGAGTCTAGCCGTCTTTCTAGATCTGGAAGAAATTGCCCGCAGAATGTTTTTCCTGTTGTAGGGGGATCTAGTAAGAGTTTTAATCTTTCAAAAAATTCTGACGAAATTGTAGTTTAAAACGTTTAGAAAAACCAAAAGAATTTTTTAGGACTTTAAATCGGTTTTCAACTCGAAAATTTGTACTGCACGACAAAATAGAAAATTAGTTGACAGTCGGAAATTAAAGTATGTAGATAATTTGATAGATAATTTTATGATTGGTCCTCACATTCGAGTGATGAAATAAATCAACCAAGTTCAAAATTTATCCCATCAATTCAAAATACCTCCATCCCGAAGACAAAATTACCATCGATTACTTGAACTTGAGCCATGGGAACATTGTATCAATCGGCAAAAATTAACAAATATTTCAAAAATCATCATCATCATCATCATCATCATCATCATAAACATCATTATGTCCAAATATGGGAGACACGTATTGGTACTCGTATTAAACCAAAACATTTCTATTGTTCCTCTCGAGCCATCCCGGACCATAGTATACCCATTGGTATAAGTACATTTTTATTGTGAGGAATTAGCATGAACCACGATTTGGCTATATCCATATCCAAGTCCATATCTTGGACGTTCGTTGGACGCAATTGCACAATTAGTATTCCCCCCCTAGGAGCCCTCAAAGTCAACACACGACAACACACATTCATAAGAGTACATATACTCGTATGTATGCCCGAAGTCTCGAAGGGTATTGTTCGCATCTTTTAGACCCAAATTGTCCAATTAAACAAAATGCCCCCGGCTTTGATCTTCATCCGACCGACCGACCACCACCGCCGCCACCGTTCGTCGAGGGACCGTCACATTGACAGTACTCGAATGTGTGCACAGCAGAGAGGGGAGAGAAAGGGTCGGAGAAAACGACAGTCGAATCGAAGACAATTCACAATTCCGGGGGAATACCATTACGTCAGCTTGCGTTCGTTGGTCAGGCGGATGGATTGGATACATTTGCAGGCGCACAACCCACCTCGTTGCACGCAGATGAAATTATTCAACTCTGGTGGCATCACTTCGGAGTAATTGCAACTGCATCAGCTCTTGTATTATTAAACTTATAAACGTTAACGTATAGACCTCATGAGATACTCAAAGCTGAGACGGACTCCTTTAATGATCCAAATGGGATGCTTGAGCTGGATTTGTATGCAAAGATTGCAAATGACGAACTGGAATCTGGTCCTGTGCCCATATGGATGCACTCTGCCAGTCCAACTCCAGCTCCCAGCTCCGATTCCGACTCACAGTTCTTTTGCCATTTACCATTTATATATATTAAACGATTGTAGCCTGTCAAAGACATATCAAGTCCATGCGGATGGTATGGAAATTTAAATAAATTCCAATCGAAAATGGAAGTATTTTGCCTGCCCGCTGAGCACTGAACTATACAACGCTGATGGAGCTCCCGCACTATCCAAGTGCACTGAACTTAGGATTTCCATTTGAGGATTGTTCATGGAATTATTCGAGGAATGCGCGTTGATCGATTCTATGGAAGGAGATTAAAAAGAATATACATATATAAGAATTAATTGTTTGCATAAAAAGGCAAACGAGATTGAGGTAGGCATCAGGCCAGGTACTTGTAGGTATAGGTAGGCAGGCAGGCAGACAGGTAGGAAGGAGGAAGAACAGGCACCAGGCCATAGAGGGAATTTATTCAAGTTATAATTTTATGGTTAGTTTGAGGAGACCCGATGGCAAACTAAACCGCATCAAAAGTGGGACACTCACTGGTGACTGTTTTTTATTTAACTTTGAATAGTTCAGAGTTGAGGGGGAAAAGGGGGTTTATCAGAATGAAATTACTGAACCAATGAATTGATTTTTACACATTTTGTCAGTAAGTATTGGATAGTATTTTAAAGTTGTGAAATTTAAAGTTGGTAGCGAAGTTTTTTGTTTTGTTTGCATCGGCGGCGTACTTTTTGACATCAGCAATGGTCCTTGTCATCTCTTCTTCCTGATTCTCGTATATTGTCGATCTTAATTTAGTTAGTTGTTTCGAAGACAGTGTTGCAGAAGATTCCAGTAAGTTGAAGTATCTTAACACAACGGGAATATCATGTCATCATACTATATTGAAGAACGTGAATTTTCAATACTTCCAGCAGAAATGAAAATGACAAGAACAGCATGAAAATTTACTCAAATCTACCGAATTATTTTATATTGATAAGTTTTGGAAATTTATTAGAGTGATCCTGAAGAAATTTACTAGACAACCGCACTTTACATGATCCAAGAACAATATGCTGTTGAGGTGTTGTAAGCCAGATCGCCTAAGGTCTCGTGAAACTTTAACGAGACGAAACGATACGAAACTTTATCAATCGATTTTGCTGTCAAAAATATTTTATCAAAATATTTTTTTTTCAAATTGTGCTTTTTATAATGTGTATTTTTGTTTAAATTTTCTGTATTCACAAGTTTTAAATTCATGAAATGACGTTTCAATTTTCAAATAGTACGAATTTCGGTCTATAAATCAAAAATTTTCAAGATTCAGGTAATTTTTATAAGAAAATGGCGATATTATGTGAATTTCAAAATATGAGTTGCTTTTTGTACGAAAATTCATAAAATGGCACTTGAGAGAAAGGTACATTCATATGAACATTACATACATGTGTATGTAGCCTTAGAGAGAATTATTTTTGCTCCGGATATCTTTTTTTTTTTTAATTTACAGAAAAAACTATTTCAGAATTTGAGATGACAAGCAAAACTGCAATGACAAAACTGACATTTTTGGCCTGACCAGACGAGACTATTAAAAATCTCGCATCTTACCGGATCTTGTATTTCGGCCAGCTCTGTAATGGCTGCTTTCACTTTTCAAATTATCAAATTAGCTACCCGTTTTCAGCTTTGTGTAAAATGTTTATGACTATAAAAAAAAGTGAGTCTAAATCTGGATGTGAAATCCTGATGTCCATATAAAAATTCTGCTTTTCAAATTACTGTTAATTAACTATAACAGCACTTATCTAGAGAATGAACAAATAGATAATTTGAATTGTATTAAATTTTCATGATAATGCAGATTAAGTCCAATTGTCAAAAACCTAGTTCCCAATAACTTAAAAATGTGCCCCATTTTTCAAAATTATTATCTTCTCCTTAAAATTGTAAGCTAAAATTAACAATATAATTATTTTTTGCCACATCATTTAATTTTCCAAAAAATACTGTTTTAAAATGGTTCGAATATATTAACAAGAAGGTATTCATGAGTTTTGCAAATCAGAATTTTGACAGAAGAGTTTTATATGCAAAACAATAATTATTAGAAATACCACTTTTTCGTGAAATTGCAACATATAACTATAGAAACGAGAATTGTAGTAGAAAAAACGAAACTCGTAATTTATTTGCGATTATGAGTAACAAAACTCAAAAATAAAAACTGACATTTGTTAAAATTGAGCTTTTGTTTGGTCATTCATCGGCTGTTGCTTCCTTGTTAAGGCTTGAACCCTTCACAATTCAAAAATATTTTCTTGGAGTAATGCAAATAAATTTTTTGAACACTTGTATTTTGACATTTGCTGAAATTTGGTGTGAAGTTTGTTGGGCTTCAAAAAAATTATTTCGTTTTTCATAATCGCTGTAAACCGTGACCATCGTTTCTCTAGGTTTCGTTTATTCTGCCGTTTTTTTCGTATTTCATAATAAGGACCCTTTTATTTTTTATTTTTGTCAACAAGTTTCAATATATGTACCTATGTATATCAAGTATTAAATCGAAAATATGTACATATATGATAGTTTTGAAAACATTTTCCTCTGTGCTTAATTTGATACTTTAAAATTTTTTGTACAGTTTATTAATATTCTGTATTTATTTTTTTGTTTTTTTTTCGTCATATTTAAAAGCAGTTTGTGCCTGGTTACACGAGCGCAAAAAACAATTAATTCGCGAAAGAGAAAGGACGATTTTTGGAAAGAAGAAAGGGGATGGGAAAAAAATCTATCCTTTTCCTTCTTTCTAAAAATAATCCTCTCTCTTTCGAGAATTGATTCTTTTTTGCGCTCGTGTAACCAGGCACTTTGTTTTGATTATTATTTATCTTAAGTTGAAAACACTTCGTGAAAATTTTCTAGAAGTATTTTAATTTGAATTTTGAAAGAAAGTTACTTCGTTTTTTATTTTATTTTGAGCAAAAATGTGTCAGTTTTTTTTTGTCGAAAATGAAAATACGATTCTATCATTTTGTTAAGACAGTGACTTTTGGAAAAAAAAATTTCCAGTATGTATGTACATATACTAATTGAAATATTGTTTATGTCTCTTGCAATTAATTATTATTCAAGTACATATCTCGAAATTTTCCGTTAATTTGTCGTGATTATCTAGTCCTAAGTAGAAGATAATATATTAAAGTTTTCATCAACTTATTTTCATAGATTTTTTTTTCGAAGGGGTGTGACTTAATTTCTTTTACCACCCGTCGTCAAATAAGATGGCTTCCATATCAAAAGACGAGATAATCTTTTTAAATTACCTACAAACATAACGTTGAAAGTCAAGTGTCAGACTACAGACTCCGTGTCTCCCTAGACTCCGACCTAAGTTTTCATTCACCGCCACGCCGCCGCTGATTTATTTATGGTCCTTCCTACAATTTCCTTATTTGGTATCGATTGACCAGTATCATACATACATACTTGTAACTTCAAGTCAACCTAAAAAACAAATTTTTAGGAAAATAGATTCCACTGTGTATTTCTTAAATTTTATACCAAAAATCTTTAATCCTTAATATCATTTTTTATTTATCTAAATACTACAAATCTAAAAAATAATACACCAACCAACTATCATAGGGCGAATTCAATTACCCCAGGGATCCATTGAGATCTAGAGCGAACAATATCCCCAACTATCGAACATAATCAAACAATCCCAATACACACATACACACTCGATTCTCCGGCACACATATGAGTGTAAATAGAAAATCCACAATATCTCCATTGGAGACTGATTTCGCCCGATACCACACCTTCCTAATTAAATTACCATAAACCATAAGTTTCCCCTCTCATCAGTTATTGTGTTGTGATTGACGAAAAAAACTGGTATTTCCACCCCCTCCCATGTTCAACTTTTTACACCCAATCCCATTGGGCGAGACCCACGTTTTTTATTGCTTCTCTTACTCCACACTTCCAATTGTGGTGTCCCAAAGAGCCACCGACCAGTCACAGAACTGCACTTTTTTCGATTCGAATCTGATCGCGCACAAGTGGGGGCATCCTATCCGAGTAGGTAGAATTATTCGAATCGGACAAGTGTTTTCGCCCCGTGATCATGATTCACGGTGATTACATAGTCGCATGTGCCCTGGCCTGCTCTGCTCATGTGCGGTTCGCTGTATAGATACTTTTTCAATTCGCCTTGTTTTTTTTCCCCCCGAAGCCACACACAAGACACAACTTTGAAGTTTTGTATCTTTTTTCTTGTCTCACTGCTTTTTGTTCTCTTTCGTGAGGCGCACCGCACAATCACTGTTTTTCGGTATATAAACATTAAGGTGATCCCACAGACGATTTCGCCGTAAACTTTTGTGCAGTGCAGTGAAAGATACAATTTTGTCTGCTGTAGATATTTTCGCTCTAATCGGCTTTTGGATAGTGAGTGAGACAACACTGTGCTCTGTGAATCGTTGTGGCGATGTGGCGCAACCCTTTTTTGGATTTTGTTCGCGCAACTTGTCGTAGTCTTGCGGTAACTGCGCACTCGTAGAGTTTAACGGTTTTCTGAAGAAAAAAAAAAAGTTAATTCGTCGTATCTGCATATACAAGAAAAATTAAACGCAATCGCCTACAATAGTGAAAAGAAATAGATATTTTTTTATTTTAAGTTTTAAATTACAATCCTTTCGTGTGATATCATTTTCTGAGAACCTGTTTTGTGCAATTTTAAATTCGTGTGTGCAATTATAACTCAATATTTCGCCGTCGGGAAAAATAAATACCAAAAAGAAAAAAACTGAGATATCAAAAAAAAAAAATTGTGTATCTTATGGATATGTGAAAATAAAAATAAAAAGTTTTTTTTTATATAAAATTGAAACCAAAACAAAAATAATTAAAGTAAATGACAAGAAAACAAATAAACAGTGTTGTGACTCGAAACAGGATACAAGCACCCTCCTGCCCCTCCCCCGCAACAGATTAGATACACTGCGACGCAATTTGTTGTATCTTTGTATCTATACTCACCATCACCTACCTATCACCTGTTAATTGAAAAATCAGGTAAACTTCTCTCCACCACCTGTAATATACCCAACGATCGTTCTTATCAGAATAATATTTTGTATTTACCCAGGGACGTGTTTTCCAATACATACTCGTAGGTAGGTACATATACCTATCTACTCTTGCAGCGACTGCTTTTTCTGATAAAAGGTGTCGCTGTCGATCAGATATGCGAGTGTCAAAATGTAACTGTATTCGATGGTTTCTTTGACTTATTAAGGTGCAGCGCGCGGGGTGAATTCTGTCTCTGTGTGTATTTACTATCTTCAAATATTTACTCAATCGATCGTTAGTGTATTTTTACTCCAGATAGATAATAATGAATGTGCATGATCCAAGAGTGCCATACTCGTATACTTGAAGGCACATTTAAATAATAATAAAATAATATAAGAATCGTAAAATGAAAATATTGAAATACGTATTTTGAAAAGAGCGCGAACGCAATTGATGACATCCGATGGCTGTAAAACTTTATTTGTTTGATTGATAAGGCTCATGTGCAGGTACACGTACCTACCTACTCAAATAAAAAACAATCAAAGCCGTAGCTATAGGGAGGTTAGGTACTTATTGCCGACAAATGTACCTAATGCAATTGTTGATATAAAGATAGAAAGGTCGATGTCCTAATTACTTTTGTTTGTCAATTATTTGTAAATGGCAAACAAAACTCACTCACTAATTTCAGTATCAAAACTAGCACCATTCATAAGACACTTTGAAGTTCTTAAATGTCACAACAGATTCAGCAGGAAAGTAGTATTAGATGTATCGAAATTAAGTCGAAATTCCGTCGTGATTTTTGAATAATTGTTTTCTATTGTTTTGCGAAATTCAGATATTAATGGTTTAATCTTTGATCAAACTTTTGTAATAATAAATTAAAAAATTCAACTCTTTTCAAGATGTTCCAAGTTTTGTACCTACTTTTTTAAGATTTTTAATTTACAAAATTTGTATCAAAAAATTGATTTCTTTTACAAAACTTGCGAAGTGCTGCGAATTTAAATTAAGTTTTGGTTTTACTTCCAACTTTTTGTAAAATTTATCTCATGTCAAACATCTTTCAAAACAAATTATAAACCGAAGAGTCAACATTCGTAATTTAGAAATAAATTGCTGACGCTTTTAAAAGATTTCATTTAAAAAAGTATCATGATAAAAATATTTTAAGTTATGTACATATGTATGTTCAAAGCACTAAAAGCTAATCCGGAGTGCTGAAGAAATTATTTTTTTCATTTTTTCGTATTGTTTTCTAAAATCTTATCTTAGTTATGCCTTTAAATATGGCTTCTCAAGGACCAGTTTTCCATTTCCTGTGACTTAACTCATCAAATTTTATAATCTAACATTTGATTATAACTTAAGCAACTTTTTTAATTGCATTTTATTTATTAGGTACTTTCACATGCATATTCTCTCTTAACAAGTTGAAATCTATAGGTGCTCATAAGGATAGTTTTCGGCATCAATACAAATTAGCTTTTTTGACATAAAAAGTAATTGAATATTTAACTGAGGCATTGATGAATTCAACAGAATAATTCATTAATGAATTTAAACCCTTATGAATAGTAAATCAAAAAAAAAATTAAATGAAAGAAACTTTGCAACATAATTAAGCAACTGACAAATTGCTTTAATTATCTATTTTTTCTTTTGATATTGGTGACCTTTGCGACGACTTAGAATAAAATTGCTAAATAACCTTAAAGTGTAATTTGTGACCATCAAGAATATTTTTGCCAGAAGTGTTCTTGTTTCTAGCAATTTTAATTTTAACCAATTGTGACTTGTGATCTTGTTATTTTGACAAACAATCAATTGAAAACTATGAATGTCTTACAAAAATTCTCGAGTATTGAATCAGATATGAATTATTATCTTATCAGTATGACATCAATATTTAAATAGGCTTCGTGAGAAGCCTCATTAAAAATAGACACTCAGAGGTGTAATGTGTTATTTGAAAGTGATAGTGCAAGGCTCAATAAAACAACATTTACTGAGTTTGTTTTTTTTTTTAAGGACTGAGAAAGAGAAAATGATAAATATTTTATTAGAAGAAGTCATTTCAAGGGGCCTCTAATTTTCATGGGCCTCTAATTAAACGCATTTTTATGAAGTTTTCTCGGACGATCAAAATTCTGTTTTTATTTTTAATATTATTAGACATTAGTTTAGCAACGACTGTTATAAAATAATAAACTTCACAATTTCATATGACATAAAACCGTAAAAATTACCATTAAATTTATACAAGAGGCCAAATGCCCCAAATGTCAACTATTTCCCTGTTCATAAAAGCAAATGTCAAATGGAAAAATCCTTTTGTATTTAATTTTATAAATTTATGACTTTATTGTGATGAAGGCTAAAGAAAGGATTTACTTTTTGAAAATTTTAAATGATTACTAAAACCAACTAAAACTAAAAATATGCTCAGTATTTTCTATTTTGGTTTTAAAAGAAAATACTTCAAAGTCCCCAGAAATTTTTTAGCAAGCTCATTTTTTTATATCATTTCTTTTTTTTATCTTTTCAACTCCCTACAAAATGTTATTTTGGCTACGGCCGTTTTGACATCATCAATAATATAGCTAGCAACAGTAAATCAATTGATTATAAATTTTATTACAAATAGAAAGGTGCATCAATAGATTTAACGTTTTTTTTTTAATTTTAATTTTAAAATAAACAAGTTGGAAAATTCATAATCATAATGATAAGATTCGAAAGTTCTTTAAACGTCAAAACCAAAAAAATGGGTATTTTGGTAATGATTCATAGATTATTTGGATTTCAATAAAAAAAAATATTAGTTGGCTTTTTTTTTTAAATTTGTCTTATCATGCAAGAAATTAAATTTTTGATAATATTTTTATAATGTTGAGCTATGATATAACCTTTATATGAATCTATGAGTCGGAAATTGTAAAGTTATAAAAAAAAATGATTCAAAAGCACGCGTAAGCACTTTAGGTGTATTTTTAATGAATGGTCGTGTATAACTATTTTGGAAGTTGTTGTTTTTTATTTTTTATTTCTGTCTGGAAATCTAAATTTTGAATAAATCATCATTGATAGTTATCGTATGCCTTACAACTTATCGAAGAAATAAGGACAAATTTAATCAAAATAAAAATAACAAGTCATTGTTCATAATTTTAATGTTGAAAATATTAATCGTATATTAAAGGGTGTTTTTTTTTTTAATACTACTAAATGAAGAAGATTTTTTAAGTTATTGCTTTGAAATACTAGTACAATCCAACTATTTACGTGTAAATTTGACATAATTTATTATGATCACGTCTAAAACGGAGCAATCGAATGTCAATTTTTAATAAGTTCATCCCACATTTTGACGAAAAAGTAGATTTCGTTTCTAATACCAACAGTTTTAAGAAATAGACTAGAAATGTTTAGTGAAACGACAAATGCAAACAATCCATAAGACCATTTCTGGACAAAAAATAATTTATAAAAAGTTTTAAATATTCTAATACATACTCTTAATTCTAAAACAATGCTGATATAAACCCCTGTCATCTTTCTCTAACTTCTGAAATTTAAACTTCATAAAACAAGTTGTTTCTGAGTTACCTACCACTCTTCAAAAATCGTAAGAACCGATAACAGAGCGGAAGAAGAAGAAGATCCGGAATAATGTCGATGGGCTTGCGAGTTTTTTTTTTAATTTAAAAATTTTACTCAACATTCTTGGTTGTAATCATTTTTAAGATTAAGTTTTTCTAATTCGGAAAATTCCAAATTTTCTAGTTTTGGTTAATTTTTTACTTCAAAAAGACATTTCTTTGCTTGAAAGTGACATTTGAAACGCTGTGGATGTCAAAATGTAATTTGTTTAATAAATTGACTGTGACGGACTGTCAAATTTCATTGAATGACATAACTTCGATTTTTGTAAAAATATTCCCAAAATTATGAATTTTTGTTTTTAAAAGGTTGCGAGTTAAAGTTCTAAACCTACCTAAATACTTTTATTCAAGAAATGAAAAAGTTGGCCCCGGTCTAAGTTAGTAAAAAAAACAACTGTCATTAATGTCTAGTTCATTGAGATGACAAAAAAACCGTTATAGAATGTTTCCCGATTACAAATAAAAACGGCCTAACGACACAACCCATCGGCATGCTTACTACACTTTTGTATTCTTTGAAGCATATTTTGACATCTTGACATATTGACGATGCTTGGTTTGATTTTACGTTAGTAAATTAAAAGTGCATATGTATGTATTAGAATTGAAAGTTTTATGTTGAATGTTTTGACATTGACAGTTTGATCATTGGCTTAAGGGTGTGTTCACAATGAACGTTCAAAGATGTCACAGTTGTGTAAAACCTTCCGTTATGAAATCAAGTGTCATTATCAAACTTATTCCTTAACGAAAGTCATGTCAAATTCGATAGGTCTTAAACCAAATTAAATTCTTTTTTTATGAAAATCCATTTATAAAATTTCCCCCGGACTCGTAATATTTTTTTTTTGTTTTTTGTTAATTATGTCAGCAATAACAATTAATTAACAAATCACTCAACTGATCAATCAGTATCTACGTGACACACAAAAGCCAATAAAACTTGTGTCATTCTACATCAGTCTAAAAGTTAAACGTTAGAAACAAACACATATAAAGGTAGTTCTTTTTATTTCAAAAGTCATTCAGATACATACGATCGTGGAATCTACCTAACCGACTCACAATAGATTTCACTTTAGTTAAATCATTATGAAATTATAATTATCATCATTGTTATTGTATCGTTTTTTTTTTGATATCTCTATCAAACATAAATAAAAGTTATAAAAAAAAGTATCTACAAAATGTATTTTAATTTTAAGTGACAAATAGGTAGAGTGTTTATGTTTAGGCTCTGTCATGACTAAGTCACAAAGTGTAGGCTACTCCATTATTGGTACTTAAGACCGACAAGTAAAATTAGAGCAAACATATAAAAATATGTACATACCATACCTATATACTTATGTATATGTATTTTCATTCATTCAATAAAAAAATAGTCATAAAATGATCGATAAATATCAATCGGTAATCTAAGGTATATATTTAAGTATGATTATATGGAAATAAAATTGATTTTTACATAATCTAAATTGTTGTTGTTTTCAAAAATAAAAAAATATACAAGGTGTAATATTTTTATTTCTTATTTGTTTTGAATATTATATTGTCGTTTATTATGTCCATGACATGTTTTTATATTTTTTCCCTTGTATTAAAAAATGTTGTCGCCTCCAAGCTTATCAGCTTTGTAAATTGAAATTCTTTACTTGGAAATTCAGGTGAAAATCAATATACATATTGATAATTTTAATTTAAACAAAAACATTAAATATTTACTCATTGATTATACTAGGTATACATACATATAAATCATATACAAATAAAAAGATAATTGAATGCAAGTTAAGTCAACACATGTATGTGAGGGGATTTGATTCGAAATATCGTATCAGGTTGAATTTTATAAATCGATAGAGCACCTGAATATCGTATTTTCTGGCACTGGTTCGTTTTTTTTTTTTAAGTTTATAATAACGAGTAAAGTATTTCCGGAATAGAACAGAGAGTGGTAAAGTATTAAGCTGTATTTATGAATATAGACTATTTGATATTAGTCAACTTTGTATACCCTTAAACGGGGATTTTTCAAATTACAAATATGTGATGTACTTCAAAAACCTTAATGAAATAAACGATTGTTTTAATTTAGTTGAGTGGTTTAAAAAATACGCTATACACAATCATTTGTAAATTTGTAAAACAAATTTTATCTACTATTGTTTAACTATTGATATCATTTAATTGTTGTTAAATATAGTGACTCAGGGACTCAAAAAACATATTTGAAAAGAGTTCGATATTTAAAATGTTAAATTGATAAATTGATAACCATTTGTCTTTGTTCTTAAAAATTAAAATTGCGTTAGACACAATAGCATAAAATACAGAATAATCGATAGCATTCGAAAATCAATTTCCACTGTAATGTGCTAAATTTGTGCTGCCTTAGGGTGTAAATATTAAATGAGAACATTCACAAGTCCTATGAATATTGGTGCAAAATTTTAAACAATCTATTGTTAAGGGCTTACCATTTTAATAATCAGCAATTTGCTAAAAATTTAGCAATTTACTAGTGACTTCAAAATTGTAAACCTTTTTTTCGTTTGGATACATAATAAATTGCTAACTCCCTTTTATTTAAAATATGAGCATCCAAACATTTCCAAATAGTGACAGTTTGTGAAAATAAAGAAAGCAAACATACCTACGGACTTATTGGAAATTTCCCAACTGTAGACTCGATTTCCCAAAAAGAATGCAGTGTTACAAGAATTTTTCGGCACAATGTTTACAAATATTTCAAAATCTGCGTCTTTCTAAAACACGATCTATAAAAGACACACAAAAATTAACTCTTTATATGTATATTAAAATTGGAAAGACAGTTTTTCTAGAACAATAATGGCAGATGTCATATATATGGAAGTAGCAAATTGCTACAAAATAAAGTAGCGTTTTGTGCTCTAACGAATTTTAAGTTCTTTGTCAATCAAGTTGAATAACAGTTTCTTTTGGAAAATTTGACATTTAGTTCAGGAAGTAAAGTTGAAAAAAATTTTTTTTGACAACTACTAGAATAGAGATTTTGAATAAAAAAATAAATTTTAAACAGAGATTCAGCCGTGCTATTTTTACATAGTTTTTAATTTCCGAACTTTTTTGACATTTTGTTTCTATCAAACTAATACGCCTTTTTTGATATTGCACATTTCAAAAATTTAATTTGTACATACAACTTGCAATTCTTTGGTAATGCCGAAGTACAGTATTTAATTTCAGGTTAGTTCAAATTTATAAAAAAAAACATGTCCTAGTATTTTTTTAAAATAAAATAAAATATAGATTAAGTTGGACTCTGTACTCAAGCCAAGCCATAAGATCAAGACCTTATATTTTTTGAAAATCATAAATAGAAAAAAAGTAATTTCTATAGAAATTTCAGTTTTAATAAAATATTAATAATTTTTGACTGAAATGGTTGATTAAAGAGTCATTAGGTGTGTTTTATTATACATGAAGAAGAAGATCTAGATAAGAAAGATCATGTATTACAACAACACTACAAGGTCTCGACTTTTTTTTCTGGTTCCATGTTCTTGATCCAAAATTGATCCTTCCACCAAGAAGAAGGGAAATTTTACATTTGCAAGTGTTAGTGTTTTTTTTTTTTAGAGTTGTCAAAACAGAGTATTGCCAGAAACCATGTTTTTTACTCCACACTCATTTCCGAATCGTTATCGCTTAAATTCAACAACAATAAATTGCTTAATGAGCGGCAGGACTACTCGTAAGTCAAGATATTTTTTTCGGAGTATAATTCATTTCTAATAACCACAATTGGCAACTCTATTTAAAACGAAAAGGGAAAACATGATTACTTTCGTTTTATTTTTAAGACCTGATTCAGATTCAGACATCATGAGTATGTTCAATGAAGCTGTTCCGAACAATTTGGAGAGTTTAGAATAGGAATTTCTACACTTGCTTTTTAGGTAGAACAGAATTGTGGGAAGTGTCAAAATCATCTGTCATCTCTATCTCAAATTTAGTGCCTTGACGCCACGTGAATGAAAAAATGTCAAGCTGTCAATTTGTATAGACTTCAAATTCCAAATTTCACCATTCTTAAAAATTGAAATAGGTAAAATTAATGGATACTTATTCTCATGGTATCATTATAATGGTGGATACCACGCCCTCCCCCTCCCAAATTAAAAAGTGCAAAAATACTTGAGTTCTTTTTTTGTTCTCTTAACAAAAAATACTTTTATGTCAGATTTTAATGCTCTACGATATTGAACAAATTTCATAATTTGATGGTCCTTCAGTAAAGTTTTTTTCCGATTTGTAGTTCTTCAATTTGTATCTCAAAACCATAACAGCGTTGTGCTATAAATTTGACGTTGACTAACTTTGGTAATATTTGAAGTTTTCAACTCAAATGGATTTGATGCAAGAGGGGCCCAAAACTTGACAAGTTAGTTCCTTAAAAAAAAAATTGTAGTAATTGTGTGAATTTTATAGTGTTAAACTACAATTTAAATAAATTTCTTACTACAAAGTCTTAGAGTTTAACATAAGTCGTTAAAATTTACGTGTTTTGGACAAATTTCCTTTCATTACTAATTCTTTTTGTCTGGTCTAAGAAATATCTGCCTAATTTCTTCTAAATACTTCTATAATTTTCATTCCATCCTCTTTCACCACCCAAGCTATTAAATTTCTAATGATCAAATTGTTAAAGTTTAATCGCTTCAATAACCATAATAATTGAGTCTGAAAAGTTAATATCTCAAAATAGCATTTCTAATAGCCAAAATTATAGCCAAGTCATTTTGTTTATACTCGTAGTGTGATGGTGTTATGATCTGCATATACATTTTGTTGAATGGACTTACATTTCAAAATTCTAATAAGCACTTATCATTTTCAAAAGAACCAAAGAAACCGCTAATTATATCTTTTATAATACTTAGCCATAGCTTGGAAGTAAAAAGTAGTTACTCATTTTTGTATACCTACCTTGCTTCAAGAAATAAGTGACAGATGGGCGTTGATTATAATTCCTAGATTTGATGTGTGTTAATTTTCCATTCATAAGTAAGGTGTGTTAATTTGCTGGTTTTATGGTAATATTCTGAAGTGTGGCGCAGGTAAAGTATTTAAGAGGTGTTGACTAGCAATTTTAAATAAACACAAAATAAAAATAGAAAAAAAAACACTTGAACACGTATAGATCTCATTTAAATATTTAATTATAGGTTAGGGTTAATGGATTAACCAAAATAATTGAATAATGTTTCAACTTTTTGTAACAGGCTTCGAAAAGATTTAAGAATAAAGAATTTTAAAGTAAATCAAACATTTAAGGCAGACAAATATTTGGGGCTTGAGCTTTGTCAAATATGCCACAATTAGTTTCAACCAAGGGGACATTTCTCTTCTACTCGATCAATCTTGGCAAAGTTCGATAAGCTTAACTTCAAATACAGGAACTGGCCATTGCTTTTTCAGTCAAGTCCGTCTTTAGCTAGAGGTCTTTTGTTTCAAACACCAAGTGGGCTGAGGTGCTCTGTCATCTATACAGGACATATTTGCTGTCTTAATTACAACTAACATTTTGGAATTAGATTCGAAGATTTCACATTATTCCCCAGTCAATTTCCACTCTTACTTCTTCGACTTAATTTATCATTTCTTAAAACTTTTAATCAATTTTTAAAAATTACCAATATTTTTTCATAAGTAATTTTTACTAATATGTACATTTTTGTTCTTTCTTTTTTTTAATTTCAGAAATGAAAATTTTCAACAAAAGTCGCCACAAGTAAAAAAAATATTAAAAAATCCTCCTGCTAAATAGAAAAACACCAACCACGACATAAAACATAAACACACAAAAAAGTAAAACAAAAGTTCCTCGAACAAAAGCAAACAACACTCGATTATGCCATTACTCTTAGCCAATCATCAAAATATTGTTTCATCATCCTACGGAATGTTACTTGATCACAATAGATACAGCCGAAGCAGAAGTAGTTTCATCGCCCTGGAACATCAGCAACCCATCGACTTTACAATGTCGAAATATAAAACGGATTCAGGCAATAGTCCCGTCAATAGCATCAACAGTGGCATCATCAGCAATACAACGGGCAACCAAGATGACATCCACATCAGCAGCCATCTGCATCACCATCTATCGCACAATCATCATTATCCGCATCATGATCATCTGTTCCATCATCAGTCGCAGTTGCATTCGCAGTCGCCACAATCGCATCCGCATTCGAATAGGCCGGGCTCTTCGCCAATGCATCAGCTCAGTCATTTATTTGGCATTGGTACAAGTGGTGGAGGAGTTGGAAGCAGCGGGGGACATGGGCAACTTCCATCCCAGCATGAAGTTGCACCACTTCCACCAATGCCACCCACAATCCAGACAACGACTGCGACAGCAGTGTCGTCGTCAGCAGCGTCGTCATCGCTTCCACAATTCCATCCCGGCTTCCATCACTTGGTAGCATTCAGCCCGCAACATCAGCAACAGCTGCAGCAGCTCTACACCGAGTTCTGCAACAGCAACAGTGGCAACAACTGCAGCGATCCGACTCCTGGTGCACTTCCACCATTGGCCCAACTGCCGCCACCTCAATCCCCATCGCCAGCCATGGTAAAAGTTCCTGTATCAACTGCAATACCAGTTCCAGTCTCGGTAGTGGTAGCTGCGAGTGCGGGTGGCTCGGCCCCGCGGTCCTCGACGCCTCCAGTCAATGCCGATCACCATCATCACTACCATCCACCACAGCCGGCACCGCCGCCTCCGCCACCTGCACCATCCGAAGGTAAGTCGTTTCTATGATTGTTCTTCCCCATCGTCATCTTGCCCCCAAGGTCCATCCACGTCCCGTCCATACCTCTTGGTTTATAATGATGATGACGCTCTTCGAGTAGAAGAGTGCAGGCAGTTCACAAGTTCCTCCACCCGGGGGCGTCGGATTTGCCTCTAAACACCGGCCGCGTGACGCACATTTTGACCCGTGCGCCAGACCCCCAGACCCTCATACCCCAAAACCGATTCAAATCAAACCGGAAAGACAAAATGGAATGCTACAGTCACGATAGACATTAGATGGTCGTCATCAGCTTCACTACGCTGCGCTGGCGCTGCTGCTCTGATGTGGCCAAGACAAGTAGAGCCATCTCGCTGCAGATGAAGCTGGCCATTAGCGGATCATTTTATAAATTTGAATTTTTTTTTTCTTCCTCCTGCTTTTTACGATTCTAAATTATTTTCCCCACGCACAAGCTCAAATCTACATAACGTGTAATTAGAATCTTATTTTCGGCTTCTAATTATGGCTTGGTCCTCAATGGGACTGTATATATGTAGTTGTGGTTAACTGCGGAGGCCTATATCGAGAGGAGGAAGAGAAGAGAATTTCCTCTTGATGGTTTCTTACGTTTTCGGTCCATTTGTGAGGAAAATTACATTATTTTTATGAATGAGTATTTTTTTTTTACGATTGTTGTTGTTTTTGTTTTCGTTTACCTCGTCTTCTTGCCCCTCACCTATGAGACCACTCTGCATGGTGAAATAAAAAAAACTGAAATTATTTTAAGGTGGAGACGTGATGATTCGGTGGTCATTTGATGTCCAACTCTGTTGCTTGCTCGGAAGTCAAATAAAAGAGGAAGTTGTTGAAGTTTTTAGGGCATTTATTATAAAAAGCTTTTATTAAATGTTTTAAGTATTTAAGGAGCTGCAATCAGCATTTATTTGGTACTTTGGAAGAAGTTATACTTTCTTAAATTATTTTAATACTAAAATAAGAGGTTATTTGTCCAAGAGTCTTAAGTGTTCGGAGCTTCTATAATTTGCAGAAATCTTGGAAACTTTGAAGAGTTCTCGATTTTCCTACTGATAAAATACGATTTTGAACTTTTCCTTTTTGCGAGTTGACCATGAACTAGTGCAGCATTATTCTTATATTTTTCTGTTAAAGATTTCACCAATTCTTTCTGCTTTACATGAGAAGAATTGGCATCTAAATCTTTCGGGAGGCCTTACATCAGTAAGTTCTTCTATTAGTTGATATAAAGAACTCTTGATTCCAATATTGTTCCATGGCTTTTGGATGTAAGTTCTTTACATATCGTAAGTCACAATAAGTATAGGAAATATTCCTCGACTCGAAAATGTTATTTCAAGAATTGTTTGTGGACATAATTTAATAGATAGGGAATCATGCATTTCCTTGAGACAAGCCTGAAAGTAGAATTATAGAAAAATTAATTAAACTTTTCTATCAGGTGGTTGCCGGTTTCAGTTGGTCAATGGATACGTTGGTCTTCTTTCCGTTTATAAGGATCAGGTAGAATTTAATATTCCTGCTGAAGACTTGAAAAGGTCCGTCGTAAGTTGGAGCTAATGGTTCCTTAACAGCATCGTGTATGAAAATTCTTCTCGAACAATGATAGCTTGCTTCCTCTGATTTCATGTGGCTCATGGTATTTCGAAGTTGCTTCACGAAATCGGATGCATTGACGTCTTCTTTCGATGAGCTGAAAAATTCACGTGGTATAGCTTCAGCGTTGTTCCGTATAATCATTCAGCTGTTGTTGCATTTAAATTCTCCATAAACGCAGTTCGCATTCCTAGCAAAATTGATGGCAAAACGTCGGTGCGGTGGTATCTCTCTATCATATCATTAGCCTCCAAGAAGTTTCATCAGGTGTTTAAAAAGTTCGCTCTCGAATTGACGGCCTTGATCGGTGGTAATTCGCTGGATGGAATGTCAAACCTGCAGATCCATCCTTCATATAGAGCTCGAGCTATAGTTTCAGCGGTCATATCCCGGATTGGTATCGCCTCCAACCATCTTGAAAAACGATCCACACTTGTGAGAAGGTAGCGAAATTCGCGTAAGGTTGGCAATGGCCCAATGACATATGTCAATATTCAGGTGTTTGAATCGTGAAATTGCTTCCACACTTTGAACTTTTGAAATGCGATAGAATGTTTTTATCTCGGCACCATTTTATTAATATGAATTCTCAGACACTTGTGGTCCTTCGAGCAGTTTCCCATGTTTGGTGACAGACAACAGTTTAATGCCGGGCTACGAGTTATGCCAATGGGTTGCATTTTCAGGCCAGGGTTTCGTGGATTCATGAGATTTTGTTCAGTACTCCCGTAGTACCGACACAAACATTTTTGTCTTACTTACCACTTTCAATCAAATTTTCGAGTTTAATACTGCCGCCAAAATTATTAACAGAAAAACACTATATTGTTCCAAAGCTGCCCAAAATGCTCTCCAATGGTCGAAATTCCACTAACACACATACATTCTATAATATATAAATACATCGTATATAAATATTCTCGATACCCCCCATTTTCAATGAAACACATAGTTAAATTTTATATACAAAAAATTATAAAACCAAAAAATAAATTCAAACAAGTTTGCATCTCAGCTCTTTTGTTTTGCATTCACACACAAATTGCTGTAATTATCTAAATTGAATCACAAATCAATACAGATGTTCAAAAATCTTTTTGTTTTTTTTTTACTTTTGTTTGTTTCTTATTTATATATGTAGGCATGTATGTTTCTTCAATTGGTGTTCCGCTCACACCAACACGAACATACACCCTCTCTGGGATGTGTGGTGAAAAATATCATAACCACGTTCGTCTGTTCAAAAATATTTAATGGCCAAAGCCATACCATCATCATCACGGACGGACACACCACTGGATTGGACTGGACTCCGACTGGACCGAAGAGAATAATTACCATCAATCTGTAGACTTACGTGATATTTTTTCATGTTCATTCATATTAGTGTGTGCTACCCTATATACGTATCGCCCCATCACAGTCGTCCACAACATATCCAGCGAATTTGCTTATATTTTAAAACTTCAATAACATATGCAATCACCAAACATGACATTCATCATAACTTACCCAGGGACAGGGGAAGCTGGGTTGGGCAGATCGACATCGACAGTGTTCTACAGAACAATCTTTTCCTGCGTTGCGTTGGTCGTCGTGATATGGTCCTTCTGTGGTAAAAGTTGGACGAAAACGATGGACAGACGGTTTATATTCATAAATAATAAACCATGCACCAAGGTTGCAGGGCTATGGCTATTTTGGACGAGACTATCACTTGTACGACGCGACGCGACGCGACGAAGCCTCAACTTATGGGGGTATATGGCTTTAACCTATCATTAGCATTTCCGCTTTTGCATCATATTTAAGCGGTTCCATGTGATTTAAATCACATTTCTGATGATGTCGACGCGACGGACGGATGGAGAGCGGGTGAGACACGGAATTAGCGCGAAGGTCCTTGCTGTTGTTTTATTTTGCATAGTCAAATTAGTGTTCGCCCTCTTTTCGTTCTCTGTCGGCGACTGACCGACAGACGACCGAGACGATTGGTATCCCTTTTAATTTCCATCTCCCATCAGAAAGTTAACAGTTAACTATGGAATTGGTTTTGTTGGATAGCTGCCACCGCAACAATGGGAACGGAAAGTGGAAAATTAGATTTGTATCTCTGGCAGATGAAATTAATATTAGTTCCTGGTATTCAATTCGGAGCCGAAATATAGATCAACAGAAGCACCGCAAATGAAGGGCAATCAAAAGAAGTGCCTTAAAACTCGGCGTTCTGTATTATGAAGCACCTTTTTCTTTCAGAAAAGAAAAGAAAAAAAATCCCAAAAAGCCAGTAGTGCTCTACCGCACATCCAAAAGATACAAATTCATTTGGTTGCGGTTTAAATTTATGACCTCACGGTTATTCGGTGCCTCTCTATCTCTCACTGTTGCTGTTCAGCCTGCATGCCGGCCGCCGCGCCGGCCGCGTTACCATCAACACCATGCCATCACAGAAACTTAACTTAAATGTGAATGGGATACACAACACATGCCTCCTTATAGTCATCATCAGATACTCAACCTATGCTCAAGTCATGATGAGACTAAAGGCATTTTTATGGCGACCTCAGCTAACGAGAAGAAAAAGATTCTCACCAACTTACGGACTGCGGCGGCGGTTGATGGTGTGTGCTTGTGGATTTTGGCGCCACTTTAACGGCTTAAGTGGTATGGAAATAATTTTTTTATTATCTGACAAAATTATTGCATTTGTCTTGGAATTGTAACAAACCCTTATAATGCAGACAAATGTAAAAATTATGAAAAACCGGAATCAAAGTCAAGATTTACCACTTTTTTAACAATTCCTGCGTGTCAAGTTAAAAAAAGTCCTTCGCCACTAATCACTGCTTCTCTCTGAACCACTTCATTAAGGCCGGCGATATTAAGTTACTATAGCACCTAAATGACCTTGACTCAAGTTCAAAAGAAATAAGCTATTTAAATCCATGGCTGATGCAAATAATTGCAATGCGCAAAGTCTCGTTGCTGCGCAGCGCATCAGCATCAGTTAATAGAGATTAAGTTAGTTCGTCAAGGTCTCTCGCGGTCTCCGTATGAGCCAACAAATGACTATCACACTTCTTGCCCCAATTATCTCATTATTTATGCATCAGCCAAAGAGAGCTGATGATGATTCTGGTTCTTGCTAAAAACCAATTGGTTTAAAGGATAAAGATATTTTTACCAGATCACTATACCCACCGCGCCGCGCCGCCACTGTCTCTCTTTTCCTGCCTGATGATGCGCGAATAAATTAGTCCATCGTCGGTCGTCGCGATGCATCGCGGTTGCTAAAGCTGGCGCGGTAGCGGCGGCGGTCAGAAATATATTCTCGTAACTCATCCCAAAGTTATTAAAAGATGATTTGCATAAAAGTTGAATGAATGATTCTTGCCAAAGGGGGCAGACGATGTGTTGTGTAATTATATTTGCCAGCTTTGTGAGAATGATTTGCCGCATCATTCGAAAGATCATCCCTAAGTATAACTTGAGTATTTTTTTTTATTCTGTGATAATTATTCATTGATAGTATGCAAATTCTGCAAAACAAAATCATTAGGACTATAAATGACTCGCGTAATAGCACAAACTTATCATCATCATTGATCATTTTAATATGAGCTGTTTTGTGGAGGAAAATTAGTTTCTACGGTGTATAGGGTACTACAGGGTACCCAAGTTTTGGATTCGTTAAAAACAAAAATTGAACTTGAGATTTCGAAATTAAAATGACTAAGAACATGTCTGTCAAACATAAAGCTTTAACTGCTAAAGAAGTATTCCTGAAATATTTGTTGGAAAAATTGCTCTTTTTTGTAAATCAAAATTGACAAGTTATTTTTTTAGTAATTCAATTTTTTTTTAAACTGGTTAATACGTAAAAAGAGTTGTTAAATATAAATTATTTTGAATGAAAAAGCAAATAAAATATTTTTAAATAACTTATTTGACAACTTTGAACTTTTAGTGTGAAGGCAACCTTAACACAATGATTTAAATGTCACTGTCAAAGCCTTGAAAATCATCATTATCATCATTGTTAAGCAACAGATGCTTACAAAAATAATTAAAATTAATTATCAAAGTTTCCATAATCGGTTAGGATAAAAGGGACATTTAAATCACGCTCATATTTAGTCGACTTCAAAGTTTGTGAAATATAATTTATTGACAGATGAATCTTCTCATGTGATTCAAGAAACACTACTATAATGTCCCAAAATAACTTTATGGCTTGATTTTCATGTGAGTGGTGACATTTTGGTGCTCTGAGTAACTGGCGTAAATGACTGTCATGGTACAGCCAGTAGATTTTTACTACATGTGCATTTAGCATCTGTTATAAAATGCAAGTGTAACAATCGGCTGTCAAAAAAATAAATTCGATAAACATTTTAAAATAAAAAATACTTATCCAGACTTTTTTAAGGATATGTTAAACAAATGGAAGAGGATCTGAGAGCCAAAATTAAATTTTAGTGTCTATGTAATAGCAAACAAAGTTTCATCAAAATCAATGAAGCCGTTAGAAGTTAAGGAGATAAAAATAAAAATAAGAAGAAAGATAATATGCAGGGCAGTAGTAAGAATGGAACTCCTTCAGTTTTGGTGTTAGTCGATCAAAGTCTTGAACAATAGAAAATGTAGAGCTCTACGCGTTTTAGACGAATACAAATTCTTACATAAAACATTTTATACCTACATACATACGTCACTTTTTAAGCTTTAAAACGTAAAAGGTTAAATATTGCAAGAGCTTGAATGACTTAGGTTAGGTTACGGTGGCTGATGTCTATGTGTGAATGTCTATGTTAATTAGATCATTGGGATCATTGTAATAGAAATCTCCGAGGTGTAATTTCCGTTTTTGTGCAAGTGCAGGACAATAGCAAAGAAGATGAGCAACTGACTCTTCTTCTTCCTCATCCATACAGCTTCTACAGAAATCATTTGCCGGAGCTCCAAGTTGTAAGGCATAAGGGAGCTAATGTGCGGTCTACCTATCGAGCAACTCGCTTTGAGCGTTTAGCATCAAGCTTTGGCCAAATTGAATTTGTTGCCAGACAGGTGAGTGAATCAGACCACCTGTGATTCACCTTCTCAATGGTATCTTACTTTTTAGCATGAGTTAACACGATATTAGATTTGTTATCTAATAGTGGTAGACATGTTCCATGCTTTGCAATTACCTGGAATGTCTCTATGGCCTGGCACCTAGATTAGGTGAATATTGAATTGATTGGCCATCTCCACCAGAGATGATCTACAATTTTGGTCAACTTTTGAATTAGTAGAGACTGATTCTAAGGATTTTATGGCAGCTTAACTATCCGAGAAGATGCGTATATCAGTTGACGATATCACGTCTTCTTTGAATGACTATATTTCAGCTATAAGAATTTATTAAAAGATAGAAAGAAAAAAATCGAATTTTCTAATTTAAATTCAAAATTGTAAAACAAACATTTTTAAATTAAAATTTTGAAAAGTTAATAAGCATTTAAAAATCCAACATTTTTAACCTGGTAACTAAACTCACTTTACTTTATCAGGCTCTCGATCCATGTAGGGTCTCTGCCTGAGCCACGATAACCTTCCATCTTCTTCAATCCTGAGCTCGTTGCTTCGAGTCATTCAGGCCAAGCGTTTTGCCATCAGCGATGGCTTGGTCCTTAAACCGGAACCGGAGGACTGGGATTAGAAGATTCTCTTTGCTGGAGGGTATTTGCCAATTCGGTCGATGTGGCCGAGCCCATAACTTTGTGTTTTATATTTTTGAACAACGTCAATATCTTTGTACACCTCAGAGAGTTCGTGGTTGTATAATCTTCTCTATTCACCTCACAAGACACAAGACCAAATATCGGACGATGAATTTTTCTCACGAAAGAGCTCAGCATCAGCTATAGAGTCCTTGATCATGTGCTTCCTTAAAGTCGATGAAGGGATGATATCCAGTGGGAAACTTCCTTCCAAAAATTCACCTAGGAATCACCAACTTTTTCCTCTAGGAGTGGAAACTACACCCGAGTAATTGAAGGTGAAAACACAGGGGACAATTACATGGGGTTGAAATTGCCGCTCCCCAATTGATTTTATAGATGACTTTTCAAATTTTCAATAGTCAAATCATTAAATAGCTGCATGCAGGTGATTCCAAAGTGAAATATAGTGAATGAAAAGTTACCTTAATCCGCACCAGTGATATCACTAGTTAAGTGGAGAGGATGAAATACTAGAGCTTTACTCATTATTGTATGTCTCGACTTGAAATTTGTTGGTCTTCTTTAGGATTTGTCTATGTGTGAAGATTTGATCTATGGTCGATCTGCCAGGCCGGAAGCCACACTGGTAAGGTTTAAGACGATCACACAGTGCGTTGGATAGAATCTTATGCACTACGTTTAGTAAGGAAAAGCCCCTGTAATTTCTACAGGACCTACGGTCGCCTTTTTTGAAGATCGGACATTATGTATATAAATATAGCTAATGGACCAGTTGTCGGGAATGCTTCCCTCCACTCAAATATTATTGATGATATGATTAACCTTGCACGTATCACCTATGCACCAGCACCTATCAGCACATCTCCGCTGTGTTTAAAGAGTTCCGCTGTTGATCGGAAGCGGCGCCCGCGGCGGCGGCGGCGGTTTTGTTGTTCTTTAGCTCTGGTTCAGTGTTGTTTGGCTCTGGATCTTGTTCTGCCCCATAGCTTTGGCACAATACAATCTACAATTCCCTGTGCCTCAGTAACTAGGTTACCATTGTTATTTCGAAGAGTCTGTATTCCGGGTTTTGTGGGTTTTTTAACCACAATAAACGCGGTGCTAAGACCACGCTCATAAATATCAAAATGAAAGTATACCTATCGTAGTTTTTCTGGCAGAGATTCATATGTCATAAAATGATATTATAAAGATGAGGGAATAGAAAAAATCATCTGCATCACTAACTGTTCAATCGGGACTTTTTATCTCCTTTTAGTTTTCACGTTGTAAAAAAGTGAAGCTGTCAATTTTCACTAAAAACAAAACTTCAAAATGCTCTCCTGAAAACCAAAATGAATTTCTACTTATGCAAAAGTGACAATATATTGAATTTTGGTTAAGGCCTTCCAAAAGTGAATACAAATTTTGAAATAACGATGTGCATCCGAAATTGAGCTTCACTGCTCGCTTTCTTCTTTTGTCTTTAGCCAGTAACGCAGACATTTAACTTGCAGGCAGTTACAATTAAAAGAATGCAGCATTTCCAAGAAACTCATATTAACAAAGTTATATAAATAAAAAAATAAAAATATATGGAAACATAAACATTTTAGGCTTGAAGCCATACATTTTATTTGTTCATGCAAAGCAGTCGTGACGTTAAATCTCGCTCTGCCTCAAGGAATGAATTCGTTAAAATCCTGATTGTTTTTTTTTTTTATAGAATTCTCCTGGCAAAATTAATTAAACACGAAAACTCCATATCTCATCCATATATCAACATTTCATTCTTATTCTATTAACTTCCGTATCCAATGCTTCATCCATGCAAAATGGTTTTTAGTTTGTTTTTTTTTTCAACACATTAAAACAATTTTATTTTTTGTTTATGACAATTTCATGAAAACATAAATCCTTAATTGATGAGTTCTCCAAAACAAAAACAAAATCTAGTTCCCATGAAGAGTGTTTTTTTTTTATTTGTTGTTATAATCTCTACACTCCTAGTAGCGCGCGCTATTTAAACAGCCACAGGGAGAACTTCTTAGACCCTCGCTTTTTATTTCACATAAGATGATGGGTCTGATTCTTATAAAAATCTTGTAAGTATTAGTTCAATTTATTTCATTCCACAATCTATGCATCCAACGAAGAATAAAGTGAGAGAGAGCAAAGAATAAAAATTACCTTAACTTCATCACAATATGGATCGCAGTCGTTTGAGTGTGGTGCAGTCAAAATCTGCCTTGGGGCGGAGCTTCCGAATTGAGGATCACTTTTCAAGATAACTGAATGAACATGAGAAGATGCCGAAATGTGCTTCTCGCCATCATCATCGTTCGTCGTCGTCGTCGTAGTCTTCGTCTTCATCGTCATCGACATACCCAAGCTGAGAAAAAAATATGAAACTTCATCATTTTTCTGTCATGGGCGGAATCAGGTGTAGATTTGACCGAATTTCAGAAGCCAGGCGCAAATTGTGGGGCCCAACTCTAAATTGTTTGAAGCAGTTGCTAAAACCAAGAGACAAGACATTTTTCACCCATTTTTGACATTTCCATGTCTTACATAGAGAAATGTTAGTTTTTGAATGTACAAAAGTTAGTCTAGAAGGTCAATGTTTGATCTTTGATGTATCAACTTCAACTCACCGTACCTTGAAGCACGATTCGCCTCTCTTAATCCATCGAACCCTACAAGTTAAAATTACCGAACTTAGATTGATTGTGCATCTGGCCTTTCCTCAGGGTTGCATTAATCCGCCCCAGAGTATGCCAAAGGTAGACTCAAACCTGAATCGAGATCGTATCGGCTTCACAAATCTGCATGCAAACTAAAATGCAAACGAGCAGGTACCTACACGTACCTACGAGTATACGAAAATATCCAAATCCCGCAAAACTAAAGACCGGCTTTTGGCTGCAATGCATCCACAAGGGGATGCAACCAATTTTGGATTCTGACAGACACACAGAGACTTTTTTCTTTTCATTTTCGTCTACCTTTGCTTCTCCGTCCTCGTTGTGTAACCAAAATTGGCAACAACAACTTCTGCAATAACGAAGGGCGCGAGGGAGGTGGGAGTCATTCGATGCGCTATGGGAACTGAAGAACTTTTAAAACAAACGAGTCGATCTTCCAACTTCGACTGATCATCGAATTCGTTGTCCGCATTTTTTGAATTTCCTTGTAAGTGTGTCTGTGTGTGTGTGTTTTTGTGTAGGAGAGTGCAGATGGGAAGCACGTACGTGCAGTTGACGGAATTGCGAGCACACCGTCTGTTTACCATAAACAAAATGGTAGGGAGACCTTACGATGCATTTCCTGCAGCAGCAGTCGAATTCAAAAAAAAAAAACTAACTGAAGTTTAAGCCGCACCATCCATGGATCACAACCGCGCAACAGTGTATCATTATTGGATCTCTATGGCTTGAGATTGTTGCAGTCCGAGTCCCGAGTCCGCGTTCAAGGCAATTTATTAAGAGGCACGACTTGAATGAACGCCCTTTTGCTACAAAACCAGTGCGTTGGCCCAGGACCAGGACTGACTGACTCCCGAGAGGAAGGCAAAGTTATACGTAAATGTTGTACAAGCTCCGGACGACCTTTGCATGGATGCAGAGTGTATACCCCAACCCGCTCTGCTGCAGCCATGTTCATGGGACGTGGATCAATTTGGTTAAATCAAAAAACCGAATCGAGAGCAAGGTGCATATAATTATCGTTGAGGATTTATGACACCCGACGCCAACAAAGTGCATTCATGGGAGGCAGAATATATCAGCTCTTCACCGTTTGTTCGTCGTCCGTCGTCGGTCGTCGGTCGTAGTCATAGTAGTCATCATCGTGGGTTGCTCAATTGCGACTTGCGAGAGCGGTAGGCACGATGCGGTGGGAAAATTCATTTAATTTGCATGGTTAATTCGCGATTGGGATTGGGAGAGAGATGATGTTGAGTTCTGTTCAAGGATCTGGTCGTCGCAAAATAGTATGTGTTGGTTCCATTTGGGGGCCCATCAGAGGAGAATTTTTACGAGCGTTGTTGTGCGGTGTTATTGGTGGTTGGAATCCATCCAACAGGTTGTGTGGAAGGCTATCATTATCATTATGAGAAGGATCAATTTTGTTGGTTCAGGATGAGTAAGCAAGAGAATATTGTGATGCTGGTGGTGATGATGAGAACATTGTAGGAAGGCTGTATGTATAGGCTGCATTCAGCGATATGAGATGTTTATCTTAAATTAGTTTTACCTCTTTTTTTTGGGAAGCGCATATTGCGCAAAATGATGGGATGCGAATTAGATTAAGTATGTATGTATGTATAGATAGTTTGATGGAATTTGATTGGAAGGTGTGTACACGTATATATAGATTCTTACACATACTTTATTTCACTGAATTTGAATGGAGAACATTTGGAAATGCCCTCACCGACTGAGAGTCCCATAAAATTGAATATTCATTCTTTAATAAGTAACACTACAAAGTCGCACATGGTTCACGCTTATATTGGTTTAATTCATCAAGAATGCTGTTATATTCATGTGCCATCATTTGAATCCTTCCAAGAAATTTTTCACTTAACTTTTACATAAAACTCACTCAACCAATTAAGAAACTTGTCAAAAAAATAATAATATGTAATAAGGAAATCAAAAAGTTCTGCGTGAACGAAAATGCGTGTTTTTAATGATCCAACTAAACATTAGAACCCATGTTATTATTTTAATAAGAAAATATAAACTTTTAAACATCAAACACGGCTCTATTTTTAGAATCTTTTCTACAAAGAACACACTGCCGCGTATAATTTTGTGTTCGAGTATAATCATTATTTTCAGAATAAAAATTTCCATTAACAACACTTCAGATTTTTATAAAACTTGTATGCAATTTACATGCAATCGCATTTCAACAATGTTCATGCAAATTGTTTAACTTCCCATTCAATGTACTCGTACATTATACCTACGTCCGTCATCGCATCGTTCCTCGTCGTCGTCGGCGGCACTATTCTATTTATCATATGCAAAACAAACGAAAGAGCTGAGGTGCGAACCATTAAAATTAATTTCTGTGCGATTTTATAGCTTTTTTGCTTATATACATTCTTATTTTTCTTCTCATCATTAATGATATTATAAATAACGTGCAGTAAGTTAATAAAAAAACGCAAATATTGAATTATGTATGGCAAAGTTAATTAATTAAAATTGTTTAAGTATGAAAAATGTGCGTTTAAAAATAATATTAATTTTGTTATGTTTACGCAATGCCGACGCAATGTCGAATTTATTCAGCCAAGCAGAAATATTTTAAAGAAAGTACCTACTTGTATGTTCATGTTATCCTGGTTAAAAATTAGAATGGAATTTTATTATCATACAAAGTTTTAACGTTGAATGAAACAACTATTTAATTTCATTAGCTATACGAGTGTTGCCAGATTTAAGTCATTTTATTGCCATTCATTTTATGCCTAATCATGGTATGTCAGAATAGTGGCTTATATATGTAGCTGCATAATAGCATGAGTAAGCTCGATTATAATATGCTTTAGTAGCAATTAATATTAAGGCAGTATTAACATCATCATCATTAACAAGACAAATTTATTATCTTTTCTAACAATAAAGACATTAAAGTTAAACATATAATTTATTATATTTGTTTAACACATTAACATTAAGTTGTTGTTGTTTTCTACATATGTATTTTTACATTTTTAATTTTAGTCCAACTCTTAGTATAGAGTTCTCCCTATATACAACCTCTTTCAAATCGTTCTATAAAGTCCCCCCTATATGGCAGTTATTATACTATATAATTATATGTACATATCTACGTAGTATGTAAATAGAGATCTGCATATAAGACCTGGCTATAGCCAAAGACTCCATTCAACTTGAACCCCATACGGAGATGGGAGTGTATACATTTACGTAGTTTGCATGCAAAATTTTTTAAAAACAAAACAAACATTCACATCGAGATAATGATAAATTAAAACAAGAAAAAAATAATAATGAAATAAAAAAAATACTATTAAAGAAAAAAGCGAATGCAAAACGCAACTTAAGTCGCGGTAATTAGTTACACGGACGAATTCGTCTTGTCTTGTACATATACTCGTATATAGACACGACTCTTGTGATGTTAGTTTGTAATGAAAAAAATAAGAAATATTACTAACGCCCTCCTCATCGTCGTCGTCGTTGTCGACGTCGTCGGTCGTCGTCGTTGGTCATATGCAAAAAAAGATGCAACAAACCATTCATCAAAATCATTCGGCAGTGAACGAATTCAAATTGCATTTTTTTTTTTCACTCGCATTTTTTTTTTATTTTTCTTATTTTGTATTCATATGGTCTCATTTGAAAACATGGAATCGTCTTTCAACAAAATTGTAGTATCATTGTCGACAATCGACAAACAAACAGGCTAATTAGCAATAAAGGCAACAACAAAAAAAAAGATGAAAAAAAAGAACAACAATCAGGTGTCTCTTATGTTTAATGTTATTCTGCGCGCCACATCATACAATACAACAACATCGAATCGACACAGTCATCATTTATGGGAGTATGATGAAGATGATGGCCTATCTAATTACGCAAATTGATGTCTTTTGACTGCGGATTTGAAAGTTCTTCTTTTTTTCACTTGATAATTGAAAAAAAATTAATTGTCTGACATGGTCGCATGGACTTGCACTAAAAGCAAGAGAATGTAAAGATTAAATTGGAGTTGTCTATAAAAACAGTCTGTCTAGGAAATAACAAGTTGGGAGTAACACCAAAATATGTATTTTTGTTATTATCAATTTTCAACCTCCCAAAAAAAAAACATAGCCTGGACTCCCCTTGTCTTCTTAAGTAAATTTTTTGATAAACACTAAGCTTTTAAAATATAAAGTATAACTAAATTTTTATTAAACACGTGACAAAATTACATAGTTTGCGTTAAAAAAAAAACTTATAAATCGAGCCACACTGGCAACACTGCATTTATTTATACCTTTCACAAAAAATCAAAATTAGTTTTTGTGTCAAACAAACTTCAAAACTTATTAATTTATAATTTATTCAAAGCTTAAACTTAAAAAAGGAATTTATTAGTTTAATTTTCCATTGGTAACATTTATGTATAGTGATGGACACAAAAATAGAAACCGTTAAAACAATGCTTTTTTCTTAGTGAAATGCTCCTCAACCCCCCCATTTCAAATTCTCCCACAAATGTTCTAGGAGATTTAAATCAGTTAACTGGGATGGCCATTCTATTAGATTGACTTTCTGATAATTTAAGTAGTTTTTTTTCCTTTTTTGATGAATGTTACGGTTCATTGTCTTGTTGTGGGATCCTCTTAAAAGCATATATTCCCTTCAGCATATGGGACCTTTCTGATCTTCATAATGTCAACATACTTAACTTTAGTCATTGTTCCTTCTATAAGTTGGATTGGTCCTACGCCACGCCATATCAAGAAAAACAAGCCTAAAGAAGACTGCTTCCTGCTCATTGCTGAAGCGTTTTGGCGTTGTATTTTGAACTGAGTTTTTTGAGAGGTGATCTTGGAAAAACTTATTCAAAAACGATGTCAGACAAGTTAGTTGCTTGGAAATGATGACAGACAAGCAGTTCGAAGACCACCTCTTAAAGAAATAAGTTCAAAATATAACGTCAGAAAGTTTTTAAGTAAAATTCATTTTTAATTGAATCAATTTTTGTCTATGAGTTTTATAAATTTTTTTCATAAAGCATATTTTTAATTAAAAAAATGAATTAGTTTCATCAAATGAAAAGAAAAAAAAATATTTTGATTTAACAAATGAAAAGACTCAAATAAATATTTAACATATGGTCATGGCTTCGAGAAATGAAACCGAGTGGCATTTTTTTTTTTTAGAATTTACCACTATTATGCTCATTTTTAGAGAGAATACATCTCATAGGAACGATCGATATCATTATCAACAGTATAAACATTTCTAGTTTGATCTAAGCCACAGTTAAAGCCAGGCTGTTGAGCTCTTTAAAAATGACTGGAAATTCAAGTGCTCGTAAAAAGGTAATTTATATAATTTTTAATAATATATTTTTTTTGAATACACTTAAATTTTCAAGAAAAGATCTTACCTTACCTGAATATTTCATTTTTTTGTCAAAAAAGAAGTTTCAAGTTTGTAAATTTTAAATAACCAAATTCGCGTAAATCGTGTAACGTTATAAGACAAAATTCCTTTAAAGTTTTTTTACTTTTCATATGAAAGTTTTAGAAATTGAATTTTTTGAATTTTATTGAGTATTTTGTATTTATTTAACAAAACTAAAAAAAAATATAGATATAAAGCGACCATTTTCATTTAAACAATAGTTAAGGATGTGTAACGTTATAAGACATTTTTTGTTAAAGTCAATGAAGATGAAGTTTAAGACTTTCTTGGACTTCAAAAATATTAGTGAACTGTCTTGATTCTTTATTTATATGCCAAATTATTTATCTGCTTCAAATTTGACGAAGAAAGGAAATTTTAAAAATATTTTACCTGTTTTTCTAAAAAAACACAACATTTACTGTAAAGGACTATAACTTCTTACAGGGTTGTCCAATTTCTTTTATTTTGGTTTTAATGGATTAAGCATCGAAAGCTACCCTAAAATCATGTATCATATGATTTGGGTGTACTAAAACGATTAAATGAGTTTGTTTTACCTGGACCACCAACCACCCTCCCCCCATAAAATACGATTTTACAAAATTGGGAATTTTGGAGAAGTTTTTCTTGTGTTGCATAGAATGATGTTTGGTGTCGATTCCAATCATAAAATTTCTTAAATCAATTTTTTTGGACCTTTCGGTTATATTTTGGCTTTTTTATCCGCCCATTTACGTTATAACAAAAAATGAAGTACCTTATATTAAATAAATTATTTTTTTATATAAATTTGTTTTCCTGTTTATACTTTACTAGAATTTTTCCTTTCAGTCATATTTTCACCAATTTTCACACAAGAATTCGGAAGGTAACGTTATAAGACTTTTTTCTGTAACGTTATAAGACACACATTTGACCTCAAATAACACATACAAACATAACTTTTTCTTAAACAAAAAATGGTAAACTGTTAATTGGAATTTTATCTCAATTCTCTAAAAGAAAAAAATTAATTAGCACACCAATTTCGCAGAGTTTTTTAAATATGTCCAGTAACCTCAACAGCTACTTCCAAAAAATGTAACGTTATCAGCCAATTCGGAGGGGAATATTTAATATTTATCTTTCAGACGTATGTTTAAAAATCAGATAAGCATTGCAATTTTTCTAGTAATAAGGAAAAAACACGTACAATGTAACGTTATAAGACGGAAGCCATGACCATATGTACATACATTTATTCCTATTCACCTGACAGCTACCACCAGAGCAAAGTACACCAGTCTTTAGTACAAGTGAGGTTGTCAAAATTTAAAAGTCAGTTATATTAAGTTTGGCTTAGCTTGGTTACTCAAGTGATAACGAGTTGACAGCTGAAAGTAGCGGAAGAAAAGAAAGCTTGACCCAATGTTTGGTCGACTTTGATAGTGATACAAATTTTAAGGACATTAGCCGCCTTGTATTATACACAAAATTTGATCTGAATTACATAGATTTTTCCTTTTCTGCTCAATAGGCAACTTAAGGTTGTTTAATTTAATTTGCTATGTGATAACGATTCAAAATTGATTGCGTTGAGCAAAACACATGGTTTCTGGCAACTTAGAACAATAAAAATATCATTTGCAAATGCAAAATTTCCTTCCTTCTTGGTGGTAGGATCAATTTTGGATCATGTTAATTGAACAAGAAAAATATCAAGGTCTTGTAGTGTAACATGAAAAGTGCTGATCCATATCTTCTTGATCTTCATGCATAATAAAACTTGGCTATCTTTTTCTGTTAAATTACCGTCAGGGGTGGTTATTAGTTGTCACAATGTTTGTTATATTTCTAAGATCTCAGAGCGATCTCCGTAATTGTAATATGTAAAAATTTTTACAAAATTCTGTTTCTTACTGTCAAAATTCTGAAAATTAATTTTTTTCTATCTCATAATTTAAGTAAGAAGAAAAGAAAAGCAGTGAAATTTAACTCTCTCGTTCTGTTAAACTGACACAAAAGTCTCAAAAATCTTAGATTTTTTTTTGACAAATCCAAAACTTGTCCCTTAGAATTTTCGTAGAAAAGTTAAAAAAACAAACAAATGTTAAAAAGAAGATTATGTCTTACTTGACTTCCACTTGAATTTCTGATTGCCTGACATTTGTAATTATAAAGTTCTGTTTCAATACAAACACATGCACATATAACACACATACATACATGTAACAGTAAAAATCCATTGTATTTGTTTTGTTTTTTTTACGACTACTTTTTGGTTGGAAAAAAGAAATAAATATACAATGCTAATTGGAAAAATGGTGATAATTCAAATAAGACCAACTTCGGAATAAGAAAATGTATTTCTTTGATATTCGAAACATAGATGGCGATAATGGTGACGTGCACATAAAATTCTAAGAAGACATTTTATAAGACCTTTCAAGAACTTTAAGGTCTGCACTCCATTGATGGGGTGCCTGTTCGGAAATATTCTAGCGTTATAGGGTATATTAAATATCATAACTTATGACATTCCATGATTCCGTAGCCCTAATTTTTAACATAATAGTCAATATTAGCCGCTTTTCTCGAATCAAGATAGATGATGAGATGAAAAAAGTTTGTGATGTCTCTTGGAACCGAAACGCGAGTAGAATGTATAAATTCGACTGAAATTCCCAAATTTTAAAATCAAAACGATCTTGATTTTAATCGTTCAACAAATTCGGATTCTTTACTAAAAATATTGAGAAAAACTAAAGATAGTTTTAGCTCGTTTTCCAAGTCGTATTAAAATAATTCATTGAATTATAGCTGTGATTCAATTTTATAACTTAAAAATGTCATTGAATTGAACTACTGATGAAAAACATCCCGAAATCAAGACCTTGACGAGGCTAATTTAACGAGACTGATATCGAGACGAAATTAACAATAATTTGATTTTGTTTTTGTTGTTTTGAAGACGAAACTGGCCAGCTCTAAATCCTGGATTGGTTTCTTTGGTTTCAATAAAGAAACTCGAAGATTTTTGAATTTGGTCCGCTTGCCAAAAAATCTTCAAAATCATAAATTGCCCTCCAAAAAAATACAAAATATATTTTTTTTACAAAGCAAAACGAAAAAAAAGACAAAGTCTCGCGCCATAACGCGTTTATTTGCAAAAAGGAAATGCACTTGAATTCACAGAGAGCGGTAGACATTCCATCATCATCATCATCAGGGGAACCGGTCCAACTCGGTGGACCAAACTTACAACAGCTTCAACTTGAGATTTAAGTTCTGTTTTATTTTTCGAAACTGGGGAAAACCACAGATAAGCCTTCTTTTTTTCCAGGCACACATACACACACACATAAACACACATTTGTATCTATGTATGTGTCCGTACGTCATCTGCACCCATCCATCCATCCATCAAATTATCCATTCTTTTGTTTGCGCAGAGATTGGATGCCGTTTGTGTTGTGTTGGTTCACTGGGATTGGGATTGGGACTGAGACTGAAGCTGAGGCTGGAGCTGCTGGTGGCTTGGGCTCTGTTCCGTTTGGTTTTAATAAACAGCGCTACTTCAGAAGTTCCACCGCTGCGCTGATGCTCCTTTTGGATCTACTGTATGTCGTTGCGTTATACACCGAGTTGGAAGTCGTTCGTCGTCGTCCGTGTCGTCTTGCTGCACTATTGATCCTTTTATGAGTCCGCGTCTTGCTGCTTAAATTTAACTTTGCTTTTAAAGAGCTGCTGGCTGCTTCTGTTGTTGTTCCAGAAATGACGACTTCGACCGACTACAACGACGACGATGACGACAACGACAACCGACGACGACGAGGACTGAGATGATGATGATGTTGTAAAAGCCGTCGATTAGCCGTCACACTCATTAGAGGGCGCTCGGTGGCTTATTGAGTGGTAACCATGGCTAATTGCTTTAATTTTCGAGCATCGCTCTTGCGCCATCTCCATCCCCATTGCATCGCATCGTCCGGCGTCTGTGTCCGCATCCGCAACAGGTCCAGGCCAGTTTTCATGCGATAATTACATTCGAACGAAGTGATGGCGCGACTTGAAATTAATTTGCTTTTCTCAGGCTTTAAAAATTATTAATCGCTCTCTGTCTCTGGCTGGCGTACCGCTCCGCTCGTTCGCGTACATAGTTCCTCGTGTATGGGTATGGCGCATACGACCTCCACAAGGGCCGTTGCGCTTGGCTCTTAATATTTATAAAATTGGATTCAGTGCGGGGAGATCGAGATTCTTCGTAGTTCTCCACCTTCGTCGGTCGCTGCTGATGGAACGTTTCAATTTAAATTCTTGAGATTTGTGTGCATCCTCTTGCCATAAAATATATGGCTCGTATGCAAATTTTCGATAAATCAGAGCGCTGCTGATGCGCAATTGCAATTGGAACCCCATTGCGGTAGAATCGATGAAATTGAATCATATTTTGCACCGCGTTTCGGAGCTCCCAGACTCAGCCTCGAACTCGAACAGAGAAAACAACACAGCCATCATCAGAGTAGCTCTGAGCTCCGATCCGAGGAGATGGAATCAATTTATTGGTCAGCAGTTGTAGTGAAGTGATTCAGGTGGATGATGATGGCGATGAAGCAACGACGACGCGACGGGTTCTGTGGGTCCATGGTTCCATTCGATTGACTTCTTGTTCTTCTTCTTGGTTATTTGGATTGCCCAAGTCCAAGGCGAAGGTATACGAGTAAAAGAGCACTTAATGTTGTCGGTCTGAACGTGAGAAGAGAAGCAGTCTCATCTCCCCGGACTCGAATGGCATTCGCCTTATTGATTCACTTTATTATTTGTTGTCTTGACGATGACGACGACGACGATGATGTCCTTTTTGTTGTTTTTTGTTGTTCCCCACAAAATTTAATCGCGCCGGGTCCTTCTGTTTATTTGCCACTGAAAATAATATTTTTTGTTGTTGTTTTCTTTTTTTTCTTGTTTTTTTTTTTTTTTTTTGTTGCGCTTGCGCGGCTTTTGTGCGCGCTTCAATTTCGCTCTGATGCGATGAGTTTGCTCTGTCTGATGTGACGGCCGTCATAATACTCGAATACTCGATCCAAGTCAAGACCTCGAGTATTACGAGTACGAGTAAGTAGGTAAGGCAGTCAGAGGTCGGTCGGTAGCGTCGGTCGTCGTCGTTGATCGGTTGGTCGGTCGGTACGATCAAATAGATCGGCTGTGCGACTTTGATACGGTTAATATTGTTGTTTACTTTTGTTGCAATTCAGGGCGGCGGTTTATAGGTTGAGAAAATGAAGTGAAATGAAAAGGACCGTAATTCAGTCAAACAAAAGAGGGAAGCAACCAAAAAAAAAAAAATGAAGCGATATAATGAAATGGTTGCTCATTGTGCAGCGAGATGTTTAATATTAAATTAGCTGCACACAATAGGGGGCTGGTAAATTGGTATAATTTTGTATTGAGAGCTTTTTTTTTGTTCTGTTACTTTGACTCTCTTTTTGATCATGGAATGGGATACTATAGGTACGACCTTGAATCGTGATTTTTTGAAGTCAGTGCTTCTCTTAAAAGAAATTGATAAATGTATTTGATCTGGTTTAAAGTTGTTGCACGTTGTTTGATTATATAGTTCCAAAAATAAAATAAATATAATTTGGAACTTAAAACCATCGCCATTGTTCTTGTCATGGCATTTTTTGAGATATCCTTTTCATGAATTTTTTTATTACCAAATCACAAGGTGACTTTTGTATGCCGCAATAGTTACTAGAATTCCATCTTTGAGGTCAAGAATCAACGCTGGGCTGTTACCTTATCGTGGGCCTTATCTTTCACGTAGCCCCAAAGTAAGAAGTCAGAATCACAAGATCTTGTTGGCCAATGATCACCACTTCGAGAGATAACACGGCCTGGAAACTTTTCCAGTAAAAGATCGATGGTTTCAATCGAAGGTCCAATGACCCGTCCGGACCATAAACCACGCCAAACAGTTACACGTTGAGGATAGAGGAAGAGGTTTTTGAAAAATGTATCTCGGGTATTCCGAGCCCGAGATGCGACAATTTTGCTTATTGATGTCACCATCGAGGTGGAAGCGATCCTCGTCGTAACCAGTCAGGATGATTTTTTGATGATATTCCGGATCATCCATTTCAAGGACCCAATCAGCAAAGACACGACGACATTGTTGATGATTGACCGATTTGAGTTCTTGTTTCTTGTGTTAACCGAACTTTATAAGCCTTAAGAACCAAGTCTCAAAGCAAATTACGGTGTAATGATGTTTGTGGAATGCACAATTCCAAAGATAGATGAGGAATGATCAAACCTTTGTTTTATTCAAAACTTTAGGCTACAGCGAGCGGCAATATTCTGAGATATGTTCTTGAGTGACGTGCACGGATTTTATTGTTCATATCACTAACTTACCCCAACAGCTCGAATTTCTCCACCGATTTCTGTACTGCATGTCCGACAAGGTGCTTCACGAGACTACCCAAAAATGTGTCAGTTTTTCGAACCGTCTCTGCCAAATTTCCACCATGTTTAAAGTCAATTTTTATAATTTCAATGCATTGTTGAAGCGTTTGAAGTTCCTTTTGTATTAATGGCGTGGTTTCTAATTGTCAAATGTCTTAAAATTACAGCTTCTAAAATGACATCTACCGAAAGAGCGGACTATTCAAAATAACATCTCTTATTGGAAAATCCTTTAGTTGCACTTAGTCATTCAATTACTGAGTACTAAGACTTGACTTAAACTTATTATTCAAAATGAACAAACGTTTAAAGAATGCCGCTTTAGTGGTTTTGACTGTCAATCAGCAGCAGAACATTTCGAAATTCTAAAATACTTTCGTAGGGTTTTGATCAATCGATTTGAAGGTATAGCTGGTCTCATCAGTTGGAAAATCGTTTTTTAAATAGGCGATGTTTTCAAAACTGTTCTTGTAATTTCGTATGCAACCGTTGCTATTGGTTTCTGAAGACAAGAAAGTTTCTTCTTCGGCATGTGACCGTTAAAGAAAAAGTAAAGTAATTGACTTTAGTAAAATTAATTGAACAGTTCTGTGAGCTTAGAACTTATATCTTCAAAATACTTTTTTTTTTAAACTCCATATGACAATTTATGTAGAAATATCTCATAATTAAAAATCACGAACACAAATTAGGAAAATTTAGCGTTTCATAGTTTAAGCTGTGTCAAAAATTCGTTGTTTTAAAAATAAGTAACTTTTCACATCAGATTTTCTTAAACCAACTTAACTGAGCAAACGAAATCGATTTAAATCAATATCATTCCAATTTGACTATTTCGGAAGCTGTTTGAAGTGAGGAAGTTAGAGCTGTGTCAATCGGTAATTTTAAAAGATTCAATTGTGATTTAATTTTAAAATAAACTATTCCCAGTTGAAATCATAATTGTAGCTTAGACTGGATTGTCTGATTTATTTTCAAAAAAATGTCATTGTTTAAAAATTTCCATGACTTTAAAAAGGTCAAAGGTTACAACCTTCTAGTATCAAAAAAACAATCTTTGATATATTTTGGGGAAATTTTCTTACTTTACTGTAAAACAAAATTGAGAGATTGAATCATTAGTAAAGTAGTGACTACAATCAATCAGTCTTTTTGGTGAATAAGACAAAAAGAACGAATCAATCGCGATTGACACAGCTCTAGAGGAGGTCTGATCATAAAGTAGAATATGCTGCTTCCACATATTTCGCGTCATATTTTTAGTTTAATTCAATTCTCAAATTTGATATTATTTTGTACCGAATTCAAGAATTACTTGAATCGCTAGAATCGTGTAAATGATTCTTGGAATTCCCCCCTTATTTTTCTTTATTTTCATTTTCTCGAAAAAGTCGTAAACGTTCAGAATTTTCCAATTGTATCTATTATTATCATTAAAACCAACTCACCATTCTTAAAATTTAATGGTTTGACCATTTTGCTCACTTTTACCATAGCAATCATTATTATCAGTTTAATATAAATTATCCCACAAAAGACTTACAATATAGTTGAACAAAAGTCCGACAATTTGCTCAGGAGGTGCAAGCGCAAGTGCAACCGCACACACTGCGCACAATGTTCCACGCAATAAATTTTACAGGTTAACTATGAAAGATCTATGAAGCACCTAGTCCCCAGTTCGAGTACGAATACGAATACGAGTATCTATATGAAATGCGTGCTTCATCAACAGAGTCCAGTAGCAGCCGTGTGCTAAAAAGTGTGCATTTTTGCATTCGACTAGATTTGCATAAGTTAATCGAGGCCGCAATCTGAAGCCTCAATGAACAAACACCAGGCATATAAGATTCAGCACCAAGAAGAACAGTAGGTGAATGTGGTGTTTTTGATATGTTAAACGGCCAAGGAAGAGGGGCCAATTCAAATGCAAACTTGAAGCAGCCAAGCTTGAAGCTTGCAATTTTACAGGGTGATTTTTAAGTTAGAAACAGAATGCAAATAGACATCTAAGTTAAACAGGGGTCTTGTTTTTGAGTAAGTTTAATCCGCAATTATCACAGTGGTAATGTTCTTAGTTTACTTTACTAGTTGAAGGATGTAATAAACTTAGAGGACAAAAGATTACAGACTTTCTGAAATATTTTTTGATCATTTTCAAATTTCAACACTTTTAAAAACTTTTACGAATCTCGTGATTTGGTTTTTTGGCATCGACCATCATATTTCGAAAATGGTACAAATACGAGTAATTCACTGAAATAGAAATAAGTTTCTAAGCTTTCTAAATATTACAATCAATTGGAGACACCCTGTAACCAAATTTTTAAAAACTAAAAACTTAAGGCCTAATAAAAACACTTTCGTATATATACACTCTTATTACACTCGTACAAACTTTGAATTATTATGTGAGCTCTAAACTCTAATTACCAACTCGAGGGAATCTTTGCATATGGAAATTTTATTTATTTTTTTATTATAAATTTACAATCTTCGTGATGAACAATTGTTTATTGGCCGTAATCAGTGTATACATATAGAAAGTCAGTTCAACCGTCGTCGTCGTCGTCGACCGTATGAATAGATGAAGTGATAATTTGAGGGGAGTTCTGGGAAAAATTGGTAGATATGGTGAGGTTGGGGAAAAATTAGTTTTTAAAAAACGAGACGTTCACACGACAAGGAAGTTTTTTTTTTAAATAGTTGAATGGCTTTCATAAGAGGCAAAACGTAAACTGAATCCTTGACTAAATAAACGTAACTTATCCTTATAGTTTACATTTAGTCAGATACTAGAGGACCCGGTGAACTTTGTTCTGCACCAATTGACATTAAATTATTTAAATAGTATTCAGTAGAAGTCCGTCTTTTCCTTGGAATTTTAAGACCAGTAAATCTTAGGAACTGACAAACCGTATAATGGTGACGGAATTAGAGGCAACTTTAAAATTTTACGTTCGTTGGACGGACGACTGCAATATAAAAAGTTGAAAATGAACAGACAGTGAAAAATATTTGTTTGCAGGTAAAACAAGTTGTATTGTCTTTAATACAATTTTTCTATGTTTTCACACTTTTTAAACCTTCCCTGGACTACGACAAACATTTCAAAATAAAAATCACCCAAATCGGCCTAGCCGTTCTCGAGTTTTAGCAAGACAAACAGAAATTGATTTGTATATGTATATAGAGCAGAATAAAGAACGCCATTTTTGGTTCAATTTGAATAGTAAAAATCCAAATGTTTATCTGTCACAACTGGGAGACTTTAAAATGTTTGAAATGGTTTGGGTATACATTCTTTGAATATCCGTGATTTTGGGACTAAATGTAAGTTTTTTTGCGAACTGACAATTTTTTTTTCAGATTAAGACAGTATGATATCGAAGGACTCCGATGCGAAGTTATTGCGTTTAGAAATTACTAGCTTTTGCCTACGGCTTCGCTCGCATTAAATTCCTGATTTAGAACACAGAAGAGAACAGAATATTATTTTAATACGCTATTGTAGACCATTATATACATATTTCTTTCCGTTTAGGGATAGAATGTAAAGGTCCTGATGTGTATTGGACACATGCGAACATGCTACATAGTCGTACAATAAAATGTCCATTTCTAAGTTCATCCCAGCTACCTTTAATGTTTGTCCTTGTGCTTTGTTATTGGTTAAGATGAAATTGTAGCCTTTTAAACTGGAACGATACAGATCTGTAGGAATTATTGTGATTCGTGATGGGATCATAACATTTTCACACTTTCCTACGCCACGCCGCCGGTTAAGAGAGTGGTGCTTATCAGTCTTACACAAATTTCCAACCCCCGTTTTCAGGGGCTGGGGGCAGATTTCCCAAAAAAATGAACGTTTTTTTATTTGTCATAAATTAAGAAATGTCAAATGAAATGCAGAAAAAACTTGACGTTTAGGTCTGGTTCACATTCAACATCGGCCCTTAAAATTTAACCACCTGGAAAATTGCGGAATACTCCATACAGCCTTGCACCCTCCATTTTAGTTAAGTGGTGAGTTAGAAAGAGGTACAAAGTATCCTATGTCACCATCCACCAATTTATATATCTCCACTTAAGAAATCACGTCAAAAGGTCACTCCGTTTAGCCGTGAAAGACAGACAAACAAACACACTTTCGCATTTATAATATTAAGTATGGATTTGGGGTATTTCGAAATCCCTTCTTTAATTTTTGACTTTTTCAGCACCATACAATTTTTAAAAGTTTTGAGCATTTGGGTGTTTTTTTAGACATGTGAATTTTAATCTGGCAATACTTTTTTCGGAAATGGTTCTTTTTTGACAGCTGTCACTTTATTTGTGCACAGTTTGATTTGCCATTTCATAATGAATGGAATAACTCTTGAACAACGTTTGTCAGATAATTATTATTACAAAAAACAAAGTCATACAAATGTCAAATTCCCTTCAAGGACATCTACAATTGTGATGGATTAAAAATCTAGCACAAATCATTTTTTCATCATCATTCATTTAGAAATTACATTCAGAAAAAAATGTTAGGTATTGTGGATTATTGTTCTACAAATCAAGGAGTAAAAATTAAATTATTCACGAGAAACAATATAAGACTAAGACAGTACTGACACTGGTCAATTTTTTTTATCAGCCAGAACTAGTAAACCTGTTAAAAGTCCAATTCTAATTTTAACTAAAGGAAATCCTTTACATGCGTTCAATGGATTCTGATGGTTCCTGTTCATTATTTATTCAAAACAATTGAATTTTTTCTTCAAAAAATCTTAGTCTAGGATTATGTAGTAGGGTAATTTGACTGACATAATATCGAAGATCAATACAGACTCATCTTCCTTGTTTAATTGTTTGCTTTGGGAGGTTTCTAGTTTGAAAAACCGACTAATCCTTATTAAACGTTTGGATTTTCTATTGCATTGACATTTGCATTAACATTCCCATCACAGCACTTGTCCTTGTGTCCTATAAAGTTACTCAACAGTACATCCTTATTCCTATATTCGCAATTTTACATCTTCCCTTAAGAAATTTTGTATATACATATGCATAAGATTGTCATTTCTTCCCTTCACTTTCTCTTGCCATATTATACTCGTACATTGAAGCCAGGATATATAGAAAACCAAAAATCCTTCACACGCCTGTCACTCAAATGATCAATTTTTCATGCAAATCGTTACAAATCTTTCATAATACTCCCGTAGGAATCTATGAAGTAAAGGTATACGTAAGTCCTAGATTCAATGACATCTATGGATGAAATATATCTTCGAAGGTGTACGAGTTTAAAGTGTATGGGAAAATCTAATGCAATCACCTGCAACTGCAAATCATGCAAAATTATATAAAAACATCCTCCGTCACTGCTTACACAACCAGAGCAGGTATAGAGGCATATGAACTTCCAAAAAAAAAGGGAATAAATATGCACCTATTTCACAGCAGGTAAAGAATCATTTTTATACAAAATATCCTTGAAGACAATAATTATTATTATATCCTTTGCACCCGTCTGCGTCTCCTTGTTTGGCAGAGTAATCATGTAAATTCTTCAAGATATGTACTTTCACTTAAGGACAAAGGAAAAAGTGAATTCTGGAACTCCTACTACATGCACCATCATCATGGACCAAATAAAGGACCATTCAATTGGTATTGATCCCTCATTATTGGGACGTTGTCGTGGGAACGTAAACATAAAATTAGTGTACAATGCAATTGAAGGATAAATAAATGCATCGAAAAAGGAAAAAAAAAATATTAATATAATAAAACAGGGTCGACTTCCTTTTTACATTTTTATTCTTGTTCCTTTTTATACACATTCGAGAGAAAATAATTATTATTGGAAAATGAAAAATTGAATATTCACTTGGATTTGAAAAATTCATATGTATTTACCTCCCTCCCCAACAACCATATAATATCCCTGTATCCATATCCATATCGATATTTACTCTCCTTCTAAAATAGGTAATTGAAATCGATTCTTTTAAAAGGATATCAAAGGAATATTTTTCTTCGTTTTTTTTTTTTTTTCATTTATAATTTTCCAAAGAGGAAATTCACTTTACTGAATATAAAATTCGAATGTATGTACATATGTATGCCTACAATCAAAATGCAAGTGGCCATTTATCGGCGGATAATTTGATTGACTGGTCAAAGGAATACGAATATACAATCATATGTATATAGAAAGTGGCATTAAAGGTAGAAAGGTACCTATGCCAGGATAATGGATATCCTTATTACGTTATCGTTTAAATTGAATATTCAATAAATTATATTTTTTTAAAGAAAAGAAAGGAAAGGAAGTCCGTACAATCGTATTTATGAATTAAAATACAAAGTGCCCTAGATTTTCGTAAGTACGTTTTATTGATCACAGAGATAAATTTTGAAATATGATATATAGGATATGAAAGGAAATAAAACTGTTTAGAACTGTTTGATTGATTTCAGACATGTTTATATCGAAAGATGATTTTTCTTTTTTTTGAAAATTTTGTCACTGATGATGGTGAAGCTGGGAATATGAATAAGTTTAGTTAGCCAGTCAAGTAGACTCTAGGAGTTAGTACTGATCTACTACAGAACTATTCTGCATTATATCCTCCAAATTACATCCTTGCAGAAACAGGATAGTTTAAGATGTCCGTGAATTACATTCTGATTTTGGTTTGGTGTATCGATGCACTTGTAACAGACACTTAGATTAACTCGAAATTTTAAGTAAGAACTTAGGAGACTCATTCAATCTTTTTCGGAGTTTTTTCCAATTTTGGGAACTTTGCTATTATGCATAATTTTTTCTAGAAAACCTTTTTTTTTATCCTATGTTTTGCTTTCCCTGCCTGGGCTCTAACATATCCTGGCATCCAATTAAGTTTAACATTTTTAGACTGTTCCCATACTTCCATAAAAGTTCCAAGGTGATGATACAAGAATTACAAGAGTTTAGTGCTTTAAATCCAACTTTTCTATCTGACATAGAGCTGGTCGCAAGTAAGAACAGTCTTGACTGAAACGAGAGTTGCAATACCCCCTAACAGCTTCCAAAACGTGACCAAGTCGATCAGACTAGTAACCTAAATATACCAAGACATTCCCTTGTCTCTTCGATCTCAGGTTTAATAGTGTAAGCTCTCAAAATTCTTAAAATTTTAAATTTTTCGTTAAAATTTCTTAATCATTTTTTTTAAACAACATTGTCAAAACTTTCATTTCAAAAAAAAAATTCTTTTCTGTAAAGACTTGGTGAATTGAAAATTATCAGAATGTCAAGGTGAAATGACAATTCAATAATATTTTTTAACTGTAGCACCTGTCAAGTTATTAATTTTGAGGGGAATTGATTTGGATCAGTAGACTAGCTGACATGAGCGAAGAGGAACCAGCTCGGAAAGTTATTTGAAGTCCATTTTATGGTAGGAGAGCTTGCCACGACCATGTTTTTGATGGAGACCGCAGGACTCTCGAAGCCTTGGGGTGATCATCTGGATGGCTCGAGTAGTCTCACGATCAGGATAAATGGAGAGACTTGTTGAAAGAGGCCAGGACGAGATCCCAGTTGTCGAGCCAATAATTTTGATGATATTGATGATGATTGATCTGGTTTGTCAAAAAACCTCTGATAATATATCTTCCCATTAAAATATACAAGGCTAGAAATCAAACTTTCTGACGAGAGCTACGCGAGATCGAAGCGAGTCTCCCTTAAAAGTTTATATGAACCCGTAGAAGATTCCGAAAAAAGGGTAAAGTGAAAAATATCTCGTCTCAATTCACCACTAGAAACCTGGAATGGACTTAAAAATTTTTAACTGAAATTTCTCTCCCTCCCGATTTTCGCAATTTCTAATAAAGTTTCTGAAGTTCAGGCTTCAAATTTTACAGAAAAATGACTATTGTTTGAAAGGTTTTGTTTGAAATTTAAAGAGGTCATAACGTCTATTAGCTATTAGCATATAGCCTCTAGGCAAAAGCTTAAGTTGTAGACTTTGACACTCTCTTGACACTCAACACCCCCGGCCGCCTCTGTCCCTATTACTATCCCATCAACAAATTTAGTCCAAAACACAGTTAGCAAGTGTCGCTGATGCTGTTTAAAGTCATGGCAAACGTCTCTTTTGAAATTTAAATACCCGTATACCTACCTCGAAAAGTAAAGGTTATTTTATAGCTCGAATCGCACTTCAAAAAGAAAACCAATATGCAATCCATACGATTGCCATATTATACCAATTCCCATGAGTGATGTGATTCTCCTATTTTAAATAGCCAAACAAAAAAAAAACTGGCTTTTTCCCTAAATAAAAATAAACTTCAACTTTTATTATGGATAGCTAGGTATAACTTTGTTGGTTCGTATCCAAAGTTAAACCAAATGAAATGCAAAAATAAATCAAAAGCTGAAATGTCCATTGCAACCACTTCAACAAATCAATCAAATAATGCAAATGACATAAGCACCCATAAGCCCGCACATTCGTAGTCCATCTATATACAGTTAGGAACGGGTATATGTATCTGTCTATAGAGAGAGAGCCAGAGCCTTAAGGCATTTCGTATGATTGTATGTTTAAAAACCCGTAAACAGCGCTCGAGGCTCGCAATCTCCATACCACACATTGAGGCAGGCCTAAAGGCTGATATCGCAACGCACAACATTCAAGTCGATTCTCCCAGGGCGATTCGACGACCGACGCGACGCGACGCGACGACGACAGAAACAACGTTGACTTGACTTTTGTTGTACGAATACGAGTACGAGTACGAGTATATGCAAAAGGCAATTGAGACTTGCAAATTCGCATTCATTCATGGACGTTTTTTGCATTCGCATTCAGATGACGGCGCATACAAATGAAATCAAAAATGGTCACTTCGATGCGATGCTGATCTATTGCTTCATGAATCCCGAAACCGGACCGCTTTATTTCCATATTCTTCATCACTCGCACCGCTGCTGTCCGATTGCTGGCCGCTGATAGTTCGACTGGTTTTCAATTTTCAATTAATTTTGAAAAATAACACCCTACTTGAAAGACTTGGCTTATGCGCGAGATCTAAACGAAGTTGATGGATATCTCCGGAAACCAAAAATTGTGAGTGATGTTTGAAGTTCTAAATTTGGGCTCATCGAGACTGGACTCCATGGATGACACATGTGACACACACACAGAGTTGACAATCATGACAGTCCTTCGAGAGGAAAAAGGCTAATTGAATGTTTACATTTCGAGCATCCTTTCGCGCGCATATCATATTTCCCATTAGCACGCGATGTTTTCCCAACTTTCCATCTGCTAATTTTGAAATGAAAAAAAGATTTCCTATCCAATTGCAGCACGAGTCATAAATAGGTTCTCGAATGACGGAGCAACGCGCCATCATCGTCGTCGTTGCGCACGCGTCGTCGATAGATTCCTTCCATTAACAAGCTGATTCACTTTCTGTTCCTGGTTCCAATTGTATCCCTTTCGTTTTTTTTTTTCAAATAAATAGCATCCCTATCGAAGGTGAAAGGAACAAAAATTTAACCGTTTTTAAACATCGATGAACCATTTCCTATATTGAAAACTCGAGTTTGAAAGGTAACCCTTAAAATGCGTGATGCTAACTGCGTGCTATCTCCACGCACCCATTCAGATGTTCCTGTAGGAACCACTGTCGTTTGTGTGTGTTTTTTTTTTATTTCAATTTTCAACACCATTCGGATGCCGTTAGTTACACTTTCGATAAAAATCGCTACCGGGAAAAGTGGAAAAACCAAAAATTCCGAAATCAAGGTGTGCACTCTTGGAATGCGCGCTGAACCAGAGCCAGGGAGATACGACCTATAGCATATCCGTTTTCTAGAATGTAACGAAGCTACCCTTTAGGTACATACGTTTTTTTTATTAGTTTTTATATAACGCAGGCGCAGCGTCGAACACGTGACGTGAATAAAAGGGTGCCATTTCCATTGAGTTGAGTTGAGTTGTGTTTGAATTGGGTTGATCATCAAAATATGGGTTTCTTGTTTGATCACATTCTCCTTTTTTTTACCGTTTAACGAAAGAGTATAAGATTAGGTATTGAAAAATTGAGTTTTTATTTAAAATAGAAGTTTTATATGTATTCAGGATACGAGTACCTATAAAGGCTTTAAAATTGAAATGATCGTAAATAGGGAGACGAGGGCACACTTTCAGCATTTTTTGTCTGCTATTGGTGGCAGTTGTGGTGAAGATTTATGATACTGAGTACTGACACATGCCAAATTTTTGTTAAGAGTCTAGCACATGAAATATAACTCGTTTACCTATTTTTCTACTATCTATACATATAAAGTTACATTATATAAAATCCATATGTATATGTAAGAGTAAGTGTGTGATATGTAAAAGATCAGCGATCTTGTAAAATATTAGATACGTTTTTTTTTTTTAAAGTGGAACATGATCTATCGCTAAAGGCTAAAAAGTTGGAGTTATCTTAGCAAAGATCGGCAAGATCACTTGTAGAAAGAGAATCCAACATCAGGTGGAAAAACTTAGCCAACTGCATTGCACCTAGGTCCTAGAAGGACATAGCCTTGGTAGGAGGCTCCTTTTAATGATCTTTTGTACTGACAACTTTACCAGACCACAGAAACAGTGTTACACTTTCTCAACAAATGTCATTTTTTAGCCAAAATTCCTTTGGAAAAACATTCCTAGATGATCTACATGATCTTCCCCAAATAAAAATCGATTTTCCTTTCTCAAAGCAATTTGACATTTTTACTTATTTACCATTTTTTTGGCGTTATTATTACAGTACCGTTATGTCACTTTGAAATTTCGTGGAATAATATAAAACTCTACACAAAAATTAAATATCATTTCTGATATTTAAGAACAATAAAAAAAAATACATTTGACATTATTTTATAATTTTTGACTGTTAAAGGCCTGAAATGTTGAGGATCAGTCGATCCAATAAAAATCAGTTTAATAAAAGACCGGAAGAACCCCAGAAAAATACAAAAACTTTTGATCTTGAAGAACTTATAAAGAGTTCAATATAAATGAGATCGAAGAGAACTGGCTATGGCTTTGATGATATTTTTCAAAAATTTCCTTATTATCTTACCATAATGACAGAGTTACTAGAACTAAACATCGCCAGACGTATCGGAAAAGCTGGACAACAGTCCAATGTTAGGAGGAACAAATCTCTCAGCTTGAAAACAAAGCTACGACTGTTTAAGACTAATGTCAAATCAGTTCTGCTTTATGGATACAGAACCTGAAATGTAAGAACAACAATATCCAGGAATCAGCAAACCTTCGTTAATAGGTGTCTTCGAAACAGTTTACAAGTTTTCTGGCCTAATCCTATCTCTAACGAGGAGTTATATAGGCGAACAGGTCAGGAACCCATCGAAGTGGAAGTGGATTGGCTACACGCCCCGAAAAGGTAACGACTGCATTGTGGGTTTGGCAATGCAGTGGAATCTACTTACACAAAAATTAAGAAAAGTTCGGTGGCCATTTGGAGGAAAACGGTGAAGGGGGAATCTGCGAGGTTTTTTGGAAAGACCTGGATGGAGCTCGAATACAGTACATCATTACAGAGAGTATAGTTGAAGCTCTATGTCCCTCTACGGAATACTAACGGACTTCAGTCTGAGGACCTAACTAACGAATTATGACAGAATCAGCAGTATAAAGCTATACATAAGCTTTTCAAGGATAATTTAAACATTTTCCGGAAAGTCGGCTTTGAATTTAAGTCTGGAAGATGGGCTTTCCACAAAATTTTCAGACTCGAAGTCGAATTATTCTTTCATTTTTATACTTGTACTTGATGCGCTTGAAGTAAAACTTGGTAGTGTGTCATTTTACTTCGATTTTGTCAGCTCTTTATTTTAATTAAGTCAAATATGTTCGATTATCTGAAGAAGGAGATGGCACGTTATATCGTGGGTTCTTCAATCTCGCTCTGAATCCCCAGATAGAAGGAGTTACGAGTGATCTTTACAAATGCTTGAGTAAGATGCTTCCAAAATTAAGTTGTTTGTGAAGGATTAAAACCATCACAAATTTTCTTAAACAAAAATGTCATATACAAAGTCTAGTGCCACCCTATTAGGCACATCCCTAAAAACTGATGGGCTAAGAAGTTAGAATCCAAGTTTATATATGGTTGCTTACAAATGATGATCAAAGGTTTCAGTACTTACCTATGAATATTAAAATTAATTTTCTTCTAGACATCCAATTTACGTACCTGTAATAAAAAAAAGAAATCTCATTTTAAAAATTTAAATCCCATAACAAAATATTATTACTTGCGTGATAAAAGACTTTCTCAAAATCTCCTACCAACAAAAGTTTTGTTAAGAAAAATAAATTTCCTTATAACCATGCAATAATATATGTAATAATTTTAATGTAAATATATAACCTAACCATCAGCCCTCCCTAGGAGCGGTATCTATAAATAGAATCCATGAATTATTATGCTAAGTATTCTTCCGCCATGACATTCAAAACAAAACTTAAATAGATATACATAATAAAATCTATATCTATATAGACCTACCAACATACATAATTATTAATAAACAGATAAAATGGAAAAAAATCCAGTTGAGAATAACATGCAACATGCAAAGGCTCAATCAAAAATGTGTTTCTTCCGTCAGAACTAAAAAGTGATAGCATCTGTCAAGAGGGCCTTTCAAGCCCCCATCATAACACTCTGACGACCGACGCGACGACTCCTCGAGTGTCGAGAGTATGCGCCAGACATACAGACTCCTATAGCTATCCAGCAGACTCAATGTCGCGACTTGCTAGTGGCCAAAATGTCCCTGCTTCACCCTCAACCAATGCACCGCCAACGAACGTCACACAACACACAATTTGTTTAACTCGGCGAGGACGACGACGACGACGACGACGCGACGAGTGTCGTTGTCGTTGCGTCTATCGTCGCGTAGCGTCTTCGTCGTCGACTTACACGAAAATTGCATCAAATAAAAACTATAAAATCCCCACAAATAATAAAAATATAATAAAAAACAAATTAAAGTAAAAAAATAAAATAAAAACAAAAATAAAACTAAAAAAAAAAAAAACTGAATGGAACGCAAAGTGCATTACAACAAACGTATATAATTTCACACTCTGCGCGCTTCTTCTGCGCGCATTGAATTATTGCCGCGTATCACGCGAAATTTCTCTCTCCAATACACACACTGCCATATAATCCTAGGCTATCGCTGAATTGCATTTTTAGGCGCATATTTATATCAACTTAATCCGCTGCTCCGCTCCAAGCCGCACCGAGGAGGCCGAGAAGCAATAAAATAAAATTAAGAAACGAATTCAAATGAAAATTTAATAAAAACAATAAATAAATGAAACTGGGCTTAAAATTAAAATATTAACAAAAAAACAACAACAACAACAACGATGACGACGACGCGACTGACGGTAAGTGGAACTAAAAAATAAAAAAACTCCACGCGGTCGCGCATGCTCATCATCATACCTAGACTCGAGTTGAGTTGAGTTGAGTTTAGTTGAGTAGAGTTTATAATGCGAATGCAATTGCGAATGCACACAATGCGAACCGAACTCCCTCTATCATTCGTTGTTGGCTGGATGAGAGCTCATAAAAACTAATTACATACATAAGTTTAATTTTTATTTTATTTGTTCATGATGTTTGCTCATTTGAATGAATCCGAGTTGAGGCGCAATATAATCACACAAGCCTGCCTTAGACTGGCACAAGTACGGGTATAGAGGCATTGACATTCAACTGATGCAAGCATGGCATAAATGACAGGAAGAGATTGTCTGTGATCATTTATATTTTGCAGACTGGGTCAAAGTACTCATCAAATTTTTGTCTGCACGATTTGGTTAAGAGAGAGCAAACGTCATTACTTCTTAGAGATTTTAAGTCTCCAGTTGATCGACGTTTAATCGGGAAGTTATTTTTGGTTGAAGACAGGTTGAACTCAGGTTTAACTCCTATTAAATCAAAGATTTATTAAATTGAGAAATATGAAACTTAGAAAGTTGACTCTTAAAACATATTTTTCAAACATTTAAACCCCGATTAAATTTTTAATCCTCTGAAACTAGGCGGACTAACAAGCTTAACTCGAAGTACAGAAATCTTATTTGGCACATTTTAAAGAGAAGCTGGAATAGAAGGAATTTAACCTTTGAAAAACGTTTCAGACTTCTTAAACCTCGATTAAACTCAGATTTGCATAGATTTTCTATACAAAATTGAAGGATTAACTTATAAACCATATTCTAACTTAGACTCAGATTTTGTCAGATTTTGTCTGCACGATTTGGTTAAGAGAGAGAAACGTCATTACTTTTTTTAGAGATTTTAAATCTCTACAGTTGATCGACGTTTAATCGGGGAGTTAACTTTGGTTGAAGACAGGTTGAAATCAGGATTAACTCCTATTAAATCAAAGATTACCAAATTGAAGAACATGAAACTTAGAAAGTTGACTCTTAAAACATATTTTTCAAACATTTAAACCCCGATTAAATCTTTATTCCTTCGAAACTAGGCGGACTAACAAGCTTAACTCGAAGTACAGAAATGTCATTTGGCACATTTTCAAGAGAATCTGGAAGAAAAGGAATTTAATCTCTGAAAAACGTTTTTTTCAGACTTCTTAAACCTCGATTAAACTCGGATTTGCATAGTTTTTTTTTATATAAAATTGAAGGATTAACTTAGAAACCAATTCTAACTTAGACTCAGAGTGAGTTCAGAATTTATGTAGTGAAGAAAAGGACCTGCTACCCAAGTTAAGATTGGTTTAGAACATCAACAGTTAGTCAAGTTGAGACTAAGTTTTATGCAAGATGAACAAAAGTGAAGATAATCGTCCGATTTGCCTACAGCAATCTTACCGGTCGGGATCTGACGAACTGATTTTCCATTACAATTGGCTTAAAGGTAACTGACGGAACTTAACGATTTTTTATTAATGTTTCAAGAACTAGAATGTCGAACCAAAAGTAAACTAAAGTGGCAGTTCTGAAAATGAAAACTATTTAGTCTCGACTTATCTTAGAGTTAACTGTCAAAGTTTGGTGATTTTTGTTCGTTGTTTTGCAAGAAAATACTTTCATCGCCCTCTCTGAAAAGAATTTGGCGCGCAACAAAATGATTAACTACTTTAAAAAAAAAACACCTCCTATTCTAAGTCCTTATACACACAGGTTCAGGTAGTAGTTTGGTATTTAGTTGTTGGAATTGGCTGATATCCTGCAGATTTAGGTCTTTTATAAAAATTCACCTAATAATGAATTATAATTCATGACGAGATCGATTATTTGGTATCCTTTTGTAGGAAGAATAGACACAAGACAGTCGGATGTCTACCGAAGCCTGATGGATGCAATTGTTCTTCACTTTACGACTTTTTCTTATAGAGCCAGAAAAAATTGTCTCGATTTTTTTTTTTTGTTTGTGTCCTTGTTGTTGTTTATTGGAACACAAAATCATCACTTGTGCAAGGATATTATTCGTAATTTGGACATATAGACCTGCATTGAATTTTGCGCAAGATGCAGTTCCCACACTATCTTCAATTTATTTTTATTTTTTTGTATCCTTGTGGGGGATTGAGAATAAGGATCAGAGGGTAGTAAGCAAGGTATCTTTCACTTCTTTTTTGTTATTGTGTGTGTGTTTGAATTTTTGCGGTATTAGATAAAAATATCCATCTGGAATTTTTGGACTATAGAGAGCCATAGTAAGGAGGACACTTTAATTTTGTCCTTTTTTGAATGTTCTAAAACGAGATTTATGGGTTATTTTTTTTTTTTTGTTTGGAGTATCCTCGCCATCATCAGTGTACCTTCCTCTGGGTTTGGGTGCATTTTCGAAAACACCATCTTTTGTTAGCAGGTACCTTGTCTACCTTGATATAATTGCGATGATGGTGTCGTGGATTATTATTGTGAAATCTAAAAAAAAATGACACAATAGCCTTTTTGACGATAAGGGCGACAACGACGACGGCAGCGGCAGCGGCAGCGATAGTGTTGGTGGTGGTGATGAAAATAAAAGTCAGGAAAATAAGATTCAATTAAAATCGTAATACCGTAATTCAGTGCGTATGTGTAGTTTAATGGTTTTCTTTAAGGATTTGTTTTTTAGTATAGAAGAATGCAACATGTGACAGGCAATCATTTGGACTTAGGATAAGATTCTCTTTATAATGGAGTGAAAAATAAAAAAAAATACTTTTGGCAGTTCTTAGAACACCAACATACAAACAGATTAAAGGTGTTCAATGATGATTGAGAAAGGTGTTTATCAAAAGAGATCATGATATGACACCTTTAGGTTTATCTTTATGTCGTGATTATTAAAAGAACTTGTACAAATCGTAAGTGAAATTTAAAATACAGTTATTAATTTCTAAATATCTTATCGAAAAGTTAACATTTCCACACTCAATTTACATTTGCAGTAATTATGCGGTTTGACGAAATTTAATCGCAACATCCTATTACGTCGTTCAGGTGTTCGCCGCGGCTGCTCCATTTTGATTTTAACTAATGGCATGTGTTAAATTGGCATTATTTCGTCACCTCTATCTCGAGTCACTCGTGCAGCATTTATAGGTACAATGTAATATGAGATGTGTTGAACGGAGCTCTGATCCATTGAGACACATGTTGTTGGCGATGATGATCCTGATGGTCATTTAGGAAGATGACGCTGCTAGCTCAAAATGAACACCAAACAGTGACTAATTTTAGATGCAACGTCCAAAATTAGAAAATAAACGGCTGTTCTGATTTTCGTCCGAATACCAAAACGACCCGTTTTCGATTTTTCGCAGTTCTGAATACTGTATTGTTTGAGATTTTACGGATTGAAGGGTGTTCTACAAAACGAACGGATTTGCAATCCGCCAAAAAATTTAACGTTTCATTTCTATCACCTTTTTATTAGCACGTTGAAAATTCGATTGATGATAAAGGAAAGAGAATAATAAAAACGGGGAAGCATTTCCCACCTTTATTTGATAGATGAAAAAAATTACCTAAACTATAGTCATTGACTTGGTCCTTTTTGTATGGACTTCAGACTTTTAAATTTGTAATTTTGAAAATCATTCCAACTCCTCTTTGATATCCACACTTAGCCAGCGGATAATTTTACCATTGAAGTAAGTTTTAATCCGCCAGTGTTCCAAGAATTTTAGAACATAGCAAATATAACCCTTCTACCTTTGTTTAAGACATAAGGAATTAACTAATTGCTTAAAATCACCTACCAAAGAGGCCAATACAAACCTTTAAATAATTTAAATATTTTTAAAGGAATAACTTTGGATTTTGGAAGTCAACTTAATACACATTTGATTGACAGCTCTTCAGACCAGACAAAGCTGATTCTGATTTTTTCAATTTCAAGACAGTTGCACTGCACTCCGTTCGTAAGCCAGAACAATCCGTACGAATTCAATTTTCGTTTTCGTTTCACTATTCGGACGAAAATCAACACAGCCGTGATAGAGCCTTTGCTGACGTATTCATCTCAGAGCCCAGTCAGCTCCTAGATCAGGTGAATAATTTATTAATAGAACACGTGTGAAATTCATGTTAAAAATCAATTTCTTCCAAAAATTTCATCAGATTTGAAAATTCCGACTATGATAATAAATCTATCATTTTAGCCCAATCTTGTCAAGAGTTTGAATCATTTCGACCTCCAGAAAGTCAGATATTTCATCTCAATAATCTAATTTTAAAGTAGCAAGAGAACAAAAAGATGTTATACCCTTTTCGCAATAAATCGAACTCAAAACGTTTGAACCTTGTGTGAAATTTGCGAAAACGGTGATTTCGTTTCTTAAAGTCTGCCCTTTATTGTTTTTTTTTCAGATTTTTTTGAAACTTTCCACGGTTTTTTTAAGCGCTTTATTGTTTTCTTTGAAAAAGAACCCAACACAATCAACCACTGCGTTATTTTTTCAACATCTCTCAATGTCTAACATAACAATTTAGAAAGTAAGAAACCGTTAACTGTCAAAAACTGTAGAATTATGAGAAAAAATTGTATTTTATTTTTTTAAAAGTATAATACATACATATGTCTTGCTGTCAACGAAGGGGTTGGGTTTTTTTCAGTTACTTTTTTCACATTTTTACCCTAAAATCTTTTCTTTACTTTGAGTTTTTCCCTTACCTTAAAAAAATGTGATTTTATTACACAAAATATCTTTTTCTTTGTGTAATTCTTTCCAATTGTTTCTTTTTCGCGCCATTTTTTTTGTTTGAACCTTAAAAATTTCTTAAAAACTACCGAAACCGTGGATTATAAGTTTATGAGTACCTACCTACCCATGACGACGACGACGCAAATACAAAGAAGGAGCACAAAAGCCAGTATACTTTATAATGATATACCTTAGTGTGCAAATCAGGTTCGTCATACTTATACCTTCTTATATTTCTATACAATATTCCAGACAAAAAAAAAAGAAGGAAAATCACGGCTGTTCAACCAATCGTGTGCTCCACATCCACATGCCAAAAAAAAAAGGAACCATTATGCGTTTTTTTATGATTCAACCAATAGAACCACCTTCCAGAACCAGCACCAGAACCATCAGAACCATAGAACCCAAACTATCATCAGTATTAGCTTTGTATATTGAACCCTTCAATTTGCGTCTGCTCCCACTGTGTTCAGACTTGAGAAACCTACCCTCTGCCCCTCTGCTGTATCCCTATAAAAAAAAATAAAATACGTGTGAATGGTTATATCGCTGTGCCTTGTGCGTATACCGTACCCATACAAATCCAGAAAATCCCTTCGATGGCGCTTAAAAAACGAACTAACCCCTCAGGGGAAACATTATGTAAATCAACCCTTATCCCTGTTCTGACTATTTCACACGTAAAAAAAACCTACCCCTCAACGTTCCGTTGGTTGTGCTCGTGTTGAGGTATTTGAAAATGTATGTAAATTTTCAACCCTTTTTTTATTGAAGTCGCTGGCTTCAACGAAGCAAGGATTTTCGAATCATATCTCTGATTGGGTGGTTTTGATTTGACGGTTTTTTATTTGAATATACAAAAAAGGGTTGCATTCCAAATATTATTTTGGGTATGAAAAGAAAATGGCGAATTCGAAGTTGATGATTTTCCTTTTCATTACAGATTCATGTCGTTCGGAAAATTGGCACCAAAAATCATCAACCAAAAACAATAGAACATCACCCCCACCATCAGCAGCAACCACCCTGCTCAATGAGCCGGTAATCATCGATCATCGGAAAACACCTTTAACTGTCAAACAAGAAGATGCATCCTCGAATGATGACCAACACCACAACAGACCTGATGCAATAGAAATCGAATCAATAGCAGTCAAACCCGATGGTAAGAAAATTCTGACATTCCATACAAATATATTTAATCGACAACCGACAACGACCGATGATAGCCCGTCCATCACCTGAAGCTGTCAAATTAAAATCGTTTAATGTTTCGCCTCTCTATCGGCTCTGCATAATCGGAGATGATTATAGCTGGGTTGGTTTTGATATAGAAAGAAAAGGCACGAATTAATTAAAATTGAATGCAATGGCAGTGGCAGGGGAAGAGGCAGTCGAGTCGGAGTTGAAGTCGGCGTCGTCGTTCTTGAAGGCGCAATGTTTTGTGATCTAAGAACTTTTATAATTAAACCGCCCTTTTAGTTGCTGGTTTATAAAATTTATGACGAACTATTTTCCATTCTGTTGATGGCATCAAAAACGGAACTCAGAACAGAAGTGAAGGGTTCCATTCCATGGTTAGACCTCGTTTATTTAATCGCTATACACAAGTCCGCCCTCCTTCGCTCTTTGTATGTATGTAGAATCTGCGTGTGGACTTTTATAATTTAGCATGCAATCTGCATGAGAAAAGAGTCTAGCGTTTGGTTTTTTTAGGGTGGTATGGTGTGGGAATTGAGTTGAACTCGAGAGTCGAGAGTTTTGTTTATTTTTCTTGGAATTTGTTTTTATTTGTAGTTTCTCTACACATGGTGCAGGTCCGAAGGAGACATACTCGCATAAGGGTAGGTGTAACGGTAAGCAAATGGGTGCTTTTAAATGAGAAATTAAGACAGATGTAACTATTATGACAGTTTTTTACTTTCTCTTTTTGTTTGAAACAATAAATACATTTTAATTAAAATCAGTACTTCAAAGACTGAAAAGTTCACAAAAATGAGTTCCAATAAAACAACCTTATAAGAGTAAATTGAAAGTCCACTGTTGTTTAAGTTAGAGCCTTAGAGGGGAAACTTATTTTTTTTTAAAGCGCACTACTAATAGGAGAAACGTAGGAAAGGCTCTTATTTCTGTGAAAAGACTTAACGAAAGTGGAGTGGGGAAGTCGAGCGTTGCAAGGCTAGTTACTGTTGCGGTAAAATTGACCGTAACAAATCTAAATTTTTTTTTCATTAATAGAGTTATTCTTGAAGGATTTGTCAATTCCTGTCAAGAATTATGTAATACCCGTGAAAAAAACTTTGATGGCTTAACAGAGATTGAGTCCAATCCTCATTATGATAGAACTATAGTTGTGTTTTATTCACTGCTGCTTAGCTAGCTCAGCAAAAATTCCCTCAGCAATCAACAACGATTTGATTGCTTTCAATAAGAAAAGTGAGTTTGATCATTTTATTCACTTGAATGCTTCACTATAGCTTTGCAGTAATGAATAAAACACAACTACTTTGAATCATGACGGCACGGGCTTACAGTTGGAATTCGATAAAAGTATTTCTTGCAGATGCCCTTCTATAGAGCTGGTATTTTATATTGAGGAATTTTAACTGCCCTTTTTTCAAAACTTACTAGAACTAACTGAAAGTCATTTTACTCACAGAAAAAACATTTTATTAGACCACTTAACAGGGCAGGAGAAGTTAAACAAGTTTTTTTCTATTTCTTTTATTAATTTAGAACTTGTTGATATTTTTTTTAATCTGTAATAGCTCAAAAATGTCATGCAATTAATTTCAGAAGAAAACTGAACTTATATTTAAGTCCCTAAATGTATGGGTTTTTTATTTTTGAAAATTACCATAAGTAAGTTCAATTGGGTGTAGACGTATTTTCTATAAACATTCAAAAAACGATATAACCAAATTTTCAAAAATTCATATTTTCTGACACGAATTAGTGGACACATTTCTACCAAAATGAATTTATTTTCATTATGAATAGATTCAAATATGGTAACAGTTCTGAGTAACTTGTAATCGTAATGAAATATTTTTTAAAAAATTAACCACAAAAAAGACATTTTACTTTGTCATAAGTCTGACACTTGTCGCCAGGAAATGTTGACGGAAAGTAAAATTTGTAGCCAAAACACAACTTCTTAGTCTATAACATCAAACATAATGCACAAGATCAAGTAACAATTTCTCCATCATGAATGGTTATAAAAGGTGGTTAAATTTTAAGGACCGATGTTGATTTTGAATAAAGCACAAATTATTCAAGAAATTTTTGTCATTTCTTTTTATTATGATAATATTGGTATGGTTCAATTATGTATGGAACAAAATATCGGCCAAATGGCCGCCGCTTCCTCGGTGACACACCTCCATCCGATGGTCTAAATTTGCGATGACGCTGAGGCATAATTGAAGTTCTATGTCATATTAATGTGCCAAATTATCTGATCGCTTAGCTCTTGAATTGTTGCTGGATTATTGACGTTATACCTTTTCCATTGAATTGGTAGCTCAAGAGAGCCATTGTTTTTCTAGCCGTTTGGCAAGTGGCACCATCCTGTTGAAACCACATACCTTCTACATCCATATCTTCCAATTTGGGCCATAAAAAGTTCCTTATCACTTCAAGATAGCGAACACCATTCACAGTAACTGCCTTACCGGCCTCATTTTGGAAAAAAATACGGCTCGATGTTGCCGCCAGCCCATAAACGGCATCAAACAGTCACTCTTTGTGGGTGCATTGGTTTTTCGACAATCACTCTTGATGGTCTTGGATTATCAATTTTATCATTCGCCCAAATGCCACAATTCTGCTATTGACGAATCCACTGATGTGAAAATGTGCCCCATCACTGAAGATGATTTGCATTTTGATTTGAACGCCCATTTTCATAATAACCCGGATTAGCTTTATCGCGTTGCTGGACTATGTATCTTTCAAATGAACTGCAGAACAAAAATTGACGTTTAGGTTTGGTTCACATTCAAATCGGCTCTTACAATTTAACCATCACCCTTTATTTCCTTATTAGTCTATTTTTAATGGAAAATTTTAAGCTACAGAAATCGAAAAGACAAAAATGAAATCAATCACCGTTAAGGATATGGAAGTAACCCAAAAACACTAGCTACTGCTCAATACTGCTCAGAATGTTTCAAAATTTTATTTAAATATTAGAAAAAAGCAGTTTTAGTTGGTTTTCCAAAAATATGTTAGTTGAACAATATTAGAAGACTCAAAACATTTAAATAGTGAAAAATGGATAACAAAACTATTTTAAAGTAATAAAGTTTAAAATTATATTTATTATCTTTGCTATGATTTTAATATTTCAATGAACATTGTTGTCCAAATTGAACCTAATGAAAATTTGGTTAAATTCAAGAAACTTTTCAAATAATTCTGAAAAGAAATGTTTAAATTTTTAGCCAAGAAATTAAAAAAATCTACGACGAGAACCAATGTATCAAGCGTAATCAATAATTTCTCACTAAGCATAAGCACCTATAAATTTATCCACCATGGATGATTGTTTAACGAAATTTTTGCAATGACAGCGTCATTTCAAATGAATAAGAAGACACCAAAATAAGCAGAGTTGCATTTTTAACAAGATTGACATTACAGTGCGAATTGATCGGAGCTGCCATTAAGTCATCTCATCAAATTGTTATCAATCAAATGTTTTCTCTTTGCTAAGGTTGAACATCAGGGTTTCTAAATGACTGATACTTTACAAAAATTATTTTCTGTCACAAAATAGTCATATTAAAAAATGAAATACCTTTCTTACCTTATGTCCTTGGAAATTTTTCCTGCAATTAGAACAAATTTATGATTTATGAAGCAACCATCATAGAAAAAATGGCCAACACAAGTTCTTTTCTACTATATGCTGAAAAAGATACAGTATCGAATGTAAATTTCGTATTAAAACCCAAACAAAAATTAGATATGCAAATCCCAAAACCAAACAAAACTTCCCCGCAATAATAAAAAAAAAACAACATACTGCAACTTGCGCATACCTTATGTCTTAAGGATACCTTTTTACCTTCTTTTTAAACAAAAAAAAACTGTCATAAAAAATCAAACTATTTTTACCTCACTGACGTTAATTTTTTGTCTAGTTTTCTTGTTAAACCCAAGGAAATCCTGCGGTGCGGGCGTTAAAAAAATATATATATATAAATTAAATCATAAAACATCTCACGCATACCTCGCTTATTTTTATAGATTTTTTCCTATTTCCACCGTCTGTTCTTAAAAAAAAAAAAAAAGAAGAGTTACACGCACCGCATGTCCTTCCTAGAATGTAAGAATAAATAGTCAAAAATCGTAAAAAATAAAATACAAATTCAAACAAAAAAATTAACTTTACAATTATTTAAGATCAAGGATATGTATACGTATACACGAATCGTAAAAAGATACATCGTATAAGTAGGCGCGTTAATTGCGATTCGCATTGAGATGTTAAAAATTTTATTGTACTCTCATCATAGCGTTTAAAGTTCTTGTCGAGTATATAAAAAAATAAAAATATATCCATAAAACAATAAAGTCGTAAAAAACTACAAATCTAACAACCGACACGTATCTCTATACTCTATGCCAGGTAAGAGAATATATGTAGGTCATCGGGCAAAGGTAGCAAATCCTTAGAAATTACCACAGGACCAAAACCAATGTCGTAAAAAAAAAAACTAGACATAACTAAATAAAAAACTGACTTCTGGTTATCTTAGGTAATAAAATATTTTTTTAAACAATTGACGGATGTAGCTTGGTACAGACGCATTCAAATTAATTGTCTCGCAGGCATCCTTAACGAAATGGTAAAAAGAAGTCCTTTTTTTTCTCCTTGAAGCGAAATTAAGATCTTTTTGTGTCTTCTTTGCATCTCCTCCGGAAGAAATCGGAAGAAATGACTTGAGTGATGATTTTACGCATACATTAGGTAGATATTCTTTTATGGAAACATATCCTGGGGGCAGAGTGTCCTTACAATTTATTTCTTCGGTAATTCAAATTCCCCAATCTGCCTAAAAACAACTTCGACAAAAGTCATTAATCAACGAAGACGCTGTTTGCGTGCACAATTGCAATTATATGTATATGTACTGCCCATGAATATCCTGGCCTGAACATCCTTAGGTACTGAATTTCAGGTTCAGGTAGTTGAATAAAAAATGCATCAAAAAATTCAATAAAAAGTACATAAAAGGAAGAGAAAAAAAAGCGCGCGCATTTTCCATACTCAATCACCTTAAGAATGATAGCCAGCAGGATGTGGATGATGATGATGATGTTGATGCCGATGCAGTTCTCTCCCGATCCCGACGACATACATCCCTATTCCGATATTCGTTTGTATGGCAGGACATTGATTGCGTTTAAGTAGATTGATATCGGTAGAATCAGTTCAGGTACCTTTACTAAAGAAAAAAGGAAAAAAAACAGGACCTTTGTGTGTAAAAAGAATTTAAAAAAATAGAATCTTTACAAAAAAATGTTTTTAAGGACTTTTTACCGTAATTTCTTCGAAATATATTTCCAAAAAAAAAATCATTACATCCAAGGTATATTCCTGCATCATAATAGGGAGATGCAATATAAATTTTCTTAGGGTTGACGTTTAAGGACGATAGATTCAATTTTTTTTCCATCTTATTATTTTCTTATATGTAGTTTAGGTATTTTTATTTTACAGTAAAAAGTGGTTGATTGCGCACAATTTGAAGTAAGTTTTTTTTGCGCTCTTTCCAAGTACCGAATTTTGGGGGAATCTTTTTTTTTGCTGTTTTAACCTAAAATCGGGCATATTTATTTTTTTTTTTTTTTTTGTAAGATACAAGAAATATAACGGACTTTCTCACGATTTTTTAAGGATTTTTCATTGGGTTTATGTATACAAATGAAAAACAGAAAAAAATTGCTGTTTCACGGTTGTGTAGTTTTTAGTTGTTTTTTGGATTTATCATTATTTTTCTGTTCTGTTTTTTGAGAAGGATTATGTACGCATTTTCAATAAATCAATAGACCTTCTTCTGGTCTTAGGATATCTTGAGGAAAAAAGGATTTTTTAACCCAAAATTTGAACTGATTTTTTATAATATGTATTCTTTGGTTTAAGGGTTATGTTTTATTGTTCAGTAAGGAACCTTCGAATTTTAAGTATGGATCTAAGTTCTTTTTTAAAGAAACAGTATATAGATTTAAAGGGGGTAAATGTTTCAAAATAAATTGCAGCTGTTGGAAACTATTTCAGGGATTAATTATTCCCACGGAACTTTTAACTGCAGAACCTACTTAATATATTTAAAAGATGCAGATATAAATTCGTTAGAAATTAAAACTTCCTTAATAAGGCTGATAATCTTGAAAATAGAAAAAAACTTAACTGAGTTTTTAGCAGTCCGTTTCAAAGCGGTTATACATTTTGAGACTCTTTTTTTTTTAATTGAATTTAGCTAAATTATAGATTCGGTTATTAGTTAAGTTGCTTTTAAAATAAATTTCATGTTTAACTTGATTTTTTTGCACATTCAAGAGTGATGCTTTTGCTTCTGAAAGAAGAACAGCATTTGAATAACTGGGTAAACAATTTGAAGAACTGTAACAGTCGCTATCCAGTTACCCCAAGGCTTCGGTCGTCTTAGTCGCCATCTCTTCAACATGTTCATGGTCTGCCACTCTCTCTTCTACCATGCTCAGGAGGTAATTTTTTCACGATATCAGCTTCAAGGAAGATTTCTCACAGTTCATCATTGTAACGTCTCTGTAATCCTCCTTCCTGACATACAATTCAAACAATTCTCTCTAAGACTTTCCTCTCGAACACGCCTAAGAAGCAGGAGTGCCTTTTTGCTAAGCTTCCAGGTCCACAGTGGGCTCAGCTGGCTTTGAGCAGGTACCCCTGTGTTGCTTCTTCAATATTGTTACTTACTTTACTTTATCAGGCGATCCGTAAAAGATCTCTGCCTGAGACACGATGACCTTTCATCCTCTACGATTCCGAGCACGTTGCTTCCAGTCATCCAGACCAAGCTTTCTGGCATCCGCGATGGCTTGGTCTCTAAACCGGAGGTTCGCCTCGAACCAGGTAGCTGGAATTTGAAGATTCTCTTAGCTGGAGCATTGTTGTCAATTCGCTCGATGTGGCCGAACCAATAAAGTCGACGTGTTTTAACTTTTTGGACAAGGAACGTCCACAACTTTGTACAGCTCATAGAGTTCGCAGTTGTTGTTGTATCTTCTCCTCCATTTGCCTCCTTCACAAGCAGGACCAAATATCCGACGATATCTTTCTGTTTATTGTTCAGCACTCAACATCATATAGCAGAATTGGCAGTATAAGGGTTTCGTAGAGGAAGCACTTTGTCTTTCGAGAGACGAGTTTTGAACCCATTTGTTTTGATAAATCGAAGTAGCAGCGCAGCGGTTTCCTTCTTCTTCGTCAAACCTCTACTATAAGGTGTCGTTCGTGGATTTGATGTTGACTCCGAGGTAGATGAACTCCTTAAATATTTCGAAGGCTGCTATTATTGACACAAGAATTATTCATGATAGGTACCAATATTGTCTCTTGTCCAAAAGCATAAGCAAGCTATCACAATCAAATCTTACGAATATCACAGTTAATCAGTTAATAGCGACCATCTTGTTAAAGCTATACTTCTGTCAAATTTGCTGTCAACATTCCAATAACTTGAAAACATTAAGATCTGTGGAAAACAACGCCGCTTTTGGCAGCTAAAGTGTGCAGAACAATCCGAAGAAGTCGATTTCGTTTTAATCACAAGAATTTGATCTCCGAAAGACCACAAGTTTCGGTTTGTGACTTGGGCTAAACATTTGTCAGGTTATCATCATAAACTCTAAGCTCTTTAGATCGATGTATTCTAACTTCTTTTGGCGATATTGAAAAAAATGGGCCTCAATTTAATTACCAAGTAAAATCATTCTCGAAGTATTGGCAGAATTATTGCAATCAGAACGACCAACGGGACCGTTAATTTAAAGACGTTTTTGAGTAAAATTAAGTAGGCAAAGAATTGAATTAGTCTGTAATTTTTATTGAAATTTCTTGAAGCATTAAAAAAAACTTCCCACCTCTGGTGTTAACATCCTCCATTAAAAATGTCATGTTGCTAGTTAAGAATTAAGTACGGTACATTGAACCCACTTAAGTATATTGTGTGTACGAGTATAAGTATAGGTACTTTGCAATTCAATATTCTTCATGTCAACAACATGCACTTAAAAACTTTTTTCTTCTTGTTCTTCTCCAAAAAATAGAAAAAAAAAAAACAAAGAAAGAGGTAGAGGTATGCGTTAACTAGACAAGCACACAAACACACAAACACACACAAAGACCAACAAAATTATATCTGAAAAAAATCTATTTTATTTTATCACTTGTTAGAATCACATCATGTCCTGCACATTATCAATCCCTGCTGCTCCAAACTAGTATCCTTAAAAAAAAAAAAAAAATACAAAAACAAATTCCAAAATCCTAACCCACATTCTTCCAGATCGTTTCCCTTCAATTACACGCAGCATCGAAAACGAGTGTTTTACTTCCCATTACAACTAAAATCCAAATAAATATTAAGTAAATAAAAAAAAGAACGATACAAAAAATCACTATAAAGACAGCGTAGGAAGGATTCCCCTGGTGTCCTATTCTGTCTTGTCCCTGTGTCCTGCTCCTGGTGGTGTCCTGTGCTAAAAAGGACGTAAAGAACAAGTGAACCAAGTCGCCATAACAACTCACAAAAACCAAAAACAGAAGAAAAAAAAAAAACAGAAAACGAAGAAGTGGTCTAATGTCCTTTTTAATATGACATCAAGTGGAAACACAATTTCTTCTTCTATGATGGTGGTGATTTGGTCAACCCTTTTTTTCTCATTCTTCTTCCTTTGCTGGCGTTTTTTTTTTTTCTTTTTTTCTTCCTTCAAATGTCCTTCCACAAGTCCATTTTCGTAAATATTAATAACCCTCACACCTAACAATACCGGAAATAGCATAAAGCACCCTACCCACATACATATCTACATATATGTACCTATACACCTTATGGAGCTTGCGAAAGTCCTTTTTTGTTTCAGTTTGGTTAAGATGCATACACACACGACAACTAAACCTACACAGCCACCTATAGTCATCATTATCATTTCCATAAGAGATTCCAAAGTCTCAACCAAACTCGCCCCCTCCACTCATAATCCTTAAAGGATTAGAGTTGGAAATTACCGACCAAACAGGCAATGGCGGCGACCGACGACGACGATGGCCGGTGTTGGTATCTAGAGATGCAAACTTTTATAATAACCCCTTTCTCCCGCCCTCATCTCTGCAGCAGCAACATCTGCTCAGCTCCGAACTGAAACAATAAGATGGACAGAAAAAAAGGAGTAAGAAAACTTCCATTTTCGCTGGTTAACCCAAAGTGAATCCTAGTGGTGGTCTTCCTCTTCTTTGCAAAGTGCAAGGACCATTGGCTGCATTATACAGACGGAAGATATGAGTATGCTCGTGCAGGAAAACCTACCACCCACCTTTCCCCCTGGGGGAAATAATCCCCCCACCAAACGTGCGGTACCTCGTATCCTTTTGTGTGCAAAAGAAAAATACTAATGTATGCACCAGCAACGAAAAACAACAACAGCAACAACAAAATTGAAACATAAATCATAATCCACAAGAAATAGTGTGAGTGAGCGAATGGTGGAAAGTGGAAGGTGAGGTTTTTCTATACGATCCACACAGTAAGTTGGAAAATCTAATTTATTAAGCCACACCCACTGAAAATCTAAAATACCCTAAATTCTCCTCTCTCACGCACACACTCACAGAATCCACTTGTGTGGATTGTAAATAGGACAATTCTTATTCGATTTTCCCTTTGTGGATTCTGTTCTTCATATTATCTTCTACCATTCTCCGGTCAACGGTATCGGTCGGCTCGGTCTCGGTGGTGAAGAAAACAGTCACCGAAAACACATATACTTACATTCGTTACAGTTCTGTCGTGGCTAACGTACCTTACCTACCTACTGCCGCTATCTCTCCCAAGTCCTGTCCCAAAGAAGAAGAACTATACGAGAAACCAAAAGGAAGAAGGATTTTTGTGAATAATTTTCTATCTTCTGTATTCTGTGTATAGTTTCCCCGTTACATTGTTGTCTCGCGTTTCCCTAACTCACACACACACTCACGCCACCAGTACAGTAGTAGTTTTTTGAGATTCTGGATCTGGCTGGATGTGGAAAAATCTGACTTACCTTATTTTTGCACACACAAAATTGGACCGCAAAAAGGAATCGAACAACAACAACAACCAAAAATAGCAACAGCAAAGAAAAAACTGCTGCTCGCTCGGAAAGGTGTCCTGCAGGAATTTCGAAAATTGTTTTTTTAGTTTTGAATGAAACACGAACGCGTTTGGATCGAGATTGTGTGCAAAAAAGAAAAAAAAAATTAAGGACATCAAATGAATATCAACAACAGCAACAACAACAAACTATAAAAAAATAAACTATAAGAAATTAAAAAAAAAATAATAATAGTATCCAAAGTGCGTAAATGTCCTTTGAGAGGAAACATATAGAAAAATATTGTTTTAATGAAAAAAGTGTTTTTTTATTGCGTAATTTATAGAAAAGGATTCATTAAAAATAAAAAATAGTGAAAATATCAATATTTTGTGTGAATTAAACGAAAGTTTATTAGAAAATTATTATTAATAAAATTGTTAATTGAAACAAAAAAGAAGGACGATTGCAACAAAATAAAAAATAAACTATTAAAAATGGTTATGTCTGAAATACGATGGAACACTAGTCCCGAGGATAATAATAACTCGTTGAAGCGTGACTTATTGAAAACACCAACCACAGGACATATGCAAAATCGATGTATGTATTTTTTTTTTGACAATTTCTATATCTATGTGTGTTTGTATCTATTTATGGAATTTAGTTTTTCCCGTGCGTGTTTCCGTTTCTTTTATTTTTTTTTTTTTTGGGAATATTCTTCCCATTTAAGTGATTTTGTAAATTTGCAAAAATTTCTAAGGATTTGCACACTTTCTTATTATATTTTTTTCAAGGATAATTTTTTTCTTTTTGTATTCTTTTGTTTAATTTGTTTTGCAATTAAATAAGGATCGGATCGGATTGGATCATAATGTCCCTTTCCTACACATTTTTGCCTTCGAGACAATGTGATACCTGTGGTCTTGGCTTTTGTTGTTTAAGAAAAAAAAAGGATATCTTTAGAGAAGGTTGTGCATCTTATTGGCAGTTATATGTAGGGCGGGTAAAGAGGATTTGTTATGCAATTACAGGTAGGTACATAGGTACCTTACATTTTCGTAAAGTCAACTACCTATGAGGGTATTGTAAGGAGGTCATGAGAAAAGGATGTTTTGATTATTTTGGGAGATGATGTCCTTTGTATACACATATGTATGTAGGTACCTAATTTCTTCATGATGAACCTTATCTTAAAGGTAACTGACTTAAGGAAAATGCACCTTATACATAGGTATAAAATATTTTATTCGTAATCCGATTAAAAAGAGAATTAAATGCAATTAATATTGATTGCTTTAGAAGATAACGATTTTTTAATTCTTTAATTTTTTTGAACATTATTTTGTGGGAAATTTTTGTTTCTTAAACAATCGACTTTTGGAAATAAGTGTATTTGAACGAATTTTTTATGACTAAGTATTATGGAAAATTGATATTTGATACGGCTAGTGCATCTTTCTAAGCTTATCACTTATATTTATCTACAATTTTTGACTTAAAAAAGAATATCGTATGTATTTTTCAAAAGGTGACATAGGTACCCAGTCAAAAATCTTAAAAAATGTAGTTGTGTCCTTTTGCGATAAAATTGTAAAATAGGTGTTGAGCTTGAGGTTACTTATAATTTCTAAAAAGTAACTTTTTATTGTGGTTTTTGGTTTATAAAATTAAAGAAAAGATGTCCCTAAATCTTCTTTTAAAAGGTTTATAACAAATTTGCATCTTACCTCTCTGTCCAATTATACAAATATTTGGTGATCGACTTTGATCTCTTCTAGATTATTGTAGATATTGGTCCTAGAAAATCAAAAGTTTCAAAAGCACTTAAATTGAGAATAAGCAGGTGAATGTTTCTATTTCAAATAAGTTGAAAGGGGCTTATACCTATCTCTTCAATAACAACCTATATTTTCTAAAACTTAATTATGTTTCTTCAAGGACATTAAAAAGGAAGTACCTTCGGAGATAGGTTACTATTTGACTCGGAACTGTCGAATAGAAATCCAAAAATATGTGTGGCAAGAAATTCTCTAAATTATGTATAAAATCACAAATGTTTCCACATCCAATGCGTCCGATGTCGGTATATGCAATAGTTGTCTACATTTTTTCAATTTATAAAAACACATTTAATTTAACAATAAACACTGCTTAAACCAAAAAACCTTCCATTTAAAGTTGATGAGATGTAAAAAAAAACGGGCTTTCATCATGGCAAGAATAACTCTTGAAGATTTTTCAATTCCTTACAAGAGGCAGTATATCCGGAAAAACCTTCAGGTGACATATGTAGATAGAGTTTGAACCCTTAGACATTTAGATTTAAGAAACCAGGTATTTTAATTTACACAAAAACTAAATGTTTTACAATTTCCAACATTTAAAAATTCAAATAGGAGAACTTGTTCTTATAAATTTATTTGGATGAACACTTACGAGTAATTTCAAAAAGGACATTTAAAAAAATGTGATAGGAATCTATATTATTATTGATTGTTAATACAGGGAATTTAAAAGTATAAAAAAACACTTAATCGTTCTAAGGTTAAGAGGTAAAATAAATTAACAAATATTGTAAAATTTTTTAAGTCTTATAAACAATTTGTACTAAACTAATTACTAATATTCTTTTCTTAGTCTCCTTAGTTAAGCTACGATGTTCTAGGTATTTCCAAATTTAAATTAATTCAGTTTCATTAGAAGTTTCACGGCAAAGCTGTTCTACCTTATTGTTATTATATTTAATTGAACTGTACAAACGTTATAAACGGACAAAAGTTTAAAATGGCGTATGTGTGTTATACTTATTAGTTATTACTCTTGTAATAGGGAACTTATTTGTTTCAGAAGCGTTTAGTCGTTTTCTTCCAAAGGTTCCTGACCAAAAGTTTAGAGGTTTATGATCTTTGCTACAAGGGCAGGAAAATTGTTTTTAATTTCTGTAGCTTTATAACTTAAAATATATTTTGATATTAAAACTTTGATGTAAAATTGTCTGAAAAGTATTTCTGATACGAAGGTATTGTAAAACTCGATTGAACTGAAACTGGACACTTCTGTGATGTTAACATGTCACTTAAATTAATTTAATAAATGATTTCAAACTCATCAGAATGTATAGATTTTTTCTACACTCCTTTGGATTGTCAGATTTAAACATTTGTGTAGATATTTTTACACATTTATGTTAATTGAGTAGTGCCTCAGAAATATCGAAGCAGCTAAATTGCCTGGAAGTTCAAAATCTTAAAATGATGAATTCAGTAGTATACTTTACTATGACCTTGACAAATGGTATCCATTGGGAATCAATTTCATGTTTCTATGGAGTAATCCATTACTTTATCTTTTTAAATTGACCTTTAAATGACCTTAAAGGTCCAAATAACTCTATTTTAAATGAGTAAGTTTGTATTTTATAATCAATTCATTCCATAAAATAGTTCATTGATTCAAAATTATACTTCATTTGAATCTAAAGTTAAGTAGGATCAAGAAACTGAGCTAGTAATTTAAAAAAATCGCAATATTGATGTCCTCCAACTAAATATTGTGGAAACAGTGCTTTAAAAAGAGGTATTCTATGACCAAATCAACAAGCAGGAATGTTTGAGTATTTTCACGACTTACATAGGTAAAAATCTGTGGTTTTCTGGGGACGAACCTCATTAAACAATTAATATAATTACCTACCTACTTATCCACTGACCAAATAAGATCATCCATGAAAATGGACATGTACCTATTCAAAAATTTACCATATTATAAAATTTACCAATTTCAACCCGAAAAATTATAAATACCTTTGAACAATTTTATATATGTACCCTCAAACGCCCTTTCTCACCCTCCTCTTTTATATTCCCAAACAACAACACTAATAAACAAATTTTGACCTCATGCCCTGCACCCCCTACACACAACACACAACAACAATCCCATATCCAATCGAAATGCATAATTTATGTTAAAAATCTCACTTTACAAAAAAAAAAATCGAATTGAATGAAAATGAAAACCGAAAATCCCATTCTTACATCTGTCATCTACTTTACATCGCGCGTCTGGCACGAGCCGGGAATGGGATCAGGAAAAGCATGATGCATATGTATGTATATTGGTTCGGTTCGATTTTGTCCGGTCCCGTGGAAAAGGAAAGACAAGAAAAAAAAAAGAAAAAAACATCAAATGGGACCCTTTATGACCGAAACGAAATAAATTTAAATTTTTAAATGCATCATTCGGGAAACATATACCTACCCATATTTATAAGAACACACAAATACTCACACCATCATCAACATTGCGCAGACGAATAATCCCATATTTTTAAATTTGATCCTTGTTGTTGCATTTTCATTTCAACAAGGACGCATACCTAATTACCCTCTTTGACCCCTTGGACAATGTACAACATAAATATTGCTAAAGTAAGGTCATTTTTTTTGGATATTGAAATTTGAAATCCTGTGGGGAAATAAGAAATAGGGATATGGAATTTGTGCATCATGCTTTCCTAAATCCTTTTTACTTTAACGTTTTTCTTGAATAGTGTATTTAATGTTGTCGCGTGCCAAACCCAATTTTGTCCACTAAAAAGGGGTCACATCACCACAACCACACACATCTCCACATCAACAATATATTGACCACCATATTAAATGCAAACAGGATATGGCTACATTCCGAGAGGAGGTAGGTATATATACAGCTACAGCATCAAGGATATCGATTTTTATGTCTGGTATTGATTTGCCAAAATGCACATACGTATAGGAACATACATACATATGTATATCATAAATTCGGACTGAGGGGGATTTCTCTGGATAAATAAAGAGTGTGTATATATGTATATAGTAAGTAGTTTTTATGGCGAAATTAGTTCCATTAACTATAGACTAACGCACACACACACGCATCGATTAACAAGGCAACTGACTGCTAAAATAAAAGAGGATTTCTTTTTCTATTTTTGGAATCTAATTTCTCCCCAAAAAAAATATATGTAATAAGAAAGAAAATCAAGAAAAATAAACCAAAAATAGGATCCACTTGATGAGAAAAGAGAAAAGAGGCAAGAAAAATCCAACAGGATACAGGAACCAAACAAAAAATCGAACAAAACTCTCCTGCTCGTCTTCCCAGCCAGCCAGCCAGCCAGACACATATGGAATGGGTTAACTGTTTTCTTTTTCTAATTATCTCGTCTAAATAGGAATTTGTTTTATTTTTATAAACCTTCCGAAGGATTCCATTCAATGCGCATTATCCTTTTGGCAGAGAGGTGTGATGTCGATGTGATGTTATTAGCCACAAAAATATTGAATCTTGAATCAAGATGAAGACAATGAAAGGATTCTAATACACTCTCTCACTCTCTCTCTCATTCTTTGTCTTTCTATACGAGTTGAGAATAAGGTTTATTTTTAGAATGTCGATGTCCTGTTTTTAACTCCATTTGCGTTGATTTTTTTGTCTGTAAATTGTATAAGCTGCACCTTGGACAGTTTTGGTAGGTAATAAATTATCTTCAAGTCCTTAAAGATGAGCACACTTCAAGTTAAATACAAAGAAGCTACAAAAAACGTATACCCACTAGTACATACTCACACACCATAAACATCCTTAAATCCTGGGTGTTAATGAAATGGCCACTCGATGGCCATGGTGATGGTGAATGGTTGAAAGTCGTCGCGGTCTCCTTCTTCCTTTTTGTATTGTACATGTCCATATTTCTCTCCCTGACTGAAATGTGGAATGTCTGTGCGCTGCTATGTGTGAAAAAGGACTCTATTCCTTCCAAAACCAGGTGGTTGGATGTGTGTTCCTGCTTGTTGCACGTTTTTTTTTTTTTGGTTTTAGTCAGCCGGTTTTATACTTACGTCTTTATGTCGACGATACATTGTAGGAAGGCATAGGTAGGTACCCACATAGTTAGTACCTATAGTCACTGGACAGGACAGTCCAGTCCAGTCTATCCCGCAGTCGTTGGCATTTGACCGGTTGATATTGATTTTTTTGTTTTTTTTTTTTTTGGTTTTGGGGCCAAAACAAGACTCAAGGACCTATCTTCTTATACCTATCCCTATATCAGTCAGAAACGTATTAAAGTTTATATTTTACGAGTGCATTGATGTTATGACCGACCGGCTGTATAAAGTTCTTCGTGGTTCCATATGCAGTGCAATATGGTCAAGAAAGAAATGAAGGTCGTAAAATTACTGATGGCAGTTGCATGAGTCATAAAATTAATTAAAATGTTTTCATTTGATTTTTTTTTTGTCATTACTTTAATTCAATTTTGTGGTTAATTTGAAATTTTAATTTTGCTATTTTTTGTTGCAGATATCAGTCGGTTGTCGAGGTCTCCATCGCCACTTCAAAGTAATGGTAAGTTTACATTTTATGCACGGAATTTTTTGTAATTTAAAATGAATTGTATAATATTTAGAAAATATTGAACTACGATTATGGAATTGGTTCTTAGAGTTGCCTTTGTAAAAAGTCTTTCTGCAAATTCAATAGTGAGGAAAACCCTCAACCAACGTGGTCTACATTTTCATGAATATTTCAACTCGAACTCAGAAATATTAACAAAACTCTGGTTTTATAATTACAGCCTTTTTCCTAGATCATCAATGATGTCCCAAAAATAGAAACATAATTTGAAATTAGTTAGTTTTTATTTTAAGAATTCATTTCAATTCTCTTAAATTTGTTCATAAATATATTTGTCGATCTTTCGCACTTTTCCACTTAAGGATCTACAAATTTAATTGAAGAACCTTGTAGTGAAATTCCATCCTACAAAAATGCATTATTTTGGACTCGTGCCGAAAATTTTATTACTTTCTTCCAAGACCCTTTTCAATTGGTTCCAAAATTGACACATCACTATATAAAAACGCCATTCTCACTTTTCAAAAATCCGAAATACCTCTTTACGAAACAATTATACTTTTGAACCTAATCGCTCCTCTTAAAGAAGAAGACAAAAAAAAAGACCCTCTCCTCTTAAACTTAAGCTGCCCCTCTATATGATCAATAAATTCGTTTTAGTTTTCATTTTGAAAATTCCAAAAGTGGGCACCCTCTTGTCCTGACGAAAAAGACAAAGATAGGGGTAAATAAATTCTATTTGAAAAACACCCTTCAAAATTAACATCTGCTTACAACTACAAACAACAACAAAATGAAGAAATCTAAATCAATGTTGTGATCCCACAAAGAATTCATACCAAATAAATCCTTTTGTTTAAAATGAAAATAAAAAAAAAGGATTCAAATTCACTCTCTCCCTTGGCTTATGGTTTTTGTCGAAAGTGAGACACAAGTTCTTCACACTTTCTTAAGGAAGATCTTAAGAGGATTTAATATACCTAGCACCCTTTCCGCTCCGAAGAAGTCGTCTTACAATACACATAACTCACTTCTCTTTAAGATGTCAATTTAGTCCTTTTTTTGTTGACAAAATATTTACAAGGACAATTCAGAGTGTGCCAATCGTTTTTTTCCCTTTATCCAGTTCCAGACGATAGATGTACATAACCCTCAAATTAGGTGAAATAAAAAATGGAAAAGGACATAAGGTATAGGAATGGAGAAGGAACCTCTCGAAAAAAAAGGATAAAACACCAAACACACACATGTGAATTTTGATCGAATCCTTGAACATGAATAAAAAATGACTTAAACATTTACATTTGCATGGTGGTCACTGATGGTCACTCTATAAAGATTCAAATTCGAGAGGAAGGAGTCTGAGAAAAGGACGAAAGTCATAGCGAATTTGAATTCCGACAGGACATTCACTGTGATTTGATGGGGTCTGGTCCATGGACCGACCGACCGACCGGACCGAGTCGTCAGTGATGCAGATATCCTTCTTCTTTTTTTTTGGGAATAAAAATGTTTATAGTAACAAACCCAATGCGGAACATCTGTTTCTCATCCAGCACATTATTATTATATGTATTTCCATATTGAAATAGGACACGTTTCGTCCTTTTTACAGTACGTGATGATTCTTCATGCATACGAGTACGAGTATATTCGTATGCAGAATAACGGTGGTCGTGTATACTTATATAGTGGCTCCATTCAAATGACCATTTGAATATTCGATGAATGTGTATATTTTTGAATTTCAAAGATTTTCCTCTTCTTCTCCTTCTTCCTTTTGCTTTTATATGATTATTATTCATGTCCTTTTTGGCTAATTTACATTTATACCATATAAGTGAATGAGTTTATGGAATAAAAGGATACGAATTTGCAAACGTAGTTTCACACCTTTTGAACAGCATCAAGGATAAAATATTTGAATAAAACCAATCGAATGAATTCAGGGGTGGAATTGAAAATTTGTTTTTCCATCTGCACACTCTCGCAGTTTGAGAAAGGATAACAAACATTCACATCAGAGTATAAGAAACAAAATATCCATATAAGTATTTTTTTGTGTCGATTGATTATTTATGCATTCGTTTGGTGTGTCAAAATGAAAATAAATACCCTTTCAGCACCCCCAACAAACACACACACACACATAAACTCGTGCCTATTCGTCAAGGACTCGTCAGTCCAGCTCTTTGAAAAACGATTCAAAACATGAAAACTCACTTTCCCTTGGTCTAAAGTGTTCCTGTTCCTGAGGTAAATGGAACGATATATGAATTGTGTGAGTCCTTTGAAGTATGCGAAATGTTTTCTTTGAATTTCACTCCTTTTTCGTCCTGAATTATTATTGTTGTTGTTTTTTTTTTTCCTCCGATATGTGATAACCAGTGGACTATGAAATTGACCAATTTCCATTCCAATATCACGAATTTATGCGAGTACCTTACCTATAGCTAGAGGGGGGTTTATATTATATTTTTGGTTTGGTTTTCTATGAATAATGTCCATTAGGCAAAGGGATTCGAGTGGTATCCTTGTCGATTGACGTTTTGCATAAAATTTTAATTTTACTTACCATGACTCCTTGAAGGGTCCTGGAAATCGATTAAAATTATGCAATGTGCCATGCATAACAATTCGTGACGTTTTGTGACGGTTGACTTCATATTTTCTTTCTTTTCTTTGCAGTTTCTGATGATGGAGACAGTGTTGGCAATGCAAGTGACCGTTGCCGGTCACCGTTGAGCCCACCCAGACACCACCATCACCATCACCACCACCACCATCAAGAGGATGAAACCGCAGAAGCTCTCAACCTCACCAGTGACAATTCTCGACACAGTGAAACCCCACCACCATCGGCGATGGTCATGAACACCACTCCGACTTCCTCCCTCCAGATTCCCAATTTGCAGGCTGGACTCGTGCCAAACGCATTGGGTTCGCTGATGATGCAGAATCCCCTGCTGGCTGGTGCTGGACTCAATACGATCTCGTCGCAGGACTTCAGTGCTTTTCAGCAGGCTCTGCAAGCACAACAAGTCGCCCTGCAACAGCAGTTCCAGAACTACATGGAACTCATCCACAACGGGGCAGTGGGAATGCCGAAAGATGACCCTGCAGTTGCGACCCAAATTGCCGCCGCTCAGTTTCTGCTCCAAAATCGAGTTCAGGCCTTGACACAGGCAGCCCAGCAGCTGCAGGCGCTGCAGAAGCAGCAACAGCAACACACCCAGCAACATGAAATCCAACAACAAATACAGCAACTTCCAAATATATCAACGACCGTCAAGTCTCACATGACATCGACCTCGACACCAACCCATCGCATGAGTCCATTGAACAGTCCGGCGAGTAGTCCGCTGCACCATCAGAACACTCCGATTGGTGGGGGTTATAATGTGAGCAATCAAGTGACTCCACCGAATAGTGGCAGTCTGAAGGTGGGTGGAATTCTGACACCCAGCACTCCTAGTGGCGCACCACAAACACCGCAAATGCCAAAAAATATGACTGTCAATCAGCAGCGTGCAGCTGGTGAGCCCTCCCCCGAAGAAACCACCGACCTGGAGGAGCTGGAACACTTCGCAAAGACATTCAAACAGCGTCGGATAAAGTTGGGCTTCACTCAGGGTGATGTGGGATTGGCGATGGGTAAACTGTATGGCAACGATTTCTCTCAAACGACCATATCACGCTTTGAAGCGTTGAATTTGAGCTTCAAGAATATGTGCAAGCTGAAGCCGTTGCTGCAGAAGTGGCTGGAGGATGCCGATCGGACTATATCAAGCACTGGAGGGTGAGTATTGATTTTTTTTTTAAATTTGTATTGAAATTTTGATTTTTAATAGAAATGACTGGACCAGTTTTGCTAAAATCGATATTTCTGTTTATTTTATTTTTTGTATTTAGAGTTTTCGATCCAGCAGCCCTTCAAACCACCGTCACGACCCCCGAAATCATGGGTCGCCGACGAAAGAAGCGCACCTCCATCGAAACCTCCATCCGAGGAGCTCTCGAAAAAGCCTTCGTCCTTAATCCCAAGCCAACCAGTGAAGAGATAAGTCAGTTGGCCGATCGATTGTGTATGGAAAAGGAAGTTGTCCGTGTGTGGTTCTGTAATCGTCGGCAAAAGGAGAAACGCATCAATCCGTCGATGGACAGTCCGACGGGAGCGAATGGTGGCAGTGAGTCACCCTACATGATGATGCATTAAGCCAACAACTAAAACAACAACAAAGGACTGTGGTGGATAATTATTTTTTTTGCAATCGAATGAAGTGAGAAGGACGAGACACCCTTCTTTGCCTATTTAAAAACCATGTACAGGTGAGTTTGTTTACTTATTTTTTTTTTTCATAAATAAATAATATTTTTTGTAAATTTTTAATTTTTAAAATTATATTTAACAATTTCTAATATTTTGGTTTTTATTTTTTCTTTCTAGGTAACTAGACACACATCAAACCTAAAATAGAATTAAATAAAAATAACCCTCAAATAATACTAAACTTATATAATTTAAGTAAGTGTAAAATTTATATATAAAATTAAGTAAGTGCTATAGGAATATTTAAAAGACAAAAAAAATATAAAAGAATTAAACTTTTATAATGTTTTTTTAAGCTCATTTTCTGAGTTCATAGTAATTGGAAAACAGAAACAGTGACCCAAAAATAAATTAAAGTAACTATAAAATAAATTTAAACAAAGTTTAATAAAAGCACGTAAATTAATGAATATTTTTTGTATAACTATTTTTTTTTATTTTCAAACAAAAAATCATTAATATGTTAGTTTTTTTTTGTGTTGGTGTAGCTCTGAAATTGAATTACTTGAAATTGTTTCTTTTTTTTTAATGACTTGATGTTTTCCTTTATAAACCTAAAAAAGTAACTTAATAATTATAATAGCTGTTGTGTCCAAAATGTAAATGTATTAAAACTGATAAGATTAAATAGTAATTATTTTTTAATTTTGTTCTTTTGTAAAAGTATTAAGATAAACTATTGTATAGTAATGAATACTGTGATAATAAATAATGATTTATGAAAAAAAAAAAAATAAAATAAGAAATAAATCGCAATTGGAGAAATAAATAAAAAGTTAAAACTTGATAAAATAAAATAATGTGTTTTTTTTCATGATTAAACAGTAGTTACAAAAAACGACAGTAAGTTAGGACTTAATGGTGAGTTAAACAACTGTTTAAGATAATAAGTATCATGAATTGATGTTATTTTCGATGCAGACCTTTAATTCTTGAAAAAAACAAAAACTTTCAATCGAATGGAATATTTGAGTAGATTTATAAATTAAATTACCCAGTTAAAAATAAAACGTATGCAGATTTCTTCCCTTATGAATTACCTGTCCTTGTCCTATGACAGGTCACAGGGCGATGCTATGGGTTCCCACTTTTCAAAACCAAATTTTTGGGACTTATTAAATCAGTTTTAAAATTTTATGTCGGAGGTTTTGAAAATATTATTATTAATTTTCATACTAAAATATGGATGAAAATTATTCGATCCTTGGAATGTATTTTTTTATAACAATTTTTATGGGATTTCAAAAATTAGTACAGTGATTGTACAAAAATGTTAATAACTTACAACAGTAACGATTATTATTTGATTAAATATTATTATTTTGAAAAAGTTAAAAATAGAAAATTTCCATTTTAGAAAAAAAAATCCAAAATAGGTTTGAAGTTCTTTGGAAATACATTTTGAGAAAAGTAGAAAAAAGGGCAATTCCTAAACTGAAAACTATCGCAAATTATGCTTAGCAAACTCGTTAACATCCCTGGAAAAGTATTTGTGTAAATGCCAAATATATCGTACGCACCTCACTGGTATTTGCTTTGCATGTGTCTTGCTTTGCAAATGTTGCACTTAGGAATTTGCCCCAACATTTAATATTCCCCTCCCTGTTTTTTGTTTCCCTCCCTGTTTTAAATAATGCAATTAGCTCATGTGTAAGAACTGACATGATTGCCATTGGTGGGAAATAGATTTTACTAGATACAATTGCTTAAACGTCAGATGAGTTTGAAATGTCAAATGAGCTACGTGGATCCAAAATGTCATACTTATCATGGCTAAAGGTGGTGCAATTTGAACTGTTTAAATTTAAATAAATATTGGTGGAAATGAGACATCAAATGCCTTAAAAAGACTCCCGATATTTCCTCCCACAACCCCTTAATCTAGGATTACCAAATCCTTCACTTTTCAGTGCTCGCTGGGACATATGTACATATGTCAGAAATAAAGTAGGTAATACACTAATATGTTAAAATAATTAATTTAATTTCGAAATTAAAAAAATTGGAATTGGCTGTGCACACACGTCATTTCAAATTTGACAGCTGTCAACAAAATGTTTTGGTAGGTTGTTAACCTTAACACAATAAGGTGCAGGTGGCTTGACAAATGACAGCACTGTCTGAAGAAGTTAAACAGTTAATAGATAAATAGATAGATTAGAATGCAAATATTCAGCTTGAAAAAAAAAACATTTTGTCAATTTGAATTGAAGCTGTCAGATTGAAATGAAAAAATATAGTTTGAAAAAAAAACTAAAAAACACGCTTTTAAAACCCGTCATACTAAAAAAACGGAAAATAATTTTTAATATAAGCTGAAAACAATAATGAACTAAAAATACAAGTGTTATTGTGAAAAAGCATTGGGCGCATTGGCCATATTTTTTTTTCATATATCGAGCGCCCCACGCTTATTCACAATAACACTTGTATTTTTAGTTCATTATTGTTTTCAGCTTATATTAAAAATTATTTTCCGTTTTTTTAGTATGACGGGTTTTAAAAGCGTGTTTTTTAGTTTTTTTTCAAACTATATTTATTTTTAACTTTTTAGTTTAACGTGCTTTAAAAGGGTGTTTTTTAGTTTTTTGAAAAACTGTATTTTTGTGATTTAAGAAAACATTGAAACATTTCATTGCCCCATTTAGTTGATTGAAATTGTAAATGAAATTGGAATTATTTATTTATTATTTAAAATCTCATAATTTTAATTAAAAAGAAAAAAAGTCACCCATAAGCTAGGATTTGATCCTACGACCCTTGACGCTCAAACTGAAACGTGACCGCGCTTTAACCAACTGAGCCACCGCAGCACTTGAGGAAGTCTATTAATATTTATAAGCGCATAATAAAATCAGGAAAAAGCAGAAGCTGTGAGATTAAAATATTTAATCCTGGTAATCCTGATAAGGATATTGAGATAAACTTATGAAATTATTGTTTTGCCATCGGTTCTTGATATGTGTACAAAATTTTATTAAAATCGGTTCGTGTAAAGTGGGTCAAAATCGAGTGTAAAGGTGTCGGTTACATACATACATACATACATACATACAAGTGAAGCTAATATAAGCGTGTTAAAAAACATATGTTCCATATTCTGTCAGGTCAAAATGCAGTCTTGAAAAAAAGTTGATCGCGCATTGCAGCTCAGTTAATTTGGGTTAGGGTTTGTCTAAAATGCGGGATGTTCTATGCAAATCAGGACCTATGGTAACACCAATGCTGTATGTGATGTAAACCAAGAAAAATATGCAATTCAAAGTAAACGGAATTGGAAATTCGGTCAATTTGACTATTGTCCTCTTTTCAAAATGTCAAATTTGAACTTGCAAGGAACAGCAAAAAATATTTGGGCTTTTAGTTCTTGAAAGTCGGAAAAACTTCGAGGTAAATTGTAGCACTGATATTTTTCATTACTTACATTTTTTTTTCAAGAAAATGGATCAATATTTCTCCTTAGACGTTTAAGAAAAAGTGTCTATAGAGTCACTTTATAATCAGTAGATGTTTTCTTCACTGCTGAGTATAGGTAACTAGTGCAACAAAATTTCCCTCGGCAAACTGGCTATGTACTTTGCAAAGTAAGTTTGATGGGTTTATTCACTTGAATTCTGCACTAGCTACACAGCAGTGAATAAAACACAACTCAAGTTAATGACGTTTTTGATTCCCGTTCCCCTAGCAAGAAAAACAAATGAAAAATTGAGTTCAAGACATTGAGCATAATGTCAAAACGTTTGGTCTCATTTCTCATAAAATCGTTAAGCATGAAATGCTGTGTCTTGCTTCAGATTGTTGAAAACTCTTTATAAGTTAGTAGCCTGGAAAAAAAAAACAAGAAGATTTTACCTTCTATAACTAGTGAATAAATTTAAAATTTCCTCCGTTAATCATTCAAATTGTGTTGACAGAAAACGCAACAAAAGATTGAATAGGAATTCTATATTATTGCATATCTGCCATAAATCAAGAAGCAGTGCGTGTTGTTTCTTATAAGATTAATTTCTGCAAATTCTTCCAACCATATCTACATATTATATAAAATTAACATTCCTTACATTTCTGTTAATTGCAAAATAATATTCTTCAATCCATCTTAACTGATGCAGTTAACATTAAAATTGTGTTGAAAACGCACCAAAGTCGTTGAATATTGCTTAAAAAATAATAAATTATAATAAAAAATCATTTATATTCTTGTAAGTCCATTAAAATGAGTATAAATGTATCTGTATGTATGTATCTAAATACTATTTCCCTTTTTTTTAATCTCTTATTGCTGAATATGCATTAAGGAAATGTCAATTCACCTCCACTGCCATCTATCGGGTTGAATCTTCATAACTGAAACGAAACTGATGCATGTTGCATTGCAAATGATAAATATAAATTTGAATTCGAGAATATGCCTCTGTCTGATATCAATGCATGAAGAAAGATACACTCGTATAGATACAACTTACGACAACGGAGACGACGACTTTGCTAACTGACTGAGTTAGATGCCAATCTGCACGTTTTCCTCCTTAAATCATCCACTCTGATGATTTTAATTGCTCAGGCTGTTCCCTCTTCAAGTTGCCATTTCCAGAATTACTATTTGAGTTGCCTTGCCTTCTGCACCCCCTTCCTTCGGCTATGAATGTATTTGTGTATCTTTATACAAAGATTCCATGAATTAATTTCAATTTTGCATGTTTCATTATTAATTTTCTTTTTTTATTTCATTTGAATTGCGGTGTCGCTTTAATTTCCATGGAAGTATATTAAAACTTTTGTCTGATTGTTCTTTAAGTTTGTTGTTGTTGTTTTTGTGTGTTTTTGTTGTTGTTGTTTTTTATGATTTGAACTACTCGCGCGGTTGCCTTTTTGCAAACTAACGATTCGGGTTAATTTCCACCCTCGGCTTCAGATGAAAGAGCGCTAAGCCTCTGTCTCATTCGTCACACTTGTCAAGTTCAGAGATGCATCCGTTATAATATGACTGTCATATATCTGTAAATCTATCTTCAATATTATACATACTGGTACTTAACTTATACAACAGTATGCTAAGGAGGTCTATTATAATACGATACGAGTACGGGTGTATAAAGTGCGCGTTCGCAATGTGAAGGCGGATTAATTATGTTGACGCGCGGCTCTCCCGAGACAGCTAAACAAATGAAGGCGCCATTTGTTTTTGAAGGTTAAGACATTTAATGTGGTGTGACCAGCGCAGCGTGGTTACATTTTTCTTATTTTGACATTTAGTGGAAATGACTTCAACATTCATGTTTGGGTTTTATATGCGAACGAGCCTTAAAAATGTCAGATTTATGTATATGTCAAACCAACTAAGACGTACCTACATAGGGTCTTTTTTAATCGGAGGATTAAGTTCCATGAGACTAGTTAACGTAAACAAGATTAGTCAAGTCGTAGAAACAAAGTCAAGATAACCTTTTTCATTTAGTAAGTTTAAATTTTGTATTTGATTGACAGAATTTAGGAGTCTAAGCCCAATTGGTTAGTTAACTATGGATTAAGTGATGAGCTATATTTAACGTTGTACAAATTCATATTCTAAAAAAACATCTTTTAGAATCTAAGCAACGCGTTAGGAATGGTATACATTTTTTCAACGTTACAACTTTAAGTAACATTTGAGCGTTTTAAGCCATTGTCACATTATGAAGCCTCTAAGCAGACTTTTACATATACTACTGTCAGTTATCTATCAGAGGAATAGAGAGTCACACATTTTAGCTTTTTATAAAAAATTAATACTAATAAATTTAAATCGAGCTTTGAAAAATTGACCTTTGGTGAATGAACAGTTTTGTTTATTTTAAAAGTCTTCTGGTATTTGTAAGGAAACTCTGGTCACACTAAATATAGGGTATGTTCTCTTTTATGTCATTCCTGTTTTTTGTGTAGATTTTGTTTTTGAAAGCTATGATAAAGTTTATGGGGGAAAGAAGTAAAAGATAAGAAGTTTTATTTCATGAAGTCAAATAAAATGCAATCCAAGAAAGAAGAACACAATTAACATAGAAAGTATATTGCAGGTTTACATAAATTTATGTTTGTGGTGTAAAAATGAAAAACTGATACATTGTAACATTTTGCATTGTTCATTAGATTAATTACACCAAAGTATCTATATGCTTTGATAACATGCAAGACTACAATTAATGGAGTTAGGTATGCATGCATACAAAAAAAGAAAACTTCATACTTTGTTGCTTTGCATACGGTTAAATATATTATGGTATTCAAAAGAAGAACATTATAGTCTTATATGATTGTGAGAAAGACTGATAACATAAATTAAGGGAGGTTAATAAGAATTTTTGAGAAAAAAGCCCGAAAAAAATTTCTGGAATTTATCCGAAATTTATTCCTATTCACGAAGACACAAAGGACAGTTTTGCAGTACCTATGCTTTAGACAATTTTTTTGGTCAATAAAATTGAGATGGATCTAATCCCACTAAGCTAATTTTGGATGTATGGATGTTTGTTGCTCATTAACACCAGAACGACTGAACGGATCTGGATGAAATTTTTCACAGAAATATTTAAACAAACAGACTTCTGACTCAACTCAAAAAATAATATTAATGTGATATATATTATTATCTATCTGTAAGCGCATAAATCCTTCCTTTGGTTTATGCCACTCGGAATGCCTAACTAAGTGGAACACCCTCGTGCAGATAATTCAGGATGGGTTGAAACATTTTCTCTAACGACCTCAATTTTTTCGTTCTAAAAATGAACGTCTCATATCAGAAACGTTACCATATTGATCAAATTTGGCCACCACAGCACATTGCATGCTTTTGGAACCATCAAAGTCTGGAAGGTACACATTTTTTTGAAAATTCATTTTTACTACTCAGAGCTAGACAAAATCACTTTCACCCTGGTGTCTAGCCGACTGCTATAAGAAAACCGTTTCGTCAGGGCAAAAGCTCCCCTGGCTCTGGTCAGGGCAGCACTTATATGTCTATCGAAATATAAGTACTGATCCAACCAGATGCCAAGGTACTTTACTACACTTTTATTCGCCAGTGGTTGTCGGTCTGGTCCTACGATCACTAGATTTCTCCAGTTCTTTCTCGTATCCCTTGAGGCTCCAGACAATGAAGTCCTAAACAGAATAGTTTCCGATTTCTGGAAGTTGATTTTTAATTTCCAGTCATCGCAATATCGCTGAATCGTGTCGAAGTCACGCTATTAGGTTATCGGCATACGCAATTGCCTGAGGAAGACTACCTATCAGATCGCTGGTGTAAACGCTGAATAGAATCGGCGACGACTGTGGTAGAAATTAGATTGCCAGTCTTGACAACAAACTTTCTACCATTGAGCATGTCATAAAGCCTATATACAACAGGGGCTTATTTATACCAAATCTAGCTAGCTTGAGATAGAGACCTTCCAACCATACGGTGTCGAAGGCCTTCTCCAAGTCAACCAGACAGGCACCCGTACACTGTTTTTTAGATTTGTTCCATTGAATATCAGATACAAGCTTAGACTTAGACTTAGACTTAGAATAGTGTCATGACCCGCCCTGAAGCCGAACTGATTATCCGGTATGATATTGTTGTCCTCAGCCCACATGGACAGAGCTCTATTAATGATTTTTTCCAATACCTTACTGATACTTGGAAGAAGCCTTATCGACCGGAGATATGCCGGATTGGAGGTGTCCTTTCCCTTTTTCGGGAGAGGATGTACCACAGCTGTCTTCCAACGAACGGACTGGATAATATGCATTATTCAGTGCGTTGTTAAACAGTGTGTCGAAAATGTCTATTGCTTTCTGAGGTAAATGTCGTAGTACAATGATGGATATACCAACCTTTAGAACGCTATTCGATACCAACTGAAAAAATGAATAATAGCGATTTGCATATTTTAGACGGCCAAGATCATAATTTTTCCGTAACAATAAAATAGACAGTTATTGTCAACTCAAATCTTATTTTAAGTTAAAGCTATTTCAATCAAAAGGCACGGTATTGTATTTCCAAAAGCAATAAAAGACATAAAACTCAATTTTATGGCACAAGTGGATAAGTGGTTCATCAGATACAGAATCTCAAAAATAGCAAAAACTATAACTGATTAAGTGATAGACCAACTTCACATCTTTTGATAAGATCATTCGAATGAATGTTGCATATGTCTAACAGACTGCCCTTCAAAAATGGAGAGTTCAAGGAGACGAAAATAAATCTCTTTTCCAGATTAAAAAAAACGCATACGGGCTGTATTCAAATCAAAAATGGGACTAAATCTTGACCAACCGAGGGCGTCCAATCATCAAACGTTGATTACACTGCACGGACATTCTTTTCTGATCCTCAGAAAAGTTCCGTAATCCAAAGAATCCACCAAACTTTGATTAGAGAATTAAGTATAATCTGACAGGAGCTGAAATTAATTTTGACAACTTTGATATACTCATCCGTGAGAAAAGAAAACTTTATTTAGATCTATGTATGTATATGGTATGGTATCACATGCCCTGGTACATTGCACAAATTATTTTTCCATAGATGTCATAAAAAGTTTTCATATACTGATTGGAAAATTGTCTGAGGAAGCTCTTGAAGGCTTGCACAAAACTTTTCGCCAAACTAAGCTCGATCATGCACGAAAATCTTCAAAAATTAATAACTGTCAAGACGTTTTGACTCATTTACAAAATATATAACGGATTGTGAAGACGACCACCAATTATCTTCTGATGAAAATTGAAAACCCCTTACTTTGTCGTTTCTTTTTTACGACGGATTATCAAAATATCGAAGCACTTTGCAATACTTTAGAAAAATGACACCTTTACATTTGAGTTCTAATTCTGTTCTACCGAAAAATTTCGTAAGTCTTAAAACCCGATTAAGGACCTGTTTTCGATTTAGGGGGAGCTTCAGATTCTGAGCTTCTACAGTTTTCAAAAAGGGGCCAAATTTTTTTGTGTTCAAATTTGTATTCAAACACTGTCACCCATGAAAAGCATTGAAATTTTAAAGTTTTATCACTTTGAAAGCATTATGTAGACATATTTTAACCAGGGTTTATATATCATGTTTAGGTATCAGAAATTGACATATTCTTCTATTTACGCCATAATTTAAGAATGAGATTTTAGAAGTTGAACAAGGAGACACTGTGGTGCAAAAATCCTCTTCGTTTTTCAAAACCTTCCCCCGTAATTTCGAATCGTCTTTGTTGTACATAATCTCACTATTTTATAAATACATATGTGTAGATTGTTTCATCGACTATCGATATATTTTAAGTTGTCTTCGAATTGAATTTGGCATAATTTATTTTTAATAATTTCTTGACCACCAACAAAAAAAAACTGCTACAAAAATCCAACTCGTGTGACCTCGATCTCCAAAAACTGAAGCTCGAAGGTATATAATTTCGGTTCTTATCTTTACAAAGAAATAAATATTTTCTATAAAAATGTCACCCAAAAATATTTAGCTTTGAATTTGTTAAAATCACATTTTAGCCAAAAGCCCCCCTATCTCTCCCCCTATATACGCAAAATATATACTAACTCTTATATTTCGTATACATATATTCGAATTCGAACATAATTTCTCAAATGACAGAATCCAATTCCAAAATTCATGTAAATAGCCCTCCTATAATCCCATTTCTGTTTGCGTATTGAAAGCCATTATTTAGACTAATACAAAAACTAGCTTTAGCCATTGGATTAGGTTGCAAAATTGGTTTCCATGTATGTATATTTTTGTTTGTTGTTTGTAACATTCCCATACCACATACTAAAACTAAACTGACTTTTTGTATAGGTAGGTAGGTAGGTAGGTGTGTGTGTATCTGCACCTCTTGGGATAAGCAAATTGCACAAGGACAACCGGGCATTTCTATAAAAGATATATACGCAAAATCACAATCCATAAATATTCATAGTCACATTATTCGAAAAATGCCATTTCCGGGCGGTCCAAAAATAGGTATACTCGTATATGTAGCCTTCTAATACTAACTCCTTGCTTACGAGTGTGTATATGTATAGTCCTTGGTCGTCGAGCATCGGCAGCAGGTAGAATTCTCATTCTTTGTGGGGGTGGAAAATGTGAATCTGGAAGAAGGTCCGTCGAATGGACATAAATTTACATGGCATTATGCTGGACTAAATTGCGGATGTGGATGAGGATGAGAATAAGGATGTGGACCAAGGATATGAGAGGATTTGAACTGAACTCACAACTGACCAACGACGACGAGGGGGTTCTCGCAAAAATACCATTCACTCTGGACAAAAATAACATCAAGGACTCTGATAATGGTGCTCTGCCAGTCCAGAGTGTGTTCCTGTTTTATCCTGCCAACAAATGGGTAATGAGAAGGAAAATTATACCCTCTTGTCACAGGAACAGGAGAAGCCGTTCAAATGCTCAAAACTCTCTCAAATACATAAAATGTGGGTAAGCGCACCGAGCAGCTAAATATTAAGGACACTTTCCAACTCTTCGTCTTCGTTTTCGTTTTCGTCCTCGTCGTCGTTGTAATTGTAATTGTTGTCCATATACACATCCACCCTCGCATGCTGATTATTGTGAATAGTTTCGTTTTGTGTGCATTTTTATGGGACTTCACCACGACCAGGTGTTTGGCAGGACCATCATAGAATAAGGTATACCTATTCGTATGGTGGTGCATCACCAGGACATCGCTGGCAGTTGTTCGACATCGATGATGGTTACAATGATGTTTGGCATCGGATTCATCTGCGTTTTTGTTTCCTGAGTATTTTGTTTTGGGAATTTTTGAAAAAGTGTTTTTGTTGGGCATCCTTTGAGTCCTTTGTGAATGTATATCTACGTGTTTCTATGAGACTATATGCGAGTGACCAAGTGATTTATTGTCATCGAACGGTAGTGTCTGCAGGGTGTAGGCGTCGACTAATGGCCGGGATGTGCTCGTCGCTTGTATCTATATGTAGTCCAGTATTAGTGAAGTTTTGAGTATATTGTTTTGTCTTTTTTTTTCCAGGACTCTATATAAATTGGTATAGTGGCAATTGTTGAAATATCATCCGCATTTTTGGCACGCTCTTGACCCGAAGTCAAACCGCGCGCTCTTTTAGACAATGGATTCGTATCGAGAGTGGACGCATTTAAATTTATTGCTAAAGCATCAGAGGATCTATGTGCATCAGCAGTGATACAGAAAGAGGGGGCGAGAGTGTGATTTTAAAGGGCAATCTAGATGAATTTTCCCGTCTGTTGTTTATTGTTTCTTGTATAATTGTTGTTGGGAGTTTTGTTCTGAATTCTGATGTGCCAAATGAATATATGTTATAGACGCAGACAGACGGCACGAGCCTTGATAGTGCTAATAGAGACGCATAGCGAAAGTGATGCAATAAATTAATTCTTTGAATTTACTCGTAAGTGAGAACAAAGCAAAAATCGATTTTGGGTAGATTGATTTTGTTGAAAAGTAGATATAGATACAACAGATACAATGCATATGTTTGCCTTTGGCTTTGTGCGTTTTTGGCTTGTGGCTCTCAATTTTTCGTCCCCTCCTTCGCTATTGTGGAATTCAAAAAAAAAAAAAAAAATAAAAATTGAATGCGAATTATGAAGAAACCAATGGTGTGTGTAAATTGTGTTTTCAGTCCTTAAATACCAAACAAAGACGCATTGAAAACTACCGGAATCTATATTTCATAAGTAAAGACCATTAATATAAGGCTTGAAGTTCGACATTTTAGAGGTCATAATTAAGGAGCTGAGGTTCATTAAAAAAATGTATATCATGATCTTAAGATTGGCAATATACCACTTGATAAAATTTTAAGTAAATATTTTGAAATCATCAGTTTCCTATACCTTTTAAGGAATGTGCTTGTAAATTCCTATTGGCATCACTTTTTTTTTATTTTTCTTAAGCTATTATCACACTGGTTCTTAAAAATGTAAAATGCTGATGGTTTGGAGTACCTAATATCGGTCTCGTCTCAAGAAAATGAACCAGACGACGCGACCGACGATACGTTCCGAGTATCCCAAACAAAAACTCACACACAAACTGTCATTTTGAAGCTCTAAAATTGATCTTTTCGGGAGTAAAATATTAAAAAAAATTGATCTTTCGGATCAAAAATTCTGATTTACCAGAGGATGAAAACATCCAGCGTAGTTTGAAGTTATCTTTGAATTAAAGTTTACAGCTCGTGACGGTGAATATAGGAAACAAATCACATTTTGACATTTACAAAATTCCCTGTTCTAAACGTCACTTCAAAGCTATAAATTCAGTAATTTGTCTCCTGTAACTTAAGGGTTTTTCAATAAGAGCGCTACAAAAGTTTTTTTAAATAATACAAAAACGGTTTTGGATATCAATGAAATTTTTTATTCCTGTGAAAGTAAGTTCGATGTCATTGCACGACCGAGGCGGCCAAGCGACTGGACCATTTCTTGAGATAAAACTTTTTCCAAACTTGGTTTCCAATAAATTGATTGTGACATTCGCTGTGTGGCTTGTGGTGCCGTCCTGTTGGAACCACATGTCCTTCAAGTCCATATCATCCAACTATAGGGCCAAAAATATTCGGTAATCATTGAACAATAGCGATCCCCATTCACAGTAATGTGCCAGTCTTCATCATCACGGAAGAAGTACGGCCCAATGATGCCGCCGCCGCCGGCCCATAAACCACACCAAACCGTAATTTTTTCGGGATGCAATGATGACTCATGGAGAACGTGTGGATTGCTGCCTGACCAATACCGCATATTTTGTTTATTGACGAAGGCATTCAGCCAGAAATGAGCCTCATCGCTGAAGATGATTTTTCGATGAAAAACGCTCTTAACGCTGAGGCCACTGACTCCGAATTTCGGTAGTAAATTTAAATAATTTCGACTCGTTGTTGGCTCGTATATTTTCTATCATGAAATAGCAATCCTTACCGAAGATAAATGTCAAAAGAGCGGCAAGAAATATGGCGTCGTTTGCTGTACCTGTCGCTCTACTTTTGTAGCGTCCCTGTTAAAATACCCGATTTAAGCCCAAAAGACTGACAAGAGTTTCAACAAATTTTGGTTCGATATAGTTTTAGCTTATATGATCATAGGTTTACAGGATGAGATTGAGACTTAAGTCATCGCGTGGCAATCCTTAAAGGGCCAACTATAAGAGCGAGCCAACGCACTGTTTTATGTATATCACTAACCATAACAGACGTTCTCCTCAGTTTCGTTAAATTTCGCTAACTTTCACGAAATTAAGCAAGAGCCATTGGATTGACTCCAATTTACGTAAATGTCAAATTTGAATTGCATTTCAGCTCAACTCATGTTTACATGTTGTTGTCTCTTACTGTCTTAGTAATTTATTTCTGTCCCTTGTCAGTTTTGCTTGTGACGTTAGCCATTATCAAAGAACATCTGCTTAAGTAGCGAGAATCCATTATGGTTACTTTATAACTTTCGGAAACTTTTCGTTTGGTTTTGGGTTTTGACATTAGCTTAAGCTCGGTTAAGTCTATAGTTGCCCCTTAAATTCAAACTGAACTGTCAAAATTGATCCTTTTCTAATTGTAAACCTTAAAAACTCAAATATTTCAAAACTGACATTGAGATAGAAATATTATGTAGTTCCCTTTATCTGTCAAACTCGATTTGCATACGATATAGTAGTGCCATAATTCTGTATTACAAGGGTGTATGAAAAAGCAGCAATTTAACTTAAATTCTATACAATTTAATCATTTAACAAGCAAATATTGATTATTATTGCATGTTTTACTTTTTATATAATTTATTAGTAAATTTCAACCACAGGAAATCACGCTTAACGCTTCAATAAACACTGAATAATTTACTGTTTTTTATAACTGTTTTATTAGCTTGTTTGACTAATTGAAATTAATTATTCGTATCCTTTATTTTTGAATAACATATCATATCACAAGGAAAAGCGTAGGTACTCATACCCTTAGCTGTTCTTACCATGATGTCGAAGGGACTTATCGACAATTTTGACAGTCACGCAAAACCACAAAGTTTCCATACATATATACAAAAACAATAACCTCTCAACGAATATGTATGAGTATGAGTTTGATAGGGATAAATTAGACCTTCAATAATATTCTGAAATATTAATTTGATGAAAATTTGCTTTCGACGCCGCCGCCGCCAACCGCATTATTATTAAAATTGATATCAGGTGTTCAAAAAGGTGGGAACATTTTGAAAATGTCATTTGAGTGTGAGGTGAATGTCAGACTTTTGAAAAGTGAAAAGGTTAGCTTACATCAAAAACTAAACAGACAATAAACAAGTAAATTGGTCAGTTTATATTTCTAAGGCTGTGTTCACATTGAAATATTTTGAGGAAACTCATTTTGACGTTTCATTAGTTTAGTTAACTTTCACACTCTTGTGTGTCTCCTGTTTCAAATCTTGTGTGAACCAGATAAAATACTGAGATTTAAATACAAAAAAGTATTGCGCATCTAAATATATTAATGTCAAATAAGCTTCCCATTTCTTTTCCTCTTGTTTGTGCGATTGAGAATAGATGACAATTCGATTTAACTGATGAAATTTTGACAGCAAATGTCAAAACATTGTCTGAGATAATAGAAATTTGAACTGGTCAAACATCTCCTGGGCGAAGTTGACATTAAATGTTCTTGAGGTGATGCCATTTGACATTTCACTATAAAATCTCACTGAACAAATTAACGAATGGAAATGATGACATGAGACAATGAAACGTCAAAATGAGTGGCCTTAGAAGAGTACAATGTAAACATACACTTCTCTTTTTTCTACAATTTTTGTGAATTTAAAAGCTATCAAGAAATTCAGAGTTTTGAGGTGTAGGCTTTGCTGAACTAAGCAACAAGAAAAAACAACGCCATCTTGAAGGGAAATAAGTAACAACTTCCGAGTAATAGAGAATGTTTTTTAATTCGCGTTTGAATAAAAAAGCAAATTATTTAAAGTAAATCGCATTAAAATCTTATTAAATTTTTTCTGTTTTTCCGAAACCTATCTTGAAAAGTCTAGCGACGACGATGACATGGAATGATCTAAGCCCTCGACATTATACTCGTCCATTGTAATCCTTAAGATATTCAACTGCATCATTACCATCATCATCATTATCATCTCGGTCGTCGTCGTACTTCGTAGCCGTCGTCATGAACTGGCAAAGCCTGAATATAAAAAACAATTAATCAACAATTAAGCTGCAACAAACAATCCAGACTGGTGTCCTCTTTACATCCCGTGTAACGAATTTCATTGCCACTGCCACATTCTTGACGAAGTCCGCACAGTGTTCGGTTGGGACATTAACAGAAATAGAAACCAGCTACCGATCCGACATTAAGCCGCACTTTCCGATCACATCTCATCGTATCGCCTCAATGAACAACAATAAACTCGACCCTCTTCCTCCCACTTCCTTCTGCAACAGCAGCGGCGGTGGCAGAGCAGCGGTGTGTCGCGTATAGAATCATATAACCTTCGTTTGGAAAAGGTTCGGGAACTTTTTAACCACACGAATAACAAAACAGCCAACAGTGATAGCAAACAGCAACAATGAATTCCAGTAGCACAAAACAATGTCCTCAACACGCAGCACAGTCAACAGTCAACAGTAACAGTTTGATGATGCTGAAGCTTGAAGCTGATGGCGAACAATAAGGCCTCCATGGTCATGGCCAGAACGGCCGGCCGGCATCAGAGCATCAGCAGACCATCGTAGAAGAATCTCTCTGATTTGATGCAAAGGTTCTCGGTCTTGATTTGACTTTGAAGAGTTTTTCTTTATAGAGTTGAGGAACTTGCTGCAGGTGTATGTATTTTATCGTTGTGTGTGTTTGATGTTGACGAACGGATGAACGATGGACAGCGGAGCGGACGACACGCCGCCAACCGAAGTCGTCATCATCAAGTCAAAAACATCTAAAGGTGCCGTCCACTTTGAAGACGCACCGATTCGCATAATGTGATCGCATAACTATGTGAGCTGATGCTGATTCTGATGCGCTCTCCGGCCCAGTTGATTGCCCATACTCCTTCCATGGACGAAGAAAGGAGACTCTGTACGGATGAATGTTCAGTTGTATTATAGTGTGTACCTCCTGGAGCCTCTCATCCTTGTCTTTGGGATTAGCTCCAGGGGCAGGCGGGTATACATGGTTACTTGTGCCTTCTACATATCAATGGAACTGATTGAATCCATTTCATTTGTTTGCTGCTACTTCTTTTTTTTTTTTGGTTTCTTCAGCTTCTGATTGCACTTGTCAAAGCGATGATGGTTGATGCTTGGACGCGCTGCCGCAATGATGCTGGCCTGGCTATGGGACGCAGTATGAAGTTATTTTGAGACAGATTTACATAGGCATTCTTGGGTTAATGGTGGATGGGTTGGGTGTATGTGTTTTTAACTTGTTTCTTGGCGACTCCCATTTTTATTCGATTTTTCTTGTTGCAGCGAATTGTTTTTTTTTTCTTTTGTTCTTAAATACTTTTTATGTATTTAAAGTTAATTTTTAAATTAAATTCGTAAATCTAAACAGTAAATTTTTCAGGATTTAATGGTGTCTCAACAATGGCTTATGGATTACGATCACTCCCAATACACAAATTTAGCATATTAACGCACATACCCATTCAACCAAAAATGGGCTTCATTGCTGATGAACAAAATTTTCTTGTGAAAAAAGGGATCGGTGGCCATCTCGTTTCGGATCCATTCTCCGAACGTGCGACGCGCTTGATGGTCGTTTGGCTTCAAGTCTTGCACGAGTTGGATTTTGTAAGTCTGAAAACCAGGACCCTTCCACAAAATATTTCATAAAGTGGATGGGAACAGCTCTAATATTAGGTGCGGTGGCGGATGGACTCATTCGGGTGGGTGGACGCAGCCAGCGATGCGTCACGCTAACCGAACTGTTATTTTGGTAATAAATTTGTACTATTTGCAAACGTTGTTCAGGAGTAAGTCTATTGATTTTGAAGTGGCAAATCAAATTGAGCATAAAACAAGTGACAGCTGTCAAAAAGACCAACTCCAAAAAAAGTATTGCCAGATTGAAAACAACACGTCTTTAAAAAAAAAAACACTTTTATCCATAAGTTACAGATGCAGATATTTACGTTTTGCAATTGATTAGAAAGATTAAACAAAACAAAATGTCTTCAGCCCATTGAAGAAATCATCTGTTTGACGTATTAGTTTCACATGTGACAGAAAAGTAATTTTATGAACTAAAAGTCAAAGAAACTTCTAGTTTAATTTGTGTGACTTTAGTGACTTTATTTTGATGAATTTTCCGTCGGGATTGGAACTAAAGTATTTTTAAGAAATGCTATACTTAGATAGATTCAATTGGCAATATAATTATGCTCCTTGTCATAGATCATACTTTTATTGACCGAGTTTTGAAGCATGTTGTTGTTGGGGCCACCATTTTAAGAAAATTTACACACAGCCTTAGTAAGTATTGAGTTCTCCAAATATCAAAATTTTGACAGAAATTTGCTGTATATACAATGTTTATCTAACCATAACATATCAGTCAAGTTTTTTTAAATATCTCAAAGCATTGATTGATTATTATTTTTATGTCCTTGACAATTTTAGGACATGTTGCCAATTCTTTCATTTGTTGTACACGTGGAGAAGGATTCAAAAATCGGCTCAATTTGTTCCTGTAAAAAGGCCATAGACCATAAGATCTTGTCTGAGCACTACTGAGCATTTTAATTGAAAAAACAAAAGTTGCTTTAAATGACAGTATTTAGATTCTTATTAAGAGCAGGTTTTAAATTGACTCATCTTTGGATTTTATAATAAAATATTATTTACTTTTGCGGTACAAAATTTTTAGTATTCAAAAAAATTTTTGTAGCATGTTTTTCTCTATTAGTTCCCATCCCGTTCAACCTAACTGTAAAAAATATTTGACATTCTTCCATTGCCATTTAAAACAGTAAAAGTATACAAAAAATTGTCTGACGAAAAATAGAAATATGTGCGACAAACATTTCTGTTTACCTTCCCTTGAGAATCAGTCGCGTCACAACCGACCGACCGTACAAGTTCATACCAATTCAAATTTGCAATAATAATCAGCATGACACGCGGACGAACAAAAATAAGAAAAAAATACAAAAACTATTTCGCGACCTTTCCGCGTCTTAAGGAGCATCATCTTAAGATTCCTCAGTCGACCTGTAAAAGAAGCTGCCGCGCTTATAACCTTCCAACAGGTTGAGGGACAGACTTCGAAAAAGATGAGCAAACTCAAGACGAAAAAAAAAACTGTTATCCATCCATCAAAATGTGACGAGATCGGGATGAGATGATGTTGATGATGATGATGATCGAGCTGAGTCGAGAAGTCCTTCGTATATTCCGAGACGCTATGAAAGACGATGCTCCCTTCCGGCACTCTTTAAAAAGATACCAATGGTGCCCTGATAGTGGCTGGCTGCGCAGCAGCGGCGCGGCTTTTTCGTCAATCATTCATTTCGTCAGGAGCTTCTGTTTTCTGTGCCTGCGCAGGCAATCCGAAGGCTGCCGGTGGCGGGCGGGCGAGTAAACCCTTTGATCTGGAGAAGGCCAAAAATAAATTTGAATAGCATTCTCAAGGATGGAATTTGTTTTGTTTGGTCCGCACCACCATCGCATTGTCATCATCCTCCTCGTCATCATCATCATATTGCCAAACAACTGCTATATTCCATATGAAAAGTTAGCGGGACAATGTCGTGAGGACGGAGAGCGGTACCTATGGCCAAATTTTGTGTTTTTACACTCGCACTTGACCCATTTGAAGTTGAATTTTAAATTCTCCACTGTTGGCCAATGGCCAGCCAAAAGTGGCGCAAAAAAGTTAAAAATGCAAACGATTTTTGGCTTTTGGAAAATAGTTTCGCATAAGCGATATCAACTTTTGTAAAGATATTTTGTTTCAAATCGTTTGTGTACGTAGATACTCCCGTATCTGAAAAGATACATCAATCCAAGTTGGAGGTTGGAAGTTGGATATTATATGCTTTGGGCCAAGTTTTTCTGTGCGAAAATGCCTTTGGATATTTTATTTTACGACTTCGTTTGTATATATTTGAATTTTTAAATGTGAATTCTATAATTTTGTGTGATGCGATGATGCGGTGTCTTTTTGTGCCTGTTTTGCGAATGTGATGTGAATGGCAAATCATTTGAATGTTTTTTTTTTTGCTTATTATTTTATATGCATTTTATTGGCAATTGGAATTTGGTAGATATTTATATTATTTTTTTAATAAGAAACAATAAAGAGTGACATTTTATATTTTCTGTATTTTTCTTTCTAATTGCATTGTAGTCAACCATTTGAAAATGCCAAGGCTTTTGACAGAAACTGATGATTTTTTGAGCTATTTTCATAAGAAATACCCGCTGTAGGTACCTTTATGCAAAGCGTACACTATTTTAATGCAAATTAGAACATAATACCTATATAATTTTTCCGTTAAATAATACATTTTTTAATTCCATGATTCTGATGAATTATAATGACAATTTCATTGAGTCTCTCTTTCGGCCCAAAAATAAGAATTTTTTTTTAAAGAAACAAATTTAGTTTTGCTTTTCACTTTCGCAACAAAAATTGGTGCAAAAATAAAATCTTACGGCAAAAAAACTTTGTGGTCAAAAATGTTAGAACAAAACAAAAAAATATGTTTTAATGTAAAAAAAATCTGCAAAATTACCCAAAACAGTGTTAGATTTACGATTTTTCTTTGCTAACTTTGCAAAACTTTACTTTCTTTTTAAAATCCGTTTTTAAGTTTTAGAAAAACTATTGCATTCAAAACTATACAATTTTGAAATTCTACAGGCGTTTTTTTTAATAATCATTATCACAAATCTTTGACATTGTCAAAAATATATTAAATATTTAAGTTACAAATTTTGAATGAAACTAAATATTCATACATGACATATGGATATGTTTAGGTTTTCAACTTTGGTACATTTTCAGCAGTCTATCGTTCAACTTAACTTTCCACGACAAAAGGTTTTGAATCGAATGATCTTTGCTACGATTTCTTTGTTGTAATCTCCTGTAACAGAAACATTATAGTCATTTTTATCCACTAAAATTATGGCCAGTAAGGCATTTCACTTTTCAAATAATGCATAAGTATTCATTACTAGAGGACCCGGATAACTTTGTCCCGCCCCACTTGAGTTCTAATAGCGTGCATCTCTGTTAAATTGTTCAATATGTCACCAACAGATCAAAATTTTCAATACTTTCAGAACTTAGAAAAAAAAATGTATCTATAATAAAATTATTTGAATTGTATTGATTTGAAGTTAGTCTTTTCGCAGGAATTTTAGGACCAGTAAATTTTAGGAGTTGATAAACTGATGAAGTGATGATAAGAAATATGAAGTTTTTTTTCATTCTTCCTCGAAATTTTTAAATATTTTCTGACTTTTTAAACCTCCTCTGGACTACGAAAAACATTTCAAACCCAAAATTAGCCAAATCGGCCAAGTCGTTCTCGATTTTTAGCGAGACAAGCAAACAGAAAGTGATTTTTATATATAAAAAAGATTTTCTTTTGAAAGTTCAACAATGAAAAAGTTTAAACTTATATTTTGAACGAATTAAGACTTTAATTATAAATTAAAACTAAACAACCGTACTTGACAGTCGTCGCGTCGTCTTATTCATACGTCTTATATTTTGTTTAACATTTTTGAATAAGTTCTAATAATCTTGATTGTTTTACTGCCATTTAAATTTTAAATACATATAAACATTCTTCCACACTAACTTACACCAATTTTATTCTTGCAAAGGGTGTAAGTTTGGTTGGGATTGGCCCTGCAGAAGTCATATTTTCCAATTCACTTACCAGTTTGCTGCATTTCCTAATGAAGTAATTTTTATTTTGACTTTGATTATGCGCAAGTATTATAGTTGAATGAGAAATGTGTTTGCCACCTAACATGTCCAAAAAATAAGAATCCATATTGTTGTGTTGTGTATCCAAATCTAAACCATTCTTGAATCCACTTATTATGCACACACAAAATTTCATCTAAATCGGTTCAGCAGTTTATGAGGAGTTCAAAAAAGATTTGTAGGCTTTACAATAGTGAAAATGTTGTTTTTAATGAATGATTTAACATTGACAGATTATTTATTTTCCAAGGATGCATCCCACATTGAAATTCAGTAATATTTTTTTATTTAGTTTTGAAAAAGAGATAAGTCCTAACATAACTTTACTCTTATGTGTCTTAAATTTGAGTATATTTACAGTGGAACCAATTAATCCCAATTTTATAGAGTTTTTAAGTAAAATATTCCATTTAAAAGAAAAATTCTAAAAAATGAAGTCACATACATTATTTTCACAAACAAACGTTTTGTAATTATTCATTAACCAAGAAAGTAAAAAATATAAAAACTCATCTTAATTTAGATTAAAAATACACGCCTTAAAATTAAACCGACCCACATTGTGATATATAAAACAAATAAATGTAGATTACTTCAAAATGACGTCAAAAATAATTTACTACACAGTATATTGGGTTAGGAAATAAAATGGAAATTCAATATCCTCATTAGATACTACATTATATCATTTCACTTCTATGGGTTCTTTTAAACAAACGGCAGACATTAAGCTAAGCCGTTCCCACTAAACGCTTCCTAAACGCTCTCGCATTTTGTATGACAATTAATTTGAAACGCGCGGCCATCATCATCATACATATATACCACTACTTTGCTCAATGCTCATCATTTCTAACTTCCTCCTCCTATAAACTGTCATCGTGTTATCATTTCAGCAATCATTATCGAATTGCCACAAGGCACGCGTAACCCTCTAACTTCTAACTTACCCCTATCCCACACATCCAGGGTTTCAATAAAAAAAAAAATAAAAAAATGAAACTAAAACCAAAATCTAACTCCGCTCCGATAAAAAAGTGAGAGCCACCCCTTGAGGGATGCGCGCACCCAACTATTAGAGATTAGTGACAATGATATAAAATAATACAAAGTTGTTGTTGTTGGTAACGTGAACGTCACATCACCGGAGACGAACGAGGGGCAGCACGCACACGCGTTCTTCCAAGCTTCAACCATTCAACCATCTTTGCCCGCAACCACAACATTTTCATTTTATTCGTTTGGTTTTTCTTTTTTTATCAATTTACGAAACGACGACGACGACGATGAGAACGACGACGACGGGAACCGCCTTTCGGTGATTATTTTATTTACGAATGAATTGCAAATGGCATCTCTAACGAGGACATTATTTCCCTTTTTTTATAGAATATATATTTGGATAGTCATAATCAGCGCGTAGTCTGAGTGATATCCTGATCCTGATGGGAGAAGCTAAAGCCAAAGTCAGAGCCAAACGGGTGTAGTTGTCCTTTCGTGTGACATCCGATTTCTAATTGCGGTCGGCTATCATCATAGAGGTAAGGATAGGAATTCAAAGGCAATTCTTTATTTGTAATGGTAACTTGCTACTGGTTCTCATTTTGAGGGTGATTTATATCAGTTTAGGGGCGATTTCGTCAAATAAAATATCAATTTACAAGTTGTTTTTTTTTTAGGGATGGTTCTTACCTTTCCTTGGGATTTTTGTCATTAGTAAGTGATTGAAGTCTTAAGGACCATCTAAAAAGATGTTCTTTTAATTCACGTTGGTACGAGAGGGTTCTCTTTAGAGAAGTGAGTACTTAAATATTTATAGATAAAGTTTCATTAAAGTGGCGCCCAACTAAAACTTACAGTTGATAATATTTGTTCAATTCAGGTTGTTCCGAATGGAACTTCTTAATTTTAAATAAAACTGGCGCCCAATTGGAATTTGAATTCACATAAAACGTTATATTCTTCCTTAATTTAGGTTGGCGTGTGGTGATTCTCTTATAAAAAAAGTTAGACCTCAGATAGGTACATATTTAAACATCATTTTTTTTTTTAAAACTTGATCTCAGTTTGAACTTCTTCGCCAAAAACAGTCATAATCTTCCTCAATTTTTGTTCTACAGCAAGATTTATAGAATTGGCGCCCAACTAGAACCTCTAATTCATATGAACCGTCAAAATTATTCTCAATTAGGGTTGTTTCTCTAAAGAAGAATTCACCCTCATATATTTTCACAAGTTTTATAAAACTGGCGCCCAACTGGAAGTCCTATTTCGAATTTACCGTTAAATCCTCCTTATTTCAGGCACCCAACTTGAACCTCTGATTCATATGAACCTTTAAAAATATTAGTTGATCCAATTGTTTGTCTAAAGAAGAATTCGCCCTCATATATTTTCAAAACAAGTTTTATAAAACTGGCGCCCAACTGGAATAATCTTTTAAATTCTTCTCATTTCAGCTACTTCTTTTTTAAAAAAAAAGGTTAGAACTAAGATATTTCCACATCATTTTTTATACATTTTGCGTACCATCACCGTAATCCTTCTTCATTCCGTTATTACATTCAGTTTTATAAAGCTGGCGCCCAATTGGAGTCTCTTATTCATATAAGCCGTCATAATTCTCCTCAATTAATTCAAAACGTCTTCTTTTTTTTTTACTTTTTTGCTTTGTTTACATTCCATGTGTTTCTTTTTTTTTACTAAATACTGGATCATATATGCTGCGTGCGCTTAAAATATTCATCAGAAGAAGCGCTCTTCCTCAATTCCGTGGCCGCGGCGCACACAACAGTAAATTACCATACTCAATTTAAAAAAGATTGCGCACAAAATTAAACAGATATCATTTGAATTGCAAACCACCCGTGTCCCGCCCTCATGGCTTGCGATTATCTGATCGCATCATCAGAACAGAAATATGCCTCAAACGCAAACCGTATGTGATAGCGATGGTGATGTGTCGCTCTCGTTGTGCGTCAATTCTTCAAAAACGCGCATGGAAATTTCGCACATCTCATCCACCGGAAAAGTAGAAAGAGAGTGATGATTATAATTTTGTGCATACGAAATGTTGCCAATTTAACCGTCTTCCACTCCGCCCCGCTATCGTCTCGCCTGATGATGCTTGATTTGCAACTCAACCGGACAACGGACGACGGACGGACAAACGGTCGAATGATAGCACTGATGGCGATCTCAAAGATAAAATTCGATTTTAATTGCCTTCATGTTCGCCGCGATCTGCGAACACAACCGAACAAGTTGGCCGCGCTTGATATTAAAGCGGGGGAGTTGCATAAGCAAATTAGATGATGCGGGCATCAATGACGGGGTTGTTAACTAGTCCGATCAACCGGCCGGCCGGCGGCGTCATCGTCGTCGTCGCTAGCAGATGCTAATAGGAAATCTAGTTACCACCAGAGTAGCACAAGTCAAGGCACGCCACCCAGCGGGCTCAATGGATCAACTTGGTACATTCGAGGTACGAGTTCTACATTCTGTATTTTCTGTTGAAGTCGCATCATCGTCAGCTCGATTACGAGAATGTGGGGAAAAAAGCGCGAACACATGTTGCGTGCCTCAAAGAAATTGCTAATCCGCGTGCGCAGAGCACCATGCGATAAGCATCTCGTGACGACGACGTTGTTGGTGATATTCATCTATAACTTTTCCATTTTTTACGTATTATTTTTGTTTTGTTTTTGGTGCACAAGGAGGGCTCTGCCAGGAAGCCAAGTAACCAAAATCCAGAGCCAAAGTCAGACCAGACACCAGGCCAGACTGTTCTTCATTTTCATCTTGATGGTGAGTGTGTGGTGTGTGATGGCTTAAGCGCACATAGCGATCTGTATATTTTTATTTTATGGCCTGTGAGCAGTGACCATGGAAAATATTTTGCGACGATGACGATTACGACGACCGCGACCGACACTACGCGACGCGACGTTGCTGACGCGAAGACTATACGACTCCGATGCGGATGCGCGGAGGAGTCATTCCAATCCATGCCTTGTAACTATACCTACAACAATCCATACGAATATGGAGGATAATTATCCACAAAATAATAATAAAAGAAATGAGTATATTATTTCAATTGCTACGGGAGTAATTAACATACACCTTCATGTTTTGTCCGGGAAGAAGAAGGAGAATAACGTTGCCATTCGAAAAATAAAAAAAAAATATCGAGACTTCTTCATCAATGGTCTGGTGAAAATGTTGCGCTCCAATTAGAATCTGCACCTGGAAATCTCGCTGCTTCTGCTGCTGCTGATGATGATGATCATGATGGTGATGGTGATGATGATGTGATGGTTTTGAACGTTCTTATCTAAAGTTTAATGGAATACGGTTCGGGTGCGGAATATGAGCGATTCGAATGGAATTCATTTGAATCAATTATTTTTGTATCAACAGCAACAACAAAAATCAAGTTTAAAGTAGGCACAAAATAATATACTCGTAACTAGATTGTCCAAGTTTGTTTATGGTAGCCAGACAATCAGTCCTGATGGAGGAAAACAGTTAGATGATATAGTTTAGTTTGCTTACCTTATAGACCGGAAGCCCTCTCAACACAACCGTGACTGCGATTTAGACGACCAAGATCTCGAGATAGTATTTGAAAAATATCAACTGATGGGCAACCAGTCCTTGGGAAAATGTGGTTACGGGGAATCCACTTTGTTTGGGGGAACCAGTCCTCAGAAAATTGATTTAAGGGAAGTCAATTGTGTTTGGATTGAATAGGACTGCACGTATTTACAAAATACACAACAGATCATGCTGTATTAAAAATGGTACACTGAGGCGTATACGTGTTTTTTCTCTAATGTTTCAAAAACACAGGTATGTTTTCATTCTTTCAATGCATTCACATTAATTTAACTTTTGACAACAGAACTATTGGAGTGAATTTGACTCAAAGCAATGAAATTCATGACTGGAATCGTGTCCAGAAGTTTTAAGAAATTCTTCAGACCAGGAGCGCCTGACTAAATTAGGATGTTTTTATTCACTATAATTCTTGAGTTAAACTATTAAATTATTCAACTTTTGTATTCCTCGTTCTTATTCAAAAAGTATTTCCATTTACAGAGTTCACTAGTCGACACGCCATCCATCCAGTTGGGCAACCCATGACTTCAGGCACCTTGATCTACGCCATCTCTCTATCTTTAGAATGGTCTATATATCAAAAAATGTGCTACAAAGAAATTTCTGTGTTGATTCCACTTCACTCATAAGAGCTAGATGACCTGCTTAAGCTTAAAAAGCTGAAAAATTTATATCCACATTAAAATTAGATGACTGCTGATAATGTTTGTCAGGAAACCTCATTACCCAGTCTTTCAATCTACTTCCTGCTCCCCTAAACTCATGTTTTCTTTTCATGAGCTTTCGGGACAGGAGCTTCCAATGTCTACTCGCCGTTCATCTGCCACTTACTAAAATGAACATCTCAAAAACAAAAGAATAATTTAATAATATGTTTGACAATCCATTTCCAAAATTTTAGAAAATTAAAAAACACTATAGCTGCGCATCCTGGCTTCACACGAGATATATATGAATAATAATAGAAAATCACATCATATTATTAGTAGTTTTTGAGTTGTCAAAAGTCTGTTTAGCCTATGTAAACTTATGTGCTATTCCAGACTATAATATATATCCGTGCCAAATTTCATCCAAATCCGTTCAGTAGTTCTGGTGTTATTAAGCGACAAACATCCAATCTTTCACATTTATAATATTAGTAGGATAGGATTAAGCCCCAGAGATATTTTATTTTACAAGGTATTCTTTTTTGAATGGGATTTTTGAACGTTGCATTACATACATTTTCTGTAATTTGCTTAACGGAGCGAAGTAGAAGAGGCCACCTAGTAAGATATACATATAAAAAAAATGTTTTTCCCTTCTTAGATGAATCTTGTTTGAAACTCAAATTTTTCTTAAACATATTCTTTTGGAAAGACGGAAAAAAAATAGCAAATTCCTTCTCAGGTTTCCTCGAAAAGGTATTCCAATGGATACAAAAGATCTGGGAATCATCATGTCATTAATTGGCATTATGCATTCAAATATTTGTTAAGACATACAAAAAGAACTTCCTCATCCAACACAAATATTATTCATATTTCTTTTCTTATATTTGAGTTTAAATCTATGTATGTATAAATCCTTACGAAAAAAAATCATTACACCCATTTAAAAAACTATTAATAATTCAAAAACTCACCCCGCCGCCGCCGCTGCTGCTGGCAAAAAAATCTTTTTTTTTTTTAAAGAAGAAAAATTGATGAATTTCTTAATCAATTTGAGTTCCAAGAAAAATCCATTCAAATTATATGCACGAAAATTATATTTTGTATTTTTTTTTTTTCTCACAAAGGTTTAAAATCTTTTCCTGGATATATTATTTGTAGGCAGCTACCTTTATGAAAATGATTAATCGCTTCAAGGAATGTCCATCGAACTTCTCTTTTAGCTATGTCATTGGGGAATTAATATTAAATTTCATAATTATACACTTTATGCAACGAAAAAAGATCCTTTCATCTGGCTGACAAAATGGAAAATGGTTGGTTATGTTTTGCTATGCCATTTTAAAAATGCATTTACATTTTTCTGAGTTGCTAATTCATGCGCAACTCACTACCGCTGCCGTCGTCGCGTCGCTCGAAAATCCTTAGAGACTATGTACCAACTCGATTCTGGAAGAAACAAGGAAATCTCTCTGTCTAACTCTGGAAAGAAGTCTCGACTTGCAACAATAATGTATAAGAAGATACATCCATACCAATTGTTGATTTATTATTGGCCAATTGGCAACCATCAATTAGTGGACTCAATGACAAAATGAAATACGATCAATGGCACGATCGCACGGTTTGAAATTCGAAACCGTATTATTACGTTAGTGTGCGCGGAGATTTAGCGGTGAGTTGTGGGGACGAAAAATAACCGATGGCTGCTGGCAAACAGTGGGACAATTTGTAAGAAGTAACAAATTTAAAAAATGTTATGATTTATTGATTGTTATCTGTGTTTTTTTTTTTAATTGAGTCCGATGATGAACTCAGAAAGAGTCACTTTAAATTTTCATTAGCAGTGAATAAAAACAATGACTTGAAGTGTTTGTAGTGATTTTTGAGAGACTTCAACTTCCTAAATAAAGGGTTTCAACCTTTAAAAAATTTCAGAAATTGTGGTCAAAATTTCAAACGAAAATTCTTCCTTCCAAGTGAAGTTAAAACAATTTATTGTTATTAAAAAAATTTCAAAATCAATTTCCTTTGTTTGAATTCTGTAAAACAATTAGTCCCTTTGGTGTTAATTTTCGTTTTTGTTATTATTTTAATTCCAATTTCTCAACAATTGTGTTCCACTGTTCGCCTCTGGGAAGGATTATTCATCAACAACTGTTTATTAGTTTCACTATACAATCGATGGAAAAAAGATTTAATTACTTGTTGCTTTTGCTAAGTTTTGTTATTGTTGAACTTTTAGCAGACTTTTTGTATTTGTGAGCAACAAAAATTCATGAATCTTTAAGTGGCGCCCGATTTTTTTTTTTTTTTTTCGTTAAGTTCTTTTATTTTATTTGGTATGTATTTAATTTTCTTTCTTTATGCTAATTGGTAAAATCGAAGGTTAGCAATAATTAAAAATACAATATTATTAAGAACAAACAAATAAATATGCCTAACGAAGATTTTATCAGTTTCAAAATAATTTCTGAGACTATGAATGTTTTGGAATTTAATGCAATTTTGTACATTACTTTTTTGGCTACATAAGACTTTGTATACATATGTACATATTTTATTTTTAATTTGAGTAGAAGAGGCTCCTAAAAGCCAAGACACTTCTTATACCCATGTGCTTATACCTTTTTTTCTAGCTAAGCCATTTAAAGATTCTTCTGAAACGGTTGAGTCATTTGATGCTAGAATTTGTTTGATCACTAAGATTATTTTAGTATATGTTTCATATAGAAGGTGAGAAACTACCTCCTAGTCCCTTTTGTCCAGTCCATACAGCAAAATTACTTTTATGAACTCCAAGTCGAGTTGTAATCCTGACTTTTAAGCTGCGTTTTTTTTAAAAGCTAAATTGGCTTCCATTATGATCTGTTTTGTTGCCAAACATTTCCACTTATAGAAAATTAGCTTTTTATCTCAAAAATCTAATCTAAAAAAAAAGTCGTGTTACTTACACTATTTATGACTAAAGAACGGTTGAACCGATTTGGCTGAAATCTGGTACAGAGACAGTTTATAGTCTGGAATAGTCTCGTGGGATAGATTTCTTTTAATTTTTCCAATCACGCCAGAATGACTGAACGGATCTGGATGAAATTTAGCACAGAGATAGATTATAGTCTGGAAAAGCATATATGTAAGCTTATATTTATCCTGATGGTAAAATGTATTTTATTAGAATTCATATTGACCAAGTTTAATACAAAAATTGAAGCAATCTGTGGTTACCGTTTTACATTCAGCACAACGAAACAGATGGTTACAACAACTAGAACATGAACTTCGGTTCTCCTGCCGCTCGATCCAGTACTCGTACATCGGGCCATATTTTCAAGAGTTTCTGCATTAAATTGGGACGAAACGAAGTTTGCCGGGATCTCTTGTTTAAAATAAAAATAATAATAATCGCCGCAGAAAATTTCTTAGTAAATATTTCTGAAAAATAAGTCCAAAGCACGATAAGTGTTTCTAAATGTGCAAAACACAGAAATTTCCACATTCATGTCTTGGACATACTAAAGGGTACGGTAAGGCACTAATTTTTATAACCTTACATCATCGAAATTCAGATTTCTTCAAAATGTCACTTTAACTATGTAAACGACGAACTGTCAAATTACTTACGTGTGGTGTTTTTTTTCACAGTAATGATCTTGACAACCAAACTGTAACTAAATAGGTGTACCATGAAACTCCTATATGTACATATCTACCTTTCCAACTTGTTATATAGTCAAATAATCTAGTTAACTGTGATACTTCATCATATATAAGACCAAGATCACCTTATTAACCCTCTTGATTAATTAAATTTAACGGTTGTCATTATAGAGTCAAATTTTGTCAAAATCATGTCTCACAAATTATATCGTGTAGTTTGCGCATGCGCGCACACCAAATATGCCAATGAGATACAAATGTATCTACCACTTTGAAATTGTTGTCAAATGAATGTAAATCAAATTTAGAATAGTACGCATCACATTCGACTCATTATACTCGTAAGTAGCCAAACCTATTCTATTCTAGATTACAATATTTTTTTTAAGTAGAAGCCTTCCGCGCAAGACTTTCCACTTGGCTGAATTTTCCGTACTACCGTCGCGTCGTTCGTCGTCATACAAAGGCAGATTTACAGAAGTAAAAAAGTATATACATATGTAGGTACGTTGCGTTGAGTTTTCCTGTTAGCAAAGGCAGTTCACGGTATAATGAGGTAAAATGGTAATTTTTCTCATTAAAACTTTATACACTCTCGCATCTCGAAGGCAGACAGACATTAGGAACCCAACTTACAGCGGTGGTGAAAATGTAATTAATTTATTTTTTTTTGTTTTTGTTGTTTTTTTTCATTCGTTTCCTTTGGAAAAATGAAAAATAAGAAAACCTGCCGAAGAAGATTGTTTAACAAATTGTTTGGTGTTTTTTTGAAGAAAAAAAAAAATACGAAAAAACGAAAAAAATGTTAGGAACAAGTCGAAAGTGTGTTTGGTGTGCATTCTATGCATTTCCGATACAATCTTTGACTAAATTGTTTTTCCACAGTTAACATTATTTTAAACATACTCAACTCGTGTGTGGTTATGGTGGTTTTGTAGATTTAAGTGTGGATAAGCATAAGATGAAGACGAAGAGGAGGATTACGGAACGGAGTAGGTATTTGCGCACCGGATTCATATATTGAGACGAACGAAGCCATATAACAGCGATAATGAATTGAAAAAATTAATAGCTGCTATCAATTCTTGGACGTTTTAGGCTTATAAAAGTTGCACTTTCATTTTATAAATTAAAAAGTAACTTTAAGGATGTTCATGCAGAGTTTTCTTTATTTTATTTTTTTTTATTTTATTTTATTTTATTTTATTTCATTATTAAAACTCCATCGTGATGCCAAAAAATTAGGTGTTTTCATAATTATGATAAATATTTACATATGGCTAAGAGAACAAATAATGGGTGTTTTTTGGACGTCTTGTTTGTTCTCAGTCAAGATTTCGCACTGGTCAAGTGAGGATTTATAGTTCTATCCATTCAAAATTCAAATCGTTCAAGAACTCAAAAACTTTTGTAAGACGACGTTGGAGCGTTTTTGTACTGTGGATCCCATTTTTTGGAGCGACGAGGCTCATTTTCATTTAAACTGCCGTTACTGGGCTCCAAGAACCCATCATAACACTCGACTGAAACACTAAACGCAATTGAATCTAGTTTACTGCAGCATGTGGAGCGTAACACAAGGCTCCGTTTTGAACAGTGCGTGCAACTCGACGGAAGACATTTGGATAACATAATGTTCAAAAAATCAACAGTTTCATTACGTCTTGTTGGATCCAAAGATTGTCCACATCAAAATCCTCAAATTCATATATCCAAAAAGTCATTAATTATAATCATGGCTTTATATAGCGTTCCCTATTGACTGGTGCATTATTGCCGGCTTCATTTTTGAAGATATATGTATGGACCAATGATTCCCTTTGACCATAGAGTACACCAAACAGTGACTTTTTGATTATGTATGTATATGATGTAATAGCATCTGTATGACTTGTGGAATATGATCACTGCAAGTACGACAACTTTGCTAAGTAACGTAACTATTCAACCAAAAATGAGCTTCATTGCTGAAAAAAGTTTTCTTCTGAAAATCGGGATCGGTGGCCATCTCGTTTTGGGCGTTCTACTTTAATTCTTACACGAGGTTGATTTTGTAAGCCCATCAAACCAAGATCCTTCCGTAAAATCTTTCATAAAGTGGATGGGAACGGCTCCAATTTTTAAATGAGATGGCGGATGGACTCATTCGGGTATTCTTCGATACCCTGCTCCACAGCAGGAGTAGTGTCTTTGGTGAGCACTGTACGGCCGCGTCTCTGAAGATGCGCATTGTCCACTAGAGTAAACGTGGTGCGAAACCGTTGTTCGAATTACTGACTCTACTGGACGATAATGTCTATTGAATATTGCAAGCAGTGAGTGATAAGTCACGCGAACCGAACCATTATTTTGGTTGTAAATTTGCACGATTTACAAACGTCGTTCAGAAATAAGTCTATTTATTATGTAATGGCAAACAAAATTGAGCATAATTTAAGTGACAGTTGACAAAATGGCCAACCCCGAAAAAAGTATTGCCAGATTGAAAATCACACGTCTAAGAAAAACACCATTTATTTTGTAGAGCATGACTCCAAATGCCGGAAAGCTTTAAAAGCTCCTTCTGGATACGCAGAAAATTAACAGTTGACAGTTATTCCAGCTTTAGCTTCATATGCCAACTATTTCCAATAAAGTGAACGATTTATGTCAATCCTAGAATCTTACCGCACATTGGCGAAATATAAAATCAACCGCTGCTGCCCATAATGATCATATGATCTAATCTATTTTAATGATAATCAATTTTTCAAAACTTGGTGGTGTAAATGGCCTTAAAAACTTCCTCCAGTTGTTTTCGGAAATGCAGATAAGATCATAAATTAAAAAAAAAAAAAATGTTTGAAAAAAATTCAATTTTTATTATATTTCCAAAAACAGCTGTTTTAGTTAATCTCTCATTTTGATGAATTCAATCAACTGTCGTACATAAAACAAAAATCCCCCAAGTGCGATCCTCAACAATCTTTTATAAGATAGATCACCTACGATGCATGATGTGAAGCTGCAAAACTACTTCAGGTTGTTTAACTCGAATCCAGTGCAGCAAAGTCAAGTTTTTTTCCGTCAAAATCGATATCGCGGTAAGATCTTACAATCAAATAAATAAAAACTAATAAAAAATACAAACCGATGACGTTACTACAAAACTACGTACAACTAAAGACACAACTTAGTAGTTTACATCAGCTCATGAAAAAAAAAAAACGCTCAAAAGATTGTCCGGTATCCGCGTCTGATGATTGTCTGTCTGTCCGTCTGTTCATCGACATCGATCTTGTCTATGCAACACAAACGGGACTTGGCCGTATTTGCATTTGATGTCGATGCCACTTTGCCACCGCACCGCATCAGTCTACTACACACACACACACACACATCTCGATCTCGGATAGATTTGTAGGTTCCTTTCCAAATATGGCCATCATCATCACTCTCCGGATACAAACTCAATAAATGATTGACAACAAAGTTGCAACGGAATGGCAATACAACACTTCTTATGCAGAAAAATGTCGTCCACTATTACCACTTACCACTGGCCTCTAGTCACTATGCTGATGGTGCTCCAGTTTTACCATAAAATTGTATACAAGACAAAAAAATACCACAAAATCCTCGACAAAGACGATGAGCGTGTTAGTGGATTCGGTATCGGATTCGGATTGAAATTAATTTAAATGGAATTCACATCGATAACAGTTCAATAAAATTGTAATGAATTTATGGCCATGATGATGATGATGGGGACAGGATCTGCCTGCCGCCAGGCCTGATGGGAATGTGATGCAGGTTTCCCAAACCTTGGTTGATGGGTAAGCCCTCATCATTTTGATAAACAAAACCAATAAAAAAGTTCGATGGTTATACTTTTTCATTTAAAAACCAATCCCGCTGTTTGCTCGAATTAATTAAGTTTAGGTCTCTCGCGAACCAGATACCAGATATGGTTCATTTTACCATAACCGCCTACGAACGGGCATTCATCAGGTCTCACGCATCCAGAGGCTCTCGCTTCGAATTCTCATTGCCATCGAATTTGTCACTAAATGGAAATTAATTGAACCAATTACATGGACGTTAGTCAAATGATTAGCCGCTGCTGTCGAACAGGGCTGATAGACATTGACACATCCGAGACACCCTCGCATAAAGCGCATATTACAACTTTTGTTTTTTTTTTTATTTTATTTTTTGTTTTGTATTTTATTAAACGGAAATATAATTAATTAATTCAGTGTATACAATAATTGAATGGTTGGTGGTGGTAATAATTCAAAGTCTAATTATTCAATTGAACTCTTTGTCGATTTTTATAGATCAATTGACGACGATGGGGTGATCCGGCGGCGATGGTAATGGATGATGGCAATGGGATGCATAAGGATGATGACTCCTACGCAATCGCATTCGTATGGTCGGAGAAGGAACGGTCAATTCGATATAGATTTACACATTCAATTAGATTTTAAAGACAATTTGATTAAAGAGAGGCCACAATTTGATGATGATATAGTTAATTCAATTAGACTATGGAGAGTAAAGATCCGTTGTAAGTTATTGTGAGCATTTTTTATTTCATGTTTATATTCTATTTTATGATCAATTCTTCAAAAATTAAAGAAAAGGTCTTGCTGGGTAATTTCTACTCAAATTATTATTTAATTTTTTTAACAATTGAATTGGGATCTTCGATTCTGGACAATTTTGGATGTGAATGTATAAATTGAATAAGTACTTACTTAGCTGAACAAGGTTTTCGATTTGATATTGACATTCTCCTTATATTTTGAAAATGATTTGGTTTTCTTGGAATTCATGCAGTTTTCCTTATAATTTAATTAATTTTTTCTAATTTTAATTTATGAGTTTTAAAAAGACCAAAAAATCATAATTTAAAATCGATTTTCTTTTTTAAAAATCTATCACAGAATATATAGAATTGGCCTCTATCGGAAATGTTATATCTCAGAAACTGCTTATGCTTAAGAAAAGAAACATGGTTGATTGAGGTCGATTCTGTACATGTCCTTCAATATCCTCGGAATTTTAAGTTTTTAACTTTATTAAGTTTGTTTCTGTAAAAAGTATTTAAATGTATTGTAGTATTTAAATTAATAAAATAGCATGCAAAATTTAAAACTTAAAAAAATTTAGAACGTGAAATATTTAATATTAAAACTTAAGCAGGAAAAAAAAGACATTACCAAAAACATGACTTGTCCATTCGACTTATTTATTTAGACTTATAACTTAACTCGAACATAAAAACTTTCACAATTATTAAGCGTTACTTAAGCAAAAACAACAATGCATTTAAAGTACATAAAAACAATTTAAAGATCATTCGATCGAATATTAAAAGATAAATTGTAAAAGATGAAGTCCCTTACAGTTCCTAAGACTTTGTAGGTAACATTGTTGTTCTTTGATATCTGCGTCAAAAAGTGGCGATCATAAAATTACAAAATTGGAATGATTAAGAAAAATGAAAGAATTGAAAGTATTTGCAAGCTTTTTAAATTACTATTAAATATAATAGTTATGCGAATAAGTTAAGAGACTTGCTTGTTCTTAGAAATTGACTTGTTTGTAAAATTTCAATTTTTTCAAAAGTTAAGTTGAACAAAAATGTCAATTTTCATGGCTTGATTAATTTTTTTATGTTTGAGAAACTTTTCAAATGTCAAATGATCTTCCATATAATGTATGTATAATAATTTCAGTTTGTTTGTCTCGCTAAAACTCTAGAACGACTGGGACGATTTGGCTGATTTTTGTTTTGAAATGTTTGTTAGTTCAGCGACGGTTTAAAACGTGATAAAATATCAAAAAATTGTGAGGAAGACATTAGAAAAACAACTTCAATAAAAACAATATTCTTAACTGTCAGTTGTTTGTCAAATTTTTATATTTCAATCAAAAGGTTATAAAGTTGTTTGTCATTCTGTCACCATTATACATCAGTTGTTAAAATCTTTTATACTCAGTTTATCAGTTTTTGAGATTTACTTGTCTTAAAATGCCAAGAAAAAAACGAACTTCAACTGAATACAGTTCAAATGAATTTATTCTAGACTAGCTGGCCCGATGAACTTCTTCTCGCCCCGATTTATGGCACAAACTCAAGCTATGGAAAAATATTTTCTTGCTTTTTCTATTTTTCGTGTTTCGTGTTTTTTATAGTTTCTAGATGGCCCGGTGCCCCGGTGTGCTTCGTATCATGCATATATCAAAAAGATATTAAAACTCTCCCTTCGCTAAATGGTTGAATCTATTACAAACTCTTATGTCAACTCTTATGCACAGCATTATTATTTTTCAGATTTAAAAATCAAATCTTTTAAAAGATTACTTAAGTCTAATAGTTATTTGAACAAAAAAAAACAAATCAAAATACATGGTCTTGCCTTTAAATAACTGTGCATTGCCTGTTTGGAAAAAAGTGGATCAAGCGGCAGGACAACCGATATCCATGTCAAAAAAAAAATGTTAGTGGTGGACAACCATCACCACATAGAGGTATGAAAAATAAATAGAAGCCGATTCTCGGACCTACTGAATATGCATATAAAATTTCATACGAATTGGTCGAGCCGTTTCGGAGGAGTATGGGAACAAACATTGTGACACAAGAATTTTATATATAAGAATAAACTTTTTTGTGTAAGTTCCAAGAGTAGTGAAAATTTGGTGACATATCGTACAATCAAACAGTATACTGTTAGAACTCTAGTATTCAAATATTTTTGAGGAACAAGTTCAATTGTTTGTTTAATTACAATTTCTTAACCAAAATGTATTTTAGTTTTTAAGAAATAGTATAGAAAAGAAATGTTACATAATAAAAAACTAATAAAAGACAACAAACATAAACTGAATAGTTTGTTTTCAAAGCTAAATAAAAAGAAAAACAAAGTATATGCGATTTTCAATAATTTTAAATTTAAAAAAAACTTGAACTATTTAAAAAATAAAAAAAATCTATCCATCCGTTATTTGACTAATGTTGTTGGTGATCTCTATGAAAATTTGTGTTTAAATAAATAAAATTGAAAAAAAAAGTGAGTATACGCCTCAGTGTACATTTGTTTGTAAATCTATTTTTAAAGGGAATAAACACCACTTCTTAACCATTAATTAATAAATAATCTACTTTTTGTAATTTCCTAAAGCAAGACGAATAAATTTCGATCCCAAAATTTCTTTACCCAAACTCAACATATTCAACCAGTTTCTGCTTAAAATTTTAAACCCTTCAGTAGTTTTCTAAACAAGGTTTCCAAGGAATATTCAAGCTAACTAAGCAACTCTTCGGTTTCCTGACGGTTCTACTCAAACAACTTATGTACATATATTGCTCAAAAGTTGCTAAGTTTCATTGCTGTTAAAGCAATCACACAGCATCCTCGGGTTTTTTAATATATTTTACTAGTTTAGTTTTTGTATATCCCTAACGTGGACGTTGTTTATATAAGCGCATAAGTAAGTACCTTACATAATACCGTCCTTAATGTACATTTGCTCCTGATGCGTCTTGCCATAAGATCAGTCAGTTATTGCCATACAATAACCGATGCCAATGAACATTTACTGACACCCTTGGATTGAACGAAAGGAATTCCAATAACCTCCTGTCAGGATTTCTTGCTTTTACATCCAAATTCCACCGATTATTTGCCACCATCACAAATTCCTATTCCTTTGCAAAAACACAGACACACACACAATATACATAACTTTGAATGCGAGAGCATCTTTCTCTCCTTGTGGAATTCAATGTGGTTTCTTTTTTATGTGCTCCAAGCTCCAACCATCAAGGTACAGACTTTCAAAGCAGTGCGTACATAATTAGTTGAGATAAATAGCAAAAAATCACAAAACAAACATAAAACGTTCCACCAACCAAGCCAGAAAAATGCCCACAAAACGCGACGACCAGTAGACTTGACGCAAAATTCCTCCAATCCACCATCATCAATCCATTCACTCAAAACGTGGCCAACAGTTGGAACGAACTGACGGCATAACAACAAACATCATCAGGCAGCAGCAAAAAGTCGAAATAAACAGACAAACTGCAAACCGCCAATTGGTTTTTGCCGATTGCAAAAGGATTTCCACGCATCAGCAGGACATCGCGCATCGTGACAAAAACCAGTCCCACCAGATCGCAAAATGGCATCCTGATTAGGTTGGCCACTTCTATGTTCCTTCATCCAGCACGGCACCACACCTTTCGTCGTCATTGTCGTTGTCACTATCATCGTGCGTCGTCGTCGTCGGCCGTCCACTCATCATTGCTGGTTTATTTGCCTTCAGCTTCTTATTCACGCGCGGCGCAAATCGCAAGACGCAACCCATCAGCATAGAGCTCCATCTCCGAAAGGGACTATGGGCTCCGGCTAGAAGCACGACAAACGATTGGCGGCCTTAAGGCAACGACCAAGACGACGAAGACGGTAGCGACGACGATGATGACGGCAATGACGATGACGACAGCGACATCGTCAACAACGACAATCGCATCTCTGGCAATTCCCTCAGCAATCGAGCAAAAAAGGCGTCTCCTATCGATCTCTCGCTCCAACCAGTGCACAGCCATCCATCAAAGTCCCATCCACATCCACATCCCCATTCACCGTGGGCTTATACTAAATCCCGTCCCGAATACGAATGGAGACAAAAAACAGATAACAATCCACGAGATGCATGCATGCATAACTCTGCCTCGTTTGTTGGGCTCGTTTGGGTCCTTTTCTATCCGTCTCCGAGTCCAAGTCCAAGTCAAACTCCACAGCCAATATATCCAGATATAAAACTACAGCTCCCAGCTCCATCTTCATCTCCATCTCCATCTCCATTGCCATCCATCCTCCTCGGCATATGGCAAGCAATTTAAATTTTACCATGCATCCACGGCCACGACAACCAATGATAGTTTGTCCCATTGGCGCTGCAGCTATACCGCTGCTGTGTGTCGGATCTCGGATCCAATTGCATGGAAGCATTACAAATCTGTGGTTTAATTCAATTCAATTCCAGTGCAGATCAAGATGCAATGGGAATGGGAATCTCTGCGTTGCACTGCCAAGTAGATGCCTAGCATTGTCGAATGCTCCTATGTCATCTCGTAGTCGTCGTCGTCGTGCGTTTGAAGAGATCTTTGAACGGTGCGATGCGATGGCTACCGTACCGAGAAGGGATGATCCATTTAAATCGGTTTTGATGACCAGCAATCAATCGAGCTGTGATTAAATGCGTGAGTAGAAGGCTAGAAACTAAAAATGGGTGAATTCACAAATTGCAAGCAGACTTGAATTTTTCACTTAACTCCTTTAAAATATGCTAAATTAAAACAGAAGACTGCATATCACGTATTTATTAATTCAGGGCCTTACAGTTATTAGGAAAGTCTTAGCCAACACAAATAAGACAACAAATTCACAGAGTGTTATGAAATTTTGTAATTGTTTTCCATTCCCAGTAAGGCTATTCTAAATCCCGATTTGCAGTTTTCAAAAATTTACGTTAAAATTATTTCAAAACGAGAACAACAGAAAGATCTTAAATAATTAAAATGTGCTACCTTCAATAAGCTATTTGTAAATCTTTCTTTTCTTATGCAACACTTTTTTCAGAGGATTTTTAACTTATCGAAATAACTTTTATCCCCCAATTAAATTTGACAGTTAATAACTATGAACAATTGACTGTTAACCATATTTTGACATTTATATTTCTTAAAATCAGGACTTTCTGTACTCAGAACATATGCATTCCTATATTTTTCAGATGATTTTCCTTGAAGGCGTTGCCATTAAATTAGTAGAATTTTAAATTAAAAAAATAATAATTAATAACTAGGAAGTAATGTCAATAGTTTTAAATAATTACTATAATAATTAAAAAAAAACCGTCATAAAAAGTTAACAGAAGGCTTACACAATACAGAAATATTTCGCAATTTTCTGAAAAAAGAAATTCAAAGTTTTAGCCCTTAAATAATAAGCAATGAATTCAACAAATAAAGAACTGTTAAGCTTCAAAGACATTTCTGATTATATGTATATCCGTGTTTTATTGGTAAATTTTTCTTCGCACTATAACTTTTCTCTTTATAACTCACTTTAAATTTAACTTACTAAAATTGGTAACCCTGATCGAGTTGAAGGTTTTATGTAAATGCTCACTTAAGAAGCTCTCAGTTCGTTTCCTTTAACTTATACGGAAGATCGCAAACTATGCATCTAAGTTTCCCGCAACTTTAAGGAATAGTTGCCCATAATCATGGTTCAATATTTTCATGAAATTACTATACAATATTAATAATAAACGCTATTTATTTGCATAGTAGAATTTAAAAAAATCAATTAAGAACTATATAAAAACATACTAAATAAAATCCGGGAAGTTTCTCTAAGTCGCAGGCGACTTAATTGGCCGAAAATCAATTATATTTCAATAATGTTCCATAATGTATACTGATTAAACATATGTATCTACTAATGGAAATTATTTGTCTTCATATGAATTCATCCTATTAGTTTTATAATTATTGCTACAAACTAAGTTTAAAAACGAAATAATAATATATTTTAATTATTATGTTCAGTAAAAAAATGGTTGTTCTTTTATTAGTTGAACGTTTTCACTTTATAAGCGAGGAATTAAACAAAAAAAATATCAACGAACACACCCTCAAGTTTTCCAACAGTTATTTATTTTTTGCATCGTTTAACTGCCCCCTACATTTCACAATTAAAACTCTATCTTTATTAAAATATTTTTACTGATTACTGTGTGCAACATGTCGTACTCACTAACCAAAAAAACACGGCTATTTTTTGACAGCTTTTTTTCGAAAATGTTTCCATAATTTGATAACAAAAATAACTTCAATCACTGCTAGTTTTTATGTCATTATTGAAATTAAGTTGTTATTTTTAAAGTTCTATTTTTATAATACTTTTTTATTTTTGCCACTATAATAATTCCACCTGATAACGTTAACATAAGACTTAAAATTTCTAAATACATTAACTCATAGTATGAACTTTACTCTTACCTGTTATGTTACCTGATTGAAATTTTGCGATAAGAAAAATGAACTGCACCCTTTTTTCGAACAAATTTATTAATCAGTTCAGTTTACTTGACATATAGATATATGCGCTAAAATGTTTATAGACGAAACGAAAGTGGGGAAACTTGGTGTGTAAATAGGCAGATATGATATGACATATAAGTGCTTAATCCTATAGCATGCCAAATACAAAATTGTAATACTTTGTGTATACAAAATGTAAAAAATGTTACACTTTTTTAAGCACTGCATTTTATTGTTGAACGGAAATTCCATTCAAAGTAGGTCAGTGGGATTTTTCGATGTTTGATTTTGAAGTTCTGTCAAGGTGACAAGATTTTGAGGGCGACACCATTCAGATAACAATAAATTGTTTGTTTATTTAAAAAATTTCAATAATTTGGTTGGTATATTATACGATCAACAAATTATAATAAACAAATAAAAAGAATAAGTACTAAGAAGGCTTGTCAAGATTATCTCAGTCTACTTTGAAAAATATAATTAATCATCTTGTCAATTTATTGAAGCTTTGAAAAGGTCTACCTATTGAAAACGGAGTCAAGATCTGTTAAAATGTAGGTACTTAGTTTTAAAAATTCCACAAAAGTAATTTTTAAATTTGTTAGAATTGAATGAAAATTTTAGATTAAATAAATCAAAAAACAATTATGAATGTAAATCTTTTTTAAGGAATTAAAAATTAGCTTCCACAAAATTTTAACATAAAATATAAAATAACTTTAGCTCAGACTTTATTAAAAAAAAAAATTACACTGTTTTAGAAAAGATTTTGTAAGATTCTTTGTAATTTTCGTAAGAAATTCACAAAATTTTAGTGGAATTGGTCAATTCATCAAGAGAATACATTTGCTCCTTGACAAATCTTGATTTTCAGAAGTAAGATTTTGACTAAAACTTCGTAGGTATTAGCTTATTTTTAATACTTTGTAAATCTATTAATTATCTAAATATATATTTTACCTCTAAAAAGGTGTAAATAAATAATAATTAAGATTAAGATTTCTAATTTCTAAAAATTTTACGATAAATATCAGTAGGTAAATTTCTGAGCATTTTTTGGTCTTAAATTTGTTATAGAAACCCCAGGGGATGGTGCTTCTTAAAGACAAAAAATGATTTAGACATTTTTGCGGGCGGGCGCTAATATTTGAGACGCGATCCAATATTTTACGCGAATTTCTTTAAATGTGTGTTAAACTTAAGATCAGTTTCCATATTCTTAAATGCCTTGGACAACATTATGCTTCACGGTACCGTTTTTTGTGGGTAAAAAATTGAAAGAATGAATTATTCAAAATGCTAAAGACTTGGGCTATTAAAGATTTGTTACATCGCACCCCTAATCCCCATACTATCTAATGTAAAACCTCTACAATGATAGTGATAGTGATCTTTTACAATGTAAGTGTACCCTTAATGGCTTTAAAGATTCTCGCAAGTTTGAAGTGTCATCAAATATCTCTATCTTAAGCTGACAAAATAAAGGTCTTCATATAAAAACTATCTCATTAAAAAATGAAGACAAACTTGAGGACCTTCTAGCCATTATAAGTTCTCAAATTATAACCTAATGAAAAAATAGCTAAATCCAACAGGATACTCGGTATACGAGGAGATAATGACCGCCTCGATGATTCCCCTGATATAGAGATGACGAAGATGATTATTACGATGATGATGGTGTGTCCTTATAGTCGTCGTCGTTGTTGTACCTTACGTACTAAGTACGAACAAGTTTATAGCACCTTTGTAAAGTTTTATGCCATTTAGTCCACCATATGGCCACTTTGAATGAACGTAGGTGCCCAGTTTGAAATGAGAAAAGTGTGCAAAAACTATAAGAATAAGAACAAAAAAAAAAGCATGCAACTGCCATAACACACGCTCAACGCGACGCGACGGATGCGACGGACGCTCTATTATGTACGACCATTTGCGCTCGCGCAAAACTCCAATCCAACTCTGGACTAAACTAAACTATACCTAAACTTCTACCTACGATCGACGACCAGAGTTGGAGCTGCGACAACAAGACAATTTAGGTGGGTATTATAAGGCACACCATCAGGGAAGACATTGCAAGGAGCCACCAGAAAATCATCCAATTTCTTGCATGCTCAAGTATATCACGTTTTTGCCAACGATCGCTTTACCAAGATGATTTTTAACCAACAACAGCAAAAAACAAATGTGAGGAAAACAGCTTTTGTGATGAAATAAGGGAACGAGTGGGAAAACATTAAAAACAAGGTGAAGATAAAAAAACTACTAATTTAAAATTTACTTGTCAACAAATTTTTTTTGAAGAAACTAATCTTTGAAATATTGATTCATTCATTGAATTCAATCAAAAGATTGCATTCTTTGATTTGATACTGTACTCACTTTGACTAAAAAATCATCTGACTATGGGGAATGAGTTAAATCAATTTTCAAAGCATTCAATTGATTGCAATCTTTTGCAGAATTTGAAGTCACTGTCAAGGTGAGGTGAAGATTGCATTCACAAAAGAGTGTATTCTTTTTTTTATTAATTTTAATGATTGGTAGAGGAATGGGTACGGGCTACGGTCGGTGAGGCTTTTGGAGCCTATATCGTAGTTCGTGGATTTCACAGGATCGGGCCAAATTTGACTTCGAAAGCAAATACAATTAAACGTCCTTGAACACTCTCAATGCTTGAAGTCTGTATGCCTTGATGGGAACTTTACTTGAGAGGTAAATTCGAGGAGGAAAAAAGGTAGATGTATACTGAAGTGGTCTCAATTGAGCACAGAACAAATTATCAATCCTAAAAATGCACATCTCGATGCATCCAAACTGACTTCATTTTATAAAAGAAAAGTTAAGCTGCCAAGTTCTTGATAACTTCCCCTTCCTGCTGATGATGTTTAGCTTGCTTATTAAGTGCGATATGGTTATACGCTGCACTGCAATGACGACGACGACGAGTATATCCGCAAATTTAAGCTCCAAGTGCCATTATACCTCTATACTTTCCGCGTTGGAGCAGTTTTGCGCAGAGTCAAACGAGATCATTGAGCGATAAGATTTGCTACTTCAATTTTGCGATACCCGCCTGATAAAAATCTTTGCCATCCGCCAGCAGTGGCGTACACTTGCGATGATGGCGAGGAGAGGACGTCTCATCGTAGTCTTCGTCGTCGTCGTCATTGCGCGATCACACATTTGGTTGGTGTGCCCCTTTATCTTCCATCACCCATCATCCATATCGCTCCTGAAGCTGAAGTTGGAGCTGTTGCCTAAGGGAAGGCCTGGCTGGGCTAATATTGCTATTGTTGATGGCATTTCCTATCCATATGATGGCTTGGTCTTCCTTTGGTTTTGTTTTTTTTTTATGGAAAAAAAAGGAAAATCGATTAACGTTGTCATCGTTGTCGTCGAAGTCTTCGTTCCTCTATAAAAGTATGACTTAGCCTAGGATAGCTGCAACCATTTGAGGTGTTTTGTTTTTTTTTTTTTAAGTTTATCAAAATTATTAATTTGGTTTGAGTTTGTGGAATTTTCATTGACACATTTTGTAACTTTGTCAATCCTTCTCGACTTGGAAAGATTTAGCCTGCTGATATAAATAACTTTGTCACTATTTTTATGAAATTGAATGAAAATAAAACCCACAAAACTTTGAGGAAATCATATAGATAAATAAATATCTTCTGTCAATGACTTTGTTTTTTTTTTATTGAAAAAGTCTCGGATTTGGAATTTAACCGAAAGATTTTATTTTGTTTTTAACTAATAACTTATCGCATCTGATATATTATTTCCGTTGTATATTTTTGTATATATCGATATTTTTAGATTTCGATAGTAATTTTGCAATAAATATGATTTATGTTATTATTAGGTACATACATAGATGATATTTCATTTTTATTTGGAAAATGACATTTGAAAAATTATAAAAGACGTGAAGTTTTGGGTGACTTTTTGTTTATAGTTTATTTCCCTAACGACTGAATTTTTAATTATAAAAGAAAAAAATAAATCTCTTGCAATATCTTAATGATAACAAATCGACAGATAAAAATCTCTAAGTGTAAAAATTATTATCTAAAGCAACTTTAACTAATTTATGGTATTAAAGGGTGATCCGATTATGAACTGTCCAATTTTGACAGTTGATTTGATAGCTAGTCATACTGTTGAAGTTGCATCTCTCAAATTGATTGTCATTTATTCAACCTGTTTTGCTAAGTTATTTCAGACATGGCATTCAATAACACTTTTCAAATGATAAAATTGTTTCATTAAAATTAGTGTTTTCATTTGAAACTTTTTTGAGCCCCAGTTCCGGTCAACATAATCGTCCTAGTGAAAGGACTATTCGCCATGCGGAAGATAATCAAAACTTGGAGAAATTTGTGTCGTAACATAAGCTAGTACTAATATTTCAAAGTTCAATTTACCCATGGAACTAAAGATGATCGATCATGGACATGTGTTCGCTGAATGAAATCTTCTTCAACAGTTGGAAAATGACCCTGGCTTCATTATTGCAGCCAAGCCTGGTCAAGCAACGTGACCAGAAATATTCCCTTACAAGCATGCGAGTCGAAAAGTGATAGAATATTTTGGACCCCGAACAAGACTGCAGCAAGTTTCGTCTGGTAAATAATATTAAAGAGGTTATTCTTCTAGAACTTAGGAAGAGTCCAGAAAAATTTTACTGATGAGGAGAAACACGAGACCAATACTGAGAAGGGACTTAGAGACGAGACTTATATTTCTCGATTTTGACAAGACCCAGACGAGATTAGCAAAAGTCTTGTAAAGTCTGTTCAATGAGTTTTAGAGTAGGATAGAACCGAGTAGAACAGCGTAGAATAGTGCAGAACAGTATAGAACAGAAAAATAAACGTCAAATAACTTAGAACAGTCAAACATCTGATATTGTAAACAGAAAATTGTTCTGCTTGAATTACGTTTTGTAAAATTTTTTAAATTAAAAAAATAAATTAATTAGTTTTTGACATAAAAATCAATTAACTACGACGACGTTGTTGTTGACTTTTATACTTACAAACAAAAGTAATAAAAATCAAATAATAGGCACAAGGTTTTGATAAATGATGGTAAACGATTTTGACACTCACACTCTCTCACAATAATTCTATTCTACTGAAAAAGCTAGTGTAGAAATTCCTGTTCTAAATAGTTCTAGATTACATCAAGAGCAGAAAACTAGAACAGTTTGAAACAGCAAAAACCTCATTGAATGAAAAAAACTGTTCTAAAGTGTTCCAAACTGTTCGGAATAGCCTCATTGAAAGACTTGCTGTCTCATCTCGTTGCTAGACTATGCATTTCTGCGTACGTCAAAACACAAAACTGTGAGATGCAGGAATTTGCAAAGCATCACGTAAAAGTCACTAATTACTGTCCACTTTCGACTAACCTTTTGAATGACAGTTTTCATTAACTACAAGTGATATACAATATTTGTGGAAATTATGAACTTCTTTTGACCTAAATTCAATAAAAGAGACACCATAAGGACGACACGTGCAGCCCATGTTAGAAATTCTACAGAAGCGTTTGAGGAGCATGGTTGTCTGACATGGAGATGGAGGTAATTTTAATTTTTAATCACAAAGATTATAGCATTTGATCTCAATTAGACGTCAAATTTTTGTTTACAATTTCAATTCATGTTAAAAGTTTTTGTGTTTATTTAGTCAGAATTTCTATTTTAATTATTGAATAATACTGAATATCAATATGAAAAAAATGGAAGACAGCAGCATCTAGAACACTTAAATCATTCTCTGAAAAGTTTCTCCGTTCCAGAAGCTTTAACACCAATGAATTCTTTTCTCGCGCAACAAGAAAAAACTAATTAAATAATCTCAAAGTAATTATTTTTTTTTATTTCCAAATATTCTGCGATAACAACAACAACACTAGCAACAACAAAAACAAAGCTCATAATTAAATAAAAATAAATTCTCCTGTTTAATTAATAAGTACGAGTAGAAGATACAACAACGAACAAGGACACTTCTTATGGTAGTAAAATATTTAATAGTTTCAATAATGAATTTAACGATGTTAATATCTTGTTGGACATGATAGCATACATACATAGGTACCGTACCATAAAGACTACACATACATATTAAGAATAAAATGAGCAATGAACATATCTATGAGAATGTTTTGACATAAGGTTATGTAATAATTTTCATGTAGTAAAATCATTATTAATTCTGAATTATTGCAATGATGAATTTAAGCAAAATGTGATAATTTTTACTTGGCGGGGAAAGGCATTCTTAGACAGTTTAAATGCGAGCACTGGTTTGTCATGGGGTAGACAGTCTGATTATTTTTGTCTTTGAATGAAACTCCTGGAATATCAATGTCAAAGCTCTAAATTTGTATGAAATTTAAGTTTAATTAAATTTGGTTCAGAGGTTTCCAATATACATAAGTTTAAATAATTTTTTTTTTCTCCATTGTTTGCAAGGTTTTATAGTAAAGGATGTAAGAAATTTTCCTTTTTGTGATTAGTGCTCGTAAAGAATGTCCTTGGCTCGAATTATTTTGTTTCTAAATTATAATTATAGTATAAGATTGCAATTTTGGTGATTTGTAGTTTTGAACTTTCAACTGCAATAAATTATTATTGGCTAAAAGTCATTAAATAATTTCGCGGAAAAATGAAACGTCTTAAATTGTTTTATATGCCCGTGATTTAATTTTTGGGCTAGAATAGTTTGAACTGATTAATATATTAAATGTGAGGAAAAATGAACCTCTGTGTAAAAGCAGTTTATACCTTACATTGTGAGGTGTTAATTTGATATTCAAAGATTCTTTTAAGATAAATGGTCAGATGTTTATTTAAATGTACAGAAAAAGGTATGCCATTAATAAAGAAAAACAAAATATAAGTCAAATGGCCGCTTCGGCTATCCTTGTCATGAAATTTTCCATCACTAAATCGAAAAAGTGGCTGCTGTAATCCCTCAATATTTGAGGTCTTGAATCAACGCTGTTGGTGTAGACCTTATCTTTCACGTAGCCTCAAAGGAAGATGTTTAATCACAAGATCTCTGTGGTGAATTGTGAACTTCCTTCAAAAGATAACACAGTCCGGAAACTTTTCCGCCAAAATGTCGGTGCTTTCGTTGCTTGTGTAGAACGTAGTGCCTCAACGTCTTGTTGAAAGTTAACGTTGTCTAGATCACTACCATCCAAATGCGACCATAAAAAATCATTAATCATCTCTCGATGTATTCATTCATCGTAACGGTTGCTCCGGCCACATTTTCGAAAAAGTAAGTCTAATAGTTTTCAACAAAAACCAGATGCGACAATTTTGCTTATTGACGTAACCACAGAGGTAGAAAAGAGGCTTTATCAGTCAAGATGATTTTTCAATTAAATTCCGGAACATTTTCAAGCATTTCAAGGATCATGTTTATAGTGATTGTTTATCATTTCAATGCGTTTTTGAAGTGTGTATCGTTCCAATTTTAATAATGGCCTAGTTTCTACTTATCAAATGTCAAACAATTACATCTTCTATAGTGACATCTACCGAAATATCGGGCTATGAAAATAACATCTCTTATTGGAAAACCCTTTACATGGCGTAGCCGTCTCAGCTAAAGGACTTTTAAGTTTTCCGCCGATGTTGCTGTCTTCTATTCTTTAGCAGACAGGTTCAAAAATTACACCAACATTCTTTTTTAACATTTTCAGCCTCAGATTTACATATAGGCTTACTTTAGCTGTCTGAGAGAGAAATTTACTACTCAACTGCCGTTTAAGTATAAACATTAACATTATTATTTCCAGTTTTATCTCAGCATTGGTAAATCATTGTCTGAATTGTTAGCAGTTCCTAGGTATACTTGGATATTTCATCACTTTTCTCAAATATTGGGCTTCTTAGTTTGTACGCTGGAGCTTTGCACTATTCATTCCAGGACGATGATGTTAACATCGCATATCCTTGTGAAAAACTTTTTTGACATTCAATGCATTGGTAAGGCCTTATACATATATCTCTAATATGGAGCGGAGTAAGTCCTCCAATGTGATCTAATACAAAAAATTCTTACATCATCAACTCGAAAATAGGGAAACGGGTTTGGCCTAAGTCAACAAGTTTCTTGAATGATCGCAAGGAGATACGGTGCTTATCTTATTTAAATTTTTCAATACATTCCATAAAACTAACGTCTTCCGAAATTATGATAAGCTGTCTTGAAATCAATGAAAAGATGTTGGAAATCGATTGATAGTTACTGAGATTTGTCAAGCTTTGCAATAAAAGTCGCGTTTTATTATTCACGAAGAACCATAAGTCATGAAGAACACAATCAGCACTTTTCATGTATTACAACAACACTGTAAAGATCCTGATATTTCTCTGGTTCAATTTTTGTGAACCAACATATTGATCCCGCCATTAAGAGGGAGGAAGTTTTGCATTTGCAAATGTTAATGATTTTGTTTTGAGTTGTCAAACCGAGAGTATTGCCATAAACCATTTTTTTTTAATAGGACTCGATTCCGAATCGTTATCGTATAGCAACTTAAAGTTTATGTGAGAAACACGTTGAAACAGCGGCATCAAAGAAAACTTCGATAGTAAAAGTCATGTGAAACAGATTACAATGTCAACAGCGATTTTGACAGCAACAAATCTGAAGAGTGTTTATATACTATATTGTCATACGAGTATTTTCATTTTCTTGTGTTGATAAACCTGAAAATGTCGCCTTAAATCTGGCAGCATTTGCACAGCATCATCAAATTTAGGGTTTAGGTTTAACATAGCTAGATGTCGATATCGATTTCGATGTTGCTGTGTTCAGAGCCTTTTAAAAAAGATTAAAGTGGTTGTCAAAGTTCCTGTTGAGTTGCAACACATACAATTATTGTTGTAGGATATTATTTCATCAGCCCTTTTTCAACTTTTCAGACATTTAGAAAAATCTTAAAAACTTCCTAATTTTGGCAATTAAACTCTATACTTTATATTATCTTTTGGAAATTAATAGTTGTTCGCTGTTCGAAATCAAAAATCACAATAATTTATTTATTCATTATATTTTCCATGACAAGGAATTTTTTTTTGTTTTGCAAGTATGTACATATATGTATGAGTAATTTCAAAGTCAGAATAAATTTTATTGAACAGAAAATATCTGCTTAAAATTCGTCTTCATAAGCATAGTGTAAAGGGGTATCTGTTAGAATGGAATTTCAAACAAATACGTCCTTAATTGAAAAAATAAAAAATCTCATTAAAATATGTTTAAGCAACAAATGTTAATCCAATGCAATTATCGATTTCTCATCAGTCATACTCTCAAATTCAGACACATATAATTCTGATGTAAAACACAGCAAAAATATTTCCTAAACAAGGTCAGTTAAGTAATCATTACAGTACAACCTACACTTACATAACTATAGATACGAGTACTTATATAATTCCTCATATATCTGAATTCGAATAAAATGATAAACATTTGGCAAACTCTCAAGATTAATTAGTGTCTCCCTCCAATGACGCCCAGCCAAGCCATTCATAGGAATAATTTTCGAAACCGAAGCTTCGGTAATTGTGTTTCTTATGAATACTCAATCCTCCATCAGCGGATTCATGAATATTCCAAAGAGTTTATTTCAATTGTAAATATGGTATTGAATTCAATTCCACATGTGTGTGTCTGGTTTTTTTTTTTGTATTTTATTTAATTAAAAAATGTCACTGATGTTGAAACTCTTTATATTCAAACTGAATAATAATTACCTTTTAAGTCACTATAACTAAGTACGACTATGAGTGGCAATGGCGAGGTGACTGCGACGCAACGAGACGAGACGTTCAAGTCATGAGCTGGAGCTGTCACTCTCTGTTTTTCTAATGAGATGGCAAAAAGTTTATCCTCTTCGATATCCTTTCTATGCTCATTAATTTAATTTTTCTTGCAACATAACTTAAGGACCAGGAAAAAATACTTTTCTTCAGTTTTTTTTTTCTTCTCAATTTAGCTGCCTCTTATTAAAAACATAACCAAGTCTCACCACCAGTTCGGTCCATAACTCGACCGGGATAAAAGTCCAGCACACACACATAGGACTCGTTCGCGTATAAGTATAGAAGTCCTGTCATCTCTCGTTTTCATTAAGGACTTTAGCCTTCTTCTTGAGTTGTATCTCATTTTCAAAATATGTGATGGAAATATTTTATAAATAGCAATCCTTCAGATGCGATAATACTATGTAGTATCTAAAGACAAATACCTATATACTGGACTCGTGCACATTACAGAATCTAAGAACCAAGAAGAACTAGGGAATGAATTATCTTAATCATTCGGTTAAGTGCTTAACTAAAGCAATTGTTTTTCCACAAAACGAACAAGGCAACTTGTGGCGAGTTAGGGATGACGAAAAAATGGCAATAATCATGGAAATACGTGACAATACAACTGATTAAAGTTACAAAGTGATGTTTGAAACAAAGTTAAATTCTTAGATATATTATGAAGAAGTATAGAAGGTTGGATGCGGCTTAGGAAATTCTTAATTAGTGAAAGACTTGAACCATTTTTTCGTGAGGCTATTCATAATAGGGAGATGCATATTCGAAAAAATGGCCATTGTCAACCGGATGTGGGTATATATTCAATTCGTCATGTATCGCAACTGCCATCAAAGCACTGAAGAAGAACAAAGCAGTAAGGCTTGACGGCAACATTCCCGCAGAACTGCTGCAAGCAGCGCCAGCATTATCTAGCAACCGCACATAGAGACAATGTGGGTCTCCGAATGCTTTCTCGAAGAAAGGAATGATTGTCAAGCTCCCAAAAAAGGTGACTTGATTAAGTGCGGAAACTGGAGAGGATTGTTTTAGAACGCATTAAAGAACACCTTGAATCATCGCTCGACGCCAAACACCAAACAAGAAGGCTTCCGCACTGGGTCCTTCTTCATTCATCACATCAATACCTTGAGGATCATAATCCAACAGTGCGTCGAATATCGATCACCAGTCCAACTGCTGTTCATTAATTTCGAGAAGGCTTTCGACAGCGTCAACACGGAGGAGGGGTATACCGGAGAAACTCATTGTTATTATTAAAGCGACTAATGATGGGTCCAAATGTCACGTCTTCTACCCAAGTAGATTGTGAGAAGAATTTGAAGTCCAAAGTGTCAGGGTCAGGCAGGGCTGCATACTGTCACCAATCCTGTTTCTATTGTTGATAAGTGATGTACTGCGAATGGCTTTGGCAGGAAGCGGAGGAATAAGATGGACTCTGGCAGCTTACCTTAAACATCTTGACTAATACGATGACGATCGTTGTTTCTTGCTTTCCCAAAGGATCATGCATCTCCATCAAATGGCAACAAGGGTGGAGAGAGAAGAAACAATCGTGGGACTGAAAATCAATACTACGGGAAAAACAAAGATATGCAGCTTCGGCAGCTCGCAATCATCCGCTCCGATGAAAATTGCTCAACAAGCAGTAGAGAAAGTAGAGAGCTTCTAATACCTTGGAAGTATCGTCTCTACTGGAACTAGGAACCGAACTAGACATCGCCAGCCGTATCGGAAAAGCAAAAGCTGAGTTCGGGATGTTGTCCAATGTTTGGAGGAAAAAATCTCTAAGCTTGAACAAAAAGCTACGACTGTATGGTTGCAGCACCTAGAAAATAACAACCAAAATAACCAGGAAACTGCAAACCTTCGTTAATAAGTGTCTTCGAAACATCTTACGGGTTTCTGGCCTAATTGTATCTCTAACGAGGACTTATATAGGCGAACAGGTCAGGAACCAGTCGATACCATTATACGAAGGCGCAAGTGGCAGTGGATTGGACACACAGTTCGAAAAGGTAATGATTGTGGGCCAAGCAATGCAGTGGGCCATTCACAAAAGATGGAAGAAGAGTTGGGAGACTGAGAAGCACGTGGAGAAGAACAGTCGAGGAGGAATCTACGAGATTGGGAAAGGCCTGGAGGGCGCTCAAATACATCGCTGGAAACCGCACACTATGGCGCGTAGCAGTAGTTGAGTCCCCATGGTCCCCTTAGGCCACACCAACGGACTTCGTAGGTCTGAGGACCTAAGTAAGTATCGCAACTTATAATTACTGGCGAACATTTATTAACTGAAAATATCTAAAAAACTGACATGAACTGTCAAAATATGACAGAAATCTGTCAATTCCAATGACATATTTCTGAAATGAAATTGGAACACAAATCAGTGGAACGATTTGATCCATTTTTTGACATAATAGAATCAGGTGTTCAACGATCGCTATAACTGGGGTACTTTGAGAAGGCTTGAGAAAATTGTATCAAAAGCATGCTTCTATTTCTTTTAACCAAATTTTGCTGCATCTGTAAATCATCTGAACTTCATTTTATTACCTTATATAGAAAATTATATCAAGATACTTTGTATATAGTACATATCTTCTACGATCCAAAGTACTTAACTCATTGTTCAAGTAAACACCCACGATGCACTATGAACACAAAAACTCTTGGAAAATCCATCCAGACAAGTTGTAATCCTTGTAGTAGATGTTGTTGTTGTTTTTGTTGTTAAATTGAACTTTTTTTGAAAGAAAAATATCTCGATATCACGTGAAGCAATTCTTTTTGTTTAATAACCTCGTTCCGTTTGGGGCCAAGCCAACGAGAGTGCATATTGATTCCTTGCGTATTTAAAGTGGAGAACTGATCATCAGCAACTGATACGGCAGCTATCCCTGATGGTGTTTTGTCTTGTCCGGTGTTCGCCTCATAATAAACGAATTCATGCCTTCATGCATGCGCTGCTGCCCTCTCGCCCGTGTACCTCAAACTGTGTAGTACAATATGAGATCCTGGATGGCAAATGGCCATATAGTCATAGTCCATAGTCAGCGGATGCAGCCTAGTCCGCCTGCACCGCCCCATATGCAGCACCAAGCTCGTTATATCCGTTCATCAACGGTAATGCACTTTATACTCCCAGAAGATCCCATCCCAGCTATGTATGTGTATATGAAGCGTATGTAGGAATTTCCTGGGAGCAAATTCGCGTGCACTGTTGCGTTCCTGTTTGTTATTTTCTCATTTCGTTTTTTTTTTCTTTGGCCGGCTGCACTCGACCGGCCGATCGAGCGGCCAGCCACTGCCCATTCATTTGTCCATAAGATCGCAGAGTCTCACTCACGCACATAATTTGGTTAGAAAGACAACAACGGAGGAGTAGATGCATTCCTTCCTCATCCTCGTTGCGCATGCGCACGGAATCGATCTCATTATCAGTTGGATGGCCTGTAAAGTCGGGTCATTATTAACCCAAATAACCACGACCAGGCATTAAGGCCTACGAGTATATACGGATCCAACCTGTGATGATGCGTGCACACCAATAATTCACGGCAGTTAGCCAAGTTAACAATGCGCCTGGACCTGAGACTGAGTCTGATGTGCCTGGTGCCCGAGAGAACCTGCGGTGGTGGTTAGGTTTTTTGTCCATAGTTATTGTTGTTGTAGTATATCGTTTAGATGGAGGAAGCCACACTTTAAGTATGCAGATTGTATGTAAATTAAAGACCTGGCCCCTAAGTGGACCACTTCACACCTGAGCCAGGAGCACCATCCACTTCGGAACTCAGTCTAGCTTCAAGGTAGGTTAAATAAAAACAAACAAAATTGAATACCCTGCGGTCAGAAAAATACAGTAGCCCCATAAGATGAGATCAGGATGATAGTGCGCCAAGTAGTAAGGCACACAAGGAACATGTGTCATGCGTGTTGTGAAGAAATCTTTTTGTTGCATCAACTCCCAGGAGGTGCTTAACTTCCTGAAAAAACATTCACAAAAAACAGTGTTGTGATTTATAAACTTACAACGAGGAGAGAATTTTTTGAGTTGCGAAGATGGTAAAAAATTAAGAACTTATACAGCAAACAGGATTACCTTGTTGCTAGGGACATGAAGTTCATGTTCGTTGGGCCTGGGTTCTTATTTTGAAAATAGGTCTTTTTTTCAGGAGAAGCTCCATATACATATACTTTCCTAACAGGTTCACTCATTTTCTGATGCACAACGTGATTGCTGAACAAAAAACTTCAAATTTGTTGTCAAACAGTGCCAATTAATAATCCGTATTTTGACATCTCACTCCAAGTGTCACATGCAGAAAGAACAATCAGTTGTTCTCACACTGTCAAACCCGAAAAGACTGACAGGACTGATGGATGAATTCAGAGACGAAACTGAGATATTTTTTAATGACTTGGCCAAATGCCAACTGTCAGAAATGTCAACTGTCAGTTTATGGGAAATGTCAGTCATAAATGAATATATGAAAATTTGATTACCTTTAAAATTAAGTTTAAGTTAAGTGCTCTTGAAACATCTCTCCCATGACAGAACAAAAGTGAACGAAACTCGACGAAAAAACTTAATTTGCTTAAATTTTCGTTAAAGAGATTTTTTTGTATAAACTCAAGCTTTTCAGTGAAAATCTGGTCCAGATTCTAAAGTTAACGAAAGAAAAAAACAAAAAAACCTTAAATTGCTGCATATACAACTGGATGCACTCCCATATTGCAGTATCGACATTTTTAGAGGTTTTATTTATCTTTTTGGTGTCTTCACATCCAATTGTTGCGCATCAGAGAATTTCATTTCTCGTATCGCACAAATGCGGATTTCTCAACCCACATAGAGACAGCAGCACACAATGCTCAGGTACATAAGCCCATCCACTCCACAATCGACGACCAAAGATGACGACGACGAAGCGACCGACGATTCAACAGACATACAGCATCAGCTGAATCAGTGGCAAAGTGTTAAATGGAGGACCCATTAAGGCTCATTTGGAATCGGACACGTCCGATTAAAATCTCATTTCTCACCTCCTCCGGAGCGAAGGTGGCTCTGACTATAGTATACCCGCGTACTTATGCTCCAAAAGGGATCCAAACTCCACCAGCTTCAACTCCAAAACCAAAACCAAACCGAACCAACTTATGGCCGTTGTCGTTTCGGAGCCGACGATGACGACGACTATATGGGGGCGAGAGCTACCTTCCTGCGTCTCCCCTCATGTCCTAACACTCATCCCATCCCGTCGTCGCGTCGTCGTCGTCGTGGTGTGTGTCATCAGTTTGGCAATTGCTGCTGCCTGGTGGTCTGGCCGATCATGCTGAGCACTTGGGCTTCCTTTTTTTTTCGCCTACAGTCAATAATAATAATCCAATCGGATGGGGATTTGCTTGGAATCGATCGGAATTCAATGCGATAATTTGGCTACTTAACGTCCAAAGGAAGTCACAATTTTTTGTTCGTACTTTTGTATTTGGGAATATTTTCCAAACTGCCCAGCTGCTCCCCCGTGTCTGTGGATTCCATGTGTTTATATAATATTGAGAACGGGCACCCAAGGAGTCTGTCCGGTCCGAGGACTCAACTCGCCACCGTATGGATATGTGGCATTGTGGCAATTTTATCTAAAAATAAATATTTGACTTGGCACATAGTTGGAATTCACACATTCGAACAAGATGCAATTGCAGTTCACACCCAGTTCCAGTACCAAAGAACATTGGATTCTCCCCAGTGTCCGTTTCCATCCCAACGTCGCGTCGTCGTCGTCGTCATAGCGATGAGTGGAACGTCGTTGATTAAAGATGGGATGGAAGAAGGGGGGAGGGAGAGAGATTTCAGCAGCAGTCTTAATGGTGTGGTGGTGCTTCCATCGAGGCTACCCACTTAGACAGCATGGACCATCGGGTGTATATTATATGGAGGCCGATGCTGGAATGAGATATCTCTTCCGCAAATGGTTATTAAACGTAATAATACTAATTTGATTGATTTTATGCTTGCAATGGAATTTTAATTTGATTGTGTTTGTATTTCGATGGAGCAAAAAAAAAAAACAATCAAACAGAAAAGTTATGTACTCGTATTGATTTTTAATTTTGATAGTGTAAAAAAGTTCATTGAGCACTTTGAAACGGCTTGAAAAAGTTACACCTGGGTCACGAGATCAAAATCTCTAGAAAAAACGTCAGTTTCGTCCCGAAATCGGTCTAGTTCTTGTAAAGGGTGTTTTTTTTAGGTGTGTGGTTATAAATCCGTTAATACTTATTTCGGAGTTGGTCTTTTTGACAGCTGTCACTTGTTTTTGATCAGTTTGGTTTGCCATTTTATAATGAATAGACTTATTTTTTACCAACGTTTGCAAGTCTTTCAAATTTATTATCAAAATACAACCAACGAAACAATCAATTTATTTAACGAAACTTTTGGTAAGCGCGATTTAACACCTCTGGACTATTTTTAGTGGAGTTATGTGAAATCGCTTGTCCATACAGATAAGCCCGAGAAGATTGACGATTTAGAAGAGAATATTCAGCGAGTTATTGCTGACATATGGCCCCAAAATAGTTGAAATAAGTGGTCGAAAATTTGGCCTCACGGCTAGAATTTATTTGAACCAGCTGCGGTGGCCATTTGTTTTCAAAACATAATGGCGAAAACTTATAAATACAATAAAGCTAAATTCTTGGACATAACATTAAATAATATGCATTTTATTTCTTTCTTAATACCACACATCTAAAAAAAACACGATTTAAAACTGAGGCTCGTTTTAGTGGTCTCGCAGTGTTTTAAAATTTGACAGCTAAGTGAATTGAAAGAATGACATATTTAAATATATTTCAAGAGCATTTATAAGGTATTTTCTAATATTAAAATTTGAACAGTTTGACAGCTGACAGTTTAGGAAGTCTGGCCACGAGATGAAACCCGAGGAAAGTGTTGACATTCTCGTATCAAAATTGGCTTCGTCGAAATTGAATCTCGTGTTATTGTGAAGAATCAATCTATCTGGTTTTATTAGACCGAAATTTGTCAAGACTCTTGTCATTCTTATCAGTCTTTCTAAGTTTTAGAGTTTCAGGTTTCAGCACACAAAATACTTATTCTTTTAATTCATTTTTCTAACTAATTAGTATTTTTTAGTATTAATAAGAACTGTCATTGTCAAAATATACATTTTATTCCAATCCATTCCATGTAAGAGAAATATCAATCAAAGTAAGATTTGGAAAAAGATTTTAAAGATGAGACTTCAAATTGAATTGAACCAATTCCGATAGACTGACATTAGTGACATTTATTGATTCTGAAAAAATCGAGGCAATACTGTCAAAATTTTCACAGGATCACAATTTTTATTTCGAATTTTTTGTATTTTTATGAAATCATAGAACGAAAACCGATTTAACGAAAGCTTTGGGATTTTCAAGGATTTGTTAAAATTTAAAAGCGTCTTTGGTCAACAACTGGTCCGAATTCATTATCTTTCCAAAAAATCACGGATTTATAAACTCAAAGTAAATAAAATTCCCGTCGGAAACTGCCAATCTTCTAATACAGTTAACTTCCTTTAATGAACTTAACCAAGGGCGAACTCTTTAATCCTTTAAAGCTGTTAATCATGTGCTATGTAAGTAAGTATTTCGTTTGGCGTTTCTATATACTAACAAATAGATATATGTACATATACAACATTTATATAGGTAGGTTTATATTCGCTTATGTATTGTTTTATATAAAAGATTAAATTAAGTACTTCCTGTTTGTTGCTTGTTCTTGAATTTTTCTATCGATTTGCGTGTTTTTATTTCATCCTCGATACTATACAAGGATGCTGACCTCTAATCAATGTTGTTGTTTTTTTTTTCGTAATCCCCCTTTTCTACCCGAGACGACCTCTTCCACGTCTAGATATACTGAGTTGTATAGTTATTTCTATATGTACCTATGTATGTAGGTACGTAGAAATAAATGACATGGCTTGGTTTTTGTTGTTGTATCGTAAATTCAAGGTGATAGCAACGAAGCTGACGGTCGGCGGCGGGCGGCCAGCATCATGTTCTTCCCTTATTTTTTTTTTTTTTTTTGTACTCACAAATATATTAATACCTTCTTTTAACCTGGACACGAATGCTCCAAATGTGAACCCCTTTTCCGCGTCGCGTATAGTATAGACGAAGAACCGTAAATACCGACATAGTAGGTATGTACAGACATCAGACAAAGTACGAAGGATATTTGTCCATATGTGTGTATATTTGTACTCGTATGTGCATTGACCACATTCGACAAGGACATAAGAACATAATGAACAGCAACAGCTCGCCATTTCAGTAGTGCGCTCGCATCATCTCTTCACTTTCTTTTCCTTGACCGGTCATCCTTTCGACGACGACGACCGATTCAGCAGTTATAAAACCAACCGTTCGACCCACGACGACGACGTCCAAGGATACACCATATATCCTTGTACGAATTTATGCTCGAGTTCAACTACCTTTAACTTCCCCCTCGCACATACTCGTACTATAATACACCACATATACACTTGTAGGTATATATTATGTGTCTTAGACATGCCACCCTGCCCGCCACCTCGTTCCTTTGTCAATGACTTTCATTAGTTGCGACGTTTATCGATTTTATCCGCAGTTCATGATGAGGGACGAAGGAAGTCCATATACTGGTATTTACCAACAACTACAACAACACCAACTCAGTGTTGACGCTAAATGCCCGTAAATCTGGCTTAAAGTATTGACTGGTAGTTTCAGTCGTCGCCGTCGTCGGTCGTCATCATAATAATTATCGCCCACCCTGTTTGCCCCGAGAGGACGAGGATGCTATACGAAATCATCAGGACCCAGGAGCAGTCAACGCAGCCAGCCGGCCAGAGATTCCTCAGCTGAGCTGTCTCTTCGGATTTCAGAATAGGTGCATGTCAGTCTCGGTATCAAAAAAAAAAAACAAAAAAAAACATTCGGCAACTTGGTTTTCTTGTATATCTTGTCGGGAATCACATATGAATTGAGTTGAGGTTGAGGATACCTTCCTTGAAGATTCTTCGTCTTAATTTTTTTTTTTTTTTTGGGAATTTTATTTTGGTTTTATTCGGTTTTTGTTTTGATATTTCGTGCTTTATTTTTTTTTTTTTGTTTTCTTCTGTGATTCCTTTTTACAAGAATTCTCAAGGATACATTTTTTGATACAAGGACAAGAGAAAGAGGAATATTAAATAGGTATTGGTAGTAACCTTGAATTAAGGTGAAGATGTGTTCTTTTTTTTTTTGTTTACATACCTGAAGCTAATACTTGATTTAACGTTAAACCACCCTCTCTCCCTGACCTATGAGACAAAGCCTTCATTATGGTTAAGACCATTTAAAGGATCTTCTTAGATTCCAGTAAAATAATAAGACATAGTGAATGAGAGCATATCGATAGAAGCCATCACATTATTCATATACCCAAATAAAGTGCGATTAACTACTGTAGTTAGATTGAACTGTCAACGTGAAAGGGTCTTAATAAACGTCTAAAATAGACGTGAGTATATCATGAAAGCTTGTCCTTTCAACTATTTGTGCCGCATTGCTATTTGACAGGAACTTTAAATTTTCTGTCAAATTTCATCATAATTTGAAGCCTCTATAGAGTAGAGTTGTAAAAGAATGCAATCTTATTTGAATGCAATCATTAGAAATCTTCAATTTAATTAAATTTAAGAGGACAAAAATTTTGCATAGGTAAGTAAAAGAACAATAATAATTTATAACGATTTTAAAGTTTAAATAACTTTTAGTAATTTTTCCAAATCCATTTGACAACTGTCATTTATCAAAAAAAAAAATTCTTGCCAATTCTATTCAATGTTTTTATATGAGCTGCCGCACTGTACCAATAAGTTTTACAGTGAGTCAACAGTCAGTCATTTACCTAATTTAAATTAAGAAGATGTGGATTGTGGAACCTGTTTAGATTTAAGTGGGAGGACTGAAGTGCTTTGCACATCACATAAAAACGAACTACGAATTGCAAATGGTCGTGAATTTTGACATTTCGGTCACATGTGTAATTTTTTTCGTTGCTGAACAGTTCGAATTCCATCTTACAACGAAAAATACAACAAAATTGCGATGTTTGGCATTTGAGATTAGATTAGAGCGAATTTTTTAGTCGGCGGTCTGTGGAATGCGTTCAATGGTTGTGGACTGCAAATTTATATAACAGTTGACTGTCATTTCATTTTGATATTTTGGGACACAAAAACTCTGTGTTCACTAATTGGTACGAAATGTCAAAATAAAATGTTGACGTTTAATTTAAGTGTACCCGGAAACAGAGACAAATAAAATTAGCCATCTTGGATATCTTCTGGAAATTTAATTTAATCAACAGTTGCCCAAGAAAGCTTAGCACACAATAAAAAAAACTACGTAAACTAAACTAGAAATAAATAATTATAAAGAACAAAATAAAAAGAAGAGGCCATAAATGGCTACCCTGCGGAACTCCATATGACATAAGGTCAAAGAGCTGGACCTAGCCTAGTAAAAGCTTCTGTTTCCAAAAGCTTAAAAGAAGAAGTCGAAATATTTAGAAGTACAACTCGGTTGCATTTGGAAGTTGACATTTTTGAAAAGAATACCACCCTTCAATTTAAAGCCCCGTCTAATTTACACGAGCTGATACCGCGAGAGGCAAAAAGATTATAAGTCTTTTTCTTCCGTTAAAAAAAAATGGAACAAAAGTGCTATACCTAGCATATGGTAAGTCAAAAATATTTAAAAGTGACAAAACTTCACGATAAAAGCAAAAGGTCTAAAAGAGGTAATTCTGAATGGTCTGAAACGTCAACAGATGACTACCAAGGAAGCCAGGTTTGTTCGAAAATCGCTGAATTTTAAAATTGCTTCTTTTGTCTTTGGTCAAAAGTGTAATCAGGAGATAAGAACTGAATAGTAAGAGAGCTTGAGGTCCAATCAAAAAGTGCATTTCATAACTTCAAGACCTCGTTCACAAAATTATCATCAAAAGCCGACGGCTTTTAAACTTTCCAGATAACTATTTTACTTATAAATTCATTCAAAGAAGCTTTTGGCTTAATTATTAATTAAAACTTTGACAACTGATAAAGATGAGTAAATGTCAAATAGAGAACTTGAGGTATGTTCACACTCAGGAGAATTATGTTATCTTTCTGTTGCATTGTTCTGATAAGCAAATACTTATGGGTCAAGGATTTGTTGTCGAAATGTACATTCAAAAACTGGATTGGCCGGTATAGTGCTTCCTTCCCATATATTTGTATGCTAAGAACCCAACTGTCAAACAATTAGCTTTTTTTTGACAGGTTACTTACAAAAATGCATGGAGGGAATCAATTGACAATTTTGACATTTATCCCAAACTAACACAAAATTCAAAAAACTTCTCCAAATCCACCAGCATCGCATTCATTGGATTCTGTAATCGGCATAAAAATGTTTCCAATGCGCCAATGTTTCCTTAATTTTTATCAAAGCCTTAGGTATTCCTAACAAAGCCTTATGGCTTGGATGGTTCAATAAACGTTCAATAGAATTGTACAATGACATCTACATTCTCATATGCGTAATATATTACATATTCGTCTCATTCAAAGTCTGCATATAAAGTAAACTTATCTCACACCCGGTAGCGGCAGTGGCAGCAACATCAGCATTCAGCATCCAGCCGGTATGTTCTTCTGATGGCCCAAAGTGGTTCCAGTTTGGCCATATTTGTAATACTGTTTTTTTTCTTTTCTTTTAATTAAATCTTCATCACCTAGAGAGTTTGATGAAACAGTACAGAGCGTGCGACGACTACCAGAATTTAAATCCCAGATTGCTGCACTATGTACACGCGGATTCGGACTCGAACTCGGACTCGCCTCATCAGGAAAGCGGTAAAATGGTTGCTTACTTAACTTGGCTGCCAACAAAAAAGCTGTACAACAGTTCGATATTTCTGCCCCTTCTGTTCTGTTCTCTCTTCTGTTTTGTTCTGATGGATTGCATCTTTCGAGGAACTTCTGTGTTTGTAGCGCAGCAGTTGTACTCGTATGCTGATGCTGATCCAAAGATTCAAGATTCAAGAGATGCATTTATACAGTTCTTTCACATCCCACCAATCCATCAAGTTTTTGTGTATGTTGGTGATGGACGACAACGCACGACGAATCTCATCTGGACGATGATGGGATGGGAACGGGAATGGTAACCGGGGACACGACGACGGCGATGACGATGACGAGCGCGAATCCGCACAACTAAACGCATAAGAAAATATATACAACACTCTAAAACTAAGTCGGAAGATGCATGCATCGGGCACAGGCATAGCGACATTTAAGTCAACATTGACCGTTGTGCGTTTTTCGCTTAAGTCCCGCGAAGAACATGGCGGCAATAGTCGACTTCGAGTCGTATCTCGTATTGCGTTTTGCGTATACGGTATACCTTTACATATAGGACTTCAACAAAGTCGAACGTTTGTTTTTATTTAATTTTGTTGCTTTTGTTAATTTATGCCATTTTAAAGGATGTGGCTGCGACAAGTGACTGACTGGTTGCTGCAGACAGCGAGCGTGTTAGCTGCCATTTAAATATGCATGACAAGTCTAATGGGAATTACATGGAAATGAGGAGCATACACTTGCTCAGTTAGGATTTTTACTTCTTGATTTTACTGAGAGGAGGACCTAAAACGATAATGACTTAATCGAGAGACGTGATTTGATTTTATGATCAGTTTGGAAAGTGCATCAGGGAAATAAATTCGATCAGAAAATTACTACAATTTTCACATAAATTAAAAGGACTTCCATCGAACTGTCAACAAATCGATTTAATCGATGACTTTTGACAGATTCACTGGTTAATAGAGATTTTGAACTGGCATATGCTCTTAATCCGCTTTTAAAAACTTCTGTAGCTTATTCTAGATGCTAATTAACAAAATCTTACTATAGATAATTAGTAAAATTTTTAAGTGTTAAAGCAGCTGTCAAATCTAATGTTAATTTCAAATGCTTCAAACGTCAAAAAATCAACAACAACAAAATGTTTAAAATTCCATTCCAATTTTAAAGATGCATGTTATTCTGGATGAAGAACTGTCAGATTATTATCTATCAAATATGACACTTCACAATTCACCACCCTTTCAAATGTCAAAAAATATTATATTTTCAACAATTAAGTGTCTGTGTTTGTGATTTACATTTGTATTTGATTTTACTGTAAACAAACAAAGCAAAATTAATATAAATAGTAAAAATACATATGCACTTACTTTTTTTAGATTATTAAAACAGCTGTCATTCAGAAAAGTTGCAAAAATATGACAGTTAAAATAAATATGACAGCTAAGATACAAAAAACTTGACTGTCAAATATGAAAAATCAGCTCACACGCTTCATAGGAACTGAATTCGAAATACATAAGTACAATCAAGCTGTGGTTATCACCAAAATGACAGATGGCGCTTTTTGCTATACAAGTGTCAAAGTGTCCAAGTTTCAAAAGACAAAATTGGTGACTAAATTTTAAGTCTCTTCTAACAAGTCATGTATCTAAGACAGACTTGTAACGAATTATATTTAAAACGCCGATAACCGAATGACGCTGCACATACTTGAATTTTAAGCACTGTCCAGAAATTTCAAGGCCACCATTTTAGTGATGAGCTTTTCCAAGCAAAATGGGGGAAAATCAAAGAAACTTATAGACTTCTAAATAGAATCGCAAATACATCAAAGAAGAGAAGCTCAAGATTCAAAAAGTGCTTGAAATGTCTTTTTGCTTAATTTAAAAACCGCGGGTCAGAAACCCCATTTTATTGGACAACTTAATAACCTAATAACCTATCCCTAAATAAGTCATTCAAGGTCATTTAATATCTATAATCAAACTTCCATTCCTTTTAATATTAAAAAGTTCAATTTTGAATTAACATTAATATTTTTGTAGTCTTTCCTCTGACTCCGAATGCCAAACAATCCAAAACCAATCAAATTCCAACGATTCTTCATAAATATTTTCATTTTTCTATACTCTCAAAACTTAGAAACGTATAAGAAAATTTAAAAAACACTTTGCACGAGAGTCATCTTTTCTATTCCCCCCTCAAAAAAAGCAAAAAAAAAAAATATTGGGAGAAAAAAAACCTCCCAAATCCATCGAATCGAAATCGGATTTCCCATACATAGGAGTAGGTACTCGTACTTGTAGTTTTGGAAAAGTTCGTTCATTTTTGATGATAAATTTTATTTTTAATTTCAATAAACCATCACAGCAATTGAAATATGGCAAAATAAGAAAATATACACCACCACCACTGAGAATGGTCATAAATATTTAAAAAATAATTTTCCATCATAGAAATTGTTTTGTGGAGGAGGGGGTGAGTGAGTGAGTGAGTAATATAACTTTGAGATGATGTGGGGGGGTTTTGGTCTTATAGTACATAGTATAGAAAGAATATAATATTTCCCACAAAGAACGACGAAGAGGAGGAGGAGAAGAAGGGGGCTGTGGCACATGTGCATCCACTTGAAAATGCAAACAAAAAGAACTTGAATTTTCCATGGAAAATAATAAGAGCTGGAGGGCAAACATAATAGAGAATCCTACCGAGAGAGAGATGGCTCCCTGGTTGGGTCGGTTGGTCGGTCGAGGGAAATTCATATTAAAATTTCCAATCTAATGCCACCCACTGTTGGCCCGAAACAAGGGTTGGAGTTGGAGGTGCCTTTTTTCAACTTCGCCTTCGGTATGGAAACAGAGAGACAGAGAAAAATGGAAAATGGAAAATTTTCACTCAGTCCTTGTCTTCGTCCCGCCAGCCAGCCATCTAACCACTGCCAGGATACTCGTATACACTCACAAAAAGGACGAGTACATATACAATTCGAAAGGAGCTGTCGTTGCAGGTGTCTGTGGGTTTGAATGTGTTCATTGGGGGGGTTTTTTTCAAGTTCGGGGTTGGGAGTTGGAGTTGAAAATATGAGGTTGAGGTTGGGGTTGGGGGAAAGAATAACTTTTCATAAATTCAAAAATGTGAAAATATGAGCGAGAAAAAAAAATTGGGGGCGTCCCGTTTTGCTATTCTATACCAACAGCGAGTCCTTTTTTTATTTTTATTTTTTTACTTTTATTTTGGGGATGAAAAGTCAGTGCACTGTTTTGGTGGTGGTGGTGGGGGGTTTTTGGTTGGAAAGTGGAATTTTTAAATGAGAAAAACTACTCGTGTCGTATTTGGTGGAGGTATAGTCAAATATTAATATCGCTTGGTTATATGCAGTGCGGCATTGTAAACGTCGACGTCGTCGTCGTTGTCCTCGTCGTCCTGGTCGTTGTTTTCGGTGCGGTAGGTAAGCTGCTGCTGCTGCTGCTGGGTTATGAGGACGGGAAGGACGACGACATGCGTCTATGTACGCGCGCGGGGGACATGCGCTTGAAATTGCCCAATAAAAAAGCGTTTTTCACAAATTCATAGGGAAATATGGGCAGAGGCATATAAATTCCTCTTCTTCTTCTTCTTCTTTTTCCATATCCTTAGCTTGTGCTCACGATTTTAAACAGGAGTTTTGAGAAGAGGAAGAGTGTTTTGAAGAGCAGGCAGGCAGGTAGAGGGTAAGGCATTGGGTTGGAATTTCAAAATGAGGGTGTCTATATGGGAATCATATTTCTTTTGATAAGTTGCTTGTGTGGAACCAACGAACGCCTGGGACCTATTGTTTATATGGAACCGACAAAAATCCTGGCCAGAGAGCATAAGTGTTGTTGTCTTGTGCTGCTGCTCCACTCGTATATGACAACTTTAAAAAAAAGAAGGTTGAGGAAATTTGAAATATTTTTCATTTTTCATTTTTTTCGTTTGTTCCTTTGCTCGTGTGAGTGTAGGAGGTTCGGTATACTCGTACATAAATTTTAATATTTTTTTTTTTTGTTTTCTTCTGTTCCTGGACTTGGGACATGAGAATTTTTTTTCCATTTTATATATGTGCTCCCATTGGGACAGGAAAGGACTTTTTGCTGGTGGAATAATGTTAAAATGGCTTTTAATATGCAGAAGTGGTATAGTATATATGCTTATGCAACACACAGACTTTAAAATGGGCCCACGCCCATTGTTTCATATAGGTAGAGGTATATAATGTGTATGTACTGTATATATGAAAGTTAAAACAAAAGAAAAATTTTGGTGCGAGGAGAGAATTTTTGATAACACACATGTGTGCCAAGAAAATTATTATTAATATTCCAATTTTAAAGTTTTACTTGAAATCATAAATCAAAGATTATTATGGCAAGGACTTTCTGCTTAGTGATCAGTTTTTTCTCTTGTACTTTTGTACTTTTAATAGCCTCAATTTGTATTCTTATTTTAGGGTAAAAATATGAACAGTAATTATTAAAACGTGTTGCCTTTTTACAAAAGTAGATAGCTGGATGTCAAGAAACAGTATTTAGCAACAAAAATTCGTTTCAGGAAGAAAGTTATTTCAAGGTACTATATATTACCCAAGCTTAATTGGAAGCCTAAGAAGCTATACTTGTAGTTTTATATTTTTCTGAACATTTGTGTAGGAACAATAAAATAATTACACTGGTATAAACTAATTTAAATTTTTTCTATAACAGTATACGCCCCAATGTCCCTTTATAAAAACAATACTTGTTCATCATTTTTTTGGTCATAATTCAGTTCTCAGTGATTGAATTTGAAAAAATTAATATTTAAATGGTACTTAATTTTTTTAACATTTACTCTATTGTATTTAAAAATTATTTTTTATGATTCAATTTCCTATAGATGGTTCATAGGACATAAGTACTCCAATTTTTTGCTGATGAAGTTTTTAAGAACATAAAGTTTCTAATAACTGATTTGCCTAATTTGAACTATTTAAAATACAATTATGTCCATTTAAATAAAAATACAAACTCTTTTTTTAGATTTTTGCTAAATAAAATATAAAAACTGTTTGAATAAACCCAAAAACAATAAAAAGATGTTTAAATATTTTTGCAGGCTTTTTTTTCAATGAACTTTTTATAACTATGTCAATAATATTCGCCAAAAAATGTCTTCATTATATATTCATCACTAGCAGCTTGTCCCGTCATCGCACGGGATAGATAGATAATAATAAAAAAACACAATATATTAATAAATATAGTAATGTTCTAAATTTAAATCCTGAAGTGAGTTTGTTTGTTTCTTCGTTTGTTTGAAACGCTTTCAGATTAGTACGTATACGCCCGAGTGTACTATACTGTTTTATCGTTATTTTTAGAGACATAAATGAAGGAAATAAAATGCGTATGCCCCTAAGTGTTCCACCGTGTTATTATAACTCACTTTTTTCAATCTGAAGGCCAATTGAACAACTGTTTCTTTTTTAAATATATTTTCGAGATTATTTGATCGCAGCTATGCCAATGTAATTTTTGATAAAATAGTCCGAGAAACAATGAAGTTATCATTTTTTTCACAACAGAATTCTGAAAATAGTATTTCTTTCATAACTTTCTGTATCCAAGCTTTTAAAAAAATTTGTGAATATACAATTTGAATTAATCGAATTGTAAGAAGCAGCATATGACTTTTGACTCAACTGAAAAACTACTATGAATATGATGTTCTTTTCTATTATTAACTAAGTATCTATTAAATATTAAAAATAGACAAGAAAATACTCAAAAAAATTGCTTTGACAAACGTACCGTTAGTTATTTTTTCAGGTAAAAGTTGTTCATGGGGAAATGAATATCATTTTAAAACATTAGTGAAAATCAAACTTTTTCTTAAATTTTGAAGACATCTTTCTTACATATGTGAAATTGCAAAAATGTATTGTTTTCAAAGTTCAAACTAAGAACTGTCTAAGGATATCCACTATTTCAAAATTTGCCAGTGATACCTGGTCTTATGCAAAATTTATAAATAAATAGTCACCCTAGAGCCACAACAACATAACTACATTTTTTTACGATTTTTGACTGGGTATGACATTTTTAAGCATTCTTTATTAAGGAAAAAAATGCACCTCTAAGTTATATAACTTAGGAATATATAACTAGTCACTTCTTCCATCATAAGACCACTGTAAGAAAAAAATTCAAAATGGACTGCCCTGAAAATTAGCATATATTGACTTACGTTTTTATGGTACTAAATTGACGAAATATTTACATAAAATTATGTATAAATAAATATTTTTTTGTGGATTTATTTTAATTTAAAAACAATGCTGACTTTGAAATATTCAAATGGTTGTTGTAAAAATTATACAAGAATCATAATCGACTAGTTAAATTTCGAAAATAAACGTATCTTTACTTCGCATTATGAAAGAGGTAATAGTACTGCTTGAAACTTAGAGATTTAAAAAAAAAAATACTTGAAATGTGCACCTGAATCTTTAAAATATTTAATTTTTTAAAATGTAAAACAAAAACCTGTTCTGGAGAAATTTAATATAAATTGAGTGTGTTTAAGCTTCTTTTGATCTTTTTCATTCAAAATTGAAATCGGGTATTTTAATTAAAAGTTTGTATTATAAATAATTTTAACCTCTTATTCCTTAAAATCCAAATTTTTCTCTAATATAACTAGCGGGAACTTTAATAAAATAATTTATCTAATGGTTTAAACTTCCCATAGGGAGTTATTGTAATCGGTACGATTTGTCAAATTGAAATTTTTGACAAATCTGGACTATATAAAATACTATCCTTGACATCTGGTAAAATTTTCGAAAAAATTGACAGTTTTTTTTTACAAAAAATAAAAATGTTCAAAAAATTCTAAAAAAAGTTGGTAAAAAGTGTTTTTTGACTTTAATATGTCGTGAATAAGCACCGGTATTCAGTTCAAACTTATTTAAGTTTATACAAAATACAATTATTAATAGACATTACAATTTTGACAAATATCGAATTGATGTTTTTTTTACGAATAATAAAAAAACTAAAACCGAAATTTAATGAAAAGTGACAAAAATTGCTTTTCAGCTTAAATATCATCACAACAAGCAATGATATTGACTTAAAAAGTATTTTATTTTCAACATATTTAATTCATTTGTCAATATATTAAAAATCATAAAATATTGACGAATATCAGATTGACACTTTTTTACAATAAATACAAAATCGGAAGTTATCAGTGTGAGTCGCACCCAGCTTCTTTTTTTAGTTTTATTAAAGAAGATATTTAACTTTACCACTTTAATGGAAGTAATAAGACTTAAAGTTGTACAATTTTTCAACAGATACATATGTATACCTTTAATACCTTACTGATGATTGTCATTTCGTCAATGGGGTCATACAAGAGATGATGAGCATTTCATCTCTTACATAATTGTATAAAGATGAAACAACACTTTGGAGAACTATTTGCTGACAAAATTTCTTGCAAATTTCTGTTGACATCAATTTATTTCATTCGTATACCAGTCACTACATATTTTTTGAGATTTCCTAAAACAAACCAACATTTTCTTTGGAGGTTTTGCGATCTCTCAAGTGTCATTTCATTTACCCTATCTTTGGTTGCAACAGCTAAATATTTAAATATTTTGAAAGTTTTTGTCAAAAAACACCACCCAGATATTTTTTACATTTAGCATTTAAGAAGACTTCTCATAAAAGTGCCTGAAATATATATTTATGACATTGAAATTTGAACTAGGTATCTATAGGTTTTATTATGATTCTGGAGTTTATATTAAGGCGTTAAATTGGGGCGAGACGAAGTTCGCCAGATCAGCTAGTTTTAAATAAAAATTGCTTATAATTTATATAATAAAATGGTACTTATAGTTAAAATTCGTTGTAAGAAAAATATGAGACTTCTTTATCACGACGACGCATAATATGACAAAATGTGCCTTGTTTCGTTTCTTCCTAAATGTGTTAGATCTAGTCCTAGTCTAGTCTGTCTTAGTTTGTACGCTTACAATAAAATTATAAATAAAACGTATACTTCTTGTAAGAACTTAAGCTCCATCTTCAATCGTGCAGGCAGAAAAAATAAGATTAAAGCAACAGGGTTCCTAATTTTATTATAAACCCATACCTAGGCGCGTTTATTTTTTGTAATACTACAGTAAAACATTTGTCCTGAACTTTAACGTCAGAGGTTTGGTTTTAATCTAATCTTGCGAATAACTTTTGATATGCAAAAAGTATGTCAAATAGAAGACAAATGCTTTTTTATTCAGGCAATAAGAATTTTAACTTATAATAGAATTTAAAAAAATAAAAACTACAAATTTTCTAAATAAAGTTTATTTTCTCCATTTAATAGGAAGGACTTCTTTATTCCCCATCCATCAGCGTGAAAAAAAAAAAACATTTTTTGAAAACGAATTTTTATCAATCTGCTAAAAGATTTAATTTAGTTAAGTAAAAATCTATTACCTGTCTAGCAGGAAAATTTTGAATGATAACTTAATTTAAAGTATACCTCGTAACTTTATTTATGTATGCAAATTTGTATTTTTTTCAATAAAATTACAAGTAAAATATTCAAAGAAAAATACAGCTCAAAAAATGCCCCCAAATCAACCCCTAATGAAAAACTATTGTGGTAAGAGCAACTTAACCTCCCTCCTTTCAACCAAACTTGACACTATCCAACTGCCCCCAATTATTGGCACAAAATTAAGGGGGGGGGAAAAAGAACTAGGTACAACAAAAACAACTAAAATCACTGACAAGAAAAAAAAAACTATCATCCATCTGTACGTTGGATATGGCGTATAGCTACTTCTTACGTAGATTACGAGTATTTATATACCTACGTGCATTCATATGTACATATGTACCTACAGAACATCTTTAAGATACACTTTCATTGAGAATCCCATTGAAGCTTCTTTTTTTTTCTTTTTTTTCTTCGTTTTTGGCAGCACGACATTTTTCCAGCAACAAGAAAAAAACGTCAGATGAAGAAGATGAAAAACAAAATCAACGAAATTCTTCAAAAAATCACAGCGAAAAAAGCCCAACTTTAATATTATTTGTTCCGTGCGTCGTCGTCGTTCTTCCTCCCTCGCCCAGTGTGGCCACAACGCCGCACCGTGCCAGCCGCCATCACTAAACCATACACAAAAAAAAAATATAATTAGTCTTCGCACGGTACACGGGTAAAGTAAAGTACATATTCGACAACTCCAACTTCAACTTCAAATCCAATTCAACGAAAATGACAACGACAACGACTCAGGGACTCAGAGCTCAGACCCAGGCACATGCATGCAAGCAACGCCATCGCAATCTCACAATTTGTTTCCCCCCCAAAAGCCCAAAGAGGAATAAATTGCGGCGAATTCGCTCCACTTCCACAGACCACATTTACACTGCATACGGTATACCTCACCAACAGCCACCAGCACTGTGAGGTTTTGAGAAGAACTCTTCTTATTTTAGGGGAGCATGAGTAAAAAAGAGAGAAACCCCCCAATGGCAAACGAGACAGATTGCTCCACTTTGATGGCAAGAAAAAGAAGACAGAGCAATCGCAAGCCTCTGATTGGCCCTTAACCAACATAGTGGGGAAAATTAGCTCCCAACTTGAATGGGGCTTAGTGTGTGAGTGTGCGGCATGAGTCCCCATCCCACACATCAATCGGGTAACGGTGAGCGGAATTCTGTCAAAATGTTGGTTGTAAACAAACCATTAAATCACGATACAAGAACTGTGGAATATGTGTGGATCTCTCTTTGAATACCCGTTTGAGAGAGACCAGTCGCCGCCGCCGAGGGGAATCGGCTGGCAATCGGTGAGTGTGCGGCGAAAAGTTAGTCCAATCATGTGGAATTAAAAGCAGGGAGAGAGAAAAATCACAATAATGGATGAAAATGGATTTTAGTTTATTTTACGTTACCGTGAGTTCGGAGTCAGTGCATTGCAACGTGTAAGTGAAACGTGAGGGTACCTCTCTCACCATGGTGATAGTGACGAGGACGACATTGAGAAGTGAGAATTGAGAATCAACCTCCCTGTAACCCTCCCCATATACAAAACGTAATTAAAAAGGACAAACAAAAACTCCTGCTAAAATCACAATGGCTCCTGCTCCGCTCCCAAAGTATGTGTGGGATCCAATTCAAGGTTTCAAGTTTATTTGTGGAACGTATTCCTTGTTTTTGTTTTTGTTTGGGGGGATTAAAATATGATCGCCTTAAACTTTTCGCCCACCACATGTGGAATCCTCTTTCCCCAATGGACACGACTCTAAAAAGATTGGGCCGCAACGAAAAGAAAAACAAAAAAAAAGGAAGAAGAATTTACAAATAAAATTTAAAACACACACTCACTCACAAGGGAACCAAACAAAAAACGAAAGAAAAGCGATAAAAAAAACTCATCGTGTAGAAGTATAGGTGAAAAGGGAAGTAAATAAAAAACTCCCCCTTTGGAAAGAAAAGTGGCGCACTTTTTTGTTGTTTGATTCCCTTCCCTTTGAAGTGTAGTGAAGTGAAGTAAAGTAAAGTAAAATGGGAAAAAAGAACACAAATTTTTTAAGACAATAACTTTTCACCCCCCAAAAAGCTGTGCCTAAGCAACGGCATCGGGAATCGGGCATAGAGAGCATACACGGGTTGTTTTTTTTTCCAAGCATTCCCTCACTTCAGAGTGCCGCTTTTGAAGCCTCACATAGCAAAGCTAGTGGAGACGACAACCAGCGAAGCGACTTGGTCGGTTTTGATGGTGGTGGTGGTGGTGGCGGTGGCGTCGGGCGGTAGCGATGAATGTGGGGGTCCCGCGTTACGCTTGTGGACGTTTTGTGTTTTACTTTATTTTTTTTTCAATTTTTGTTTTTTTTTTCTTGCGATTTCTCAGGGGGCTCTGGCTGGGCTCACATGGAATGCCGCTGCCGCCTCGATGTGAGTTGGTTTTTTTTTGTGTTGAATCTTTTTAGTCGTGTGTCGGAAGTCAGTCACATAGCGTGCTCCTAAATTTTATTATTATCAAAATATCAATAAAGTGTCGAGTTGTTGCGATGACAAGCAGTTGCTGTATCGCCTTCGCCACCGCCACCGTTTAGAACAACGAGAATTTTATTTTTTTATTCGCATTCGCTTTTCGCTTTCGCACCGACAAAAAGAGTGCGAAGTCTCGCAAAAACGACAAAGATTCTTTTATTAATCCCGATACACAAGGCAAATCGAATGCAAAGCCAACGCGCAAATTAACGCGAATAGTTTTTTTTTTTTTTTTTTTAATTGTTATATTTTTAAGCGAACGCTATATCGTTTATTTGTTGTTATTTTTGTTTATATTTGTTTAATTCTAAAAATAAAACACAAGATTGTTGGATTAATTGTTGAAATTGAAATGATGGTCGGCGGTTTTTTCATCTTAATTAATTAAATAGTTTGTCGCGAGTTCAAAAGTCAAAAAGTGACACTGGACGAATTTCGGTTTTTAATCGGATTTATTTGACTCGATATTCGTTGTATGTTTGGTGTTTATAATATTTAAATATTCGAGTTTTGAGAAAAAAAAATCCACCTGTTTGGGGTGAAGAAATATTGAAAATTTTAAAATTGAAATTAAAATTTGTGTACCGACGGAAAACGCATTTAAAATCCATACACAAACACACAATTGGAAAAGTTTAAAGTTTAAGGAATTAATTAAAATTTAAAGTGGAAAACATAATCATTTATATTTTGGTCAGTTGGATTTTTAAAATACCTACAAAATATTCTGCCTGAAATTTTCTGGAATTTGTGGACACTTTTGTAAGTTTTTATAATTTGATGAACATATTGTATTTAAGAAAAAATGCTTCGCAATTAACAAACAATTAACAATTTTGTTTTTCGGCAATTCATAAAAATAATATACTTAAACTTTTGATGCACTTTTAACGATCTTAAAAAGAATTGTCAAAGAATGTCGTCAAATGAGCTAGACTAAACATTTGTTGATATCTGTTAAGGTTTATGTTATTTTTACCATAAAATCTTTTATTTTCAAGGGCAAGGTAGGAAATAGATTCAAAAATTGCCAGGCTAGTTTAATTTGGCATAACCATAATTCTTATTATTTGTTTCCAAATTCATATAAATCGTTAGAATTAAGGCATTAAATTTAAATCCGTTTAAAGCGTTTTTAAGTTGAGCTCTTTGGCTAGTTTATATTTCAACAATTTTCTGACAATTTTCTTAGCCAAATTGACAGAGCAAGGGAACTTAAAATAAAAATCAAATTAATCAAATAGAAATAAATTAAGCTTTGTATTTCTGTTCTTATTGTTTTAATTTTACAAAAGAGAAAAATTATTGAGAATTTGACTGCAAAATTGAAAAGATCTTATGAGGTATTTTGTTTAAAATATGTCGGAGAATTATATTTTTTTTTTTAGCACGATTCACATCTTAATTCCAAAAATTTGTATTTTTTATGATTTTACTTAAGTAACGAAAGAATTGTTTACATATTTTTTAAATTTTAACTCAAGTTTTCCAGTTAATATCTTAAAGTTACAAAGTTTTGTAGTACCTAGTGTTTCATGTCAAAATCCTGGAAGGTTTTTAATATTTATTATAGGTATGTTGCTAAAAAAAAATTCATAATAAATTGAATGGTTTTAAAAATGTGAGTTTAATTTTTAGACAAACAACATTTTATTCTTTTCAAAATCCCAAAAATATTAATTTATAAAAACAATTTTTGGACTAAAATTCTGCAAAAAGGTTCTTTTTTGAGTATAAAATGAGACTTTTAATCCTAGTTTTCGAGTTTAAATAGCAACAAAACTATTTTACTTTTGAAATATTTCCATTCCAACCGAAGCAACGGTACTTACTTTTGAACATGACATAACGGCTATACTCAATATTGGAACTATTTTTTGAGGTACAGTGGTCGAGATCTTTGAAATGCTTGACTGGCAGTTTTTGACTTAAATCCTATAGTTCCATAATTTTCAATGTCTAATGCCTTTTCCGCTGTTCACGACATTGTATCTGATTAGTTGCTGTTGTTTAGAGAAGTCCAAAATCCAATCGAAAATGAAAAATGGCGCTGGTTAGTCGAAAAAGCTTTTACAGACAAAATTCAATATTCGATTAGCTTTTTGAAACTTAAGAAAAGGTTTTATGATGAATGCCAAAAGTAGTAACAAAATTTAAGGTTTTTTTTTTGTGCCTCAAATTCAATTCTACTCTTTGTGAAAAAATATTCAATAAATTTTAAAAGTCCACAAATGTATCTAAGTTAAAAATGATTATCTCAAAATTAAAAATATCTTATTTCGAATACTATTTTTGTTTTTAAGAATTAACCTTTTAACTGTCCAGGGTAGTTAACAAAGTAATTTCAAAGAACAATACCATCGGTGAAACCTCAAGAGTGTGTAATTCGATGTAAAAAAAATACAGCCGACAATTAAGATTTCTTAGTTTGTGGTTAAAAACATTTTTGTAAAATTTAAATGCTTGGAATGCTTTTAGAACCAAAAAGTCATAATCAAATCTTATTTAAAGTCATACAATTTTCAGGATTGACAAATGATTACATATCTTCGTTATTATTTTTTTTTACTATTGCTGTTATTATCAGGGTTGCAACCGTAATATTATGGTCCTAGCCTACTGCAACAAGTCTCTTCATCTTTCCTCACCAGATCAAATCCTCTTTGTTTTTTTTATATCGAATTGAAATTTGAAAATTAAAAATTTGCTTATTTAAACACAAAAAATTATAGAACGAATTTAAACTGATTATTTTCGTCGATAATACTCTCATAAATTTTGATATTGTATAATTAATTTGTGTTATCCTCACATCCATAAGTCCTCCCTTATTTCTGTTATTTATATCTATTTAATTATTAATGAAACTTCTGAAAAGTAACAACAAATTTGAATGCAAATGTATTCTTCCCTTTTTTTGTAAAGCTAAACATTTAATTTTTCCTATTTTGTTCCTATTTGAACTATTGAAAATTTATTTGAACTTCACTCTTACCTTAGCCCTTAAAATATTGTGCAAATTTTACATAAAGTAAGCTAAAATTGTTATCAAATTAATTGTATTGTTCTCTAGTCTTCTCAATTAAAAAAATACTATTTTGATAAAATATTTCACAAACATAAATTAAAATGACGGATACACTATTTTCTTGATAAAAGGAGTGTATTGGATCCAGACTAACAATAAAAATCTGGGTTGGAATCGGCTAAGCTGATAGTTGACTATCAAATTCGAATATCATTTTGACTTTCAAATTTGATAGTATATGTACACTTTTCCTTTAGTGTAAGATGATCACTTTTATGTCACTTTTTTTTGCATAGATTTGGTATCACTTACAAAGAAACTAATTGTTATTTTTCAAGCTTAAATTTATTTGAAAACAAACCTCTGAGAATTCGGAACGAACTTTTTAAAATGTAAGTAAATTTTGGTAACAAATTTAAAACAATAGCTAAACATTTTAATTTATGCCCACCACACACGCTAATAAACACTAAATGACCATCATGGCTAATTTTATGGAGCAGCATTCCGATTTGGCTAAATCATTTGCTTCAGGGGAAACGAAACACTATCTAAAGAATTTAATTTTGATCAAATTGACAGCTAAATGGTGTCACTTAAAAAAGTCAAATAATTTGACAGTCAAATTGACCATCACTTTACACAGATGAATTTTCTTAAATTTGACTGTCAACTATAAAAAATCACCTTACACGATTCCACCCCTGAACTTTTTCATGAAATTAAATTTGGCCAAACCATTATTTTTGTTAACCGTCTAGTAATTGAGGGGTCTTACAATTCTTAGTCAAGTTTGGCTTTAGTATTCTGCAAATGACAAATTCTGTTTCTAAAATTGTGTTATCCAAAATTATAAGTTTAAAAATTCAATACATGTTTGGTAAACAGATATCATTGGCGCTTATTTTCTGAAGTAAATTAATACAAAATACTTAATAAGAAAGTTGTATACCCTTTACTTTTCATTTACATTATTTAAAAAAAATAATTTTAACTTGACCTTTATTGAGTTGTATTATGCTATTATTTATTTTATGTTGAGGTAACTGAAAAGTATAAAGAATAATTATTATCCAGAATTTTAATTTTCAATTTTGAAATACACAATAGGCGTTTTTCTTTTTTTAGCTCAGAAAATAGTTCTGAACGGAGTCCAAGCATATCGAGCATGCTTTGAACATCCTCTGAACAAAACGTGTTCTGAGCGCTCAGAATTATTTTTAAAACACACCTGAACACTTAGTTGTCACTTTTTGCAATTTTGACTATTTCCTTATCATTTTTCTTACAAAAGCAAGAAATAAGATTTAAAACTAAAATTAAAAATTTTAATTGTTATTTGAGATTTGTTATTTCGATTTCACTTGCCAAATGCTTGTGTTCAGCATTCAACTCAGTCTGCTCAGTTATTTTATTCTGATCTAATCGAGCGTGCTCTGAACACGTTCAGAATTAAAAAAGAAACACAATTTTTTGTTTGACAATTCAGATTTGCCCCCAACTATAAAAGAAAAAGGCCTTATAGCTTCCTGTTTATTCCTTTTCTTTTATTGTACTCGTCTAATGGCTAGAATGAAGCCATCATCAATCTTTTAAATTGTGGAAGTTAATTATTCAAGGAACACTTTCCAATAATAAGAGGTAGTCTCAAATGATTTGTCAATTCTTCGTAGGAAGAGTTTAAAAGTCCTTTTTCAAAAATAAGATGTCCATTTGTAAACATAGATCTATCAATAAAAACTTGATTTTTGAAAATTATTTTATCAAAAATTCTGAATAGGTATCGGAAAGCAGAGATTTCAAATTTTTAACGGCTTTTAAACTAAGACAGGCTATGGGTAAATTATTACTTATTCTTTGCATGTAAATTTTGTGGTGTAAATTTCATTGGGTAAATAATTCTATACATCAATTGTTCCCAACAAAATACTTACAAACTTATAAAAATATTAGAGAGCACTTAGTTCGAATAGTATCTACTAAAACTCGGAGACAGTAAGTCTCTCGGGGACTTTTTTTCAAGTTATCTTCAATTTTTATTTGTCCACTTAGTATATTACACACCAAATACCGAACTGATAAAATAACATCGCAATTAGTTTAAAATATTCTTCGAAGCATAGTTTTTTTGAAAATAATAATATCAACTAGTATAATAATAAAATTACTCATATCAATTTCTAGTTTAGCTTGTAAAATTACAAGTGCACAATACTTAAGTGCATGGCATCACATCAGGTATATCTAAAAATGTAATAAACACTAATAAACTCTTCCAATTAAAAAAATATACAAAACAGTTCGTCATCATTCAATGAAATTGATATGAAATTTATATATCATTTCGAAATTGAATTTTATCTATTATAGACAGCGACTTTATACATATTTACATAACCGCAACAGACGAACATTTTTCCTTTTTCCTAGAAACTCAAATGCACGTCAATAAAATTTAAAAAAGAAAAAAAATTAATATCAATTTCTTATTTCTTATCATTTAAAAATGCTAAAGAAAACAAGCCCACATTTCTTATCACAATAAATATCGGTGAGGAGGGGCAAACAACAACAAGAATTTTATCTAAGAAAACCGATTGAAAAATTATTATTAACCTGCACTTGTAGATACAATGTACATACACACATATGTATGTATTTAATTTGTATGGTGAAATAATCAGTCACTTTAGGTTATTAACTCAATTCAATATATTGATGATTAAAATCGAATCGATGAAATGTTATAAGATTCAAGATATTTTAATTGATAAATTATGTCAATTGAAATTAATAATAATAACAATTAAATAATAATGCTACTCATGGTTTGGTGTTAATTTGCGTTTATTTTGGTTGATTTTTGTTTGGGGGGATGGGTGGTGGAAGGTGGACTATATGCAATAAAAACGTCAAGAATTATAATCAATAAAATTTCAATAATTTTTATTCTCAAATCTTTATGGGGGAAAACCATGATTTTTTTAATTTTGGAATCATGAGCTAGCGTTTTTTTTTTCGTTCTCTATAACTTGCGGTATTACTTGGCTATTTTTAAGATATCAATACGGCACGGTCGGCAGCCGGCCGGTGCGGGCGTGATGATTAGGTTTTAAATTAGTTTGGTTTTCTTTCAATTTACGTGGAGTCTATCTGGAAAAAGAGTCATTAGTTTTAAGATTAATTGAGGTTAGACTTTAGATTAAGAGTAATCCAATATATAGATAAACCAATTTTGTTGGTTCAAAGAAAGAACTCAAAAACTAGAAAAACTCAGTTTTAAAGGGTATTAAATTGACACTGACTTCTTTGGGCTTGAAAGTTGCATTTTAATAATTTTGAGAGCTTTTAGACGGATATGTCTTTTAAAGAAGCATGTTTTTCTTTATCAAATGGGACTCAATTTTTTGGTTAGGAAATTTGTTGATAATTTTTTATTTTACCTATCGATATTCCGGTATTTTTCAAAAAGGCTTTTATTTAGAAGGGAAACAGAAGAAGAGGGTTTTCAGCTAAGGACGGGTCGATTTGTAAATCGAATAAAAAAAGTTGTATCAATATGTTTTTATCTTTATTTGGGAGACCTTTGATTGACATTTTCGTAACCGTGCTGGTTAGTGCTTAGGACTGTCGTGCCAATAAAGCTCTGGGTTCGATCTCTGCCTGTGCCACCTGAAAGTTCTTACGGGTACTGCCTCCTGTGAGAAATTGACAAATCCTCCAAGAGTAATTCTTGTCATGAAAAGTGCTTTTTCAAAAAATATTGCCGTTCGGATTGGGCATAGAACCCTTTCATCCCTGACATTACTCACACATGGAAATGGTTTAGAGTTGTATGAGTTTGTCACTAGGCCCTCGCTCTCTACGAACTGTAGCGTCACCTAATTTAATTAATGTATTTATTTATCAACGACATGTGTGAAATATAAAATCGTTCAAAAGGCCGCCGCGCCCTGCATCGCTGGTCCAGCTTTTGATGACTTTGGAGCAAAAATCAAGCTGAATTTGACCGATGGCATCGATTATGTTGTTTTTGAATTCAGAGGTGGCTTGCGGATTATTCACATAGACCTGTGACTCAAAAAAAAACCCTCAAAAAATTTCTAAAGGAGTAAAAATACACGATCTAGGTGACCAATTCACGTCTCCTCGGTGCGAGATAACCATATGTCATAAAATGGGACGCAGCGCCATCCTGTTGAAGTCCTATGTCTTCGGTATCCATGTCATCTAATTCAGCCCACAAGAAGTTCGTGATCATCGACCTATAGCGATCGCCTTTGACGGTCACAGCCTGGGCCAGCAACATTGTCGAAGAAGTACACGGACCAATGACGCCTCCAGCTCAAAATTCACACCAAACTATTAATTTATTTGGATGCATTGTCACCTCATGAATCTCGCGTGAAGTGATGTCATTCCAAGTCCAAGAATTTTGATTATTCACTAAAGATGATTTTTAGACCAAAATTGGGATCAACTTTCAACAGCTCCAAAAACCCAATTTTTATCAGTTGCACATGTTGCTTGACGTTTTAACTTGTCATGATGATACGTCTGTAGTGACTCATTAAAACAGGGAGTAAAAGAAACAATATGCCTGCCACAACCTGTCAAAATCAACCCGTCCCTGTTCGAAAACCCTTTATTAGAAATTTAAATTTTTAACTCATCGAACGTTATTGCGTCAGAGATATTGCGTCTTCCAAAGAAAACGAATCCTTGAAATACTTGTTTCAAAGGTACTCTTATGATACAGCAGTTTTTGAATATCATTATTAATTGAGAGCTTATGTGAAGAGTTCAACATTCCATAAAATTTATTTGAATATCATGAAAAACTGAGCCCAATATCTGTATGTGTTTTTCACACATTAAACATTACTTTTCCAAAATTTATTTAGTTTCTAACATTGTTCAAAGCTATTTGCATGAAATAAAATAAAATCGAGAAAAATGTACTCTAGAAAAATATATACCTTCTTCGGTCTCGTATTTTTTAACATGAAAAGTTTTATTTAAGGTCTCAAATCCTTCGAACTATTTATTTTCAAAAACACCTTTTTTTCGTTCCCAACCGAAGTCAAAGCTATCCCTAAATTAACCTTAACAAAAATTTAAACTTGGTTATTTTCTTTTCCGTTCCAAATATCAAAGATATTTTATTTTATTTTTTTATTTAATTTTGATAAATAATTAATTCTAATTTTTTAAACAATTTGCATTAACAATGTTTAAATAATATCTGTGGAATTTAAAATTGTATCCACGTTTGGGCAATGAAATATGTAAAAAAAATTCTAATGGTTTAAAATAATAATTTGTTTTTGAATGTTGAAGAAAGAGTCGGCAAAATTTGTATCTAAAATGTAATGTCTCATCCGATCTCGTCTTGATCGTTCTTTTTCATGTGATTAACATTGATTTTTCAACATCTTATAAAGTACGTATACGCCCGAGTGTACATATGCATGATTTTCTAACAAAAACTTTGACAAAAATACTGACATTGCTTTTAAACTCGGGTTATGTTTATACATATGATTAAATAGTTTTTTTTTAAGAAATTGATAAATTCTGCTAATCGGAAAACAGACCAGCCAAAAAAAATTATTAAAATCAGTTTAGACATTCTTGAGATATAAATGGAGAAACTTATTCTGTTTGTAATTTATTTACCAACAATTCTTGTGATTAATTTAATCAATATTGAATTCCTTATTGTTAAAAACAATTTCAGTTGTATTTTTGCTTTAATTTGTATAGAAATTTCCCTTCAAAAATGGGCGTGTTAAGATTCCCAATATGAATCAAAAAAGTTGAAAGAATAATTTTAAATTAATATCACCTTATGGAAAATTATCATTTTGTTCTTTTTATTCCCCCAAATGTAAAATTACGAGATCGTAGCGCACTTATAACTTGATGAAGCTGACAACCTGAGTTTTGTAATGTTTCCATTTTTTTTTTTACTTTTTTAGTCATTATCATTTTAGCAAACTCCAAAATCGTTAACACGCTTAGTGAATAAATTCTTTAAACAAAGACCTTATAAAAATAAATCCTAAATACATTTTGTAAAATTTGCTTCTGAATGAAAAAAAAAACGATTGATAAAAACTAATTTTTTAAATTATCTTTAATTCATTTAAATACAAAAGAAGTTAAAGAAAGAACCTTTTCACCTTCTGAAAATATGGAAATAAGTCTTTAAAAGTTACTCTTCGTTATTAACACAACATTTAAATAATTGTACACTCAGGCGTATACGCACTTTTTTATAATTTTATTAATTTCATAACAAACTCCATCATTCCTCCCCTTTATGAAGCATTAATAACCTAGATTCTGCATATTCACCACTTAGGTACTTTGGAGATTTATTGTTATGAAATTTTTTCCTTGAAATCAAAGCCCATATGGCCCTCAGAGTTTTAAGACATTAAATATAAAATTAGAATACAGTATGGTATTTATAAAATAAAATATAAATTTTTACTTCTTTTCATTCAAATGAGTCCACAAATCTTACCCTTTTTTCACTCTAATTTCCAACAAATTGATTGACATCTTTCCGATCTTATATCAACTCATAGATGTCGCTCCATCATCGCTTAACGATTCCTTCAATTAAAGTTAATTTAAATATTTTGTATGAATGTGTCAAAAACTGACCCTCATTCACACAACTGTCACCCTGATGTTAATAATATGTCTGTTAATATGACTCGCCGCCCGTCGTCGTCGCGGTCGTCGTCATTGTCGGCAGCGGTAAACTTTGACAGAATTTTATAATCAATTTGTATCATTTTATTTTTTTCAATTAATTTGTATTTTCAAACATTTTTATTCGGATGACTATGTATGCCCGGGGTGACGTTCATGTTGGTGCCCCAAAGTATTTTCATTCCCAAGAACCCTCATAAAGTTGACACTACTAACTTCAAAGAAAAAAAAACTATTTTAATGTTGTTTCACGCTTGATTGAGCGCCACCACCGGTTAAGTGACTGTCATAAAGTCACCCCAAAGGCTCAGTATACGAGTACGAGTACGAATGTCAGTTTAAATAATTGGCCACGAAAAGTATATTATTATTAAATTAGCAAATTATACCAACTAATTGGTTAATTGTTTAATTAATTTCCATTTTTGACGAGTAATATTTCCCACGATCACGAGCCTAATATTTCTATTTTTTTATTTTTTATTTCAGATCATGCTACTGAGCGCCAGTCAACGCCAACGACGACGCCAATGACGCTGCCACCATACGAATATCTAATCATCAATCATAAATCAAATGCGCACACCCAATCATGTCGCTGCTGATCGCTCAACTAAGCTCCGCTGAACGAACACCTCATCACATCCTGACGCAGCATCATCATCCATCAGTTGTGGCCACAGTGGCAGCAGCGTCAGCATCAGTGGGCTACGACAGCCCCCCATCACCATCGCCATCGTCGTCATCGGCTTCAGCTTCAGCTTCGGCAGTCTCACCTTCAACCACAAGATCAACGGCGGCAGCAGCAGTGGCAGAGGCAGGTGTTAATGACCAGCACACTGTTCGTAGTGCTGGCGGCGCTCTAGTCGGTGTAGAACAACCTCTCGACTTTACGGTCTCGAAATTGACTGTTGCCACTTCAATGGTAACCACCAATACCACATTAGCCACTAGCATTAGTGGCAACAGCAGCTGCAGCAGCAGTAGTAACAATAAATTTCTAACTGATTTGACGTCATCATTATCGCATGCAGATACTATGAGCCGACTTCTGGCCATGGATATGAAGGCGTTCAAGGTCGATGCTGCTGGCATTGTTGAGGATATAAAGGGCGAAGATGTCATGAGTGGTAAGTCATTTTTATAATTATTTTTTAAACATATTTTAAAATATTAAAAAATCACTGGAAATTTGCATAATGGAGGAATTGTGATTTTTGAATCCGCAATTTGTTAATAAAATTTTAAAACTAATACAAACTCTTGGTGGATAATTTCATCCTCTATAATCATTCCTTATTCGTTGTATGAAGTCTGTTGACAGTTAAGAAATTTCGAAATTATTTATTAAAATAAGTGGAGTGAAATGGGAACCTTATGGGACACCAAAAGATTTTTAAATTAAAAATTCAGAGCCTGTTGATGTGACAATTGATTCAATCATTAGCATTTGAAATAATAAAATACAAGCTGCAAATTTTGTTGGGGTTAAAAATAAAAAGGATTTCGTCATAATTGACACATCGTTTGACACTTTCTGATATGTTGCACGATTTAAATGAGCCTAGTGATGTCCAATAAAGATTATGGAAGTTAAGGGTATATGAATGATTTATTTAGATAAAATAATTATATGAAAAATGGGGTCCAATAAGTGGCTGATCCATCACTCTAAAGATTCCAATATTTCAACGGCAGTACTATAAATTCAATTTAATTGTTAATTGTTTTTGAGAAGTTAATTCAATTCAATTTATTTTAGTAGCAGTAATCAACAATATTTGTACAATTTAACAATAGATTATAAGATATAATTTTGATAACATTTTTGTTTCGAGACATTAATGAGACTGTCCAAAAAGTTGATTGGTCTGCAATGCTCAGACCAATCAATTTTAACTGAACCTAGCTGAAGTTGAACATTTCCTGTTAGAAAATATGGATTGATTTTAAATTTCCATTTGAAAAAATAATTTTCTAATTGAATTAGAGAAGGTTGATACTTTTGGTGGACATCTAGAATCTAGATAATGTAATTCCTGAACAGATAAAAGACTTATCTTCAGCAAACATACCTATTTTAACGTCCTCACAAAGAAAAGGTTAGTCAGACACAATGATTTGAAATAGAACGGGACCAAGTACGGCACCTTGAGGTACAACAAGTTCTATGTTTTCTAGAAGATATTTCGTTTTGCACTTTAACTAAAAACTTTCAACTATTTAAGCTTTAAATGATTTTTAATTATAGGAAAAGACAAATTTAACATATAAAGCTTATGTATCAAACCATTGTGCCAGACTGTGTCAAGTTGAGAAGTTAAATTTTCCTCCTGATTAATTTCCATGATAGGGGAAAAATCACAAATAAAATTAGAAAAATTGAATTTGGCTTAATTAAATAACATACATTTGTGTAAGTTCACAAACGTCAAATTTTGCTGCAGTGATTCGGCATCACTGCTTTTTTGCGATGCTGATGCAGCTGTTGCTGATGTGATGCCGACTAATCACGCTGACGTAGTGACGCTTTTTTGTTTAGTTTTTGCTCATCAGTTTATGCAAAATTTGCAATAATGAACAGTTGACGAGAAAAGTGATGCCAGAATCTGCGTTTGTGCACGTTTGACTTTGAACATATGGGCATCATTATTGCAGTGATGCGTTTGTGAACTTACACTTTGATTTTAACATAATATCCTGTTTTTGTTTAAGGTAATTGTAACATGTCTTACGGTAACTTCAGGGATCCTAAAGTGTTAATTTTTTATATTCATAACATGAAGCATGCGGTATTGTCGCCCAAACTCTTTAGGTCCAAATTAAAAATTTCAAAACGGTGTTCATCAACTATTCGTATTTGTTTGCGATTAAATTTGAACTAAGAAATATTATCTTTGAGACATAAATTCTTGAAAATATCTTAATTTAAAAAAAAAAAATGGTTGAAGATACATAACTGTCATGAAAACATTGACCCACTGGTACACATCGAGACCAAGAAATAGGGTATTTTGTCAAAAATCTGCGTTAGTACAATCGTCTTTCTAATTTGTCGCATAAATGAACAACCAATTCTGCAAATCGCGTGCAGGCCTGCTTTAATGCAATTTTAAGTAGTCACCGAAATTTTAAGAAGGCAGAAATCAAATATAACCGCCTTGAGAGAATTTGTTCTGAACACTATATTATTATATGTGATCAATTATTGAATGAAAAAGCAGCAAAAACAATATTTCAAAAAATAGTTTTCGAATGAAAAAACGAAACAAAGTCATAAAAATAATATATTTAAAAAATATAATACTCAAACGTTAAATTAAATTTTCTGTTTTCCACGTTGTCTACTTGTGCATGTGCAGTTGATATAAAATGGCTGCGCAATCTGCATGATGCTGATGATATTTATGACGTTTATGAACATGTGTTCTCCAATTCTGTTGCGTTTGTTTGATCTGAAATCTGACTTTATGAACATGTCTAAAGTAGGTCTTAGGTATGCAGACGTTTATGAAAACACCCATAGTCGAAATAGTGAACTTTACCCGGTGAACCTGAAATGTCATGGGCACTGTGATCTACATCGACGACTTGGAGAGAGGCAATACGAACACAAGGTTCTACTATGCTGAATTATTTGTTCGATTCGACGCGACGCAAGAAAAAATGACCCCATTTGCCGAGGACATGCATTACGAACTGCTGCTCCATCCACTGTATTCTCCAGATTTGACCCTGTTTAATAGTGCCCAACTCCCCAGAAAAATTGTTGGCAAAAAACCCAGTTATTCCAGTGGATGGCTATGGCGTACCTAAGGCCTTCCCGTCCTTTTCATCATCACATAATGATCAAAGAAGTTCGTCGTATGGCTTGATGGTATACAACCTTAGACTTTCATTTTCAAATATTAGATTCATTGATATTCTAACATCTAACTTTTTCTGAACGCTCTAAATATGACAGTTCTTAGTCAGAGCAATAGACATTTAAGTTAGTCTTTTTTTGACGTTTATATTTTTGATAAATTCTATGAGAAAAGTAATTTTTTAGTCGCTATGAATTTTGTTTTTGTACGTGATGACAAGAAAACGGTCGATAATATTAAAACAAAAACAAAAAACTTTTAAGAAAATAAATATTACCAATGCCCAAACTTTAAACTTTTGATGTGACAATAATCGATTAAACGTGCAAAATCAAAAAATATTTTGATTATTTTGACAGGTTTTTGTGTTCTGAAGAATTTGAGTCAATTTTTGAGTTAGTATTACCAAATTCAAGCCAGTCAATTTGATAACTTAAAGACATACCATATCATCCAAAAAAAAATTGACAAGACTGTCAAAGTTCAGGGTAGAGCAGGGAGGTATGGAATTTTGCACTTTGATATCCATTTTCATTTCATACAAGATGATGGTTGTCCAAGAATTGCAGCAAAACGACTACGACCGAAAGATGACACTGTTTTGATAATGAGCAACGAAGTCCACTTTCATCTATCAGGAGTGGTTAAAACAAAACTTCCATTATTGGGATTCTGAAAACCCACAAGAGCTCCACGAACAACCTCTCCGCAGTCCTATAGGGTCACTGTTTGGTGTGGAATTAGTCGAAACTTCATTATTGGTCCGTACTTTTTTCGTGAAAATGCAGAACTTCTAACAACGTCTGCAGAAGTTTTTTTTGACAAAAATGGACAGCACTTGACTGATGTGATTTTTCATACGTAATTTATTTTTTTTTTTGTCATTTTTTTTACTGGTTTTGTAATAGCAACATCTTAAGAATTTATTCTTTAATAAAATTTGAGTTTTAGTGAAAAAATTAGTGTGTAACAATTTTTTTCAAATCTTCCAGACTTCACTGTTTGACTCTGCATGATTCCATGTAGTGGATTCCTAGACGACACGTGCCGAACTCATCCTTTCGTAGACTTCAACTTTCCATATAAACCTTTATTACTTGAGCTTTATTACTTGATTAAGAGCTCCAACTGGCCAATAGATTATTAACAATAATTCGTTCGTTAAATAAATTGGTTTCGAAATATATATGTAGTTTTGAAAATCTTAAGCGAAAGGCTGCATTTTGTTATAAATGTGCAATCGTAACACATCATGAGGCTTACTATATATTGCTATTTAATAGTATGTCCTTGACACTACCGTAAAAACCGCGGATGCTACAGGTAATCAATTTATGTTAGCCTCAATTAAAATAACTCAAACCATGCCTCAAGTTCAACTTTTATCATTAGTCAGAAAAAAGGTCCTTCCACAATTTATCATTATCATTATTCTATAATATAGTTGAAACTTGATATGATCCTTTAAAACAACAAAAAAGGATACATACCTTATTTTACACGTAAATTAAAAAAAATCTGACCCTAAAAGTTATTAATAAAGACAATTTGAAACTAAAGATAACAAAATCATATTTTTTGTAGGTACTTAATCTTCTTAAAGAACCAACCTCTGGGGGTTGTAATTCTTTCTGTATATCAAATATTTTATTCAAATATAAAATATGATATTTCAATTGACATATAAATTGACATGGGTCAGTTTTTAACAAATTTTTCACTTCTTATAGTTTTAATGTCTTAATAAAGAAAAAAAATTACAACTTGCATAATTTTCATATTGGAAAATCCATCTCCGATGATGGCTTCAAAAAAAAAGGATACATTTCACCAGAACTCATCATGAGATTATCTTATCCAACAACGTTCCACCAGCACTCAAAAATATCATTCCAATATTTTTTTTTTTCGTTTAAGATATTCACGCACTTAAATTTGTACGTGTTCATTTTCTATAATGTGAGATCCTGCAGGACATAAAATGCAGGTAAACAAAAAAGAAAAAAAAAGGTTGCAATCTGTTAACAGCTATTTGTGGCGCCCGCCGAAAAGCAACAAAAAATATTTTAAGACAATAAATGCAGAAAATGATGTCCTTTTATGTTCAAATGCCTCAAAAGAGAAAATAATAACCGAAACAAAGGTTTTTCATTGTATTGTAATTTGTAGGTATGACTTTCTTTTTTCGAAAACAGAAAAAAAAAAACAACAAAACAAAAGGCAAAAAATGCAACACCATGACATTTGGTCCATTATCGGATCAGTGGTTCTATGCGGATCCTAATGATCTTCTTCATCGTCCAGAGTCGTCTATACGAGTCCATCGTCCAGGTTGCCCGTTTCTCACCTGTGGGTCTGATAAATTAATACATACTCGTATACCTACATACACTCTGATGAATAGAGGTGTATCATTATGTTTGTATTTTAATGTACATATGATTATAGGACTATGTTACATTATATAGTAGGTACATAAAGGCTATGAGCATTCTAATAGCTACCTTACCTCCGAAGACTGTCAAATGAGTTTTTGTTCTCGATGTTATGCGCTACAAATCGATTAATGATGACTTTTGATCTTATAGGGACTTATAGGTCACACTATACAACTTCTATTATATGATCGTCTTCATTTATTCACATTATATCCATGTAAAGAAAGGATAATGAGGATTCATGCGCTGATGTACGTTGACGGTTGACCATATGACAAGTTGCGCAGATGTTAGATTTTGAAGGCGTTACCGGTCTTTTCATGGTAAATTTGCATGAGAGTGAAGATTATCGAAGTGTCATCTGTCAAACCGCGTTCATCTAGAAACTGTTACACTCGTATTTGGCTGTGAAAAAGTTGCGCAACGAACTTCAATACTATGTAATTTTACAAAAAAAGAATACTTAGAGTCGTCGAAATATATTCGTCAAGCTAAATAGATTTTGAAGTCTTGAAAAAATGATTTATCTTTAAAAGCAGAGGGTGTTTTTTTTTAGACGTGTGGTTCTTAAGAAGGAATAAAATGCATATAATTTAATGTCATGGCCAAGAATTTAGGTTTTTTGTAAAGATAAGGAATAAGTGTTTGTTATTATTTTTAAAAATAATGATTATCTGGCTTATCTGCGTAGACAAGCGACTTCCAACAACCCCATTAAAAATAGTCTAGCGGTTTTACGCCACAGCCACACGTCACGAGATAACGTGCTCACCAAAACTTTCCAACAATAAATTTATTGTATCATTGGCTGTAAACCAAGACCTTTGCTCAAAACCTTCCATAAAGTCTAATGGGCAGTGGGCACAGCTTCAATTTGTATGCAATGGCGGATGGAATCATTCGGTTCTTATTCGATACTCTGCTCTACAGCAGTAAAATCGTTTAGGAGTAAGCCTATTCATTATGTAATGGCAAACCAAATTAAGAATAAATCAAGTAATAGCTGTCAAAAAGACGAATTCCGAAAAAGGATTGCCAGATTTAAGACCATGTCTAAAAAAAACACTACTTAATTGTATTTATTTTGAAACTTTAAATGGCAGACCATTTGATAGCAGGCTAAAGTGGTAGACAAGATGCCTTAAAATATTGACAAATTGACTAGTGGTCATTCTAAATTGTGAATTGAAAAAGATCGATATTTCATGACGAAAATAACAAAAAAATCGCTGAAAAACTCCACTCACTATTTTGTAAAAGTAAAATAAATATTTTAATTTAATTTTTTGTAATCCTACTTAAGACGCTTAAGGTGACTTTATTGAAGAAAAAAAAAACTGACAAACATCTCAAGTGATACATGATTCCACGTCTTCTAATTGAATCAGATATATAATGACTTTTTAACCGTAAAATTTAAACATGAACTCATGAACTCTTTGAAAATGTCAGTGATTTATTTTAACTAATAGTTACGCAATTAATGAATAACCCATGGAATAGACAAAACTTAACTTCTTAAAGACTAAACTTACGTTTTTGGAAGAAGCTTATTTTGAGTAAAACCGTCATCAACGTCAGCCTTAGCCAACATTAGTGTAATAGTGCCCTTAAAAAACTACCATTCAATACTTATTCCGATAGAAAGACTATATTGAAGAATCTAAAAATCTGACAGAAGCTTAACTATGAGAATAATTAATAAACGCTGAAACGGAATTCCTATTCTTTAATGGCAACACCTGAAGGACTATCAATTCTCGATGGTAACAAGCTGGAACAAAGCACAAAGACTACAAGATATAAGTACTTGAAAAATATTTAGTTTAGTACAGGAGTTAAAACTATTGAAATTTGGAATTGTGTCAATTTTGTGATACCACTTCATATTTTAAATTTTACTATTTTTCCGACAACTGTAAATGTTCAAGAAGTTACTGCTATCAGTAGTGACGTTGTGTCCAATCCGGTGGATAGATGTGCTTTTGTTTGTTGATAGCAGGTATTTCGTCTTGTCCTCGTTAACTTCAAGGGCAACTAGTTTCGCCTTTTCTTCAATTGTCAAAGGTCTCTATAACTGCACGTTGTTGGGAGCTGCCGATGATATCTATATATCGTCCGCAAACCCCAATAGTTGCATCGATCTGTGGAAGATAGTGCCCTCCGTATATTGACTCCTGATCTGCGCACTATCTGCTCCACTGTATGTATAGTTGTGTTTTATTCATTGCTGCCTATGGCTAGTTCAACATTTAAGTGAATAAAACGATATCACTAGCACATCACTAGCACAGCTGTCATTTTTTTTGCTGGATTCTTTTTCGCCAACAATCAAATTATTGTTGTTTGCCGGAGGAAATTTTGCTGCGCTAGCTACGCAGCAGGGAAAAAAAACACAGCTTATATTCTCATGTTCATGTGCATACATTTACTGCCAAAAACGAACTGAACAGTTTCAATTATGACTAAGAATATCTTTTTGACTCAAATTCAATTTCGTTTTCTCAGTTGCAGATTTTGTAGACTTTATCAACTTATATACAAGCTGTATTATCCACAGCAAGCTAAAGTCAGTAGATCAGCAATAATTGAAAACTAAATAATCAATAAACAAAATTAAAGTCTGATTGATTTTCTCGATAATAACGATAACTCTGAACCCTTTACCACCGAATATTATATGACATCTCATCAGCCAAAGATGAACATACAGATTATCCCCAAATCATATCTCATAAAAAATCCCAACACGCGACCGGAAATTAAAGTAATTTTCATGTTTTTTATAGTCTTAAATTTCGTGTTGCAAATTTAAAAAAAAAAACTTGTATTAAAAAGAAAATAAAGACATTAAAAAAAAAATTAATGGTTGTATGTTGAAATGTTTATTATTATCAGATCGAATATTTGATTGCAAAATCATGTTGTGAATATTTCATTGTTATTTTGTGTATATTCTTCTACATATGAAATATTCATTATCACATTTAAAATAGTACTTAGTTATAAATTAAAACAGTCAAAAAAAAAATTGACTATCTTATCGTAATCTACATAATAATATGTCTGCAGTCACCAACGTAATGTAAATAATAAAAAAAAAATGTCAATTCATTTTGAATATGACAAGAGAAATTTAAGAAACTGAAATATCATCGTCATAGATTTGAATTTTTGAATACCTGTAATCAAATAATATCTATACTTAATGTAGGTAAATGTGATAACGATAACGAACATGAGTATACATACATATGTACATAGCATATAGGCCTTTTCTTAAAGGAAAATCCGGCAATAAATATAATTATAAATGTTTTATGAAATTTAATGTACAAATGAATTTATTTTTAAGTAGACACTTTTGAACAGTAGAGGTCATATTTGAGGGACAGTGTTATTTTCCCATTTTGATCGAATTTCTTGTCTTAATGATTATGTTTGATTTTGGCAAGATTTTATAGACATTTAATAAATATTGTATGTCATTGAATTAAAGTTTAAGCTCCTTTTCTTTGAAACATTTAAGACGTCAAAGGTTTAAGGTGTCGAAACACACAAATCAATATAATTGTTCTTTCTTAAAATACCTCCTTTACAGTTTCCACATTAATTTTAACAGCATTCTATTTTTGGATTTGCAAAAAATATCTCAAGAATAAAAAGAAAAAAAATTCAGTGTCCATTAAAATAGACCACCACTGTCACTCAATTCATATGATTGAATTTTTATATTTAAAAATTTTAATCAGTGTTACGCGTGTTGTTCAAGTGACCAACTTACCTATCATCTTAAAAAAGGGGATTTTGTTTAAAATGATTTTCTTAAATGATAAATAATAATATACAAATGTTGTTAAATCTGTAAGGCTCTCGCACGATTTTATCATGATTCGACGGACTTTAATCTTAAAAAAAAAAATTATTTTAATATCACATCAACAAATGGAGTCACATTTTCTACGTCATTCGTTATGTTTTTTTATATGTGGTGATCAGCTTGTCATTAATTTATTTCTTATTTGAAATTCAATATTTTAACTAAATCTGTTTTTTTTGCTTAAAATTTGACACATATGTATCTGTTTTTATCTTAAGGATTTTTTACATAAAATGTTTTAGAAATATGTATAAAATATTAAGTCAAGAACAATTTAAAACATTTTACAAAATTGTCAAATAACAAATTAAGATTGTGGAAAAAAAATTATATTTTTTTGTTTTTATTGCTATGTAAATTAAAGAAGTATTTTTTTTAATTTGTGATGTTTTTCAAATCTGTAATTTTCGGATTCAATAACAACCAGTTTCAAGTTCCCATCCCTTCCAGATCCACATGGGAGAATAAGTCACTTTGTACAGAAGAAGCGATCCACTTCTACAAAGATAGATCCAGAACCGATAACGAGGTCGGTTGAGGCGCATACTCAGATAGACTAAATCTACATATATCTCTATTTTCGTCTAAGTCCCAAACACTGTAGCGTATTACAGGCATAACTTCTAAACATCAAAGAAGTTCTCTCTATCGTCTACTGATATACATATATGTTCATGTACGCACCTTCTCAGATAGTCAAGCTGGCATAAAATTCTTGGAATCTGTCTCCACAAATTCAATTATAGCCCAAAATTGTCGGTCATCTCTGGCGGAGACTACTGAACAATTCAACATTCACCTTATCTGGGTGAGACATTCTTATGGAAATTTTAAACTGACGAACTTGCAAAAAGTGGAACCACTTTACCATTGTTATTAAGCGAAACACCTGCGGTCAAATAAATTTGCATAATATTTGATCCTCAACGCTTAAAGAAATTAATTTCGGTTGATAGATTAGACAATAGCTCCGTAATAGGTATCCGTGCACTGCTTAATAGGAAGACATGCTTTTCGACTCTAAGATCCAGCAAATGATTTTTCCAGAAGTTGTATGGATGAAGAAGCAGAAGAGTCAGTTCCTCATGTTCTACATTCCTGTCCTGCCTGCAATCACAAAGACGTAGACTCCAGCTTTTGGAGACTTCTACTATGTAATCATTATCCTAATGTATCAGAATTTTTTCCTCTAAAAGGTTTCATTGTTAGACCGAAATGGCTTAACGAGTAAGCAAGATCTTTAGATCCATAATGCACCAACTATTGGTCAAAGTGTGCTGGCTTTTTGAAGGAAGTGATTTAAGTGATGATCATCTATAGCAAATTTAAATGATGTCTATATTTCACGAATTCCTATTATTCGCTGTACAATTATCGAAGATTCTGCTTACCGTTCGATTGGCTTTTGTAAACTGATGACAATCAATAAATCGTAAGACTAATCGTCGGAAATCTGTGGAATTAATCTCAAATTTCTCGTGTTGGAAAACCCGTTTTCTGCACCGGAAAACTAATCGAAAAGCATTGATTATCTCTCTACTAAGTTCGATTCCATTAAAATTAATCATTTTGAAATTTGAACCATCTTAGATTTATAATCATTCTAAAGCCTACCTTAAAATTAAGACTAGACAAAGTTCATCGGGTCCGCTAGTTTTTAGTAAATACCTTTTCTTTAAATGCGCGAAACTCCTTCTTGCAATTTTTCAGTCTATTGGACCTGCTTGTTCCTAAAATCCTCATACGCATTTACACGAATGTTAAGTTCATAAAAAAAAAATAATTTTTTGTCCTATATTTCTCTTCATAACATAAAGGGGTCAATTTGATTGAATTAAAAAAGCACTTAACCCTGGCAGACCTGTTTAAAAAAAAGACGATGATGGAAAAAAAAGAACTGGCTTACGACAAATCATCCCCAGAGTATATAAAGATATCTGGTCAGGAGTTGATTTAGTTAAACCCTTTTCTTGTACATGTACTACGCATATCGTATACGTAAATATATGCACCCCTCTTTTGAACCTTGTTGCAACCCTTTCAATCTTCATAAATGTTTCAAATCCTCCTCACATAATATTAAAGGCATATAGGCAACAGTTTGAAAAATAAAAAAAATCCACAAAAAAATAGACAAGATGCAACCCCTGTCTCATACAAGGTATATCAAAACATCTTCTTTGGCAACTTATGATAAAGATCAAGGATAAATGATTCTATAAGACGTGGCATGCACAGCACAGAGGCCGGGTTAAATTTTCCTATGGGTAATCATGGTAAGCCATGGCCACATGAAGAAGGAACAAAAAAAATAATGAAAGAATGGCTTAGAATTTCTTCGAAGATGTGGGGAGAGGGTGCCAAATGTCCACACATCGTAAATACCCAATTTCACTTAAGCCAACACTCGAAACAAGGAAAAGCGTGCTCCTTAAGGACGCAACTACAACTCCCTATACGAGAATACAACAGAGGAAGAAGGGCGAAGACAACAAGATGTGATTTAAGATGAAATGATTACCCCAATTCAAAAAAAAGGGTTGAAGAGTAGGAACAGACATCGCAGTTTGGATGAGTCAAAAAAAAAATAAATATGTTAGATGTGTCACGGATTGTTGTGTTAACAAGATGTTTTTTTTTTCTCAAGATTGTTGATCAAGAAGTTCAAAACGGAGGGAGTCCTGCAGCAGGAAAGTGCTACAAAATTTAAAACAAATTAGTTTTTAATTTACATTTTATCAGTTATTGTAATCGGTCCCAGAACAAAAAGTCTGCCAATATTTTGACTAAACTTTGCTTCACACTTATCGCTATCAAATCCAATAGTTTAGGAATCCAAATTCTAATTTTGTTAGACACCACGTATAACATAAATTTCTTACGCAGTATAAAATTAAATCGAAATTCTTCTTCAAGTTCCCTCTCGCTGATATCCATAAGCCACACACTATGACTCCATTGATTCCTCCAATCATTGCATCAAGATGTTTTCTAATAGATTCACTCTGAACAATCAAGTTTGCAACCATATGACCACAAAGAGGTTCTTCTTCCCAATTCAGGTACACCTTCCTTTACGTTCTTGGACCTGGACGTGGTATGAAGATCATATAAGCATCATCCCAGCATCCTGCAATTTTAGAACATATTTTTAACTAAAAAATGCAAAAAACTCCATGTTAGAATTCATGTAGAACAAGTTCAGAGTCGTTCATCGGTCGTCCTAGCGCGTGTTCCGGAAGAAAATTATTATAACCATCGCACAACACTATACGAGTTCAGCAGTGGACTGCGGACATTGTAGCCGGTCCACGCAAAACCATACGACGAACCATATTGGCTTAAAAGGCTGTATGGCGATTTTTATGCGGGCTTATCTGGTAATTGGATTAATGAAAATTCGTGCGAGAGCGTCTATGGGTTTTTTTTATTTTTTTTGGGAAAAAATTCAGGCTTACTGCATCAGCATCAACAACAACAGCATATCATGGAGCAGAAGCCAGCACCAACATTACACAGACATTCAGTCAAGCTCTGCTCATGCAATGCGATTGCGTTCACTATAAGCGTCTTGGCCTTTGCATACCCCACATCTTCTGTGTATGGTCTGTATGGGTCTGTATAGTTGGTAGGAACCTAGCATCTCATCTGTTTTGCAGGCGGACAGGTAGTGCACCACCATTCCACCTTCCAACATGATGTTAATAATTACATGCAAATAAACAGAGGAGGATTCATTGAAACCAAGGCCCATGGGCAATTTTGTTTGTACAGCGAAAAAAAAAAAAAGAGAAGTCACTTAATCTTTCTCTTTTTTACTCAATGACATTTAACAACAGATTGAAAAATACTGGAATAATAAATTGTCATTTGAGCTTAAATTTTTGAAGCTGGTGCGGCTAATTCAAAATACTAACTTTAAGGCCCAGTTTTAAGAAAAGGCTTTAAATAAATCACGTTATATTTAGACTTTTATCACTATTTACATTTTTTACTCATACTTTGATAAATTGGTAAATGGTTTAATTTGGCAAAACAAACTGAATAAATGACAGATGGAGATTTAAAAATGAAATTGCTCCCAACTGTCAAATTTCAATAGTCTGTATTGGAAATCCCCTTCCACGCTTATAGGGCTACTTTCTATTAAACTTGTAACAGTTGCTAGCAAAAACTTTTGTGGATGAACTGTCAAAAGATCAAGATCAATAGGTAATTATTTATTGATTTGTTATTTATGTCCGTTCGTGAGACGTCTCATAGGGAACTGACATTAGCAAATGTTCTGTCAGGTTTTGTTAGTCAAGCATTTTTTTTTTTGTCAAAATTACCGATTTATTAAAAATATTTTCATAGAAAAACTGTCAATGATATGACAACAAAATGTCAGTGTCATTTGCATCACTAAAACTACATAAGTATTTATTCTTTTTTAAATTAAATTTTACCCTTGAATTAAAGAAAAATACTTTCCAAATTATTTCATGTATAAAAACTTTGTATGATGATTCTTTTCTTTTGAGTCTGGTTCAAAATAAGAATTTTTGACAGCTGAAATACAGCTGACATTGTAATAAAGAAAAAAAACATTCAGTGGACTTTGATGCTGTCTTCTATATGAGTTTTTATTCTTGAGATGTTAACCTAAAATTTTGATGTCCGAACTTTCATATTCTTAGATCACACTACTGAAATTTCAGCTTTCTAGGTGCCCAGTTCCAGAGAAATGAGATGTGAAAAAAAGCTTACTTGCCTCTTAGACTCTTTTTTACGTAGATTTATACGCATTTTTAACTTGAACATGGAATTTCATTCATAACTTTCTATAGATGGACATCTGTTGGAAAGAAGAAGTGTCTAAGATTACAATACATCTAGTTCTATACATAGTTCAGTTCATGTGCGCCAATTTAAAGGATCATATAAAAAATCAAGAGACCAGTTTTTAACACATTAAAGTTGTCAAAACTTTCGTCAATTGTATTTTTGATAATAATGTTTTACGATTATTATGTTTTTATTTCTTTGAGGCTAGAAATATAACAAAGAAGTCAATAATACGACCATAAATTATGAGCATTCAATGTCAGATACCCTGTCAGTTATCAAAGAACTTTTGTTGGAAGACGGTATTGAATAAAATATTCTTACAGAATAGTTTCAGACTGAAATCATCTTAAAGAAGTCTACAAATTCAATTTCTCCAAATTTTTCTGCCTTTTAAATGATTCCATTCATACAAAATTTTTCCTACATTGTAAAACATCATTTTCATCATCATTTTCAAATTCACTTTAAACATAAAAATTTTACTTGATGTGTGATTTTGACGTAATGCAATTTTTTAGTATTATTAACCATTCATTAAATTTTAAGGTTCTTATCTAAATTGGCACTTCCTTGTCCATTTAACTTCTTCTATATCATATCGAATTTCATTCAGTTTTTTAACCGAAATTAATTTACCATCGTGCGAACCACTTTACAAATTTTGATAAGAAATGGGTTAAAATTCGTGGAACTAAATTTTATTAACTCCAAGTGTTTTTGTCATGCGCTTCCGATCACGTCGTCGTTGTCGTCGTCGATCGCCGAATCAGTATCTATCAATTAAAAATCAAATCAGCAGACCACTATATCAGCTGTAAACCAAAAAAACAAAAACACTTCGTGTTATCTAATGACGAACGTCGTCGTCTGCCCCAGTTATGTTTTGTAAAAATAAATCCAACCCTGTGATTTATTTGTATACAAAATGCTTGTCAGACGGGGGAGAGGGGTAGGCTTAGGGGGAATATGGTAACCTCAACTATTACCCTGCCAGTGTAAGCAAAATTGACCGGCCATTGGTACTGGTTGTGAATTATGAAATGTTGCAACGAAGGCGGTAGCCGAGGATCCATCGGCATCCAATGTACAACTTCCAGAATCCAGAATATGACCAATTCAACGACGGACGAACGACTACGACGACGATAGTGCGTCAGGCTAAGGCCTCCGCCTCACCGAGATCTTGCTCAGGTGGACCATGAGAAAAATCCAGTTGATCCGTGTGCAGAGACCTTGTGCATAATAATGGAGATGATCAATTTAAATATTCGTCCCAGGACGACGACTACGACGGACGGACGTAGGGGAGTGGCAGGGTTTGCATACTCATATATGTATATGAAGAAAGAAAAGAAAGAATCTGTTTTAAAATGTGAAAATAAAAATAAAAGATAAAAAATAAAAAAATAAAATATAAGTAAAAGGCAAAATTGAAGATCCCGAAGGAGGGCATTCGAAGGATATTCGTTTGTAAACGCCCGCCGTTACGCCCGATCGTTGTACCTATGCTTTTAGTTCTGTTCGGTTTTGGTTTCAGTTTGTTTCAGTTTTGGCTAACAATATGCGGTATAAGCGTTGGAGTCGGAGTTGAAGTCGTCGTTGGTCGTCCTGTTCTGATGATGCTTTTGCATCGTGCGCGATTATCTAAATTGCATACGAAATTATTTTAATTAAAAATCTAATTTTGTGAAAAAACGCTTGCTTTGCTTATAACGACGACGACGAGCGAGGGACGGGTTAAAAAAAAAGCTACCGATGAGTAGTGCTACAGTTACTGATGCGCTTGGACTTGGAGTTGGTGCGTATTTAAAGGAGTTGGTTCTTTTTGAAGTCAAGTTCAACATTAATCTTGTGATGATGTTGTTCTTTACTTGTTTACATTTTTATTTTATTTTCGATGGGAGGATCATTTAAGTTTTATGTAAAACGGATGGAAATTATTAAAAACCATGCATGTTATTTGGCGTGGGAAAATGGAGGTTTCAATAAGTATGTATATAGAAACTGAGTTCGATGGTGTACTGGACAAAGGTTAACTTTGACATGATTAGTATACACTGTCATTTCAGATAAACTTCTAGAAGTTTTTAAATTGTTGAAAATTTTGTCAAAACATGGATTCTAATAAGAAAACACACAAAAAGGATTAATTTTGTCTCTTTGATGACAGAACTATAAAAAGCATGGGAACCTTTCTATCCAATCGGGAAACAGAAAATAACCATTGAAGGTCATTTATAAAGAATCCGCTGTTCGGATAAAGTTATTCGGGAACTTTCGTCGGGAGAAGGCAACTTCTGGCACGTCTTTTGGCACTTAATTATCGAAAAATTTAACTACTGCAAGTAAGATCTTTTAGTGTAGATTCTAAAGCAGGTGGTCGGAAAAGCAAAATCAGCGATCAAAGGCTTGATCTCGAATTCTGTGTCACACCTATCCTGAAAAATAAGAAAAAGGAAACAACAACAACAAAATTATTTTTTATCAATAACTAGAGGGCCCGGCAAACTTCGTCTCTCCCCAATGTTACACAATTTTTCTTTATCCTTTCATTTTTTTTCAAGTTTCTTCCTTTGTTTTTTTGTTGCTGCCAGTCTCTCTTTTTTTCATTTTGACGTCAGTCAACTCGTTGACCCTGTTCGTTGATTGTGTAATTAAAGCTTTTAAAGCTGCAATACATAGGATAGTGTTCAAATTTGATATAATATGCAAAGTATACTTCAAGGCTTATTGTCGTTTTGAAATAATTGTCATAGCCCAGACACGATTTAAAAAATTGAAAAAAAAAATGGAAAAATTGAGAGAAAGGCAATTAGAAATAAAACAACTTCATTTTCCCATTCAATGTATGTTCTACCCGCAAGAAAAGTATTTTGAATTATTATCAGTTGGTTGTCAATTTTTTATATTTCAATCATCTATCCAACGTTAACGAAAAGTTATAAAGTTGCCTGTCATTCTGTCACCAAGTATACCTACAGTTATTAAAGTCTTTTATCATCAGTTTGTCAGTGGCTTAAATTTACTGATCTTAAAATGCCTAGGAAAAGAAGAACTTCAACTCAATACAATTCAAATAATTTTTCTATAGATAAACTTAGTTTCAAATAAATTAGGTCAGAATCTGTTTGGTTGAAATGTTGGTTTCCCGAAGCAACGCCAACCCGGGTCTTCTAGTGATGCAAAAAGAAAACATGTCTCTTAATCTTCAACGAAATAAATACAGCATACTAGATTCTCCCCTTTTCCTATGTCTTCACAAATTCAAATGAGCAACTTTTGCAAACTGATGAATGGCCACAATATAAACAACACAAAATAATGTAATAAAAAATAAATCCCCCCACCCCCTTTTTTCTAAAACTATTCCCCCCATTAGTCGTCTATTAAAATATTTATGCGTATAAAGTTCAACGAGTTGAATGTTTACAACTCAAAGTAGAGTTCAAAAAGAAAAAAAAAAAAAAGGTCTCTAACCGCGTTTCGTGGTTCAATGCAATTTCCTCAAATCCATCAGAACATTGAACTTGAGAGATGATATAAAATTCTCAATTTGATTTGTTTACTACATATGTACGTTTTTTTACTTTTATAATATAGTACATCTACGTCTACGTCTACGTGCCTCCCAGAAACCTCAATTACATTACTTACACACATAAAAAAAAAGAGAACTAATAACAATAATAGTAATAACAATAAAATCTAAAGAGAGGACTCCATAGAGATAGATAATCCACATTTTTTTATCTTTGTTCATATTTTTCTCCGTTCATCATTTTTTTTGTTTTTGTAATTTAATGTTCGTATAACGAAAAGCAGCAGCATCATGATTATGACAAATCATGGCAATAAAATTTATTCTCTATGAAAGTTCTATTAAACTATTTTTGACGCGTCTCACAGATACTTTACCGCAGGCAATTACATTCTAAACATATAAAATATTCATACATATTACCTGTCCATTAGAACCACAAAAATAATGAAAGAATAAAACAAAATAAAAGCTTAAAAATAATATTATATATACATAGGTCGTATGTACTGGCTGTTTAATATTAAAAAAATTCACCACAAGTGACATTTACTTTTATAGTCGTTATTTATTTCTGACAGTTAGAATGTTTTGTTCAATGTTTTCTACTTTCTTCTCTTGCTGATTCTCTATCTCCATACTTTTGATATCTTAATTCTATATTTTCTATGTTTTCTGTTAGTACATTTAGTTACTTAATATTTTCTATGTTATTTGTAGTTCCTTGTTAGTTTTTTTTTGTCTGTGTACCTAGCATTTTTAATTTTTCTGTTACCTTGAATTATTGATTTGTTACATATTTAAACATTGTGTTCTATGTTTTCTATGTTTTTTTTTTTTTAAATTGGCGATGAAACCCGAAAAAACCAAAATTGAAATAGTTAAGGTGGCTCACTTTTTCTTAAATTTACCTATCTATCATTTACAATGATTTATATTCTCAACTGTGTTTTTCTATATTTTCTATGTTTTACTTGTATCCTTTAATAATAATAAGGCCAACTACATTTCAAATTTAGAGTATTGTTGACTTTTTCGTATTTCGAGAATTTAAACTTTGACGTGCAATGTTTTCTATGTTTTTTTATGTTACAAAATCTTTTGTATTGAATAGTTTATTGTTTTCTGATTTTATTAGTTTACGCGAACTTTACCTCGTCGTACAATGTTTTCTATGTTTTTTTTTTCTGTTATGAGTGAAACAGATTCAGTTCATTAGGATCGCTCTTATTCTGTTGTTACTGAATTACAAAAATTAGAATTCCGTTGTAAAATTTTTTCTATGTTTTACAAAAGCGACTATAAGCTGAACTAATTGACCATAAAGTCTTCTAGAAATTAAACAAAAAAATCTTGAGAAAGTAAAATAACCTTGCCAAACCATCTGTCATCAAAAAAATATTACGACCGGTAATACTAAAACAGTGCTGCCAATTCAAAAAAAAATTAAAAAAAATTATTTCACTTTTTTACAAACCAACTACTTGCCCCGTAAGCCAAGTTAATAACAATATAATGCCCAAAAACAAAATTATAAAAAAAAACTTTATTCGGGACAAGCAACAAACTTTAATTGATGGTCGTCGCAACCGGCACATCAAGCACTTTCTGAAAGCTCATATATATGCCAAGTGAGCCGGTAACTTGAAGACCATTCGCAAGTTAACTTTTCATCGGTGTAGACTGTATTTTTTTGTTTTGTCCAATAGATGCGATTCGGATTGTCGTGTTGGGAATATTCAAATTTGTCCGAGGAAGCACAAAACAACAAAAACCAAAATGAAAACGTCATCATTGAGTGATTCAGCTGTGATTGTTGGATTCTGTCTTCTATTTGGAATAATCAGAGCCATGGTTCTACCAACATCATCACCATCCTCATCGTCGTCGAATGGAATATTTAGCTTTCCAACAAGAATGATTGATGACAACGATTTACTGGAGGAACATGGACGCTTCATGTTGGCCAATATGAATCAGACTTTTGACCCGTGCGAGAATTTCTATGAATATGCCTGTGGCAATTGGAAGAACGATTCTATGGTTCCATTATTGGGTCGCAACAATACACTCTTCTATGCCATGCAGGTCAAAGTAAACGAGGTCATTGTGGACTTTCTCAAAAACACATCAATTATGGAAGATGGAACAGCTGAGACGAAATCGAAGAAGCATTTTGGTGCCTGCATGAGTATGAGTGAGGATCTAAGTCAGGGATATCGAGCGCTCTGGAGTTCTATGAAGGATCCAGTGGTGAAGGAAGGTGAGACTCTGGATTGGATGACATTGAATTTCTATTCGGAATTTGGTGTAACACCCTTGCTGCCAGTGAGTATCCAATATAACTCGAGGAACGTGATGTTTGAGATCGTTATCGAGGAGCCAAGTGCATATTTGACATCGAGTTCCTTCAACTTAACAAAGATGACGGAAGATTTAAAGTTTGAAAGCAAAGAAGCGGTGGAAAAGGAATTGGACGATCTAAAGAGTTTCGAGAAGAAATTGATTGCAGCAGTGAGTCCGTCGAATATTACAAGATCACAGTCGTTGGAAGATTTTCTGGAAGCCCAGAATTCATCAGATGTTGATTGGAAGAGGTTTTTCGACTTGGCATTCAATGGAACAACAAAGAACTCTTGGAAGATCCATGACAACATCATGAATTTCACGAGCATCAGCAAGTTCCTCAACAAGTCTGATACAGGTGTTATGTTTAAGTACGTCAAGTGGAGGAATATCCTCAAGTTCTATCGCATTTGGAGTCTGGAAACGTCAGAAAAAACCCGAGAGAGTAAGTGCCGAGAGATGACTGTCAAGTATTTCAACTATGCATTCATCCCGTGGTTCATCGAGACCGCCTTCGATCAGGAGAGACGAACCGATGCCCTGCTCATATCCAAACGTCTCAAGGACACGTTTTACTCGTTCATCGATCGGGCAACCTGGTTGGATGGAGAAACTAAATCGGAGGCGAAGTCAAAACTCCGAGCTATGGACTTGATAATTGGGTACACAGACGACATGAGGCATCGTTCTGAGATGGACAAGGCCTTCAAAGAAGTCGTAATTTCCAACAATTACTATGAAAATCTGATGAACCTGGAAAGGAATCGTGCCAGGGTTTATGTGAAAATGATCGGCAAGGCATCGATCAATCCAATCATTGGAACTCAAGAGGTGAACGCCTATTACGCTGACTTCATAAACCTAGTCTTTGTGGCCATCGGGATCTCCCAACTCCCTCTGTACCACATCAAACTACCGAACTCGTTGAAGTTCGCTGGAATCGGGAATTTGATTGGCCACGAAATGGCACATGGGTTCGATTCAGGATGCTACGAGTATGACTACGATGGCAAAAAGCGGAACTGGTGGAGTCCCGAGTCCTTGCGGAACTTCAGAGAGCGCTATCAGTGTCTGGAATCTCAGTACAACAAGTTCATTTACAACGGCCTCAGGACGAACGGCAACCGAACTTCGGGCGACAACATTGCCGACAATGCCGGTCTTAGAATCGCCTATCATTCGTACTTGCGACTCCTGGAGGAAAAAGGCACCACGGAAAGCGGGAAGGACAAACCGCTTCCAGGTGTCGATTTCACAAACAAACAACTGTTCTTCCTGAAGTTCGCTCAAACCTGGTGTGATGGTCGAAGTCCGGAGGATCGAATGAAGCGGATGGCAACGGACGAACATGCCTACGATGAATTTCGTGTCATTGGAACGCTAATGAATATGCCGGAATTTAGTGAAGAGTTCAATTGTGCCCTCGGCACAGATATGAATCCGTTGAAAAAATGTGTCATATGGTAAACTGGGGAAATAAAGAATTAAACAATTTTGGAATATTTCGTTTGTTTGTTTAATTATTTCGATTGGTATTCATTTCTTTTTTTTGTTAAAGAGAAAAGTTGATAGTTGATGAGGTTTTTTCACGATTCAGTGATTTGTGTTCCTCATCAATGCAAGGCTATGTATAATTTTTTTTTTGATGATGATTTTTTTACGACAAATTATGAGATAAGGAATTATTAATGTATGCCGAACATGTACTACATACACTTGATGTATAGGCTGGCCGGTCCGGTTGGAGCACACGGGGTACGAGTATCACCTGTGTAAACAAACAGAGCGTGAGCGCAATACGTGTATGATTTTAATAATGAGGAGCATGAGAATTTCATTCGGGGAAGCAGACGTATTTTTTTGTTTTTCTTTTTTCAAGGTCATTGCTTACCGTACCACCATAGTTACACACAAGCCTGTGTCATGGTGTACTTGTGTTGTGATGTCTTTCAAGACTGGCGGACAACTTAAGACGGAGTATGAGAAGATTTAGTTGTTTGTTGACAAGTTCGCAGGGTTCATTGAACGCTTTGACTTTTGAGACACCTTTGGAATGAAAATTAAATGATGACGGACGTAATTTTGTTAACTGCGCATGCGTCAGAGTTTTGATATTGCGCATTACCATACGTCAGAATGATATGTCTGAGAAAGGAGTTTGACAGAAGACTGGAGACCATATACATAAGTCTCAGTGTTGAAAATCTAGAACACCTAGATTCAAACATCCCATAATTTATTTAGACCTAAAGGTCTCCCGATAGGTGGTTCTGAACTTTGACAATCTAATTGGTGAAGCTACATAATGTCAAACTGGCTATCAATTATTCCGTCTATTTTGCCAAATCAATATGGATGGATAAAGTGTTGCAACTTGGTCTAGGTTAAATTACTTCTGTGCAACTGACACTTTAGATTAAATGTCAAAATCTATAGGATTAATTTGAAAATTGTTAAGAAAATACAACAAAACAAAAAGAGCTATAAATTAAATTAAAAAAGTTTTATTTGTTTTATTCTTTTCCATAAATAATACATTTTTTCAAAGGATTCATATTCGTTCCCAAAGCACAATTGAATGTTTCGCTAAATTCGGGCATATTCATCAGTGTTCCAATTGCTCGAAACTCATTCAATGAATGTTCATCGTGTTGCATTTGTTCAAACCGTTTGACCGGACTTCGACCATCACACCAGATTTGAGTAAACTTCAAAAAGAACAAATGTTTATTAGTAAAATCAACACCAGGCAGTGGTTTGTCTTCAGCATTTTCTAGATCAGCGTTATCGTCAAGAAATCGAAGATAAGTTTGGTAGGCGGTATGAAGACCAACATTGTCAGCTATGTTATCTCCAGAAGTCTTCTTTCCATTCGTTCTTTTGCCTTTGTAAATAAACTTATTGTACTGGGCTTCGAGACATTGATAGCGTTCTTGGAAATTCCTGAAAGACTGAGGGCTCCACCAGTTTCGCTTTTTGCCATCGTAGTCATACTTATAGCATTGTGTATCGAATGCATGTGCCATTTCATGTGCGATCACACTTCCGATTCCGCCAAATTTCAGCGAGTTTGGAAGTTTAATGTGATACGTAGGAAGTTGAGATATACTGATCGTCATAAAGGCTTGGTTTATGTCAGGAGCGTAATTAGCGTTAACCTCCTCTGTACCAATAGCCTGATCAATGGCAGCTTTGCCAATCTTCCTTAGATTGGCCCTACCGTTCTGCTCGCCTAGATTTATCAGATTTTCCCAGAAGTTTTTTGTGATATTGAGATCTTTAAATGTTTCATTAGTTTTTGAACGATCCATCATGTCATCGGTGTATCCAAAAATTATGTCCATTGCTCGTAGCTTTGACTTTGCGCCTGATTTAGTCTTATTGTCCAACCAACTTGTTTGATCAATCAAAGTGTAAAAGGTATCCTTTAGATACTTGGATATCCTTAATGCATCTGCTCGTCTCTCTTTATCGAATGCAGTTTCGATAAACCAAGGAACCAGCACGTTTGGGAAGTAATTCATTGTGACTCTCTGACATTTCTCTTCATTAGTCTCTTCTAATGTGAAATCTTCATAAAAGTTCATGATAATCCTCCATCGAATATACTTAAGCAAGACAGTAGTATCAGAGTTTTTCAGAAAATTGTTGAAATCGGTAAAGTTCACAATTTGGTAGTTGATTTTCCAGGAATTATCTATAGTTCTGTTGAATGCTAAATTGAAAAATCTGTCAAAATTCAATTCACTTGAATTGTGAACCCGCATAAACTCGTTCAAAGTTTCACACTTGCTCTCGTTTGTCACTCTAACAGTAGCCAACAGTTTCTTTTCGAAATTCAGAAGTTCGTTCCATTCAACTTCCATAGCTTCTGGGTTTTCGAACTTAAAATCTTCCGACATTTTCGTAAAGTTGGCCAAACTTGAGTTCAAATAAGCATACGGTCGATCTATATCGATTTCATACAAATAGCTGCTATAATTATACTGGACAATCATAGGAACTAGAGGAGTTGGTGAAAATCCAGTGTAGAAGTTCAATAGCATCCAATCAAGAGGTTCGTCATCTTTTAAAATGGGTTCCTTTATGGAATTGTAGATTGTTCGATAAAGTTGACTTAGATCTTGGCTCATATCAAGGCAGGTATCGAAAAATTCCTTCATCTTTCTTTCAGCAGTATTTTCATCCAAGAATGATGTATTATTCTTTAAATATTCCAGTATAAATTCATCCACTGTCAGCGATATGGAATTATAAAAAGTATCGTTTTGACCCATTAATGGAATCATACTATCATTTTGCCAATTACCACAGGCATATTCGTAGAAGTTTTCACATGGATCAACAGCTGGGTTCATCATGGACAACATAAAACGTCCATATTGTTCTAGTAAGTCTTCTTCATCTAAAATTTTTGTTGGAATGCTGTAGATATCATTTGAATTATTTGGTAAGACTAGGCCTTTGACACTCCACAAACAGTAAACACAAATCACGACAAAACTTCTCAATAATCTTATCATATTGACACACGAATTGACTGCTGAAAAGTTTACTTCGTTATGATTTCAAAGCTATAACCTACCTCGTCTTTATATTCAAAACTTACTGTCTTCGTTTGTAGGCGAAGTTTTATGTTTTTTTTTTTATAGCATTGAAGTGTCAAATATTATGTATTTATGAATATATTTTTTATTGGATGTGTCGTAATATCTGCAGTGTATAATTTAATGAACATAAGTTTAATTTATCGTCAGAGAATTCAACTGCAAATAAAATTTACTGCCGAGATGAATGATGAAAGAATCATCAATTTTTAATATTTATCATAAATGTCAAACACCTGCCTTTACTCTGATGTTTATGATCATTTTGAGAAGTGACATAATCAATTTCATCAATGACTAAAATATCTATAAACAATTTTATTTCTAGATTTGGCTATATTGTGGTTCAGCCTTAACTTTTCAACAAAATAAACTTTAATCAAACAAACCTAACTTAACGAAGTTCATGGATTAAAATTACAGGGTTGTTGGGTTCTTCAATTAATTTTGGCACGTCTACAATATTTCAAATATGTACAATTCTTGACTTATAGGAACACTAGCTTTTACCCGCGACTTCGTCCGATAAGTTTTTTTGTTTTCTCCCGGCTGTAAGTCCCACTGCAACAATGTCCTACTATCGTGTTCCGGTCCCCAACTTCACATAAAAATTTGTTCAAAAGCAACCTAAGCACATAATGGATAGCTCCGAATGTTTCCGTAGTAAATATAAAAAGTAAAACTGTTAAATAAAGACAGTTGCATCAAAATTTTATCATAAATTCCCTAAATTATGGCCCCTACCCACCCTCTAAGTTAGAAAAGTGATCAAATCAAACTTGATTTCAATCATTTCAGTAGCTATGGCGTCACTTCTTGACACGATCACGCTAGATTTCCACGGGAATGAGGTATTTTTCCGCCGTAAAAAGTAGCCTGTGTCCGTGCCTAGCATCGTATCTTTAAATTGACCAAGTCTTATAAAAATCCGTTCAGACGTTAAGGCGTGAATGAGGTAAACTTTTAAAACAAACAATTAAAAATCACTAACTTACTTAGTTTTCTACCTACTTTCTACCCCTTAAGTACGATGACGTGATTATTTTGATCTTATATCAGTTTTTAGGTAACCATCTATTACCTTACTAAATTTCATCAAAATCCGTTCAGCCATTTAGACGTGGAAGAGCAAAAGTCCCAACAAAAACGACTAAAAATCACTAACTCAATTTAGTTATCTGCCTACTGCCTACCCCCTAAAAACGATGGCGTAATTATTTATAGCCTATTACCATTTCTAGGTTATCATCTATCACCATACCAAATTTCAACAAAATCCGTTCAGCCGTTTAGGCGTGAAAGAGTAACAGACAGACAGGCAGACAGAGAGACAGAGTTACTTTCGCATTTATAATATAATAGTATGGATTCCAACAATTGTCAAAATGTGTCTAATTTTTATGATTCCGTACTTCAAATATGACAGTTCATATTTTGGATACGTTCAATATTAAGAGAACTTTAAATAATTTTTTGCATTGAACGTACCCCATTTTTGAATTGGAATTGAATTTTTGACAGCGGCAGTTTTGACAGTAAATTTAGTGGATGTACAAAATGGGTAATGGCTAGTTTTCTTCTAGTATTCCAGTTTATTCTGTTTTAGCTTTATTTTCTGAGATAATTTTTGATGGTTCTGTCACAATGTCTTGTCGACTATAAATGAGTTATGGCACTAGGGTTGACTTTTTAGCTTTGACAATTATGTAGCTTAGCAAACATGTTAGTGATGACTTCAAGTTTTCAAAATGGCTCAGAAAAACTACTTCGCTTAGAAAATTTCCAAAATCCACATTGAATTTCGATGTCAATTAAAATATTAGAATCGAATTCAATTTGAATCTTTGTAATTTTATCCCCCCCATTGAATATAAATCGATACACAGATTCTGGCGTGAACATCTGAGGACTGAGAAGTCTGCCCTGCCCAGGCATGCATGCCAATTTGTGGTTATAAATCATCCATCGAAATGGAGATGGAGTGGTTTGCGATTTCAGGTGCACTCAGATGCTGCGCATCTTCCCTGCTGCTGCTCATGATAGTCCCATTTTATGTGAGAAAAATAAAAAAGGAATACTAAAACTAATGTTGCTCCTGTGCTGTTAATGTTCAGACATACATACATATGTATATGCAGTAGATCTACAAAAGGATTTCAATAATGACCAATTTTTCTTCTACTACCTGTTCCCTCTCTGGGATAATTAAATCCCGTATACACAATGGGAATATGGGATGCTTCTTCCTTCTTTTTTTTTCTTCTACTTTGCAATTATAATAATTATATTTAAAGATCAGTGGATAGATAATCGAATTAGTCTATCTGCATCAGACGAACTCGTATGTAGTCATGTCTCTATGAATGAAATGCTTAATGGTGTTCCTTCTTCTTGTTGAAAAAAAAAAATTCAGGATGAATAAAATGAAATGGGAGACAGGTCCTGGTGTATGTATCTGTATAGAATTTTTATTATTGTATTTACCTTTGTATATAGGAGTTAGAGTAAAAATCTCCCTGGGCGCATTTCATTTAAATAAAATCGTATTTCCATCAATCAACTGGGGAAGAGTTTTTTTTTTCTTCAGTTTTTTTTTGTAAGGTTTTAGTGAATCTTGGATTCACAATTAGCAACACTTGCTTGAAAAGGATACACCGGTTTAACAGTGGGAATCTGGAGCAAAATGAACAAAACAGAAAAAAAAAACTAAAAACTAACTTAATTATTATGCAGGCTTCCAGAGAACTACAAAAGTGACCTCCGCAATGATAAATGATCTTTAAGATGAGAAAAATAACAAAGTGCAATAGGACCTTAATGGTGGTGAAGAATACATTTGGACTAATTTTTGTTGTTGAACGTTGTTTTAAATAAATTAATGATATTTTGAGTGACGACGCATGATGGGAAACTTATACATATTTTAGGTAACTGACTCCTTAAGAAATTTTAACCAAGTTAGACCTTCTGTTCAAGATTAATATTCGCATCACCTTCATCGGCCAAAATCGGTCAAGATCAAAATACATACACATACATGCATAAATATTTTTTGGGTAACAACTTTTCTACTTCAAAATTCTACACAAATAGAAATTAAATGGTTGCATATTTTTACTTTCATAATTATCTATAAATAAATACATTTTGACAGCTCTTATTCGGTGAAGTTAACGATTTTTACTAAGTGAACGATTTTAACACTTTATTTCGTTAAGTTAGAAGATTGCTTGTTTTCTGAAGGAAATTAAACTTCTTTTAAATTCATTGAAATTTTTAACATCTTTCTGTGAAATTTTGGACCCACCACTGATCATTTGACGTTTGCAGTTGTCAACTGTCACACCTGTTAACTCTTATTTAATATTTGGCGTTTTTCTTTTGAAACCTAGAGGAGGGAACAAGCTTTTGGAGCACGCTGTAAGAGCTCCGGACAAAATTACAGAGAGAGAGCTAATGGAGTAAAGAGCTGAGCATGGCCTGACTACCTAACTTAATTTTTTTCCGTGTGGTATGACAGAAACAGGTTTCATAAATAAATCGGAGAGCTCTGATCCAACTCTACACAGAGCGTATCTTTGCTGTTTCTTTTGTAGAGTTAAAAAAATGATTTTTAAAAACAAAATATGACTTTTAATCTGTCAAAAAGCTTTTTCTTTTTAAGAGAGCTGTCAAAAAAAGGATCTGTGTTTCCTTTTTAGCTCAGACACATCAGAGCGCTCAGGTTGTTTTTCTTTTTTCAATCGGAGCGCACTCTATGCGCTCTTAATAAAATGACCGAGCGAATGGAGTAAAGAGATGAGCATGGCTACTTCACTTTTTTTCATGTGTTATGACAGAGACAGACTGCTTTTGGCAGTTCAGTGCTTAAGTGTGTTTCATATACATATATCGGAGAGCTCTGATCAAACTCTGCTCAGAGAATACTCGACGTGCTCAGTGCTCTGCTCAGAGCTTAAAAAGAAAACGCGTAAAGTCGAAGATATTCTTCAATGACATTTGACATTAAAAAAAATATTCTGTTTATCAAATGTCACTCGGCAATCGACATTTTTCAGAGTAAATATTATCTCTATGTGGAAAAATTTTATGAAAGATTTTTTCAAATTCATATTTCTATGATGATTTCTTAGGTGGTGTTCACATTGGACTCTGTTGCTGTGACGTTGCATCATTTAATCTCAAGTCAAAATGAGTCACTTTGAAGTAATGAAATGTGAACATAGTGTATTCAAAAGGGTCTTGGACTGTTTTTAGAAAGAATCTTCTGGTCTCTCTCTGAACTTAACTGAACTGATTCTATCATCTTGTCTTGTCAACAAAATTTAATAAATTTAACGAATTTTGAGGAATACAATCATAAACTTTACGAAAAGTTGATTGTTTAATGAAAACGTAACACTTAAATGACTTAACGTTTCCTACATGAAAAAGATTCATCAACTCAACGTACATTTTGTTTTTTTTATAAAAAAACAAGCTTTCTGGAATAAAGACTAAAATTCAGTTTAAAAACAGACAAACAGCTTCAAAACAAATCAACCCTATGGAAAATAAAAATACAATTTTTAAATTCGCAGCTGTGAGGCGGGTAACCGCTTAAATTCATTAAATTTCCAGTGTGTTGTGTACCCAATACAGCACGTATATCCTTTCAGACTCAATTTGATTCACTCATCACTGCGTTCGTAACCGCCAATCAAAACCCCTTTTCTTTTCTATTTTTCATCAAAAAAAAAGTAAAAATATCCTAAAGAATCGTTAAGAAAAAAACCTTCACAATATCCAAGGATACATTTTCACTTTATTAAGATTATTATCCTTCGAGAAATAAAGATTTCACGCAAGATGTTTAAATATTTTACCAGCTTCTCCCCCTCTATACCTATGTTTATAAATACAATTGCGCGCCTTGTGTGGGTTAAGCCAGCGGCAGTTGTAATAGCTACACATGGATTTATTACCTGTACCGATTTGGTGCATCATCATCATCAAGACATTGCAACATCCCAAATCTGATCCTGATGGCAGAAATCCTTTACTTTCACTCAAATTCTCCCTTTCATCCACGATCATTGCAAAAAAAAAAAACAACAAATTGTTCCTTCAGGGTGTATAGGATGAAACCATAACATCCTTCTTCTCGTTATAATCATTTTAGAGCATATTTTCTACAGTTTAAGATTACGTAAAATTCCTATACCCGAGAGGAAAATCCAAAGACTATTATCAAAGGATTAAAAAATCCTTTTCATTTTTTTCTTTCGATTTCTTCACTCTTTTTATACAATAAAGCCACAACTTCAAGGCGGAGATTCACTTTTTTTTCTAAAAAAAAATTTCATCGACAAAACTGAATACGCGCCGCCGCGCAGCATGCCAAATGCTACCATATGTCCTTGAAGACATTTTCATTTTCATTAATTTTGTCGAATATAATAGTCGAAAATTGATATCCTTTCATTTTTAACGTATATTTTAGTTTTTTTTTTTTTTTTGGATGCTGACGTTTTGTTTTGTTGCTGTTCACCATCCAACAATCATTTGATCATAATTCAGACACAGGATCCAAGGATATCGTAGGCGAATCGAATGAAATTGTCAAAGAATAAAAATATCCCTTGGATAAAAAAAAATCACTTTTTCATTCAGATCTATAGGAACACGCAAGATCGATCGATTACGCGCGTAAGGTAATCCTTTCGTTTTTTTCTTTTTTTTTTACTTCACCCTCGCCCATGTCAAATCGTATACCTCTGTACTAAATGGCATCCTTTTGTCACACTTCTTTCACTACGAGCGACTACGAGTAAAGATTAATGACATCTCTGGCATACAAGTTGTTGTATTTATACATACATATAAACGAGACGTGTATATTTATAATGCTTCCTGTTCAATAATAATTTTTTATTATTTAATTCTTGACATGGCTGTTATCCTTGGAGAGGAGGTTGAGGCGGTACACGCATTGAGTATTGGCTGATTGTGTCCATGACTTATGATCTGACACAAGCTGCAAATCGATGGCTGATGTTTTTTTTGTAGGTATTGTGTTTTTTGTGTAGGTATTGGAAAAAGTGTGTTGGACACGCGTCAAAGGGGTAAATATGATGAAATATGCCATAATCGAATTAAATCAACGCTAATTCGAGATGAAAGTTAAACGATATGCAGTGGTTTGATATAACAATCAACAGGAAGAAGAATGTAATAAAAAAGGAAGTTTTTGAAAAAAAAGAAATATAAAAACAAACAATCATTTCAAAAACTTTTTTTGGGGTTGTTGAGTTAAAAAAAAAAAACAAAACATTAAGTTAACATACCATTACTAAGAGCACATTTGTTTTTATAGGGTCAATTTTAAGTCAACCATTTATTAAATATCTTGATTTAAATTTATCGAATTATGAATAGTTTTATGTTTTTCAATAGTGACAAGTTTCACCATTTTTTAGAAGTAGTTATTTAATAATGTGCAATGTTGGTAACAAAAGTGGCCCCAAATGGCTGCCTTGAGGCACTGAATAGAAGTAGTAGAGAAATGGCTTTCGTCTTGTGACTAAAGGGCCAACTATAATTGACTTAACCGAACTTAAGCGAGCGAGCCAACGCACTGTTTCTTATATCACTAACCATAATAGACGTTCTCCTCAGTTTCGTTAAATTTAGCAAGAGCCATTGGATTGGCTCAAACTAAATGTCAAATTTGAATGGTATTTCAACTCAACGTATGTTGTTGTCTCTTACTGTCTTACTAATAATTTCTTTCGCTTGTCAGTTTTGCTTGTGACGTTAGCTGTTATTTATCAAAGATCATTTGCTTAAGTACCCAGAATCCATTATGGTTACTTTATGTTTTAACGATAATTTTCGAAAAATTTTCGTTCAGTTTTGACATTAGTTTAAGCTTGGTTAAGTCTATTATAGTTGGTCTTCAAGACTTAGACTTCCAGTGCATGAGTAATGGAAGGAGTAAATGCGAGTTCTCTAAAAAACTCTTCTTCCAAGAAAAGCTCAGAGATATCTAAAAACAATACATACCTACGTTATACAAATATATTGTTAAAATTTTTGAGACGACTTTAGACTATAAACGAAAAAAAAACCACAAAATACGATTGCGAGACAAATACCGAGATTTTTACGATACACGGTCTTGACTAGGAAAAGCCCAGTCAGTTCTCGTGATAACTTTGAACTTTTACTGTGAACGTACTATTAAACTAATAAGCGAACTGTTAAATTTATTGAAGTTCAATAACTAAAATTTCTTACTAACAAATTAAGTTGGAGACGTCAAAATTCCGTCGTTATTTTCACCGAAAAATAAAACAAGCAATTTAAAGATTTGCCCAACAAATGTTAATCTTAATTCTGCTAGATGTTCCAATATTAGTGGGATAAAAAATTTTAAAAGAATTTGAAAAATTTGAAAATTTTTGACAACTTCGAGTTACTTTTATTTAATAAACAGCACGACTCTTAAACCTTTAAAACAAAGTGACAAAATCTACTCATATTTCCCTCAATATATTTGAAAACTAATATGAAACCTGTCGCGAATGCCCCTCAAACCATATACACATGATCGATATAATCAAACCCTAATGTGTCAATTTGCTTCGTCATATCCATGTGCCTACCTCCATAGCTATATCCAAGACAATACATTACAAATGACTACAAATGGCTATCTGTTCCACCATCAATATACTAACTTTATTCAAACCCTTTTAACCCATTTTCTGTCGCTAATCAAATTTACTTTCATTCCATCATCAATCATCAAAGACAAAAAAAAAAAATGGGGTTGGTTATATCCATGATGACAGATTCCGATGCTCGATAGCATCAATCGGTGAGTAGTATGTCATCGTACAGCAGAATCATCTTTGTATATAGGTATATGGCCAATCAGTTTATTGTCAAACCCTTTTACAGAATACGCATACAAATTTTTCGCTCCGATCGATTAGTTCGGGCGGGAATATGAGAAACCCCAACCCACACACAAACACACAACACATATGATAAGGGAAGACTTTTGCCTAATCACCCTTTTTTTCTTTCTTTTATTCTAGGGAAAAATCAACAGCAGCATCAGGAACAACAGGCATCATCGTTGCTTCAAAAGCTACCACCAATCAATCCTTGGTGTCCATTAATGCTGACACCATTGACATCCACCTCAATGACTTCATTACTCCCATCATCATCATCATCATCGACAAGGCATCATCATCATCATCCTCATAGTCATCATCATCATCATCAGCAGCAACAGCAGCAGGAGCAGGAGCAACACAATCATCCTGCTTCATCTAATCACCATCAAATGAGCACGGAAGCCGAGTTCCATCAACATACCCACGAACCAGATCTTCAGAGCCAGACACAACAAACCATTGACATCCGGCAACAGCTACAGCTACAGCTCCACCACCATCAACAACAACAACAAATTCCCAAAACAATACCAATTCCATACGCAACGCACATTGCCGGCAATAATCAAATCTCAAACCCTCCGACCTCAACTTTGACAGCACCGTTATCGTCTGCAGTAACAACAAATCTTTCGGCATCCCTAACGGCGGCGGCAACGACCTTTCTAATTTCTTCTCATCAGCACCAGCAGCAACAACAACAACAACATCAACAGCAGTCGAAATTCCTGTCTAGCGTAAGCTATCCCCACCATCATCCCCATCCGCATCCTCATCACCAAATAACACCACCGAATTCACCGTTGCCACATCTCCTTCTAGGCGCCCCTCCGCCCCCACCACCACCGACGGGTGGCAAAGCTTTCTACGCCACCCGACTGCCGGCAACCACGGTGCGACACAACTTAGGTTCCACAATCCCGTCATTTAACGAACTAATGTTCCACCACCAACAGCTCCAGCCTGCCACTCAATATTCCAAGGACATGTCGTCTTCTTCGTTGTCGTTGTCGTCGTCGTCGGCAATGGTGAGCAGTAGTTCCCGCCACACGCCGTACTACCACCCAGCGATTCCGCCCACCAATACCACCTCCACCGCCAGCTCTGTACAAAACTTAATGACCTTTGCGACAGCGACGGCGGCGGAGACCGACGACGACGCCACCACCGTCGCTACAAACAGCCTACCACCCACAATGCTACCTCCGGCTCCAACCACTAACAGTGGTCAGGAACATTTCGGCACGATGGCAATGGCCGACGAGGATACTGATGATGCTGGCTCCGGTGGTGGTGGAGGGACAGCAACAAGAGCGGGAGCAGGAGCAGGAACAGGAGGAGGTCCTCCTCTTGTTGTTCCTGAGCACGAGAAAATTATGTTCGTTTCGCATTTTCATGAGAGAGATCGACTGATTAGGGAACACCAGTTCCAACAGCAGAAACATCGTATGGAAATGAAGGGATGCGGCAATGGTGGCCGAAAACGAGTTCGAGATCTACTTAATTCCCGAAATGACGAACTACACATTAAGCAGGAACGCAATGACGATGATAATGAGGACGAACATGAAGATGGCAATGGCGATGGAAATGGAAATAGAGATGAAAATGAACATGAACATGCCACTGATGCTATGATGGTCTCGCCGGATAGTAAACACAGTCGAATTGGCTTTATTGGGGATGTTTCTGACGAACTGATGATGGGGATTGGAGTTGGAGTTGGAGTTGGGGCTGGAGGCACATCGTATTCTCATGTGAGTCAGGCAAATTTTGGAGCTGTTCAAATAAAAGACAGTGGAGGGGGACTAAAAGGTGAGTACACATACTCGTAACTCTGCTTGTAGATATACATACTTTGTATGATGAGATTTTGGAAAAATATTATTTTTGAAGTGAGGTATAAGAATGTTTTTGTTTTATAAGGTCTTGAGGAATAAAGTCAACAAAAGTTCTTATTTTCTAGCAGTGCTACTAAATAATTGACAAACTAAGTTATTTTATAGTCATCTGATGACTTGGCAGACATTGTCTTCTTATGTCATATTGTCATAGGTACTTTTAATTGGGGTAAATTCGTCATGTAGAATTTTGTTTTTACTCGGTTTTACCCTATCAAAAGAAACATACATAACCCCCTAAATAATAATTAATTATTGATGCTATAGTGTCATAGTTTTCCAAGGTTAAGCTCTTAGGTGATTTCTGTCAAAATTATCAAGAATTATTTGACAGTTAGTAAGGTTCTTGTTTTCGATTCAAATCTGCACCGTGCTGGATTCATTCAAACTCGTAGGTGGAAAAAGAAGGTCTATCTTAACAAAGTTTTAAGATTGATTAAAGAACAATGACTGCTAAGAAAACAACAACTTAAAGAACAGCATAAGAACCTTTATCTCGCGAGTAGCACGAGTTATGTTGCCTTCCAAAGCGTCAATCACAGCTGGCTTGTTCCTGAAGACCTAATTCTAATTTGCCTATAATTTTTAAGAAATATGGAAAAATGATTCTACCAGGTCATAGAACACACCATACTATTGTTTTTATTGGACGCAATTGTAGTTCTTGGTACTCTTCGGGTTGCTAATCAATCCAAATACAGCAAGAAATGGGCTTCATCGGTGATCAAAATCTTACGATAGAACATCCGATTCTAATGGAGTTTTTCTTGAATATACTACTCAAATTCAAATCGTTTATCTTCACATGATGACAAGTTGAATTTTGTACGTTTTTAGACCAAGATCGTAAAGATCGAATATGCCAAGCCAAGCTGTCAAATACAGCAAGCTTACTTACTGAATATGAGGAAGAATCGATTTCTCATTGTCTTCGCGTACCATTTTTAGCTGCAGCTGCTTTAGTTCCTTCACAACCTGATGATCTAAGTTGTTGAGTATCATCCACTAAAAACTGTAACTCAAATTTGCAAAAGGTATTGGCAATACTGGTTGCAGTAGGTCGATTATGAGCACCATAAGTACCTCGAATCGCAGGAAAAACATTCTGAGACACTATTTAAAAACAAACCTCAAGATGAATCACGCAACTAATATTCTTTAAATCTTAAAAATGAGCCAAAAACCAATTTCCGCTATGAGGCCCATTTTAGACTGTTAGACAATGGTGTCATCGGTCCGTTTTTCTGAGAGAACTACGTTTACAATACCGCCTTGTCACGTTGTTTGTCCGCAATGGACTCCTAAATTACTTAGCCGATTTTAATCAAATTTGCAGTTTGATCCAACTAAAAAGATAGGATAGCTTACATCTCAATTTATGATCACAATATTATTTTATTGCAAATTAAAATAATTTAATTATAGTCACAATTATTATATGTTAGCTCCAAACGATTTTATCAGACAGCGATATCTGTGCAATGGATTGAGGAAGTTAAGAATTCAGTAGATGGCGCTATGTCAAACGTCTAAACGTTCCATATAAGCTACAAGTTGATAGCATAATCACCACATGTTGCTGAAGCTAAAGTATATATTAAATTTATTTTGTAGTAAGCCGTAATACAGTGAATTTTACTTTTTTAACTTCCCATAGGGAGTTATTAATTTTTAGTGTTAGCGTTAAGTATTAATTAAGAAATAGTTATATTTGAAATATGTATATGTATTTAATATCAAATTTGCAAAGAGATAGAGTATAGTCTACAAAAGCACGTAGCCTAATTTTTACCCCGGTAATATGTACGTTTTACATAAAAATTGAAGCAATCTGCGGTTATTGTTTTACATTCAGCACAACGAAACAAATGTTTTCAAAACTTCGGTTGTCCTGCCAATCGATCAACTTTATTAAAATCTTACAAAATTTACCGGGCCATCTAGAAAAAAAATTGTATGGTAAATCAAACAATAAAACAACAATATTTTTCCATATCTTGAGATTCTGCATTAAATTGATGCAAGACAAAGTTTGCCGGGCCGTCTAGTTTTCAATGACTATTGGCATTGACGTCCTTTCAATAACCTTTAGACCATTTATGGGAATTTGTTCATGCCAAATTTTGTATATCCTTTATGGCCCATTGCGGTACAAACTATTGTCTTTTAATTAAAAGAATTCCTATTACTTGCCTCGACAGGAAGTTTAATTGTTCTCAAAAAACACAATACAACGGTAGGTACGTTATACGAGTATGTACAAAAATACTATTTAAAAAAAGGATTTCTCAGATGTTTTTATTGAAAACTCCCCAAAATAAATAACAGTTAACTCAGCGAATATACCGTTTCCAATGTGAAAATAAATACAAAAAAAAATACATAAAAGCCTTTAGTAAATAAGATATGCACATGATAGTGTTTACGCTCCTTATGTCGTACCTAACCTTCCAGCCAAGGACAACCCTTAAAATCTCAAATACAAATTACCTTCAAAGTAAAAATTTTAGATACTTTTTTTTACGAAAAACCCGTTTTTTTATTAAATATTTGGTTTTAACTGAATAAAAAAAAACAACAAAACATAATGTTTAGTCCTGTCAAATAAAAATCTCTATACGAAGAAATAAAAGAATCGTTACGTAATAAAATATTGGATATCCTTCCTTACATTGTGATTGGGATACCCTCAATTGATTTTTTTTTTTTCATCAATTTTCGTCCTGTTTTTCTATTTCTTTTTTTTTAAGAAATTTTACTTAGGATTTTAACGAATTTTCTCACGATTTTCTTCGATTTTTTCTGGTACCTTATATATTTGCAATTTTTTTTTATGAAATCTTAAGATGATTGTATTTTTGGTTTTTTTTCGTCCTTTTTTTTTACTTGATGTCGGTAAAAATATACGGAATAGAAAAGAAACATTAAATACCTTGTTAATGAGGGATGAAAATGCAAAGGATTTGCGTCAACAGCATCAGCATCACAGAGAGTCATGCAAAGGGGATTTAAGGATTCTGTTGTTTGGTGTCAACATTTTAGGGGTAAAAAACGGCTTTTTTGTCAGTTTTTTTTTTTAGGTAAAAGAATTTTTTTTCACAAAATAATATTAATTTTCTAAACAAAAAAAAATAATGAATTATTGATGGGATGGGTACGGTATGGTGTTGCTGCATATAGTGAATCTATACAAGGGTAGATCTCTATCGATATTCAAATATAGGGCCGTATAGGGTTGATTATACAAATCGAAGTGCCTCGGCTGTCAAATGGAATTATTTATACAATTTTTTAATAGAAACTCGAAAAAATCGAAGGATTTCAGGATTAATCTATTGAAAAAAAAGAAGACTTTTTGCGCGGTAGAATTTTTTTTAACATCTGTTGTTGAAATTTTTCTGAAGGGTTCAATAATTATTTTCTAGATTAGATACAAAGCTGTGAGAAACGACACGTTAAGGCAGAGTTCTTTCCGTTATAAATCAAACCAAATACCGGAACTTTGGAGTCCCTCTTTAGATTTTGAATTTTTCTTTCTTCAAAAACCTTTTTAGATTGACAATACAATCTTATCAAAACCACTAGCGACGCGCTGTTTCGTGGAAAACTTAAAATATTTATGAAAAGCCCCAGTTCTAGGTTAACTTTTTTCACAGAATCAAATGATTTCTCAAGACCACTAAGCTTATATAAAGGCGTTCTACATTAATAACTTCGATTTAAAGAATCTGGCCCTTAATGACTACCCTGAGGAACGCCTTATTTGAAAGGGCTTCTGAATTTAACCTGTAAGACATATTTTGGATAAAATGAATTCCAAGATTTAAATGCCTTAAGTTTTAACGAAATAATATCCTTACCTCTGGACTGTATTGAGTTTTTAAGGACATCGAACTGCTCAGTTGTAAATGACGAAGCGAATTTCTAAAACTACAAAAATGTAAATTCTAATTACTCACACAGTTTAGGTAGTTTCAAACTTTTGTAAGATTGAAATTTTGTGTCGAATGTGTATGTATAGATACATGAACATTTTTATATTGACTATATATTAACTACATCCCCGAAAACAAGGTGCAGCAAACATAAAAAGGCGATTTTCAGGAGAGAGATGTTTGCGGATGTCTTAGAAATTATTCTGATCACATATTTGACACTTATGGTGGTTCCACTAAATTTTAACCCCACTCTAAGAAAATTAACTTTATTCCACTTGAATGTTGAATCATTGGACTTAATTCGAATCTATAATTGAGCTTTTCTGGAGCGCTAGATGTCATGTTCCAATTAGAGACACTGCACCCTAGTGGCTGAAACTGTCTATTAGGAGATACAACACAAGACCTCTACAAAAGAAAGAGGGACAAAAGACAACAGAAAGGAGTGAGAAAGTGAGCTAGTATGCAAAGTGAGTGAGCGAATCAGATGCAGATCTCTGTCGTGATAGTCCAACATCTGAAATTTTTCTAACCAAAAACAAAATCGCATTTTTTTAGAGCACTTTCTCAGATTTCCTAAGTCTGTTTCAATTAATTTCACATTCACGGATACGGATGAGAATGTCACAAAACACCAGCCCTTTATACGAGTTTATATTGAAGATTCATTGCCCCCATCATCCTTCATCCCAAAAGTGAAAAAAAAATAAATACTCAACCTGTACAATTCACATCGTTCATTGCTTTAGACAAGCCAGAGGGTGAAAAGTGCCATTTTGGTCAATTTCAATTCAGTCTGTCATTTGACTACGATTGTCTTGAATTAAGACAAACAAAAAGAAGAAGAAGGCAAAAAAATAAATGTCAGTGACATATGCAAGCAAAACGGAAGGACATCCACTTTCTTTTGACAATGGCATCGGACATCGCCTAGTCGAGTCGCAGGATTTAACTTTAACTCCCCTCATTATACTATCTGTCCCGGTGGTGTCCAGTTGATATCCATATACACACAAACAAAAGACATCCTTTCAAATATTTCACACACATAGATACATAGATTTATAAGTACAAACAAATAGTAATCAGTAAGTGCACACAATTTTACAAACTTATATAAGAAAAGTTCCTTCGTTTTAGTCGGTGTATGTGTGTGTGTGTGTTTGTGTATTTAAGAAAATACGAAGAGAAAACAAAGAGTCTCGTATGCGGTGGTGGTGTCTCTAAAGGGATTCCTCTCGCATTGGACCTTATTGGGACACGACAAATTTATCTCGAAAGTAATCATAGACTCTGGCACTTGTCCTGAATGTTTGATTGAATTTGGAAGAACAAAATTCTTGGACATCTTATTTTGGATGTCCTGATGTTTGTCTTGGAAGCGAGTACCTCATACCTAATATGGCTGGCAGTGATTGAGGGTAGGTTGTACTACTTCTGGTCTTAAATAAAAAAAGGTGAACTGATTTTGATGAGAGTTCAATAGACTTTATAACTTAGAACTGGGGTTTGAGTTAATTATTCCTTTTTTTTGTATTCGTCATTCAAGAATTCGTTAGATTTCCAGGACGATGATTCCCTTTGTCGAGTTAATACCAAAAAAATCATGATTCCTTTACTAATAAGCCAACCACGCCTCTATTAATATACTCGACCCATCACCATCATCATTCATCGCACCAACCCTAATTTGAATATAATCGGTACCATTTTTCAATTTAAAAACAAACTTTCAAAATGGTCTTTCTCGAGTATATTCAAAAAAAAAACCACTCACCTACCCCCTTGAAAGTTAATGCGCTTTAAATTCTTACATCATGTGCCAAAGGCTTTATGGATTGGATTTCTCCAGGAATCCATATTCATTTTCAAAGTATGGAACGAACAAAAAAAAACCATCACATCCCGAGGAAGAAACTCAAAACCACTTCATCGGATGAGTTCATGTTAAAAGGATTTATTCTTCTCTTTTCTCCTTGTAAAGTGATTTTATTGGATTTCGGATTTTCCTTTCTTTCTTTTTTTTTTTTTGTTGTGGTGGTGTGGTAGATGGCGTTGAATGTTGTACCACCCCCAAAAAATTAACAACACCCTTCCAAAAAAAAAAAAAAAAAAATGTAATGTGGAATTTACTTTTTTATGCGCCATAATCCGCTGTTGGTGTTCCTGTCACTTTGGACAGAAACTTTCGAGTATCACGCACCAGTTCAACAAGGTCAGCCATGAGAATTTTTGGGTAGGTTTTTTAAATATGGGGTGGATTTACACGCCAGGGGACTGAATTATTTTGTATATCTGAGGGGGGACAAAAAGTGTTTTTTCTTATTTTCAAATTTATTTTGAAAAACATAATCTAATGGAGTTGTGAACTTTTCATCGCTATGATGGAATTTTACGCAAAGGTTTTGTTTAAAATATGTCACAAGGGGGGTTAACCGTGAATAATTTGGAATTTAGACAATCTTGTTGTGGCATTTATGTTGAACTTTGTACTTTGTGATGCTTGGGGATATGTGTTACATGATACAATGCCTCAAGGGATGAGTATGATGGGAGAGGGAGTGTAGTGGTATGTAGAACATTTTAAAATTTATTTAAGATTTGGTTTTTATGAGGTTGAAAAAGGTTTGTCAAATTTGTTGCTATATCAGATTGACTCTTTGAAACTATAGTAGTGTGAATTGGACTTAGTCAAGGCAGTAAAAAAATGGGAAAAAAGGTTCTTATCTTATCGAGCAATGCTAAGTAAAATGTTCAATCAATAATTTTGTTGTCACAAACAGCTTTCTGTTACTATGTTCTTAGTGTAAATAAGACCATAAGGCTCTTCAAGAATTAATTTAAAAAATTTATAGGAACGAAGAATGCCAGATCCCGTGTCCGTGTCCATGTGTATCAGTCTTTACCCAATGTTCAAAAATTAGCGTTCTTATTTTGTAAGACCACTTATTTTAATCGACAAATTAATATCTGAATATTTTCTTGCGTAATACAATATGCATCAAAGGCCAAATCTTCACACTTGGAATAATCCTTGGGCAAACCAATTATCTACTTCAGATCAGCGAACGATGAAATTTGTCCAAAGTTGTATCGGAAGTGATGGCTGAATTCCAGAATATCAGGAAATGTAATCTAGGTTTTACACGTGCCCCTAGAAAATACACCGTTTGTCCAACAATAATCTTTGAAGTGTTTGTGTCCTTTTGACACAATATTGAGTAAATTTTCATTTTAACTGAATTGACAACTGGACTGATAACTAAATTGAGAACTAAAGTCTAAAAGGGGGGCTTTACGTTTTATATATAGGAGCATGTAAAACTGACATATGAAATTGTTAGTTGAAAAATTCTTACTTAACAAATTAATTTCGAAGTAGGTCTGGGCTGTTCTGGACGAAATATTGACCTTGTCTCGGTGTCGATCTTTGTCTCGTACCTAAATAAACACTTTCAAGGTTTCGGCCCCAGTACGGGTTTTCCATTAAAAGGTGTTATTTTTATATCCGTATCCTTTAAATGAAATTTTTCATCACCAAATCGCAAAGTTGCTCTATTCCCTCAATAGCTTGACGAATTCCATCTTTGAGGTCTTGAATAGACGCTGAGTTATTGACGTAGACCTTATCTTTCACGTAGCCCCAAAGAAAGAAATTGCAATGTGGTAAATCACAAGATCTCGGTGGCCAATTGTGGATCACCACTTCGTAAGATAACATGGTCCAGGAACGTTTCCCGTAAAAGATCGACAGTTTCGTTGCTTGTATCGAACGTAGCGCTGCACTACCGCCACCGTATTGTTGAAAGTAAACATTGTCCAGATCAATACCATCCAATTTCGGTCATAAAAAATCATTAATCATCTTTCGATAGTGCCATCCATTCACCGTTGCTGTTGCTTCAGTCTCATTTTCGAAAAAGTGAAGTCCAATGACCCCGCCGGATCATAAACCGCACCAAACAATTACACGTCTAGGATGGATAGGCTTTTGAACAATAAATCTATGGGTTTTCGAGTCCCAAGTGAAGTATTTTTGTATTTGTATTTATTACTTAAAATTCTGTTTATAATATAAACAATAAAAATGAATCAGACAATGTTACAATCTAGTTTAGAAAAAGTTTCGATTTCAAAAATGTTACATTGGAGTGGCGCGATTTAATATCTTCATTTTAAAAACATAGTGCTATTTCTAATACTTTGTATATTCTCAGGGAGTTTGTTGAACAACCTGTGAGATACAATGGTGTACGAGTTTCTAAAAAGTTTAGTCCGAAAAGGTAGTGTAGGAACAAGACGATAGTTACTTCTTATTCTTAAGTTATGTAAGTGGCTTATAGGACTTTGCATATAACCACCTCGATTAAAAAACATTTTTAGGACTTTAAAGTAAAATATAAGTGTCTTACTGGTAGAATACCTGTTAATCTAAATAGTTCCATAGTATGAGCTAAGCAAGAAGAATTACATATTTTCCTTGTGATGCACTTTTAAAAGATAGTTAATTGTTGTAATTGGTTGAGATAAGTACCTCCCCCACCGCATATTCCATATTGAAGCCGTAAATGAATTATACCATAATAGATTAGAATTATTAATTAGATTAGATTAATTTATTAGAACATATTTTTCTCAGGCTGTAAAACCAACGAACAGTTGAAAGGAAGAACTTCTTCATATTCAAAATGTGTTCTGTCCATTTTAAGTTCTGATCAATAGTAACACCAAGATACTTGTAATCTTTAATCACTTCACTATTGAAGAAGGTACTATTATACACATGTCATTGGAGTTAAAAGTCAAATGGGAATTTTGTATTAAGCATTTGCTATTAAATAGACTGAAACTCTTTCTCTGGCTTTGGTCACTTTTAAGAAATTTGATTCAAGACTGAAAAACAATAGCTTAGTTTTAGTGCTATGGTTCTGCGAACAATAATCTTAGTAAATGCACATTATGGTTTAAGTCAGCAACTAAATTAAATGGACTTACAGCAGTATATCCAATTACAAGGTCGTCAGCGAAGGCTTTAAATTTTCCAACAAATTGTAGATCAAATAAAGAATTTATAATATATTAAAAAGAGAATTGGACCTAAGAGTGATCCTTGGGGTACACCCAAGTTAATGTTCATAGAGTCACTTAGGACATTACTAATTTTAACTAATTGACTTCGATTTCTTAAATAACCAACTCTATGTAACTTGTTAAAGAGGATGGAATGATTTACCATATCAAAAGCCTTGGTTATATCATCACATTTTTGTTTGCTATCAGCCACCGAAGTATGGAAGTATGGAATTCCGGATCTTTTTCATCCATTTCCAGGATCAGCAAAGACAAAATGCATTGTTGAAGCGTGTCTACTTATTATTCAATTTTTGTCGATGGCACAGTTTCTACTTGTCAAATGTCAAAAAGTTACAGCTTCAAAAGTGACATCTACCGAAATAGTAGGCTTTTCAAAATAACACCTCTTATTGGAAAACCCTGTATTAGAACTATGCCAAAAGAACATACTTTAATATTTTTCAAATGTCACCTACAAAATCTAAAATCACAGTTTTTTGGAGCAAAAATTTAAACAAATACATAGATACCTTTCATGTCATTATTTTGACATCCATAAAATATTCCCATTCAAAATGTCAAATACATAAATCAATATTTTTGGAGTAGAAATTACTATTTTTTCAGATTATTTCTAATGAAAAACATTGTCATTACATCAGTGACATTAGTTGAATTCTATTATTGTACCTTCCAACACAAATTCTTTATAAAATTAAAGTTATGATTAACGATGTAATTTTAATTATTCAAAATTGTCTTGGAAAATCTCGGTCCAAAATATGTACGTTAGTCTTGTAAATGTCTCGTCCTTTGCCCTTTTAAGATTGAATTGACTCGCCTCGGTTTTTGATATATGTAGATGAGGCTGATATGTTTTAAAAATATCACTTTATGCGTTTGACTTTGACCTCGAAAACCACATCCAATATTATTTTTTCCATTTTGAATAGCAAAAGTTTCTGGGAAAAAAAAACAATAATTCACCCTGAACTTTATTCTCTTCATTCAACCCCAAATCTCCCCTTCAATCAAATCCTCAACATCAAATTAATTCTCATCTCAATTTATAAATATGTACATACATAGATACGTAATGAAAACATTCATATTTCTTTTTTGTAATGTAAAATTAAAACATTCAAATATGTGTACAATACTCGTAGATCAACATCAACATTCTTTGGCTTAATGCATACAGTTATGCTATGCAGTTTGTATGAGTGCACGTCCTTCGTATGGTTCCATTTCCATTTTCCATCCAGGATAAAAATGATGGGATAACAAGTGAACTCACTACCACCATCATACATAGTATCACACTTGTTTCACATCACATCGCATATGACTAAAAACGGACAACAACAAACAGTAAAAATAATATAATACCAACCATAGTGGAATAATAATAATCATAAAGAATCCCGTGTGTCCTGTCACCATCATCAGCATCCAGGACCACTCTGTATGGTCCATCCACTACCACTACACGTGAATTCTGTGTGTATCCTTGTGCTTCATATGGTAGATATACATTCTACTATATGCAAGCTAGGGTCATTCGTCTCGTCTTCTCTTTTATTGCTACTGCACACCCCCACCTCACCAAATCCACCATATCTTGACGCCTGACCCTCTTCTGCGCTATTTCAATTCCACCAAAGAACGAGCATGGAATAGACGACTACGACCGACGACGACGACGATGTTCGAAGATGACAATGTGTACGAGGACGAAAAAAAACAAAGAGAAAAAACTGGTGACATAAAAATTCAAGAACGAAAAATAAAAAAGGATTCTTTTATAAAAATTCCACTTGGAAAAAATCTCAAGCCACACCCATGGATGGATGTGGATAGACGATAGACCAAGACCGTATTCCAACTCGTTAACGTGTGTTCTTCTCCTATCCTGTATGGAGTGCACTTTTCAAACTCCTGCCAGTTCCCATTCCCATATTCCTATATCCCGCATATACCTAGTTGGTTACCTACCCCGCTCTGGCAAGGCAACTATTGTCATTTAAATGCTAATGCACAACTACACTCGTGGATTCGTGCATGTTTGTGAATACGTTCCACAAATAATGCAGAAACTTCTTCTGTCAGTAGAGTCCTTATCCTTATAGTTCGTCCTTATACCATTACCAGCTCTAATGCCTTTTCAATAACAAATCGAAGAAGGGGAAAACTAACTATATTCCTTGATTCTGATTCTGATTCCAATTCCAATTCTGATCCTGAGTACTGAGTCCTGACTGAGAATTGAGAGGGTTGTTTTTCTGTGAATATTTTTCCACAACACAAGGACTTTTGTTGCAAGCAATCCTCAATCCTCATCGTCATTCTCATGCTCCTGCTCTTGTATTCTGTCAAAAAAAAAGTAAAGTGGAAATGTTTGCATTTAACTTTGATTGTATGCATCTATGAGACTATGTGTGTGTGTGTTTAAATGTGTTTGTGTCAGTTGGCAGAATAGTTTTCAAAAATTTCCTCAATTTTCATTCGACTGGAGTGTTATATGTCTTGTAAGAAAAATTGCTTTTCACCTCTCCTTCTTCTTTATACATACATACATATGTATATGAAGGATTCAAGAAAAGGAATTTCTTATTAAATCGAACACACACACAAACAAACACTTATACTGCTCTTGTTGTTGTTATACCTATATCGTTGCGATAAATGTTCGGCACCACATTTAATAGCATAGAAAAATATATCATAAAAGAATAAGAAAAGAACGAATAAAGTGAAATAAATAAAAAAAATTTTTAAGGCGAGAAATAAAGTAAAAGAAAATCAAAAAAAAAAAAAAAAGAACGAAAAAAAACGGTTCTCAAGGACGATTCCAATTGAACAATTCAGTTGCATTTCGTATTCGTTCGGATCGAGGTGTGATTGATTTTTTTAAATGATTTCTTCTTGAATTTGAATTTGTTTTCAATTTGAATATAAAGTTATTTATGCAAAATATAATACAAAAAAAATATTTAAATATTAAGTGATTTCAAAAAAATTAACGCATTTAAATATCGGAATATTTTAAAAAGTTATGATCGTGGGTGATAATTTTGATTTTTGAATTTTTGAGATTTTTCGAAATTTGTGAATTTAAATACTTACGGAGATTGGTGTAAAAAGTGTCATCATAAAAATGATGGTGTTATCACAATTACAACATTGGGCTGGTTCCAATAATAACAGCCCCGGAGTTAAACAAGACGAAGAGGATACATTGAGTGCAAGGATACTTGAGTGTCCGACAAGTGATGGACTATTACCTGCTGGACAAAGATGTGGGTTTGATATAATTTTATTTGATTTTAGAAAACAAAAATGTTTGCAGAAATGATTTGATCAATGATCTTTAGGAAATGGTGAATTTAAGTCATTTTTGTAAAATAAGCAATACTTTTTTAAGGATTTAAATTAGAACAAGTTCGATTCTCAAAAACTTTGCACATCCTAATAAATCCTTAAGTTTGAGATCAATTTTGTGAAAGTAAGATTTGAAAAGAAGAACGCAGTCTAAAAACTAAATTCTACAGTGAAAACTGAGGATTTTAAAAGTACATCACACATTTATTTTTCAATTTAATTTTTGTGTGGTTTTATTTGACATTTAGAAATATTTAAAACTTTTCTCAAAGCCTTATTTCAATTTAAGGTCAGTTTTCGGATTTCAGAAAATATATGTATTGGCTCAAGTTTGACTTAAATTATTATTTATGATTTTTCCTGTACAATTTTTTTTAATGGGTAAAGTGTCCTTTATTGTAAGGTGCGAACTTGATCGTGTTTATTTATCCTGAGGGATTAAAGATCAAGTGTTTATTTGAAAGGTTATGGAGACATTTATAGTGTTAATGTTGCTGTCCATTTTACTTGGTGTTAGAAAATTGGAAACGAGATTAAAAAAAAAACTAAATAAACAAATATTTGATATTTTGAATTGAATTTTGCATTAGAAACTATCAAAGAATATTTTAATTAAGGAAATAAAAAGAAGAATTTCAGCAAAAACTTCTTCAATACCTGTCTCCAGAATTCCAAGTATTAGACAATGTCAAAAAAGTGCTAAGAAAATCATAAAAAAGAGAATATGAAATTAAGTAGAATAGCGCTTTTCGACATTTATCTTAAAATAATTACCAAACATTTGTTTGAACAGGAAATTCTTTCAAACTTTCAATTTGACAGATATTCAAACTTATTGGCCGGTAAATACTTTCAAAAGAAAATGGTAAATCTAATACCCCTCCATCAAATTTCAAATACCTGGTTCCACTCAGTTGAAAATAGGGAACGTTTTTTTTACCTTGAAAACATAAACATTTTGGTAATTCCTCTAGGAATGGTGTTTTTAAGTTAACTAATGTGCCTTAAACTTTTAAATAATTACCTAAAAATGGATATACTGAAATTGCGTAAACGTCAGTATTGACAGCAAATATGAGACATTAAAAAAAGATGACAGAATCAAAATTGCAATTGATCAGAAAATGTCAGTTTTCACAATTGATCCTCAAATGTCATTTACTATGAAATTCTTTCAAACTATCAATTTGACAGGTATTAGAAGTAATTACACATACCTGTCATATACATATTTTCAATCTTATTTTGTCTTTGTCTTACGTATTTTTTCGAAAATAAGGAACGTTTTTTGAGACCCTTACCAATAGTTTCATGTTTTACTAGAAACATTAAAAATGCGTAAACGTCATATTGACAGTAATTGATATTAAGAAACTGACAGAATCAAAACTTCAATTCGATCATGATTTACTTTTTTCAAAACAAGGTTGCTTTTAATGAACAAGTCTACACTAGCTTTTGAAATTGATAAACAAATATCAGATTCCACTAAGCTATAATTTTGACGTTTATTATTGGATGACAAAAGTGACATTAGATTGTTTTATTCAGAAGAGGTCTATTGGAATTCATTGTTAAGGCTTCTAAAATAAAAAATATTGATTTTTCTGCCTTGTAATTTATAAATACAAAGATTGAAATAATTATTTAAAATTTAACAAAGTGGTTTGATAAAAAATCTGAAAACTAAACAGTTAAAAAACTTGCTCAGAATTTAACCGAATTTATCAAAAATAACAAAGATCTCGAAATTTTCTGGTTTATTGACGTTGGCTGTCAAAAAAAATCTTATACTTTTTATCAAAGTAAGTGATACGATAGAATTTTCAAAAAACTTCTATCAAATAAAAAAAAATTGTTTTTACAGTTGAAACAGTTCTGAAAACCATGAAATATGAGGAACAATTTTGTACCTTATGTATCTTCTTTTTGGTTAGGCAATTTAACGGATTACAGGATCATACAAATCGGTCTCCTTATCGATAGCACTGCCTCATTCCTACAACTATAGAAACCACATGCATCCTTTGTAGATAACATTTTCCACCGACTTACAATTGATGCATTTAGACTTTGATGATGGTATCACGCAATGCACAAAAAATCCTTTCGTTGCACATTATCGTTCTACCAAATATCCTTAACTATAAGAATAGATATTGGAATACCTCGATAACATATTTTACAGCATCACTATTCCTATTGTAATTTTATATCTACAATTTTCGAACAAATAGAACTTGACTCACCTGCCACAATGCCTACAAAAAAACCCAATACTAATGCACAGAAAAAGAACGGTAGTTATAGATTGCAATAAATGTCTCTTCAAATTCAACCAAAATAACAAAAGAACCAAATTAAATGTCCTTTTTTATTATAGTAAAGTAACAACAACAAAAAGAATTAAAAGAAAAAAAAAACTACACGATATCATGTTACAATTTATTTTGTTGTTCCTTTTTCATAAAAGGTATAAAGACACCACACTGTGGTGCTCTATAAAAACGAAAAAAAAAAAAAAACACCGCATTTATCTTGAAAACTCAAAATTTTAAACCATCCAGGAGATATTCAAATGATATGCATGCATATAGGCAAGGTTCACCTTTCTTTCAAAACCTACCTGAATATGAAATGCAAACGTCTCGTCCTTTTTTGCATCCCCATAGTGCGAGTGTTTCATTTATCATCATCGATTTTTTCCCACAGGACCAAGACAACAGAAAAAAAAATGCATTAGAATAAGTGTACCTACCCACCTATTCCTACAAAAGGACATTAGAATGAGAATACAAATGTTTATGTAGGTAGGTGGACGAAAGAAAGAAAGAATAAAAAAGAAATATCCTGCAAAAACTTCTTCAAACAAAATAATCGGATAAAAATCATAATTAAGGATAATGCAATATAATGCGCCCTTTTTTTGACACATTTAAATACACACAACACACACACACACATACAAATGACAACAACTTATAGAAAAAAGAATCTCTCTCTGGAGACGTTCAAAAAAAAAGGAAAAAGAAAAGTTTTGTTTTTCCACAAACCGAACGCAAAAAAAACGAGAAATTACAAAAAGATGAAAACATCGATTACCCTTATTTATTCACTTAAGCCTTACGTAACAGCAAACATCATCATCTTCATCCCCCCAAAAAGAAAAAAAATAGAAGAAGACACAAAAACTTAACATATAAGGAAATGCTTCCAACCATATTCAAGGATAAGGCTTTTTTTTACTTTGACTCCGACTTCGACTTCGACCACCAAAACAACCCAAAAACTGTTTCAAAATAACTTATTCTTTTTTCCTGGGTTTGGTTTGTTTGTATTGAGGGGTAAAGCCAAAAGGAATTCGAATTCATCTATAAACAGGACATTATCCTTGTGTTATTTGACCGATCCCGTGGGACCTATAAATATCCCTCCACCCGCCTATTTATAGGCCACCTTAGACACACACAAATTTTTTTATCATGCAAAAAAGGAATCCAATAAGGATAAAGTTCAATTTAAAAATGTCCAATGTCCATCTCCATGGAGAGTTATTTATTAAGGAGATAAGGAAACAAGCAAAATAATATCCTGATTCCTGAATGCAGCATAAGTTATATCTGCACATTTAATGTTGTTGTTTTTCTGTCCCAAATAAAATGGGACATTCGACAACGGCAGACGTGTCACTTCTCAAGGAGAGACACCTCTTACATCATCAAAAGTAGTATGCAAAGTCCATTAAAGTTATAACTCACTCCACCCAGAGCTATTTGAGATATATGTGTGTCTTCGTCCTTTCCAAAACTATCCATGATGATGGCGATCTGGCAGGACATATAGTAGAATTATAATGGATATTTTATGCCAGGACCAAAGACGACTAAGAGACGATATGTGCCATTTGCATGACCCCTCGTAAAATATGCAATTTGCAGAATTATCTACGACACGAAAGTGTCCTTCTTCCAGAGTTTTTTTTTTGTCTTCATGTAGTCCCCATTTGTGAATTCTACGAGTATGTCTGTGCAAAAAGGACACTCTTGCACTTTGTTCTTGTTTTCTTCGTTAGTGGTTTTTTTTTCTTTTTATTTACTTAGGATAATTCTAAAACTGAAATAAAAACAAAAATATACATACTCGTATCTATAAAAGGAAGGACGAAGGACAGAAAAATCAATATAAATTTATATACATCTCATCTATTTGAATATTCATGAGAAAGGACATTCAAAAGGGGGCGAGTGTGTATGCGTTTTTTTGAGTGCATTCTTGAGAACGTGATGTTTATTTTTTCAAAATACTTAGAATTTCATTTTTAAACACAAAAATTTATCCTGTTATCCTTTTTTTTGTGTTTCCTTGCAGATATTAATCGAATGTCAAAAACACCATCACCGTTACCATCTATATCAGGTGAGTACCTAAATTTTCCTAACCTACCCACATACGGTAATTTTGTTGATCCTTTTTGCTGATTGTTGCAACACGTTGCATGCTCCTGTCAACTGCGGGTGTATTGATAAATTAAAAAAAAAAGAATGTCCTGTTTTATTCCATGGCCCATGGACAAATTTGTAGCACGTTCTGTTGGTTTCTATTTTTTTTTTATATACAAAAATTGGGACCACTTTTAACTGTCTCGGTCGTCCTCGTCTCGAGAGACGTGTGTCCCCGATGTGATGACTGAAGTGTAATCCTTTTTCTGATACGACGACGCGACGACAAAAAAAGGGCTGATGAGAATGATGAACGAACAGGATACAAATACAGACTCATCTCTATTTTGTGGTTCATTTGGGGCAATCTAATGCAAGGAGACAGACAACATCAATAATCATAATATGAGAGTTGAGAGTCTCGCTCGTGTCTTTGAGTTCTTTTTTTTTTTTTTTTGTCTATTTTGGTTCATGGTGAAAAGGATAATGAAGATGATCATGTAATAAAATAAAAAAAAAGGATGGGGATTATTTTTGGTGTCTTCTTAAAGGTGAATAGAGAGAAGGTATTTGAAGGTACCCTGCAAAAGACACAAGATGAGCACACTTTCATCTTAAAATGGGGGAAAGAGGTTTTTTGTTTGTTATTAGGGTAGGTTTCTTGGTTGACATGTCAAAGGGTTTATCTCTTTTTTTTTATTTTGAAAGACAGTGAATTAGACGTCTTGAAACATTAAGCACGTGGGATTTAATAATGTATCGAAATTATTTTGAGGTTTCAATTTGGAAAAAAAAACAGACTTAGGGAGAACCCAAATTTTAAATAGGTCATTCGAAAATTTTGTTTTGTCTGATATTTTATGTTAAAGATGGCAAACATTTGATTGTGATGTAATCCTAATTTTGGAGTGCTGGAATTTGAGGACTCTCTTGTTCGATTTTTGGTTCTTGAGTTAAAAGGGTATTTGCTAACTCTGGAAACTGTGTGTTTTAAATGATAAAACAGTTTTATCATCCTTACCCACTTAATTTTGGGGTAATTGACAAAGGTTGAAATTAAACCTCATAAACACTGAAAAATTGTGTCTTAGTGTGTTCAACCTGTAAAGAAGTTCATGCCCTTCGGAAAAAAAGATGCAATACTTTTTTCATCAAACCATCAGGGTTTTAAGACTTTACTTGATTGAGACTGAGCCGTTTCTTCTTAAAAAATTTTGTGCAACAAGTTCAAGTGTCAATATTCCGGTTTAAAAATAGGGTTATTCTAATTGGGTTTTAATAATACCTTATTTTTTCTTCAGCTGAGAAAATGCTCTGTTTGAAAATATGAGAAATACCTGTTGTCCCATCGCGACCCTAATTACTTACTCTATAATGTTAAACAGAAAACTTAACAATCGTAATCTTCACGCCTTATGCAAAAAAACTCCCCTAAAAATTCTAGTTACCCTATTCAAATTTCTATAAATTATCTCTCATAAAGTGTATTCAAACCCTTAAACACAAATTAACTTCTTAATTTCCCATAAACCCTTTTATATCCTCTGTCTTTTTTTTACCAAATTCCTGACACCCATATCATAGTCAAATTAGAGGGTTCGTACTTCACATCAACATACCACTATATATGTGTTCAAAAGTTAAACCCCAACCCTTTAATTCATTGTCAAAATATTTGAATATCAACACACATAATCATCAGATTGTGCTATATCATTTTCAACATCAATTTAAAATTTAAAAAATGAACATAATACGCAACAAGTATTAAACGGAAAGAAAAAGGGTTCCCTCTCTTTTTGATTATTATTATTGACATCCTTAAAAAACCATGTAATTTAAATACCGATATGCTAAATACCCTTTTAAACGCCTTTTCTCACCTTTTCCTTTTTTTCACTTTGTCAAGAACAACAATACCGGCATCGTTGAATAATAAAAAACCACTTAAATCACATTTCAAAAAACTCCACAACCCTTTGAAGTGAGTGTGTGTACTTTTGAAAAAGAAAAGGGTGCTTCAAAATTCCAATAAAACCACGACGACAACACACTTCAGGGCGATGACGACAATAAGGCGCGATGAAATTTAAATAAATTTGCTTAACGCACCCTTTACCTGAGTGCGGATTCCTTTTTATTCCGGTGGTTATCCTTTCCTTTCCCTTGCTTCCTGGTAATCAAATTGCTGAATAATAATCAGGGGATGATATTAATTTTTATGTATTTAAAATTGCGTTTTGTTAATTTTGAAAAATGTATAAACTCTCCGAGTCAAATGCGAGTACTTTGTCACAGTGGTTGCGCAATAGAAATACGACCATATTTAAATAAGGGTGCAAGGATATTCAAAAATATACAAATCCAATAGGGGCTGAACCCTTATAAGAACTTGAGATACTCGCATATAACAATGGCATTTGAATAATGCGCATTAGTACGCATGTTTTGTTATATGAGTTGAGTACACATATATGTATATATGTAAAGTAGCTGTTTTTCATGTTGAGCAATGGTGACATTTTTATGTGTTGTTTAATTTTATATCAGTTACTTACAATCAGTTTTGTGTACGGTAATTTTTAAGGGTGCACAATTTTTATTGTTTGTCATCATTGCATTATTTGCGTTTTAATTGGAATTTGATTAATTGCTGTTTTGATCGTGATGTTTGATGGTGATGATAGGTGCGGGTAGTTAAACATGGGCACTTAACATACGTAGGTATGGTAAATGTTTGATAAGTTAATGAGATAGTTAATTGTTTTGGTTGACATTTCAAAAGGTAATTCAGGAGGAGTATATTTGCTTTGATTGGCCTTAATTAGTGTTGTAAAAAGAGTATATTGGTATATCACCAAACCAATTGCAACACTCTTCAATTAATTGCAATGAATTGAGAATGGGATTTCGAGTTTAGATGTACATATGTTTTTTCTTTTTTTACATTGCCTGTAAATTGTAAATTGAAATTGAAAAATTGAAAAGAGTGCTAATTTGATCAAAAAGATCCCGGAATTTATTCAGGAATTTAAAAATACAAAATCGAGATCGAGATCGTCCAATTCAAAATATCTACTCTCGATGAATGCAACGCATTTATGCCAGCGCTCGATCTAATCCGCAAATCATTTTTATATCCGATCTGCGGTATGGCCATCAGAGCCATCATCTTCAATTTGTGCCTTATCCCAATTCTGGTGCTGAAATACAATCCTCGGAGCTGTTTCTTGAGTCGACCGAATAGGAAGCCAAATCGTGATGAAAGTACAATTTCATTATAAAATTACATAAAATCCTGCACAATCGCAGAATATCTCACTGTTTCAGCCTAGTTGAAAATGTAATAGAATGTCAATGACAGACCTAAAAAGAAAGAGAACTCAAATCAGGTGACTGACAGCGTCACACAGTGGTTATTCCGTGAACTTTTTGATCAGATTGGTATTTTAGGGGCCCATTAGGGGCAACATTGGACAACACCATTTTGTTGAGGAAAAAACAAACGGTACACTTTTGTCATAGATCATATTCTCCCTTCAAAAGTTTAAAGCTAAAAACCGACATTTTTGTCATATTACGTTGACATGTCAAAGTCACCAAAAATGCTTCAATTAGAAAACTAATTTTAATTTATTTCGAAATCAAGATTGAAAGAACACTAAAATTAAACATTTTCTAATTTAAACTAGCTGACCCAGCATACGTTGTTTTGCCCTGTTCTTCAAATGGTGTGACAGAAGTTTCTTTAAATCTTCATATCTAGGTTCTAATAATTTTTTGGCATTCATAACTCTGAACCAATGAGTGCAATTTTCAAACTCAATTCGATTAATGATTTTAAAAATCTTGAAGTCCAATTGATTTTTTGTTTGCAAAATAATAGATAGCGTCCCCTAGACCAACAATTTTTCGTAAAAATTTACCAGAATAAAGTTAAGAAGTCGAGACTCCTTATTACGTAGCTTTCTATTGGTAAAATTATTTTCGAAATCGGTTCAGTAGATCTGAAGATTACCCACCACAATCTTACAAAATTTACCGACTCTTTCGCAGGAAACGATGGATTTAGGTATTGTGGCCCTTTTGTCAAAAATTCAATTCGACCATTATAAACTTCAATCTTCAATTCAATTACTCTTTTGTAAATAGTGACAAGAGACATCCCATGTACAAATAAGCCGCATATTTCCAGAAGGACACTTTTTACATTTTCTTATCGATAGTAATAAATATTAAAGTTTAATGTCAACTGTTGACTGTCAACTGTCAGTTAATTAGTTAAAAAATACGGTGGTACAAAATACACGTTAAAATTCGACACTATTCTTCAAATCTTTTAATTTCGTTTAATTTGATTAAAAATATTGAAGGAAAAAACATTTTTCTTTTTTTTTGACATAGTACAGTGTTCAATAGCGTAAAGGCGAAAATGAGCCATGGTGTGTTAATTTTTATATTACACAAATGTCCTAACAATGACAAATACACAAAACCAACAATCATCCAATTTGGTGCAGTCGTTCGAAATTTATAATTTATAAAAAAAAAGATGATAAGACTTTCAAAAAAAAATTAATGTATGAAGCTCAAAGTGTTGACGTTTTCTTTTGTTTTACATTCAACAATAAATCTGTTATAAACAGTTTCAAAGCAGCATTTTTTTCAAAAAAATTAAAAATCTAAATTTTTATACTATTTTAATTCCTACCTTCCAAAAAGAATAGTCCAATGATTTTTTTAACACTGTGTTTCATCATACATACTTAGTTTTAAAATTTTGAATAACTATAAAGTGATCTTAAAACACTTTTCTAAAAATGAATGAAATTGAAATTACAAACTATAATTTATTATTCTTTCAGTTTACATGAATTTCATAAAATAAAAAATATAAAACAGGACTTTTATTTACTGCAGAAAACTATGCTATCTAAAAATAAAAATAAAAAAAAAAATTGTCAAAACACGGTTCGTCATCCATATTCAGAGTTATAAACTGTCAATTTTACTTAAGGATGTTACCCACTTCAATGGATCAATAATTCTCTGAGGAAATCAGAATTTTTGCTTCGAAAAATAATTATTCTTCAATTTGTTGCTATCCAGAAATGAACCAATTTGAAATTTCGATAGACTATTTTTTCAAAAATCGAAATGAGATGATTCGAATTTCATGCCCTTTATGTGTAGAAAAATGAGTGCCTTTGCTTGAGGCTAAATTGTGATCTAAAAAAACTGACATTCAAGCATTCATTGATTTCTTTAAACCTACAAACACTAGTTACAGTGTAACATAATTTTGTATTGTCACCTTATAAAAAAAACTTCATCCTATCAAAAGTAAATTTTATATTTGTTTGATACTTTTTGACACATCTTAAGGTAGGAACACAATGCACCTTAAGTTCCTAACTCTTTGACTTTCATTCGAAATCTTTTCAAACTAAATATGTATTTCAATGCATTTGAAGAAAACAAAATCTAAAACCCTTAAATGCAACTATTTCAAATATCAAAAACAAAAAACCGAAACCAAATCATCTCCCCTGGGGTGAATTTCTAACCAATTTGTGTGAGTTGTGTGTCCCTCATACCAACTACCATGAGAAATCGAGAAAATCAGGAAACCATTGTTAAATTTAAAATGTCCTCATGGCTATGTTCGTACATACATTGTACACATACAAAATTGAAAGATAAAAAATGAAAAGTTTCAAAATGTAAAAAATAAAAAAAGTGCACTTCACTCTTATACTCAACCCCTTATGCTTTTTTTTTTTTTTTTTTTTTTTTTTGAGTAAGTGAACTGACATCAAACGCAAGCCAATCAAAGTTCACCCCTATTTAAAATTTACAAACACACATCAGTTAAGGGGACACAAATATAAATCTTTTATTTTTTACGTTGCTGTTGTTGTTGTTGTTGTTCTATACAAGAGTATCCTTTTTGCATTCGTAACCCCCATTTAAATGTTTAAAATCACAAAATAAAAATAAAAGAGAGAAATTCAAAATTAGGGGTTGATGGAAAAATGGTGGCTGTGTTAAATAATCACCGAACTAAATTAATGAGTTATGCGTGCAGTTTTGCATCGTAATCCTGTGATTCGCATTTGGTTTCTTTTTTATTCTTGTCATATATGTATACAGACATGACGTGTATGTAGGTATGTAGGGATCTGTGTCCTTGATGGCACCGCAGAGATAGTGGCAGTTACACTGATTTGTTGCGAATTCATAGAGAAAATTGATAAAAGGGTGCAATCAGCTTTCTAAAAAAAAAGCAGATGTCCTTAATTTATTTTAAAATAATTTTCATTTCAATATCATATTCTTCACACAAAAAATAACGTTTGAATGTCCACAAGATTAAACTTCCAGGATTATTACAAAGGAATGCATTTATTAGTAAAAACGAAAATTTCAAAAAATCCTTTTTGAAATCATAATACATTTTGAGAAATCCAAAAAGGCAATCACTGCGAGTGATATCGATAACGATTTATACGCACATATCGATGAATCTAAGGCGGGTGGATTTATAGTGAAACAATAACAGTTTATTAAATGGACATTTGTTACAATATGGCGGTACTACAGTCGTATTGCAAATCCATAATATTCCACACCTAAGCTGATGGTAACGTTAACCCTTATTTTAGACCGAAGAATTTATGATTTTAATTGGAAACTAAATGTGCAATAATTTTGATGGATAATTTGGGTCGTTTATAGAGGTTTTTCCCCTTTTTTCTTTCCTTTTCATATTTAAGTAACATATTGCCATAGCTTGGCATTGCACTTTGGCAGCATTTGTTGTCTTCATTAAGAAATGACAATAAAATTATATGAGGCGGGATTCGGGCTGCATATAGTGGATTATTGTTCATTTTTGAAGTGATCAATCAAAATGTGCGCTGTCATGAAGATTGTTCAATTGATTTTGATGCACATATGGTGCAGTATTGTGTTATCAATTAGTATGGAATAAAATGAAAAATCTGTAAAAATAATTTGTTTGATAAGTTTTCAACAACTTTGAAATTTTAATGTGAACGCAACCTTAAATCTATAACTTTACTGTCATTTTTAATGCATGAAAGACAGTGTCGGTTTCTGTAGTGTCAGAAATGTTTGCTTTCCCCCTTAGAACTTCGAAATAAAACCAATGATGCACTCGGGCGTATACTTAACTTTATTCACATTCTTATTCATGCATACATTATGTGCATTTCGCTATGTCATGTTTCTTCCACAGAACTCAATCTTGTAGTGATCACATTTTAAACAAAATAAATCAATAAGTCCCGCTGCCTTAATTCAACTCTTTATCAAAACCCATACACAAACTCTAGCCCCAAATTTATTTCACATTAGCTATCTTAAACTTATTTTACAAATTACAACCTCTTCATAACCTTCTTTTTATCGGTCTCTAAACCTTTTAAAGTTCCAATAACTTCAACCTATTATAAATTAAAAAAAAACGTTTCTACCCTTAACTTGACCCAATGCATATCTCCTCTGTATATGTATGTACTTATACTATCGGAAGAAAATTCCTCCAGAAGTCCCAAAAATAAAAACGAACCCTTCTCGGAGTTCAACCGTATGTCGAGTCTATGATAAGCTTTCTTATATTTTCAACAATAAAAAAGGCAAGAAAAAAAAAAAAGAAAACTCAAAAAACTCATTCGATTGGAAGATTGAATAAAATTTGCGTTCATCTGGGAAAGTCACTGTGCTCTCAGAAAAAGACGACGACAACGACGTAGAAGAAGAAAGTCAAGTCAATGGCTTCTTGCTTCGACTTCTTTTTCTTCTTCTGCTCCTTTACCATCATTGGTATTCTTCTTTAACAAAATAAATGTTTATGTATAAATTACACCAACATCAACAAGGCCATTGACAGGAGCATTCAATTTTCTGACCAAAATCAAATTATTCCATGGGGTTGAACGCAAAATTTCATTATCCTTTGGTCACTGAGTAAAGGGAAAACATCATACAACCATATACATACATACATGAGCTTTTCTTTGGTATAGAATATATGGACAATGCGTCCACAGAAGGGTATATACTCGTAGAGTCCTTGAGTGAGCAACAGAAGCAACAATTCCTTCCCAGATATGACGATATGACGCTGTCAAGTGAATTGGAAAATTAAAAATCAAAATATTTATGTTTTTATTCCCTTTGGACTCAACGAGCATCTTTTTTTCTTTTTGTGTATTTCCAGGTTGTGCCGAGAGCTGTGATGAGTTAAGTGACAGAGAACGGTCACCGTCTCCGAAGAATCTTAGCAAGAAGAACGTAATGGTTGAAGGTGTCCTCAATTTGGCTCAGTCCAGGGATTCGCCGTCACCGAAGAGACTTCGTACTCCGAAGAGGTCTCCATCGATGCATCAGCGATCCCCGTCAGTGCAGTGCTCGCCCACGACTCACCGATCTTCTACTCCGCAGAATTCTCTACCTCCGCCACCTCCACCGCAGGGACTTCAGTTACCGTGTCCGAGTCCCAACAGCCATCAAAATATCCAGGCCACTCTGGCGGCACTTCAGAACCCCTTGGGACCGTTGTTGATGCAAAACCAGTTTGGGCTGGCAGCCGCCCTCAATCCACAGGACATTCAGCAAGCTTTTCAGGCCCAGATTCAGGGCTATATCGAAATGATGCGGACGGTTACCCCAGAAAGCAATCTGAACAATCCAGCTGCGTCACAGTTCCTAATACAAAACTCCCTCCAAGCAATGGCTCAGGCTGCGCAACAGCAGTTCCATGCCTTGCAGAGACAACAGCAGCAGCAGCAGCAACAGCAGAGTCAACATCAATACCAACAGCAACTACCCCATCAGCAGCACTCGACGCCCCAGGGCAAAATGAGCAGCTACGCCTCCACGCCAATGCCCAAGTCTCCACTGCGAAGCCCATCACTTAGTCCAGTCAGTCGACACACAACACCAATGTCCAAGACTCAAACCACCACACATACGACGCCGCCCAACTCGGCCGGTCTCAATATGGGTTCGGGATTGCTCACTCCCAACACGCCTGGCATGAGCAGCTTTGCGCCCCAAGCCTCCAAACACATGAGTTCCTCGTCCTCGCTTTCGATTTCTGTAAATACCCCTCGAATGCTTGATCAGTCTCCTGAAGAGACCACCGATCTTGAGGAACTCGAACAATTCGCCAAGACCTTCAAACAGCGACGCATCAAACTGGGCTTCACACAGGGCGATGTCGGTCTGGCAATGGGCAAGCTCTACGGCAATGATTTCTCTCAGACCACCATATCCCGTTTCGAGGCACTCAATCTAAGCTTTAAGAACATGTGCAAGCTCAAGCCATTGCTGCAGAAGTGGCTCGAGGATGCAGACACCAGTATTTCAAAACCTGGAGGGTGAGTTAGCCACCGGCTTAGCCCGCACTTTCATTCAACTACTAATCATCTTCTTCTCCTTCGCAGGATCTTTGGACTAAGTGCCCTACAGAACCCTCTAACGACGCCCGAAAATATGGGTCGGCGGCGCAAGAAGCGGACATCGATAGAGACCAATGTTCGTGGTGCCCTCGAGAAAGCCTTCATGATCAACTGCAAGCCCACCAGCGAAGAGATTTCCAACCTCGCCGACTCCCTGTGCATGGAAAAGGAGGTGGTGCGAGTGTGGTTCTGCAATCGACGGCAAAAAGAGAAGCGCATTAATCCCGCCCTCGACATGGACAGTCCCACCGGAACTCCAGTTAGCAGTCATGGCAATATGTTCGGTCTGCCAACACTCAGTCGAAATCCTCTGAACGGCTTGGATAGCAGTTCGATGGGCAGTCTTTCACCGCACTATCAACAGATGCCGGTCATCAAGCATGAATGACAGCCACTCAATGGTTGGTATCCATCATCCAATCAGATCGGATTCGACTTTATGACATCAGCCAGTGAAAGTTTCCTCGAATAGTTCCGTGAACTTAGCATCGCCGCCGCCGCCATCTACAACTAGATGTCCCTCTATACTTGTTTCTGTCCTCTTCTCGTCTGGCGCCCAACTCAGGCCCCATCAGTCTTTATGTACAAAGCTAAACTTATCAGTCCTTCTTCCACATTCGGACCTAGGCGAAAATCTTTTTAAACAAAAAAAACAAAATATCCTTTAATTGTTGTAAAATGTTAAACCAGTAGCCATACTTCTTACACATTCCACTGTGAGTTCATATCATTAATAGTTTTACACTGTAAAAAAAATACGTAGACAAAAAAAGAAGATATAAATAAAAAAGATATGTCCATTTTTACCAAATAAATAAAATTAATTAAAAATAATTAACAAAATATAATAACTATTACAAAAATAAAAATATTTATCGAATTTATTAGTAGAAGAATAATTAAACTAAATATAATTTTAAATAAGAACAAAATGTTATACCCAGTTTGAGTATATTGTAAAGGAAGATAATATTAATGTATATGTAAGTAAATATTGTGTAAACTTAGAATATATAATTAAGAATGTACATTTTAAAACAAAACAAACAACCAACAAACAAACAAAAATGTCAACCTAGCTGTCAAATTGACATAATCAAAGTGACGTTTGTGTATCGATGTGAGTATAATTATAGTTAAAATAAAAAACAAAAAAGAATTTAATTGTTTAAAATAAAATTAGAAAAGTATTAAATAACAAAAAAAATTATAATTGTGTGTGGTGTTTCAAATTCTTTTATTTTTTGATTGTCATCTTCGAATTTTGATTAGACTGAGATGTATTTAATTTTTGGAAGCAGGTAAATAACAGGGGCGAATCTAGAAGCATTAATGATACAGGGCTCCAAGTTGTAGGCTCTCCGAAGAGGAAATGTTTAATCGCTATAAATATGGAAAAAATTGCCAATTATTATCTAACGTGTACTGATTACAAATTTGTGCTTCCATTTTTTCCAATATATTTATAGTCAATCAAATCACTAAAACATGCAACCACTTTTCTTTATAAATGGCACATGAACTTACCAGCCTTGTAAAAGAATGCAATCATTTGAAAACGAATGACTACAATTATAAGATTGCATTCTTTTCCATCCTCAAATGATTGTTATCTTTTTAATGTCAAATTAATATTAGTGATTGCTATTTTTTAATTTATAATGAAAAAGAATTCTACAGCTCGGAATTTTGGTTTTTGTAGTACTGTCTATCTGTAAGCTCAATCCAGAGTTTGAATAACAGAAAAAATATTTAACTATACAACCATTTTGAAAAAGATTTAAGGACATAACATATGTACTTTAGGAAAGCTTTGAAAAAAAAAAAACGATTTCAAACGTTATTTTCTAAATAACTCAAAAACGTGGAATGCTGGAACTTTCTACCTTTGAATTCGTCGCTATCAAATCCTACTGGAAAATATATTTTTTTTAATCGCTAGAACTGAACGGAACGGAACAGAACACTCCAAATTGGAATTTAGCTTAAAAGTTCGAGACGTGTTTTGAAAATGAATAAATGAAAGGATTTTTAAATAGCACAAAATAAAGATTGAAAGGAAAATACTAAATGGTTTGAAAAGTAAGGAACTTTTGAGTCGAGTTTCCCATATGTTTAAAAGCATTCAAAAAATAAGATAAAATATTTGGCATGTAATTCAGGCAGGTTTTCAGGTTTTCACGACATTTTTATAAAATTTGAATTTGATTAGAAATTGGATGCTGTGTTTTTAAAACATTTTAAATTGATTTGGTAATTTAAAATATCAAAAAGCCACTTCAAAATGTCCATCTTTGTATAACACAAAAAAGCCTTTCTAAAAACCAAACAAAGATTTTGAACAATAGAAAAGAAAAAAAAACTCCAAGGCTATTAATTCTTACTCAGCAGAGTTGAGAATATACAAAAAAAAAAACAAAATACTTTAGCCAGTTGAATACATAAATCCAAAGAAAATAAAAAAAAGATGAAAAGCGAAGAAAAAGAAGGAAAAGAAGGAAAAACCCTCTCAACAATTTATCCTATTTACCATACTTTTGTGTGCAACAATAGCTGACCAACAAAATTGTACGTTTTTATGCAGAAGGCAAAAATGGCTAAGGAACACAAAAAAAAAATATATAACCTCCCTTATTCATTTGTTTGACCTTTTTATTATTCTTTGGTACACAATTCCAAGACTTACATATATCAAATGCCAAAGAAAGCTCCGACTCCGACTTGGACTTTGGACTGAAAAGAAAAACGCGTACGTACCTATACGCCAGAAGGCAGAAACTTCTCTGATCCATATACATATACCACCCTCTCTCTTCTGCTCCAATATCGTCATCTTCAGGACGACTTCTACGACTGAATAAATATTCCAAGGGTAATGGAATCTATTTTCCATTCAAATGACCATTTATTTACCTTTTTCTACTTCCCTCAGTTGGCAAAATTAAGTGACGGACAAGGGGTATGACATATGGAGGAACTCAAAAAAGGACTCGGACTCTACTCACATCAGTAAGTGGGGGCGAGAGTGCTAAATGGAAATACGTATATAGAAAACGAGATTAAGATTATCGAAAGTAGCCTCTTAAGAATTGTTTATGGGCATCTACTATAGGTATATATAGAACCATAGGGCGACAAAATTGGACTATTGGAAAATGCAAAGGGCTCTATACAAATTCAACTACCTAAGGGTGGTGCGTGTAGGTCCTTATACAGTCGACACAAAAAAAAAAGTCAAGAAATAGAAAAACTCATTTACTATAAAGTTCCACTTCAATCTCTATTCACCTGAAAGTCTGAAAGTCCTAGAGCACAGCAGTTAAATGAAAATGAAAATCAATTTGAAAAAAAAAAAATAAACCAGGAATATATAAAAGGACTCTTTCTCTAGAAGTAAACAAATCCAAGATGACCGATTGTGGCCAAAGGGAAAGATCGTAGAAAGCCTTAAAAATCCCATTGCAAAACAAAAAAATACAGTACGAGTATACGAGTATGTATCTGTAAAGTTCGAAATCCAACTTTAAACTTTAAAAGATGTCCATGGCAGTGCGAGTCTGCTTTTGTCATTTCATTTGCAAAGGGATATAACGTTTTCAGTTAAATTAATCCAATTGATTGGGTGGTTGGTTGGATGTTATCCTTTTATTTTATTTTATTTTTTTGTTTGTCATTTGCCAAAGTTGTTAAACTAAGTCAAGTCGTGTGGAAGCAGGTTCGTGTCGTGACTGATAGTTGGCTTTGACAGTTGCACACATCTACTGAAGGTACCTACATAAATAGTTTTAAAGATTGAATTCCTTTAGGAAGACTTAAATTTTTACTTAATTTCGAGTTTAAAGGTACAAAATCCAGCTGTAATAAAAGATTCAACACTGATATGGAAACCTAATTAGATATCAAACAATTATTATTTTAAAATGCACATACATATAAGTTTATTGGTATAGCTTTTTGGAAATTAAGGGTTAGTCCTTAGCTCTGTGGCAGAAAAAGGACATCTGGTCTCCATAACTATGGCAATTAGTATTATGAGAAAAGACCAGCCTCAGTTCTGTGCTCTTCAATAACCAAGTACATTATTATCTTAGTGATCACATCATTATACGAAAGCGCAAGTGACAGTAAATTGGACATACCCTGCAAAAAGGTAATGACTGCATTGTGGGTCAAGCAAAGAAGTGGAATCTACTAACACAAGAAGAAAGAAGAGTTTGCTGCAGACCGAGAAGCACGTTTAGGATAACAGTCGAGGAGTAGATAGGGAAATAGCTGGAAATAGCTTAAATACATCGCTGGAAAGCGCTATAGGGAATACCAAAAGACTTCTTAAGTCTGAGGACCTAAATAAGTAAGTCAAACAATGGTTTGACAGCTTAAATATTTTCAATTCCTCTTTAGAAACAGCAATTTCAGTAGAAAAAAGGCAGAATACTCTTGGGACAATCAAACGTTCAGTGGCATCACTGTTCTCTAAACTTTCAAGTGGTAACACTGAATTCTACATAACGTCAACTTTCAGTTAAAAGTCATCGTAAGTGTAAAACTGTTGTATAAAAGAGAGACACGAGGAAGCACAAGTCCTCAAGGTTCTTACTATTTCTTTAATTCCATGGAAATATTTTTAAGATGGTTCTGAAGACCAAAGTTTTAAACACATTTTTGAATATTTTCTTAACACTAAACTTTATTCCTTTTAATGTTGACAACTTTCCATGTTCTTTTTAAAGTTAAAGTCTAAAGCAAAAATTTCAAGTTCGGGCATCAGCTCTTTTGTTTTGGCAGCCACACATTCATTACTGGCTGAATTTTAAGGCTTGCATTGATTCTTTTGTTAAAAAAGCTAACATACGATTCGTAATACGAATACGTAATACTATTCATATGATACGAATGCTTTTTGCTGTCTATAAAATTCTATAAAATTAAAATTGTAGTTTAGTTTTTTGGACAAACAGCTATTCGTTAATTAAGAGGCTACTCTTCTTTTGAATTAACTTGCCCTTCAGTCCAAGGATTATGAACACATGTGTAAGTTTCACTTAAAAAATTGGCATAGAAAAAAACACATTTATGCATTTTAGGTATTTCTTCTTTATCTTCCATAAAAGAATCAGACAAAGACTTTAGCAGAAGCTTAAAGCCAAGTCTCCACTTTTTTTTTCTCCTTCCAAGACTTACATTTATTTAAAATGAATTGATAAATTATGTGCGTGTGAATTGGATACATAAACACAACCCCAAATATAATAAGTCAAAGCCCCTCCCCCCAACCCAACCCAATCCCCCCTCAGTCCTTTTTAACATACATAACGCGTGTGTTTCTTAAATCCCGTTTAAGCGCATATAAACGTCACAAATTTCATTTAAAAGGCGATGTAAACACCACCACATAAAAAATGGCTAGGCCATAATATACAAGCTGTGTCAATGGAACGGAACACTACGATGTGTAGCTAATGGTAGCAGTTGGGGTAAATCGTTCCCTTTTGGTCCCTCATTTTTTAGGCAAAGTTTTATAGAGACTGAGTTATAAGAAAAGGGTTGAAATTGAAATCATCCAAATAAGGGTTAAACGGGGTGATGTGATTTTTCTTTTCTTTTTTTTTTTTTTTTTTTTGAGTTAACTTCACAGAAAATCCTTATGGCATTGGCTGCTGGTAGTCCTCAGAAAGCGGATGTTATTATTGCCGGGGGCGCGTGCCATTTCCTTATTTTTTTTTTTTTCTTTCTTGGAGTTAAACAGTTTTGTATATTTTCTTTGGTATATTTGGAATCCTTGATAAACAAACTTCAATCAATCAGGAAGTATTCAATATTCAACAATCAAATAGACCGAAAGGCACAATACTGAATTATGTGTATCGTTTTTTTTTGAGTGAGTCTTTTTTGTATAGACTGCCTTAAGACTGTCCAACTGACTAAACTGACCAAAAAGGATTAATCCTTTTCCCCACCACCGCCACCCACCGACTGGAGGAGGAATGTTTTACAAAGCCATTTCAATAAATAAAAACTAATGCCAATGCAAGATGGTGACATGTGAATCTAAATTATTGTCATCACCTTTTTTAGGTCCTTATGGTGTTTTGGATTTGGATGTCCTTTGTTTTCATTCCGGGAATGTTTTATGCTTTTATAAGGACGGACATCATTTTATTGTATGGCCTTTTTGTGGAAGGGAGTTAGGAGGACACACAATACCAATGTGTTGGGTCTATATAAGAGTACGAGTCAAGTATGCGATGTTATGATATCATTTAAATTGCTGTCACATCTGATGCCTGGATTTATTACATAAGAAGCAGTATAGGGTTGTCAATGAACAAGTATACGAGTGAAGATATGTTGAAGGGATCAAACGGGCAGGAAGTAAAACGAATTGATTTTGTACCGTATATAATCCTCTGTTGAGATGTTAATAGTATTGTTTTAACAAAGTGCTTATGATGGGGCATGTTAACAACATAATTTTACTGCCAAACACATTTGATTTGGCAATGCTGGAAGGTTTTGATATTTAGAACCAACTAACGGAAATCATCACACAAGTTTCTGGGTTGAGTTGGGTAAGATTAAATTATAATTAAAAGTATGTTTATGTATGTTTTATGAGTGTGGATCTCTTAAACACAATCAAAAAATTTCTTACAGACGTCTTTGTCTTTTGAAAGGCTTGTTGGGAATGTGTTTAATCTTTAAGTTATCTCCTTGTCATGAAAGAATTACATATTCTCAAATTATAACATCCGATTTTGAATGGAATCTTAAAACTCGTGTTCATTTCTGTGTTAATTCACACACATAATTTGTTCAGAGTTATTTTTGGTACAGTGGGTGGGAGAAAGGTCTAAAATATAAAATTAGAAAGTAAAACCTTCATCTTCAATCACTTTATCTATTAAAAATAAAAATTGCATCAAAATCCGTTGCGTAGTTTTAAAGATTTAAGCGTACAAAGGGACATAGGGACAGAGATAGCGACTTTGTTTTATACTATGTAGTGATATACTTAATATTTACATGAGTTAAGTAAAACAGAAAAAAATTAAACATAAAAAACAATAAATACATTAAACTTATGGCACTTGATGGGTTAGGTTTGAAAGAAGGGTATTGCGGAGGAGTGATTTTGATATGTGGAAGTCGAAAACCTTAGAAGAATTGTTGGCATTATGGAGCATTCTAGACATGAGACTAAAGAAGGAATAGTAAGTATGTTGATAAGGGACGCGGAACAAGGGTACAGCTCTTATATTACGGGGGTTGGTGTTAATGGATATACATATAACTCAGAAGAGCCGGGTAGTCAATGTTACCAGAAAGCAGATCATGAATAAAAGTTACATCGCGTCGTATTTCTAAGGACTGAAGGTTGATGAGTCGCAATCGATCGACAAAAGGAGGGAGGTGGTAATTATCATCCCACTGAAGACTACGCAGTGCAAACCATAGAAATCTACGTTGGACAGCTTCAATGCGTTTGATTTGGGTAACTTGATACGGTGACCAAACTTGAGATGCATATTCCAACAAAAGTTACATAGCTACATATGGGTCCTGAAATTCTTTGGACCAAAGTTTTATTAAACCTAGGATGGAACTAGCGTTATTAATGACATTATCAATATGACTGTGAAAGTTAAGTTCTCTATCACAAATTACCCCCAAGTTAAGAGAGGATGTAACATAAGGGACAGGCTCACCCTGAATAAGATAGTTTCGAATAGGTCCTGGTTGGCGCTCCCTTGAGAATGTTATACTCTATTGCATTTGGTTTCATTTAATTCGAGAAGGTTTTTTTGGCACCAAAGAGAAAATCTATCCAGGTTGCATTGCAGATTGTACGAATCACTTGGTGATGTTATACGACCGACGGAAATTAGAAGATTATAGTCCAAGATGCGAGCGACATTATTGATTGCTAAAATAAAAAGTATAGGGCCTAGGTGACTATCTTGAGGGTCACCGGATGACGCAGAAAAAGGAGAGGAAATGGTTGATCTGAAACAGAGAGTATAATTTCTTTTGCTTAAATAAGAATCAATCCATGAAATGAAATTAACAGGTAAGCCGTAGGTTTTAAATTTTTAAATTATAATTTTGAGAGATATTTTATCGAAAGACTCTCTCCAAAGAGACGTCCAATATTTTATTTTACTTATATGTAGTCAAAATTATAGAAATGATATCATTTTATGTTCATTATATATTTGAGTCACAATTTTTTTTTTCTGATTTAAAAACATAATGGTAATATAAATTTTGTTAACATTTACCCAATATATAATTATTACAAGTATGTAGGATAAAATTAATTTTAAGTCATTATCATTATTTGTTCTTGAAATAATCCAAATCCGATACCAAACACTAAAATTCAATAGTTCCTCGCTAAATTTGTATGAAAGTCTTTTCTGTATATTTTGAAGTTATAAACTGTACAAAAAATTTATTGGAGTCGATGTCTTTATTTGTTCTTAAGATATCGGCAACGAAAAAGGTTAATCGAATATATTTACAAAATGTAAAAGTTACAATTAAAATAAGACCCGAAACAGAAAAAGTTGCAAAAATCATTCAGAGTTAAATCACAACTCCCATTAAATTTCAAAAATATACCAAAACCATAGCCTTTAAATGAAAAACCATTAAACAAACTGAGTTTACCTTTAAACTTTAAAAGGTCGGTCACTCAATAAAGATTTTTTTAAAATAAGACAATCCTTCTGAAGAAGCTAACGGCCTTGGCACAGGCTAAAATGATTTCACGAATTCCCAAATAAAATTAAGTGTTAAATTACTCGGTGAAGGCGGCACATCTGCAAGATTTCGGTACAACGTTTTCGTCGAACATAGTTTTCAAAAAGCCGAATGTTATTCACTCCTTACGTGTTTATGTAATCAATGATTGTCAGATTTTAATCAAATGTCATTAATGTTTAATTTATGCAATTGATTAAAGAAGTAACGTTGCAACACAAATATTGACTCTAACGTCGCGTCGTTTGAGCCTATAACTGCATTTTGATATTTTATTTAAAAACCTGCAAAAGTTCATGAATTCCATCGTTAAAAACTATGTTGTTCTGAACGTTTCGAATATTGATAGTTTGATCATAAGCTTAAGAGTGTGTTCACAATTGAAGTTACAAGCTATAAGGTATCAACTGCCAGAATGGGCTTTGAAGTATAAATATGACGACATGCTGGATCGTTTAAACATTAAAAATTCCTTTGTTTTTTGAACGATACAAAATTTCAGAGTTCTGACCTTACATAGTTTGGGCATTCACATTATGAACGCAGATGAGTTTTGGAAGAGATCGCTTCTTATTCCATATTTAGTTTCGTTGATTTCTTCACTTGAACCAAGATTTCCAGATGAAAACTTACCAGCATATTCTCTTCCCGGATTACAAAAATTTGGTGGGGAGGCTGAAAGATAAAAAGATAAACAAATATCTCCAGAAGATCTCCAAAAACTTATGCGATATAGTACAGGAAGCAGACGATTTTTTCCCGATTTCCCAGCAAAATTTCCTCTTCATATTGGCCTTTCTTTACAGTGCACCACCAGATCGGTTGATAGAACTTTTAGCACGTTGAGGAGATTCAAATAACATGTTTAAGATGAACCATGATCGAAGATCGTTTGAATGGTATAATTGAATTGAAGTGTACACCGAAAAATGGTTTCGAAAATAGAGGAGGAAATCATTAAAGGTGTACTGAACAGTTTTGCTGAGAACCAACGCCGCTTGACCTTTATATGAATATAATGTTTCATTATATAATTTGTTAATCTGTATACACATTATAAATGTAAAACAAATTGAACAATTGAAAATCAACTTAATTAGTTCTCATATGAGTTCGCCGCCCCCCGATCAAAATCCGGTGTACGCCCTTGGCTACTAAGAAGACAATCCTGAAATTCGTATAGTATAAGAGCTTTGAACCAAATTTGGGGACATTTAAATATTTATGTGTTTTTGAAAAAATAAAATTAGTCATTGAAATTCAGTTTATCCAACTTATAATCACAGTAAGTTTTTATTTTTAAGAACATTCTTTTTTTTGAATGCCCTTAGACACCTCCTGATGGTTACTCGATTTTAAGAAAAACCCTTATCTAATTTTCTTTTAAATTTTGTCAAATTTTCCCCAACAAATTTTATAAATATCTAAGTTATTGTCTACTTATTAAGACAATTATACCATCTGTGCAAATCTATTACCAGTTTTAAAAGTAAATCGTCTTTATAAATATTTTTCAAGTATTTACAAATGGAAAACATACTTTAAAATGTTCTTACTTCTGATCTCTTCTAAATCTTAAGCTCCTCCAATAAAAATACCCATCAGACCCTGATAAGAGTATAAGTCTAAAATTCAAAATACTCACAATGGCTAATAGAAATCAATCACTAATGTTATTTGCTTTGCCCTGCGTAAATATAGGTAAATAGATACCAGCCTATTTTAAAAACACCCATTTATCCCGCTCTCCCATCACATTTACCTCCATTTAGCTGGGTACTCGTATATATATTCATATATACATACCCTTATTTAGCCTTGCAGCAAATAATCAATTACCCTTAAAATGTGAAAATGATTAGCACCCACTTCAAATAGCCCTTAGGATAAGAATTTGTTCATGTTCATCCCTTCAAAAAAAAAAAAAAACGAACTGAACCAACCTATACAAACCCATATATACGAATAAACTTCAAGTAAATAGATATCCAGATTAAAATGAGGGACCGTATCCCCTTTCCATTATGATTGGTATATTGGTAGGCTTGGGGCAAATTTATATTTATTTACACAACATCAAGCCCCTATTTTTTGTATCGAGAAACCAAAAATAAAAAAAAAGAAGAAGACGAAGACGAAGACGAAAACGAAAACCAAGCTCCACCAATGACCGAGATTTATCTTCTTATTCTTCCAAAGACGGATTTATCATCCTTAAAAAAAAAAACAAGAAATAAAAAACAAAATCAGATTCCTAGGGAAGGACGACGAATATCCTATTCACACCATTTTGAATTTGAAGGACTCCATATTGCGTTACCTTATGCCACTATCTATTTACAAATCCCAGAGTGACTAACCCTTTCACAAAGGATTCGATGACTGCCCATCATACATACATACATTCATACATATAGTCGTACATAAATAAGGACGATTTTCTTCGTTTTTTGAAATCATACCCGGCCGGGTCAAGTGTTTTGATTGGAAAAAGTGAAAATCGAGATTAAGTTGGCATCATAAAGAGACATCATAGCAAAAAAAAAGGAGGAAGGTTTTTTCCATACCTACTCCTGATGAAGGTTATGAAGCCTAGAAAAACAAACACACAAAACCTTATTCTTTTCTTCTGCGTATATACATAGGTCTAGGATCTAGGTATTATCTTTAAAAAGTCTTCGTATCCTGGACTCAGTGTTATCTCACACGAAAATAAAAAACACCCCGACCCCATTTGATTTTTTAATCAAACGAATATCCTGTGAAAGTGCAAAGAAGCAGACCTTTTGTTTGATTTGTTTTTAATTAAATTAATATTATGATCCTATCAGATTTTGGTCCTTTGAACAAAAGCACAAACGAGAGAGAGAAAAAAATCACCACCGGAAGTGCGAACAGAGTTTTATTTATTTTAAATAAAAACATGATATCGAAAGTGAAAAATACAAAACAAAATAGCTTCAGAGACTTCCGTGTTCGGTCCGCCCTGTCATGACGAGGATGAGGACGATGACGTACCGCCATCAAAGGAACAAATTTACTTACTCGAGCATTGTGTGTTTGTATGGAATCGGATCGGAATGTTGGTATGTATTCGTGCCTTTGATTAGTGTCTAACGAACCGTTATCATAGTTGATGTCAGTTTGACAAAAGGTGGGCCAGAGTCAGAGATCGCCCAGTGAGAGCTCGTTCAAAGGTTGAGGGTGCAGGTTGGGTGGTGATTTAAACTTCTACTTTTTTTTTTCATCAGCCATCAGCAATAACAAAAAGTCTGTCAAACATTACTCGTATATGCTGCTGATGATGGGGTGGGGATTTGACGTTTCATTGCAGTTAAAATGATTAAAGGTTCTAATTCCTTTGTACATCAGGCGGGTGAGATGAAAAAAGGGAATGCTCCTGCTCTATGAGGAGGAAGCGACTTTGTGTAAAGTGAAAACTTTTTTTCTTCTTTAAATTGTACTAAACATGTCCACGCGCATTGAGAAGGGGAAGGAAGGGCATTCGGACCATATGTGCGTGTGTATAGTGTGCAGTAAGCCATCAGGACCCTTCCTTATGATACGGAAGTAGAGATAACGCTTTGGAAAATGTTCTTATCAACTCGATTTCATTCGTTTGGCAATTCAAATAATGGCCGAGAAGAAATGGATTTAGTTTTTTTCTACAATGAAATGGAAAGAAGTATAAAACTCTTGGTATTAGAATTTGATTTAGAAATTGAAATGAGGGTGTGGCTATTTTGTATAGGTATATACGTTAAAATAATGTGATAAGGGAAGATGGATAAGATTTATTTTAAAGGAATTCGGTTTCTCGTTGATGATGGCTAAAAATTTCAATACACTAGGTCTCTATACACCAGGGTTAAAGGAACTGTCCAAAATTTCGTAAGAATTACTACTGATAAATTTAAATAATTACTTAGCATCGCCAAAAATAAATATTTTATCAATTAATATGTAAATTTAAACATTAACGTTTCTCTAAAATTTCTGTCAAATTTAATGAAAGAAAATGGTTGAAATTTTAGATCACAGTATGACAATCCTTGTAAAAGCAACTTTCGACGTCTAAGGAAATCAGTTTTTTTTAATTTAAATCCTTATAATGTAGGTACATATACTTTAAATCGATTTGACAACTCCTCACTTAGAACTAGCAAAAAATTGAATAGAACATTCGCCTGGTTTTTGACTCGATGTTCTGCAAACTGTCAGAGTAAGTAATGAACGGATGAGTTCTACTAATTGTCAACTTGTTGGTGTAATAAAACAATACGGAGATAATGCCAAATATTAATAGTATAAAAATTTAATACTTGATTCATGGATCAGCTGGTTTAATTATGGTTACTTTCTTTAGATTGCGTGAGATTGAATTCTGAATCAGAATATTAAACCACGATTATTTTCAACTGGACCTAAATGTCAAAATGATGATAATTTGTATTCTGTATCTCATAATATGTGCGATGAATTGTGTATTAAATGATTATCAGGTTTTTTTTTCCAAGCAGTACACTGTTCGCGCGCAAAACTATGACGTTTGACTGGAAAGGTGTGTTAAGCAAAGTGCAATTTTCACAGTCATTTTGATGTCAAAAATTAGATGAAAAAAAAAAACCAAGGTAAACGATAGGTACTTTTCAAATTACCAAACAGGCATAAGAAGTCTCCACCTCGTTTGTCCGAGAAAATTATGTTCTAATCACTATTTTGCGAGACAAACACAAATGCATTCCAACTGTTGGATGCAGTTATTTTTAATGGCAACTTATTAGGGCGCCATAACAGCCATAACAGCCATTTCTTATTTTTCTAAATCATTGTTTTTTATAAAAGTTGATTTAGAAAATAAATATAAAGTAATGAATCGTTGACTGAATTCAAGAAAAAAAATGTTAAAAACGTACAATACAAAATTTAAATACACTTATAAAGTAAAACTTATATAAAAACAAAATATGAAAAAATGTGTAAGTATATGCTATGAACATATTTATGTAACAAAAAACATGAAAGGAAACGTGAAACGACAGACAAAAGCATTATCATTCTCAAGTTAATTTTATTATATTTTTCTAAGGGAAAGTAACGTGATTTGTTCATACTTATTGTTTAGTTATGAATCAAGTAACACGTTTCAAAATGATTTCAACCAAATATTTACGGGACATTTTACGAAAATAAAAGTGAACTAAAAACTTTATAAAAAAAAAACAATACAAAATGGACTCATTCAGAAAAATAATATTCTTAATAAATATAAAGGGTACATCCTGATAGGTGTTTTTATTTCTCCAACTTCAAACTTTTGCTCGGGCATCTTGTAGAGATTAAGATTGTAGAGATAAATTTTGTCTTGTACCTATCTGCCAGCTAAGCTTTATAATTAGCTATAATAGATTTACGTTTTTAATTAAATTTTTGTATACCTACTCATCTCAAATTGTCAGGTGCCTTTATTTGTCGTTTGACAATTGCTGACAAACTTGTTCATTGTCATAATATAATATTTGTCTGTTTAAGTTTTTATTTTTGATGAACGTGTTTTGTGTTTTCTTTAAAAATGGGTAAGGAAGTTGATTTGATAAAAGCATCTTTTAGTAAATGTCACTAATGCCTCCATCTCCAGAAAAGAGGGGAAAGAAAGTGGATAATTCAGAGGATTAAAATCTGGATATTCTAAATACATATGTATAAGGAATTTGTATATGAAAACCATAATAGTCTCATGGTGGAAGTCGAATGGTGCGGCATCTAGATATTTTTGGTTGAATCTCTCGTGGAGAATTTATTTTCAGATGGGAGACTTGCAACTGACGAGAATTCAAATCAAAGTGAGACAAGGAAAGACAATAAAATTTTTGTAAGAGTTAGAAAGACTAGTAAAAACGGAAATTTTTCTGTTTTGCGAGACTTTGGTTTGTTTACATTTTTTTAGTCGAGTATGCTTTACGGTAGTCGTCTTTACCAGACGACAGTTCGACACACAAAAGCAGGTGAAAGAAACAATTTTGGGTAGGTATTCCTGTATGGTTTGATCTTTGATGAATTTTGTGTTGTTGATGATCAGATGGATGGAATGTAGGTAGTTAGGTATGGAAATATAAATTATTGTAATATTTTAAGTCCGAGCATTAAGGAATATGAAAAAGGTTTGCAAAAATTTTAAATTTTTGTGAAAATCCAAAATAAAGCTAAACATGTGAATGGTTATCATGGCTATAGGCAAAACAATGTAGGTTCTTATTCATATTGTTTAAAAAAACAATCTTATTGAAAATCATGAACTAGGTAGATAAGTATAAGGAAATTATGTTCATATTTAAAATTCGTAAAACTCACGTAACTCACGTAACACTGAAGGGTACAAGAAGTCTTAACAACCCGTTGAAAAAAAAAAAAAAAACTGATTTGTTATTACATATTCCTCAAACTCCAATAATCGGTTTTTCTATTGCATTTTCTGTTTTTGGCGCAGAAAGGCAGAAACCACAAAAATATTTGAGAGTACATGTGCTGATGGGGCATAAATATTTTTTTCCAAGAGAAAAACACTGGCGCAAAATTTTAAACATTATTATTGTTAGGGGCTTAACATTTCACTAATTAACAATTTGCTAAATATTTTAAACCTTTTTTCCGTTTAAAAAACGGGCATCCGAACATGTCTAAATAGTGACAGTTCGTGAGAATAAACAAAGTAAACATACTTAAACGGACCTCGACAATCTCATGCAATCCAATAAGATTAATGTACACTTCACCTGAACACAGGTTTATTCTCGTATTCCATCATCCTAATGTATGTATATGTCTCCCAAAAAAGCATTTTCCTGCACATAGTCTTCAAAAATTTCGAAATCTACGTCTTTCGAAAATATTTAATTGATTAAAAAACAATTCTAAGTTCCGGAATCAACACTTTCAAGTAAAATAGGAAAGGAATTTTTTTTAGGATAATAACAGATGTCATAATTATGGATTTAGGAAATTGCTAAAAGTTAAAGTAGAGATTTTTTGGTATTTTAACTTTAGCAATATGTTAAGAGATAGTAAAATGTAAAAATCGTTGAAAAATAGCTTAACCATCTTTTTAGCTTAGAAAATTGCTAAAAATTTAAACATTGATCGTAGTATTTACCATGTTAATACTTTGTTCAATTTATAATTTGTTTCTGTCATGTGGGCTCGAGTTAATCCATTAAACAGCGAATAGTCTCTCGATTCGGAAGTCCTGCAAGTCTGCACTGCGTCTGAACGAGATCGGAGTGCTTTTTACTAAGCACCCAGGTCTCGGATATATTTTTTAGTACTCGCATAACCATTTTCCTGTACCGCAGCATTTAAAATATAGGGATTGAGATTCCCCAGGTTAAATTAACAGTGATTTGTAAACAACAAACACATCTTTGTTTGAAACGTGACGATCTATCGTATTTTTGATTTAATGGAATTTTACTTAGACTGATTCAATTTAAAATTGTAACTATGACAACTGGTCAATGTTGTAAGGAACAATTGTGGTGTATTGGAGAAGAATTTATTTCATTTTTCGATACAAAAATGAGGTTTCAAATTCCTATAAGACAAAAACTATTCCCAAAAAGTATTCCTCTGTTCCCATTAAAAATAAAACAATGGATATGACTAACTCGTTTGACTAATTGATTATGATAGGTATGCTTTTTTAATGACAATTGTTTTTGAACAATAAAAATTATTCTTAAAAGTGAGTCTATTTGGTGTTGAAACCCGTTGATTATCTTTGTTCACCATTTCAATTACTCCTTCTTTAAAACTTTTAAAATTTCTTAAATCCAAAAAATTATTCAATATTCTTAAATTTAAATAAACAAAAAAATGATAATTTTTAGAGATCTTAACTGACTTTGAAATTATTAACAAAAAAACCGCTTACCATTAATACAATAAGGTTCTTAAAATTCCAAAGAAAAAGAAATTACCTGCAAAGAAATCAAAAACACAAATTTTAATCTCGTTTTCAATTATTTGTTACTTATAAAACGTACCTGTATTTTAATAAAGATGCCTCAGTTTCCAATATTTTGAAAAAATTAGAATAGGTACTCGTACAACTAAAAAATACACTTTTTAAAAATACAAAATATTAAGCACCACAAAACACTGCACTCCGAAACCGGACGCGACGATATTAAATTTATTCTGATTTCTTTTTTTTCAAATTCAAATTTCAAATTTAACGGACGTAGAACCGCAACATGAATAAAGCACACATACAAAAAACATTGCACTCACCAACATGCAGAGCCTCGTAATTTAGCGACAAAAACAAAATAAACACTAAAAAACACCGAAAAACTATAAAATTCCATTGAATTATTGAAATTTAATATTAATTTAAATTAATTTACACTTTTTTAAGACAGAAATCGAGGATTTACGGAAAGAATTTTAACTTTTTCTGCGGAGCGATCACGCACACATACAAAGAATACCGTACTTGGAAGTGACCGAGACATTAATATTTAATCATAACAAAAAACACTCAAAAACACCGAAAAACCTTTAAATTTAATTAAATTATTGAAATATAATATTTATTTTACATAATTAACCACTTTTTAAATATTAAACTGAAGATTTACTTAAAGAATTTAATTTTTTTTACCCAGCAATCACTGAGACGAAACGAACACGAACAGCAACAGGTTGAAACTTGAAACTCAGAACAGTGATGTCAACCAACTTCTATCGATAATGGTGGCGATGGGGAAATAGTACTAAAACAGACAAAATAGTACTTTAACAATTTAAATGGTAAAAAATGCCAAATTACTGTAAGTGAATAATTATTTTTAAGGAAAGTATATTAGAAATGCATTTTATAGCCATATTTTTGAATATTATGTTCTATGAGCCGAGTGAGAACTTTGTCACAAGAACATTGTATTATTATTAAGGGTTTCGGTTTGATATTAGAAAAGGGAATATTTTTTTGAGAAAATCAATAAATGGTTAATTATTATTCTAGGGAGAAAGAAATTTCATTAACAGTGATAAAAGATATTATCGTCCAAATGGACGCCACAGCCACATAAATTGCAGCGTTTTCATGAAATTTCCACGATCAGTTGACACATTTGCATGTACTCGATAATTGTACAAATTCTTTCTATTAGGTCTTCAATCTATGATAGAGCATTGGTATAGCCCTTGTTTATCTATTGGTTCCAATGAGAAACGTTTAAAGGTGTTAAATTACAAGATCTCGGGGCCAATTGTATTTTTTATGATTTTAGGAAGATTTTCATTCGTAATTGCTAATATTTTCATTGTATAACAAAAAATGACATGTTGACGTTGATGGAGAAGGTTACGATTTTTCGATCCCAAAATGTGACAGTTCTGTTTATTAATGTAGCCTCCGATGCCCAATGAGACTCCAAACATATTTTTCATTGCAAAACTGGGTTATTTTGATGTACATTTGTATTTCAAGGAAAGTCTAGAGTTTTTGTTTTGTTTTTTTTTTTTGTTGGGCATTACCTATTTAGGTTTCGGATCACGAAAAAAGCACCACTCTTTTGTTAAATTTCTACAAATATATATAAATAAACAAATAATAAAACTAATCTTTTTAAAAAAGTAAAAATCACACAAATAGTCCTGCAACTTGAAATGTAGTACTTGCGTACTAAATTCAGTACTATAGTAAACTTTTTTTCAACTGTGGATTATAACTAAATATTGCAACAAAGAGTAGCTAGTTCATGAAGTCACGCAGTAGATACATCTACTACTAGGCTATATTAATAAGCAGAACTGTCACATTTTGGGTTCGAAAAATGTTAACCTTCTCCATCGTCAACATGTCATTTTTTGTTATACTACAATGAAAATATTAGCAATTATTAATGAAAATCTTCCTGAGATCATAAAAAATACAATTGGCCCGAATTTAATAAATTTAAACTTTTTTCATTGGAACCAATAGATAAACAAGGGCTATATCAATGCTCTATCATAGATTGAAGACCTAAAGAAAGAATTCGTAAAATTATCGAGGACATGCAGATGTGTCAATTGATCGTGGAAATTTCATGAAGAGGCTGTGGCGTCCATTTGGACGATATCTTTTATCATTGTTAGTGAAATTTCTTCCTCCCTAGAATAAATTAACAATTTATTGATTTTCTCAAAAAAATATTCCCTTTTCTAATATCAAACCGAAACAATTAATAATAATACAATGTTCTTGTGACAAAGTTCTCACTCGGCTCATAGAACACAATATTCAAAAATATGGCTATAAAATGCATTTCTAATATACTTTCCTTAAAAATAATTATTCACTTACAGTAATTTGGCATTTTTTACCATTTAAATTGTTAAAGTACTATTTTGTCTGTTTTAGTACTATTTCCCCATCGCCACCATTATCGATAGAAGTTGGTTGGCATCACTGTTCTGAGTTTCAAGTTTCAACCTGTTGCTGTTCGTGTTCGTTTCGTCTCAGTGATTGCTCGGTAAAAAAATTAAATTCTTTTAAGTAAATCTACAATTTAATATTTAAAAAGTGGTTAATTATGTAAAATAAATATTATATTTCAATAATTTAATTAAATTTAAAGGTTTTTCGGCGTTTTTGAGTGTTTTTTTTATGATTAAATATTAATGTCTCGGTCACTTCCAAGTACGGTATTCTTTGTATGTGTGCGTGATCGCTCCGCAGAAAAAGTTAAAATTCTTTCCGTAAATCCTCGATTTCTGTCTTAAAAAAGTGTAAATTAATTTAAATTAATATTAAATTTCTATAATTCAATGGAATTTTATAGTTTTTCGGTGTTTTTTAGTGTTTATTTTGTTTTTGTCGCTAAATTACGAGGCTCTGCATGTTGGTGAGTGCAATGTTTTTTGTATGTGTGCTTTATTCATGTTGCGGTTCTACGTCCGTTAAATTTGAAATTTGAATTTGAAAAAAAAGAAATCAGAATAAATTTAATATCGTCGCGTCCGGTTTCGGAGTGCAGTGTTTTGTGGTGCTTAATATTTTGTATTTTTAAAAAGTGTATTTTTTTAGTTGTACGAGTACCTATTCGAATTTTTTCAAAATATTGGAAACTGAGGCATCTTTATTAAAATACAGGTACGTTTTATAAGTAACAAATAATTGAAAACTAGATTAAAATTTGTGTTTTTGATTTCTTTTCAGGTAATTTCTTTTTCTTTGGAATTTTAAGAACCTTATTGTATTAATGGTAAGCGGTTTTTCTTTTTGTTAATAATTTCAAAGTCAGTTAAGATCTCTAAAATTTATCACTTTTTTGTTTATTTAAATTTAAGAATATTGAATAATTTTTTGGATTTAAGAAATTTTAAATGTTTTAAAGAAGGAGTAATTTAAATGGTGAACAAAGATAATCAACAGTTTTCAACACCAAATAGACTCACTTTTAAGAATAATTTTTATTGTTCATAAACAATTGTCATTAAAAAAGCGTACCTATCATAATCAATTAGTCAAACGAATTCTTTTTTATTTGTCTTAAGGATTACAATGTACTTAAGCATTCGATAGCCATAGCCATGATTTTATTTTTAATGAGAACAGATTAATACTTTTTGGGAATAGTTTTTGTGTTATAGGAATTTAAAACCTCATTTTTGTATTACAAAAAGAAATAAATTCTTCTCCAATACACTACAATTGTTCCTTTCAACATTGACCAGTTGATATAGTGACAATTTTAAATTAAATCAGTCTAAGTAAAATTCCATTAAATCAAAAATACGATCGATCGTCATGTTTCAAACAAAGATGTGTTTGTTGTTTACAAATTACTGTTAATTTAACCTGGGGAATATCAATCCCAATATTTTAAATGCTGCTGTACAGGACGATGGTTCTGCCAGAACTCAAACATATATCCGAAACCTGGGTTCACGGCTTGATAAAAATGTTTTCAAATTAATTCAGGAAATCGAGACGCGACTAAAAAAAATGCATACCTACTTATATATGTACATTCAGTTATTTAAACGAATACTGATTTGAGAAATGTGACCCAATAATGTTAAATGGAAATCATCGTTTGACAGTTAGTTTAAAAATGTGTTCTTTTGGTTTTTCGTTTATGGTTAATTCTTTAATCACTTTATTTAAACTACAAACACACCTTTTTTTTGGTTCTTATCCTCGCTACTCAACGTTCGTTAAAAATGTTTGTTTTCTTTTTTGTAGGTGACATCTGTCATTAGTGTCATCCGAAATTGCACGTGTGTGCAGTTGCTTTCTTGAATGTTTTGTTTTCATTTCGAATTTACTTCCAAATCCTCTTTTTAATCAATTAAATAAATATGGTAAGTTGTTTTTTTTTTATATATTGAATATTCACTCTAAAAACCAGATTTCCTTTCTTCCAGGGCAAACAAAAGAAAACAAGGAAAATCCAAAAACAACGCACAGCCAACCTTAATCGTCTCCTGAAACCCACCGATAGTCGCATCAAAGAGGAACTCCGCAAAAAACGCAAAGTCGCCATCGATCCCTTAAAATTGAAAATAAATGAAGCTCCACAGGCCAGTTCAGCACTGTTCTTCCAATACAACACCCAACTGGGACCTCCCTATCACATAATCCTCGATACGAATTTCATCAATTTCAGTATAAAGAATAAACTGGACATAATTCAGGGCATGATGGATTGTTTGTATGCCAAGTGCATTCCATACATATCTGACTGTGTGAGGGCTGAATTAGAGAAACTCGGATCAAAATACAAACTTGCATTGAGGATAATTTCCGATCCACGATTTGAGAGAATGCCATGTTTGCACAAGGGTTCCTATGCCGATGACTGCATTATTAACAGAGTTACCCAGCACAAGTGTTATATTGTGGCGACAAATGACAAGGATCTAAAGAACCGCATCCGAAAGATTCCCGGTGTTCCGATTATGTATGTGGCAGCTCATAAATATACCATTGAGAGGATGCCAGAAGCTTATGGCATCAAGACATAGTTTTGAGGGATTTTCGTTTTATAGGATTGAAAAACTTGGTAATAAAAATATTATTTTATATGTATATTGTTTTTATATACAGAAAAAGTTGATTAAAGAAATGTGCTTTACTTTTATTCAAGTTGTTTTACTCTAATGGTTAAGTTTTTTCCTGAAGTATGTGTATTTTGGTTGAATTTGTATGGAGGATTGCACGTGTGTCTCCCACCATTAATAAGACCCAAAATGGAGTGGGACACCTGCCCAGATTTAGGACGAATCAAGGCTTCATAGATAACAGCCATATTAGTGTGGCTCTAATACTTTGAAAACCAAACTTATCTACTTAATGAACACTGTTAGCCTCGTTACAGCTCGCATTAAATCATGAGTACAGAAAAATAGATGTTGAGTTGCATTGCTTGAGGAACCCAATTTACTATAGAATTTTTTGAAAATACATGAAAAATGTATGCCAAAAGGTCACCAAATCCTGTCGGCATTTCTTATTTGTAACCACACATCTTCTTTGGCAACATATTTAAAAAAAAATGATTTCCTACACCTTGTCTGTTAGCTCGTAGTCCTAAGGATTGGCATATGAACACGCTAATGTTCATGGAACTGCTGGAAAAAACAACTTCTATTTTTTTCTTACCGCAGAAAATTTTAAAAGAACTCTGAAACAGGCCTTTTATTAAAAAAAAAAAAACAGTAAACGTTATTTCAATAGATTAGCAGATTATGTTTTGTTTTTAATTTTTTATTTTGTGATTTGTTCTTTTTAAAATTAAAATGCAAAAAAATAGTTAAAAGAAAAAATACATGAGTTTTGTGTGTGTGAGGGAGAGAACAAACATTCAGAATATTAATGAAAACGAAATATAATTCTCGTTGTGAATGCGTTCGAGTTGAAGCTATTATTTAATTTGTTCACTTGAGCGCAGCGCATGATGTAAACTTGATGATGGTAGAAAACATTTAACTCATTGTGTTGACCTGAAAGAAGATCGAAAAAATAAGTCAATCACATTCCAAAGCTGAAGCTTATCCAAACAAACTTACAATATCATCGATCTTAAGAATCGACCTGACCGTCTCTGTGGCCAGAGAAATCGCTGAAATACTGACTAACGATGGCTGGACGACATTCTCGGCGAAAATGTCAGTGATGGCGCCCTTGCGAACATTGATTCCAGCATTCTTCTCGCCTTGAGCGTGTCGGTTTCTTAGTTCAGTGACTGTTGCAATTGGATTGAGACCGGCGTTCTCGGCCAAAGTGGAAGGAATGACTTCGAGAGCATCTGCGTAGGCTCGGAAACAGTAGGCGTCGACGCCTTCAACTGTCTGAGCGTAAGCGGCCAATTGTAAGGCCATTTCGATTTCAGGTGCTCCACCACCACAGATCTGGGAACGTTGTTTGACCAAACAACGGACAACGCAGAGAGCGTCGTGCAGAGAACGAGCAGCTTCCTCGAGGACCAACTTGTTTGATCCACGGCAAATGATCGACACAGTGCGACCTGGATTTTGGATTCCGGTAATTTTGACAAACTTGCTGGTTCCACTGGCAACTTCTTCACACAAATCAGCGCTTACAAGATTCTCGGCGACGAAGTGGTCGAGGGAAGCAATAGGGCGACAGTTAAGGGTCTTGCAGACGAACTCAATGTCCTCACGTTCGACATCCTTGACAACCAGACACTTGATCTTGTCCAAGAAATGTTGAGCAAGGTCAGAAACTGCATCCCTATGAAGAAGAATACAATGTTTATTGTGATGGACCAAAAGGAGTCACTCTATATGATTTACCTCAAAATGGATTTCTGGACAAGGAGGACATTGCAACCGGCCTTCTTGATTTGCTTGACAATGTTCAAGATGTAAGTACGCTCTTCCTTTAGGACACGGTCCATGGCGGCATAATCGGAAACAATGACACTGTGGTCCATCTGAAAGGGAAAAAAATCCAGTTTAAAGATTTTCCAAAGCAACAAGTCACACAACTCACATCTGTCTTTGGTGGTGAAATACAGAACTGAATCAGACCAATCTTTGCCTTCTCAATACGCTTGGGTGCGTTGCTACCAGAGGAACGCATAGTAAACACCAAACCATCAATCAATTGAGTATCTTCGATGGTTCCACCCAAACTGCGGATAACCTTGATGTTCTTCAAATCAACAGCTCCCTCCTTGCCCAGTTCGGTGACCTTCATGACAGCATCAACGGCCAGAGGAGCTAATAAACTGCTCTGTTGCGATACCACCTTCGAGTTCAACGAAGTCGAGGCACTCTTAATCAGAGTCTCACGATCGCTCAACTCTATTGGTTTTGACATCTCTTTTAGGATTTCAATTGCTTTATTGGAACAACGTTGGAACGATTCGGATATAGCAGTTGGATGGATACCCTTGTGCAGGAGTTTCTCGCAGGCTTCCAACAGAGCTCCGGCAATTACCACAACCGATGTGGTACCGTCCCCAGCTTCGACATCTTGGGCGCGTGAAAGTTCAACCAACATTTTAGCTGCTGGATGGAGGACATTCATTTGCTTGAGAATGGTCGCGCCGTCGTTGGTGATAGAAACTTCTCCATTGGCCGATTGGATCATTTTATCCATACCACGGGGACCCAAACTTGTTCGGATGGCATCAGAAACAGCTGTAATGTGAAAGGAAATTGACTTTTGTTATTTTTATATGATTTTGAAAAGTAGGTGTGTGAAAAGTTCCTGAAAAAAATCATCGTGATAGAGAATGGGTCATGAACTCGGTTTCAAACGCAACTGCTCCAGGTGGAATACAAAACTTGGATTTTTTTTAATGTTTTACCAACTGGTCACAAAATGAAACAATAAATGGACTTTTAAATTTAATTTCAAGATATAAAACCAAAAAAAAAATCAATCAGGTGACTCATGAAAAAAGAATATTCCAGACTGATTTTGTTTACACCCCCGGCCATTAGCAGATGCGACTTCAAACAACGAAATCTCAGTGAAAATCAATCGGAACTCGACGTTTTTTACTTAAATATCATTATTTCAACTTCAAATAACTCAATTAATTCAATTAAAGTTCTAATTTAATTTATAAATTACCTTTAGCTGCTTGAATGTTGCTCATACGGACATCGGCCGGCTTGCTTTTGTCTTTGAAAGCCGCTCCTTGGGGTTTTATTCCTGTAGTCATTTTGCTTTTTGGTGCCATGGTATTTCTGAATTAAATTATCAGGAAATAAATTGGATTTTAATTAATTTAAAGCACGATTCAAATGGATTAAAAATTCCTCGAGATTTGAATAAAGCAGTGAAGAAAATTTCTTTGGAGGAGTTTTTTTTTCCGTAGCAATTGACGGCTTTAAGATGTCAAAACTGCTGTCAAAGTGACAAGTATGGTTAAACTGAACTGGTTTTTGTGAACGAGAGAGTGTTCAGAAAATGTTAAGGTGTACACAGAATTAGCGACTGGTGAGTAAACTTTTTATTCTGCAATTTACATTAAATATTAATTAACACGACTTCTACATTTTTGTTTCAGAATCTCTCATTCTCTAGTCTAATTTCACAAATGTTAGAATTAGAATTTTTGATTTTACTTTCAAGGTTAAGTCACTTCTTTAAGAAATATAAATGGTAAGCTTCAACACAAGTTTTACGTGTCTTTCTGAAAGCTACCTCATTTTCCGATTTTTCTGGTTCTTTTAAATCAGCGCAACAAATGTTAAATGTATGGTTTAAATCTTCTTTGTTTTGCAGGACTCTCAGTCGCAAAAACATGCAAAGCCAGAATCCTTTAATGTTTTCTCATTATCATCTTCCTCTTCGAAACATTTTGATTAAAATTGTATTCTGTTTTGCATTCATGGTCTTAGTGCTTCAGTGGGGGTAACTTGTTTTGAATATTTCATCTTTCTCCCCCAGTTTTTCTTACATTCAAATATGTATACCTTCTTTCTTTTCTTGCATTTAAAAAATAAAGATAAAACATCAAAATGTGCCTCGTTAAAAGAGTCCCGTGTGAATACCGTCAAGATTCTTAAAAACGTGCCCATCAATTGACCCCAATTTTGAATCACCCTTTCTTCGAGTTCATCCTCAAGTTCATTTTAAAATATTCAAAACATTAAAAAAAAAAATTCCAATCAGTCTGTCAAATAAAAAAAAGTAGCCTTTGCGTGTGGGGTCTACATTTCCTTTGAAATTGTTAAGAAAAAGTTTAATTTTTTTCAATAAGAACATCTGGGAAACTATCAAAATTCTAAAGTTAACTTTACACCAAACGATTTACGAAATAAGTAAGTAAAGAAATATAAGCCATCTTCTTAAAATATGGTAGAAAAATCAATATTTCTGAAGACTCGCCGGAAAGTTCGGTAGTTATGGCAGAAAAAAATAAGTTTTCGTTGATGTAATCTTGTTTACGAACGATAAGTTCCACCCGGAAGATTTTTCCTTCATAATTTGCTAATTAGAAGAGTTTTTTTTTACGAATTGGTGTTAACGCTTCAATGCTAATCACAACCTCCACTCGTACCACCACACCACCCTTACCGTGGTCGCCTGAGAGAGATAAGAACGAGTCGATTCTAACCTTCGTTGCGGCTTTTAACGCCCCACTGCCGCGCCTCTATTGAATTTGCCATGTGCAACAAATAGTTCTTGAGACTTTTTTGTTTATGTAATTTCAGCACCTTCAAGATGTCTCGAGGAAACGTCGGCTCCACTGGCTTATCTAAGCTTCAATTGGCTCTCATCGTCGGTACCCCTGTGGTCATCGGTGTTGGCTACTATTTGTACAAAAAGAACAGCAAATCGTCAATGGGTGACGATGGAAAACGCGCCTCTTCCAAGAAGATGCCTCTCAAAAGTCTAAAAGATCAGTCGATATCCCTTGACGGCACCGAAAGTGAGAAGGACTTGGAAAAGAAAAAGAAGGCCGAGTTGGAGAGTGAGAAACTGTCTCCTCTGAAAGAGGCCACCAACTACAAGAACGAAGGCAACGTGTGCTATCGCAAGGGAAAATATGACGAAGCTATTTTGTTCTACGATAAAGCCATAGACAAATGCCCCACCGAGAACCATAACGACCTTGCAATCTTTTACCAGAACCGAGCGGCTGCCTACGAAATGCTGAAGAAATGGTCAAAAGTGAAGGAGGACTGTACAAGTTCTATCAAACACAATCCCAGGTATGCCAAAGCCTATTTCCGACGAGCAAAAGCCAGCGAAGCCACAAATGACCTCCTCGACTGCCTTGATGATGTGACCGCAACATGCATACTGGAAATGTTCCAAAATCAGAATTCGATCATGTACGCCGATAGAATTCTCAAACAGACTGGCAAAATCGATGCTACCAAGGCCATGGTCACTAAAGTGCCAGTCTTGCCTTCAAGGAATTTCATCAAGACTTTCTTCAAATCCTTTGTTCAGGATCCTTGTGTTGTGAAAGAGGTAAATTTTGAAAGGATAATGATGTTTTCACACTTATGTATATATTATTTATAAAGGTTCCGAAATCCGAAGATCCCAAAGGATACATTCGTGCTAAAATGGCTTTTGACAGTGAAAATTTCGATGATGTTATTCCAGCGTGTACAGAAGAGATCGAATCAAGTGAATCGGAATCGCAGTATAAGTCCGAGGCTCTCTTGATGCGAGGAACATTTCATTTGTTGTCAGCTAACTTTGCAGACTCTAAAACTGACTTGGATGCTGTCATCAATAATGGTGAGTTTTTTCCTTCCTTTGTCTATCCTTTTCTTTCCCAAGTTATCCCTTGATTCCTTTTTCTTTTGAGTCCCATTACAGCATCATAAATTTTAACTGCTTTTGCTGTTAAAAATCCCTACGACGCAATTTTTTACTTGAAACGTTTTTCTTCTCAATTTTTATCTATTGTTTATAATTTCTATATTTTTTGTTTTTGTTTTAGCTGATGCCGATGTCAATCTTCGATCGAATGCTCTCATCAAACGGGCCTCCCTTCAAATTCAACTTGACGACAAAAGCGCGGGTATGGAAGACTTTGAGATGTCTGTAAAGCTTTCACCCAAAAATCCCGACATCTACCACCAACGTGCCCAGATTTACATTCTCATCGACCAATTGGAGCAAGCACTTAAAGAATTCGAAATTGCTGTTGAATTGGCGCCCAAACATGCTATCGCCTACATCCAAAAGTGCTACGCCGAGTACAGAATGGCAATAATGCACCAAGATCAGATGCGTCTAATGGTGATTATGAATGAGTTCAAAAATGCCGTTGAAAAGTTCCCCGATTGTGTGGAGTGCTACAGTCTGATGGCGCAAGTGCTCAGTGACCAAGGACAATTCGAACAAGCGGATTCGTTCTTTGAAAAGGCAATTAAAATGGCTCCCGAAAACGCCTCGTTCTATGTGCATCGCGGTATAATGTGGTTGCAGTGGAAGGGTGATATCGAGAAGGCCGTTGCATTGATGAAGAAGAGCATTGAAATCGATGAAAAGTGCGAGTTAGCTTATGAAACATTGGGCACCATTGAAGTACAACGAGCCAATCTGGATAAAGCTGTTGAATTGATCGAAAAGGCAATCAAATTGGCTAAGAGTCAGACAGAAATGGCGCATTTATATGCATTAAGAAATGCGGCAATTGCCCAAATAAACGTAACAAAAAAACTTGGAATTGATACCTCAGCGATATCTGCGATGGCGCGTTTCTAATCAAAATAAACAAACACATAGTTTTTGACAGCTAGTAATGTCATTGTAATTTGTATTTTTAACTAATTTTATAATTTTTTCCACCTTTTTTTTTTTTTCTTTTCAAATTTTATTGGTTTTAGTATGAAGCAAAAAAAATATTCGTTCCTTTTTTTCTTGTTTTCTTTGTATTCGATAATTTTTTTGAGAATATCGAATAGAAATAGAATAAGAAAAAATATCAAACAAAAATTATTGGTTATAAACTTTATTCCAGAATTCAAATCAATTTAAAATTGTTATCTATTTATTTAAGTATATTCGGTCCTAAGTCTTGGCTTTTCTGAAAATTTGGTACTTAATATCATATTAGTGCCACTTGTAACAGAAAAACTGGACCTAATCATTGGAGCAAATATTAATATTATGACAGAAAGAGAAGATAGGACACTTTTAATTGATTGATTTGAGTTTGGGAATGAACATTAATATAAAAAAGTAAACAAAATAAAAACTTTATTAAACCGTTAAGTAGTATGTTAGTTACAAACAAAATCAATGTTTTATTTTCGACTCATAAATTGATACGACGAACATTTTTGATTGAATTACAATTTTGTTTTCATTAAAATCGCCCAGAGGCCAAATTTGTCACATAAATGTAAGTTTTCACCTCGAAGTTAAATACTTAAGGAAATGGACCTAAAAATCAAGCAATCTCGAGTCATTCTAAGGTTATAATTAAATTGATTTTCTGGTCTAGTAATTCTGTCAGGTGAACATTTAAACACCATTATACATACTGTTAATAATGTTTTTCTAAATTGAGGGCCGAATAAACTTCGCGTGATATGTTTAGTTTGGTTCCCCATCAACTCCTGTCAAGAAAAAAAGAAAGTGTTTAAAAAATGTTATTTAGAACATAAATGGTAAAAAATAGCAATACGACCAATGGTTGACAGTTAAGACAAAAGAGGAATATTTCTTGGGCTTGTACGCTTAGTATGTAATATTTATGTATATTTATACTCTGGAATATGTCTTCCATAATCTTATGAGAGATGAACTTCGAAGTTAATGTTTGTAGAAAAATTTGCTTTACTAAACTTTTATTTTTAACGTTTTAAATGAGTTGCTAGAACAGAGCAGACTTTCGTCCATAAGTATCAATTTTGGTAAAAATTCTACTGTATTTTTAATTATTCTGTTAGAAAATCCAACTAATCGACATACGTATACCCATAATTTTTTTTCGTCAAAAATAATTTGTATTGATAAATTTATCAGTTGCTCAGTAGCAAAAAATGCTTTTTGCAATCCGCAGCTTCATGAAAATAAAACAAACACATCAATTTTTCGTCTTATTTTTAAAAAATTAACACAGAAACGCTTAAAAAACAACCAATGACCGTATGAAAGTTCCTGGACTTCTTGTCTTGTTAAAATTATTCTAGCCATGAATTATGTATTTTCGGAAACTTTTTCTATTAAATCGATTTGGTTATTGGAGTTATGATTTAATTAAAATCGTGTAATCGGGTTGGCAGAAAAATTGAAAAAGCTTTGTCTTAGTTCTGGATTAGTTTGTTTTTCACTATATTTTAGTATACGATTAAAATGTTTAAATGCTACTATATTATACACAGTAGAATACATCATCTCAGATAAAATAAAGTAATCCTGAATTAATTTAACCAGAATTTTAATATACATATATATTGATGTTATTTTCCTAAGTCTTATTGAATAAATTAACGTTGTGTTTCATGTTCTTTTCAATAGACATTTTGAAAAAATGTTTTCTAACTTTAGTTAGAGTTCCTCCAAATTTTCTTGACACTTAAAGGGCTGGGTCAAATAGTTTTTATATTGAATAAAACACATGACCATAACTTACCAATTTCACATCAAATAAATATTTTACACTTTGATATTAAAAATATGTTTTTAAATTATTAAAACAGAGTTAATTTATTCTTTGATATTATAATTTTAAAGAAAACAATTATGTCGGTATTGAATCAACTTTATTAAAGTATTTTTGTTTTTCTTACTAGGCATGCATTTAATAAACAAATACAGTAATAATAATAATATAATTTTTTTCATATTGCAAAATATCAATAACGATATTCTTTAAACTGATTGCTTTAAGTTTCTTCTTAAAAGAGTAAGAGGAAACCTCTTTTGGAAGATTTCATAAATTTTGAATCAAAACAATTTTCAAAAACAAATCTCAAAATCATGTAGATATAGAACGTACATAACTACAGTTTGTTTTTTTATTCCTTAGAATTTATAAATAATTTACAATAATAAAGCACTCAACGCTTCCATTTAAATGGTGTTGCACTTCTCCTTAAAGGATTCACTATACACTTGGTGTGTTCTTTGTTTTTCTAAATTAATCTCTTATTTTTTACTTAATAAAACGAGAAGGCAAGCATTTTGTTTATAGATAATTTATGGTTTCTTGTTTTTTTTTTGTTTTGTTTCTTTTCTTTAATTTTTTGGTTACATAATATCTTATTCTTAAAGTCTCAAGGTAATCAAATACTAAAACTCTATACACTTGGTAACAAAGTTAATTATAATAAAAAATAATAACAAAATTATATAATTAGAAATTTTAATACAATAATATAATTATTATAAATACAAGTAAGCATATTGCAGCCGAAAGCTTTAAATTCGTTTTATACTTAATTTTGTTTTAAGTTACAACTTGTGGTTAGCTCTATTAATTATTATTATTTATTATTCTAAGGCTACAATTTTTGTTTACTTTTATTCATACGAAATCTACAAAATAAACACAAACTTAGATTAATGAGCTTTTATGGAAATAATTAATCGTTGAAATTATTTAACGCTCTTTTTTCGGTGACCTTGTTCGGCTTCGATTTCCTTTTCCGGTCGACGATCGTTGAAGTCTTGAACTTCACCCGAAGCCCATATCACATAGACTATCGAAGTCGATACTAATACTCCAAATGCCACCCAGAACACCAGACGCCATTCAAGGAGTGTTGCCTGGAAGAATAATTATTATGAAATGATGGAGAAAAGGTTAGGTTACGTGAAGGTCATAGTTTTGGGGGAAAAGCTTACATTGGGTGTCATGACTCCCACAAGGTATGGCGTTATAATTCCAGTTATAGCACCAATTCCATTCGTAATGGCCATCAAAGTTCCTGAGTAGTTGGGACTCAAGTCCAGAGGGTTCAACTTCATGCCAGCATAGAAGGTACCCATGAGACCCATGGCAAGTGTGAAGAGCAGCACAACTGCCAGTCGATCGCAACCAGCGTACGAAGCAGCCACAATAAATATTGCTGGACCAATAGCAGCTGGAAAAGAAGGAATCAATTTGGTAAAGAAGGTTTCATTGAAGATTCAGACTTTTGTGTTCTTACCAATTGTGGTGAACATCTTTCTCGAATTTGTGATGCCAATGATTTTCTTTGTTATCAGCCAATCGCCAAAGACTCCAGAACTGAGCGAAACAATCCACATCATCAGGTATGGCAGTGATGAGTAAATTCCATTTTGTTTGATAGAGAACTGCATGACATCAGCCATGTACTTGGGCAGATCAGTGACCATGATGTAGAAGCCCCAATCGTGTCCAATTTGTGCGAATACCAAGGCAATCATTGGAGCATTGGTAAGAATTTTCTTCCATGGGGTAGGTGGTAGATCAGTTTTACGATCAATAGTACCCATTTCTCGAATGAGATATTCCTTTTCAGATTGCTTGATGAAGGGATGAGATCCTGGGTCACTGTAGCAGAGAACAGACTGAGGGAAAATGTTGAATTTAAAATATTATATTTCCAAGCAATTGACCAGGGAATAACTTACAAAGATCAAGAACCAAACAACTCCCATACCACCAAAGAAGTAGAATGTCCAATCCCATTCATATGCGTCCAACAACAGACCAGATATCGAATTACCCAATATGGTACCAACTTGTCCGCCACCCAACACCAAAGCGCCCAATTTACTTCTCTCCTTCAATGGAACCCACGATGAAAGGAGTACACTCAAAGCTGGGAATGTAGTTCCCTCACCCAAACCCATCAGTACACGTACAGCAATCAAAGCAGTCGATCCTCCCAGACGAATAGCCAAAGGACTGAGTAGAGTAAAAACGGCTGTCGATAGAATTCCCAAGCACAAAGTCCATTTTCCACCGAATTTTTCAGCCAAAATTCCACCAGGAATATGAGTTATAATATAACCCCAGTAGAACGAAGAGAGTATCAAGCCTTGACGTGATTCCGACCATTCGTAAATGCCTCCATGAACCTTGTTTATAAAGTGGGGTTATGTTTTGAATTCTGTAGGTGGATGATTTTTGAAATTTTGAAACTTACGATTTCTTCGCCTCCTATTTGTGGATCAGCTAAACACGCCCCCTGGGTATTATTAGAATCTGTGTGATTTCTACTAACAACCAATTGGGTGATGGCTACCGAGAGACAAATTCGCATCGTATAGGCATTCAGAATTGCAAAGAAGCCCATAATCGACAAAATTACCCTCTGGGGTATGATGAAAACTGAAAAGGATACAAAATAATACTTTAAGTTGTGGAAAATAATAATTTTTGTTTATCAAAAGGAATCCAAGCTTATAAGGACACAACTTTTTTATTTTACACTAAACTTAAAAAGTAACCATTTATAAAGAGTAATTCATAGAAATTTAAAAATTTTTAATAAAAGTACAAATTTTATTGAAGGATCAATAAGTTTAAGACATTTTATTTAGATGGTAAAATGCAGAAAATAATTTCTACGGTTTTGCGTTTTTCAATTATTTCTGTTGTGTATAAGGACCAACAATGAAGGCTAACATTTTGAATAACTTTAGACATCAGATTTATTTAAATTTATATTTTCTTTTATTGAACAAAATATTGAACTACAAGAGCTCTCTTCAAGTTTAGTAGAATAATAATGTAAAATAGGAGCTAGCGAAAAATAACTTTAAAAGGGTTGATTTATGCTGTTGAACTTCAAAGCTTACTTAAGAGTTACAATGAGTTTGTGAAAGAAAGATTATAATTTATTAATTAAAGAGGCTAAACATTTTAAGTTAATCATCAACATTCATAATAATCTTCACAACATTTTTTGATAAAACAAAATATTACGTATACGCCACCTTAGCATGTACAAATAAATTTTAATTTTGTGTTGACACAAGTTAAATCTTCTTCCAAATCTAAACTTTTTTATCTACAAAGTCTTCCTCAAAATAAAAAAACTTCAACTTATTAATATTTCGCGAGAGATACTGTCAGAAACAACAATTTTATTATGTCTAAAAATAAATGAGTATTTTAACCCAGTGAAAATTTAATTTTCTGAGCCATGTAAAAAAGTACGTGTTTTACGTGTGAATTCTGCTTCAAACAAAATCTTAAATCAACTTCTCAATAACTGATACAAGTTTAGTATTTCCAGATGCTAACAAAACAAAATTTAATTGTTAAAACATGTACATATTTTATTCACTATTAAATTAATTTATTTTTTAAAATAAATTTCAGTAAAAATAAATTAAAATTACCTGTATAGATACAAAAATAAATGCATCCACACGTTACAACTTAAACATCCATCTCTATAAAATCACCTAAGCCGTTTAGAAAATGAGGTTTCATTATTTATTCGATTGTTATTACTTTATTTATCAAGTTATCTTTGATTTCCAGGAATAAACTATTAAACGTACATTAACTTGTTTATCAGATAATTGAATAATGATTGTAGTGATTAAAATATGATTGATTTAAAAAAAAATTATATGAGAAAAACAAATATTTAATTGATACAAGTTTGTAAATAATGTACTTCTTTGGAGAGATGATTTCTACCATATATCGATTGAGAATTGATTTGTTAAGTAAAAAGAAATAATTCAATTTTTTTTTTAGAGAAGTTTAAATTTCTTAAAATCTGCTTCTTAAATATTAATTAAATTTCATGTAAATCCATACTAATATTATAAATGCAAAACTAACTCTGTCTGTATGTCTGTCTGTTACTCTTTCACGCCTAAACGGCTGAACGGATTTTGTTGAAATTTGGTATGGTGATAGATGATAACCTAGAAATGGTCATAGGCTGTAAATAATCACGCCATCGTTCTTAGGGGGTAGGCAGTAGGCAGATAACTAAATTGAGTTAGTGATTTTTATTCGTTTTTGTTGGGACTTTTGCTCTTCCACGTCTAAACGGATGAACGGATTTTGATGAAATTTAGTAAGGTAATAGATGGTTACCTAATAGTCATCGTACTTAAGGGGTATAGAAAGTAGGCAAAAAACTGAATTGAGTTATTGATTGTTTATGGTTTTTGGAGGGAGTTTTGGTCTATCATGCCCAAACGGCTGAACGGATTTTTATAAGACTTGGTTAATTTAAAGATAGGATCCTAGGCACGGACAGAGGCTACTTTTTACGGCGGAAAAATACCTCATTCCCGCGGAAATCTAGCGTGATCGTGTCAAGAAGCGCATGACGCCATAGCTACTGAAATGATTTTGATGTTTTTTTTTTTTAACTGACAGTTACTAAGACTTCAAGTTAGTATTTGATCACTTTTCTAACTTAGAGGGTAGGTAGGGGCCATAATTTAGGGAATTTATGATAAAATTTTGATGCAACTGTCTTTATTTAACAGTTTTACTTGGATCGAAACTTAGCGACATTCCAATCACACTACTTAACTTATAGGGTAGGAAGGTACCAAAATTCAGACTACTTTTTACTTCGGGAAAATATCTCATTCCCACAGGAACACGATAGTGGGACATTGTTACAGGGGGACTTACAGCCGGGAGAAAACAAAAAAACTTACAAAGTCACGGGTAAAATCTAGTTATTATATAAATTAAGCAAAAAAAAACATAGACAATATGTGCAATCATCTGAAATAACGTTTAGAAACTTTCTAGACATAAGACAAACACTAAGTTAAAAATAAGTTTATACTAATTTAACAATCTACTACCTCAAACGCTAAACTAAATCTAATATTACAAAATGATAGCTAAATTTTTAGTTAAATTAAATCACAAGTCACATTTTGACATTTATAAAAATGACAGAAAAGGTTTGTTTATGAACTATTTTAGAAAATTGCATTAATGTGATACTATAGCAAAAAACCATTCACAAAATAAATTAAAGAATTTTTGAATAATCAAATTGTAGGATAATTTTCATCCTTAAAATGTTATGTCAATCTTTTTAAAATCTTTCATTACTATACATACAAGTCGAATATGATATATGTATTTTTATCTCAAACTTTTCTGATGGCGCCTATTTTAGCAGCATGAACCCCAAAAACAGTCTATATAATGATAACACAATTTTTTAAATGTTACCATCTTTAAAATTGAAAATCATAAGCAAATATGTATTTAGGTCCTCAGACCTACGAAGTCCTTTAGTGTTCCCAAGCGGGACATAGGGCATCAACTACTCCTACGCGCAATCGTGTGCGATTTCCAGCGATGTATTTTAGCTCCATCCAGCTGTTTTCCAATCTCGCAGATTCCTCCTCAACTGTTCTCCTCCACTCCACGTACTTCTCGGTCTTGCAACTCCTCTTCCTTTTTGTGTGATTGGGTTCATTAACTTTTCGAACCGTATGTCCAATCCACTGCCACTTGCGCCTTCGTATAATGATATCGACGGGTTACTGACCTGTTCGTCTACGTAGGTCATAGTTTGAGATACGATTAGGCCAGAAAACCCGTAACATGTTCCGAAGACACCTGGTTTCCTGGTTATTGTTGTTGTTATTTTGCAGGTGCTGCAATTTTATAGCAGAACTGATTCGATGTTAGAGTTAAACAGCCGTAGCTTTGTGTTCAAGCTGAGAGATTTGTTCCTTCAAACATTGGACAACATCCCGAACGCAGCATTTGCTTTTCTGATACGGCTGCCGGTGTCTAGTTCGTTCCCTTTTTCAGTAGAGCCGATACTTCCAAGATATTGTAAGCTCTCTACTTTCTCTATACATTGGTCAAGTTCATCGGAGCGGATGATTGCGAGTTCCCGAGGCTGAACATCTTTGTTTTTCCCGTATTGATTTTCAGTCCCACGATTGATGCTTCTCTCTTTACCCTTGTTGCCATTTGATAGAGATCCATAATCCTATGGAAAAAGCAAGCACATATCGTCTGTGTAGTCAAGTTGTTTAAGGAAAGTTTTAAGAGTGCATCTTATTCCTCCGCTTCCTGTCAAAACCATCCGCAGTAGAAAATAAATGTTTAATTTTTGAAGTATTTTTTTGTTTTGGCACTTAAGTAACCATCAGCACAAGAAAGGTACCTATATTTTCAATTAACTGCTGGGATTGTTAAAAATACCTGAATAAAGTTCAAAACAAATTTGAGAAGACGTTATGACATTTGATTATGTCACTACAAAGCTTTATAACCAGTAATGTCGTTTTCAATTGGCAATCTGGAATCGGAAAAAAGCATTCTCAAAGCGTTCAATTGGGCAAAAGTGACAGTTCTAATTCTGAAAAAGAAGAGATTTCTCTTCTGGATTTGAAGTCAGAGGCAAAAACAGAATCACTCACACATTCAAAGATTTTAAATGTCACACTTGACAAATGTCATATTTTTGAATTAACAAATTGTGCGAACTGTCAAGTGATTGCTTGAAATTAAAATTAAAATATAAAAAAATGAAAAATAATATTGAAAATATCTTAACAATATTGTTCCTAATTTGTTAGAAACATTGTTGGAGTCGTCTTCCTCATCAAGTGATGACAATGCAAGTGATGCAGTTAATTTTCTATTGCAGGAGTTTTCCAAAAAGCCAAGATTGCAAAACTACCAATACAGTCACACCAAACTTCAAATTTTTCAGAATTCACAAAAAGTGTTCAATTGAGATTCTGCTTCTACTTCCCATTCCAGATTGCCAATTGAAAACGACATAACATTGAAGGAAGTCACAGAATTTAACATTATGGTAATTTTATTCCCTCCGCTCGGAGCCAAAAGTTTGTGTTTCTTTTTTATCTCCGATCTCGCTCGGGACGCGCTCGATGAGCTCGATAAAAAATGACAGAGCGAATGGATTAAAAAGATGAGCGCGTGTATGTCACTTTTTTGTTCATGTGGTAAGACAGAGACAGACTGCTTTTGGCAATTCAGTGCTCAATTGTGTTTCTTAATTAGCTCGGAGCTCTCAGGTTAAGTTCAGTTCTGAGCGAGCTCTGAGTGCCCCGCTCGGAGCTAAAAAAGAAAAACGCCTTCTGGTTGGTCAGCGTTTTGACGTTTGTAAATTTGCACATGCAGATTAACGGTATTTTCAAGATTGTTAACTTTATTTGTAAACAAATCAATTTTATCACACCCAATTATTCTTTTAAATACAAATACAATGTCACGAGGTTTTTTTATTATATACGTTTAAATACGAGTTTTTATTTTTAAAACTATTTTTTCAGGTAAATATTTAAATTTTATTTTATTGACTTTCACAATTATTGCATGAAAACCCCAATGACCTCTTATATGAAATTACAAAAAGACAACAAATAAAAAAAAAAAAACATTAACAGTTTGCAAATAATAAAATAAAAAGTTTCACAAGTTTAATTGAATAATTTTTATTTTTTTACTGCAAACACATGTTTCATATATTTGCGAATGGATTGAGGGTGTTTACTTGCATTGTCTCTCAAGGTTAGATAATCGGAAATGATTATTTTACGCTCGTTAAATAAATTCAAAAGTTGTTGTTGTAAGTGTTAACCATAAAATAAACCACAGATTAATCTCAGTGCAGAATATTTTTATTTTTCAATACTCTGATGTGTACCCAGTAATATGCCATTTTAAATGTAATTTGTTTTGTTTGCACGTAATCCTTAGGTTTATTTCTTGTTTCATGAAAAAAATATCTTTCTGTTCAACTTTTATCAATTTCATTATATTTTTATTTCAATTTCAATATATTGTCACAAAGTTGAGTTGAAGTATCAGCAATTGTGTGCGACACAATCATTGAACTATTTTTTTTTTACAATTACAATTTATTCTGGTCATTATAGTGACAAGAAAACGTGTATTATCAGACAAAACCGGTCAGTTCACACCTGACTTAAAATTGATGGAAAGAAATGTTGACTGCGGATAGAGGTGCATTATGCGGCAACCATGTTAAACTAATAATAAAAATTGATTAATTGTTTTGTGATAAAAGGAACTGCAAATATACCAGATATTGCCAGTTGATAGTTCATTAACCAATTAAATGACAATGGTCAGTGGTCAGTGGTTACTCGTCAAAAACGTCATCGTGTAATAATTCAATTGTTATTTTTGTATGTTTATATATTTATCTATAAAATATTATTTATGTAAGTTAATATACTAGTTAATATAAATACATAAGTAATTATCTAGTGCAAATGTAATGCTCTAGTGATTTTAAGAAATATCAATCCAGTGAGTCATGGGGGTATATTTTTCATGTAGTTTGATCAAGATAATTTCTTAGACAATCAGTTTTTAGTTATTACATACATATATACACATTAGATTGAACTAGATATTTGAGATACTTTAACAAAATCATTATAACGATACACATGAGATGAGAAAATCATATGAAGTATGTATAATTATTTAAGACTATGTAACATAATATAAGGGTTGATTTTTTCATTCAAATTATGATAATTATTTTCAATTTTGACACATGTCATTTTTTGACACCATGTCAAGTTAAGAGTTTGAAAGAATTTTATAAAATATAGAACTGGTTTCTAAAAAGTTATACTTTTGAGGTGTTTTTTATTTGAAATGGAATTAATGATTTTGATTAAAGTTTATTTAAATATGTAGTTTTAAAATTAAAAAAATGTACAAAATGTAAATTTATAAAATTGTAATATTATTTTAAATACTTTTTTTCATTTAATAGATCAATAGAATCAGTTCACAAATTCAGAAATAATTTGACTCTTATTTACTTTATGTAATATATTTTTCTTCTTAATAAGAAAATAAAATAATAATGTTAATATTCTTTTGAATATTATTAAGGAGTATAAAATGAATGTCTAATCTAGAGTATAGCCTTAAACCATAAGAGCAAGTTTGTCATAGTTCATTTTTTTCTTAGTTTTTTTTTTTTTTTTTAAGTTACATAACAAGATAATCGTTATAAACTTTAAAGCTAATGCGAGTATGGAAAATTTTTATCACGCAGTTAGTTTTATCTTTATAATTACAAAAACCAACATTTTACACAGCAGTTAAAACGATTATGTCAATTTTATGTTTTAAGTTTTTTACTTAGGAATTATTGATGGGTTTATGTTTGATTAAGTTTAGTTAAAGTTGGTGTAAAACTGCTAACATTTTACACAATTTTTCACACAGTGCGACAATATTGACTTATGAACTTTGACAGTTGGTCGAGGACATATTGTTGAAGCTAAATTTGTAAAGGCGACAATTTATTTTTTGACGTAGTAAGCGGTATCAAACTGTAATTTACACAGATAGTTTTTACACTGTTTTTGGTTGTTTGTATAGCATCAACTTACCTATAAAAACATGATAGCAATGAAAAAAAAATAACAATTATATACAACAAAAACAAATGAAAAATTATGGTATTTAAATTACAACATAGAAGATAAAAACAAATTATCTTAAATCAATTTAACCTTAAGAAAAAAAAAATCAATTAATTTTTATTTCAGTAAGCAATATTTGAATAGTAATAATTGATTGCGATCATTTATGTTAATTATTTAGTGTACAAAATAAGTTAAAGTACATTTCAAATTGAACAATAAAACTCATTACATATTACAAATTGCTTTATTAATAATAATTAATTTTAATGATAAACTTGATACAAACATTAATTTATAAAGATATGATTGAAAGATAATAAATTTACACGTTTGTCAACTTTTTTTAGATTTACTTTTTACTCAAGCGAAATTGATTGATAAATAATTATAATTATTTTAATTCCTTATCAAATTGAAGTGTTCAATTTTTTTTCAACATGTTAAATTTAATTTTTGATTAAGAAACTTGATCAATCAGTAATATTTTATAACGATTTATCTTTCTCTTTACAGTAGTCTGAAATAATTTTAAATGTATTTATAATAATTTATGGGGCATCGACCTATCGAAAAATCAATTTCAAGGTTTTTTTGATTAGAACCTTCTGACAAATAGGATCTTAGATATCATAAACAATTCTACTTCAACCGTGATACGAACATTGCCAGACGTGCCGGATTTCAATTTTACCATAGGAGCAAACTTTTTCCCAGGGATGTTAAAATAAATCAATAAAACGATTTTCTTTTGTTTGGGTTTCATTATAAACTTTTGAAATTTAAACAAAACAAACTTAAATAAGTGAAGTTTAAGCAGGTTTGACAGTTCTCATTTAAATTGACAAACAAAGTTATTTATTAGATTTTCATATTTGCCCGAATGGTTTGACAGTTCGTTACTTGGATTTTAAAAAGCGATTTAACATTTGTCTAAATATGAGTCATTTTTATGTTGAGAGATTTTGAAATAGTTTATTTTTTTAGTGGGTAGTTGCATAACTGTGTACAATGTTGAACATACCTTTGAATAGGCTTAAAAATAAAACAGTTAGTCATTAGGGAGAGGAGAAAAATATTACAACCATAAAGTAATAGTATTGAAACGGAAATGTTTTAGAATTCCCCATTTACTAATCAACAAAATGACTGTTTATTATTGTTGTTTATTAAAAAAAACAATAATATGCGTATTATAATGATGCATTCCTTCGGATTTATTTAATGATTAAATTTTATAACAACAAGGTTATAACTATAACTTAACTTTTTGTTTAAAGCACGTTTTATTTGATAAAATGCAGATGAAAATATTTCACATTTTATTTTTGTCTACCTACTCATTTTATTCTCTGATATGAATTACATTTTTTTTTTTTTAATTAAGGTTAGTTAAATGTTTCTTATAAATTTTTGTTCCTACTCCAAAGTGTTTAACAAGCATGAAAATATATATTTGACAATTCTCGTTCGGGAAAACTATTGCAGGAAAATGATGACAGTTGTAATACTATCATTCAAATCAATCATTGACAGTTTTAATTTTTAATAATCCTCCATCTTTTTGGATAAAAATAAACGCATTTGAAAATATAAATCCTTTTCTTAAATAAAATGCCTTTTATCCCCGAGAGATCTTACAAATACAAATATACAGTATAATTACACTCTTATCATAGAAAGTTGACAATTAACTAACTATACACACTAGACATGACTTTTGACACTGTTATATAGTGCCAAGAGCAAAAAATACCACGGTCACACTTCATACCCGAGAGCATTTTCAATAAAGGTATGTTTATACTACATATATTAAATCCCAATGCAACTTAAAAACCTGATATCATTCATATCACGTTGCTTCTCTTACACTTGTTTCTTTTATGATACACACTTTGTTTCTTAGTGGAATGGAATGAAGTTAAAAAATGAATACAACATGCGTAAATACATGTGTACAACTTTTTAATCAACTTACCGTGCCAAATTACATTTCTTTTGACCAACAAAACAAAAACGAAACAAGAATCATTTTTTTATATTTTATTTTTAAGTTGGCAACGATTTTATAAATAATGACCTTTGGCTGTGAAAATTTGATTTTTGGTTTGAAGTCAAAACCAAGTAATTTAGTGGATAGTTTCGAGACTTAGTTTTTTTTGATGAGGTGTAAAATATAGCTGCAGTAGTGACGTATTTTTCTGTCAATCTTAATTTACATTAGGTCTGTTCGAAGTGTTTTGTGCACAGAAATTCACAGCACACATTTTTTTAAGGAGTGGGGGTAAAATTCTCTCAGCGAGAGAGAAACTGTGCACAAAGAAGTGGAACGACATTTCACAGAAAATCACAGACTCTACGAAACGTCAAAAAATGTCAACAAAAAATCATTACAAAAAATTTGATTCGAAAGCGCATGAAAAGTTTCTAATTGTTTATAATTAATTAAAAAATGGATTTGTTAAAATTGTTACTAATAGAATGCTCAAGAGAGTCTGACGAGTCGATTTGGAACTCAATACTGGTGTTTTCCATAATGAAAATTAGAATTTTAAATTCAATTAAAAAAAAATCGTTTATTTTAACGGCAAAACTCAAATGTCAAATGCTATTTTTCAAATTTGACAGTCTTCAATTTTCTGTGCGAAGAAATTTTTTTAGCTGAAATTCGCAGGGTGGGGAAATTTTTTGTTCTCTCAAGAGCTCTCTCTTCCGTGAAAAACTACGAAAAATGTGTAACTTGGAACAGCTTTTCACAGTTTTTTGGTGATTTTCAGCGAATTTCACACACTTGAAACAGACTTATTACTAGACACTCCAAAATTTCATAACGAATTCAAAAAAAAAAAATATTTTTAATTGCAAAATGAACATTGACAGATGGTTGATAAAAATAAGTTTGACAGTTCGCATATGATTTATTTCTGAAAATTTCAATGAATTGTTAAAGCTCAATTTTTAGTGATGGCTTATAGTTTTATTTGTCAAGATGTCAAGAATGAAAAGATGATATCTTCAAAATCGACAACTGATATTGAAAATAAAACTTCTTGTTGGAAAAGCCTTTATAATTTTTTGTTTTATCTATGAATGTTTATGATAAGCAAATTGTATGAATCTTGTCAGTTTTATTTGTTTTTCATTTAAACTTATAAGTTATAAGTTTTGAATTAGAATTTTATGGAAAGAGTACGAGTATAAATTAAATTAAATTATATTTATCTTCTTCTTATCTTAACCAAAGATAAGTTGTGACAAACAAATCTCAATCATTAATGATATAAAGATTGTTTGAAGTCTTCTTCTCTTATTTTTGGTTCAAGGTTATAAAGAGCCGATTTAAATTTATTTTGTGAATTTTCAAAATTGTTTTATTTTTTTTTTTAAAGGTGACAAAATAAAGTTGACATATGCGTAAAAATGCGGAATTTGTCTAGCAGCTAGGATTGGAATGTTTGTTCTTTTTTTCACAGAAAACGAAATATTTATTTTGTACGCCATTAGCAAATATTCAAAATTATTGTTTATTGATACATATTAACATTCTTCGTCGATGTCTGATAGCAGTATTTGTTTTAAAATTTTTAACAAATTTTTATATAATTTAAAATCAATAAAATGAATAAATATTCATATACTCTTACTAGCACATACATATGTATGTACAGTACAAAGTAACTAAGCATAAGCTGAACCAGAGGGCGTTAGAAATATCTGGAAAGAAATAAGATTCTTTTGTCTCTCACTTTATTGCTGAAAAAACAAATTATCTTATTCATATTTTCTCGCTTATATTCAATGTACAATTGTTGCTTGAAATTTAAACAAATGAGTGAGGAAAGTTTGACACTACATACATGTACACTATGCTTGCTAAACTGTCAAAACAAATGTATTATATATTTTTTTTTAATTTGAGTTTCAATTACAACTGGCGATAGCATGAGCTTGTAAACTATATGCTGCACGTTTTCTTTATTTGTTTCGAATTGACAAGAAGTGGCAAATCTATAAAACGCCTGTTTAAAGAAGAATTTTTTTAGAAAAGAATTACAAATAAAAAATTATTTGTAAAAGAACATTTGACAGCTGACAAATGGTTTGTATTTGTAACGTGATTACATAAGTTAATCAGTTGCTATGCAAGCAAATTGTACATTTTTTTGTGTCGTTATATAAATACAAAAAAATAACTTCAGATAATGTTTGTGATTTGAAGGTTAAAAAAACATAGAAAATGGTTTTCTTTCAGAAGTTTAAAACAAAAAAAATTATAACATGATTTCTTATGGTGTTATTGATTCTTATTTCGCGATAGAAAATTGTATACTATTGTTTAACCGTCGAAAGTGACGGTTTATTTGAATCTATAGAATTGTCAATTTTGAATAGTTTTTCCAATGACTCTTTTGACGTCTCATCATCTCTCTTCCACAAGCAGTTCAGGATATCAGGAAAAATTCTTTCTTCACTCAGTAAGTTCTTTCGTTGAAGTGGGTTCGGGATGAAATGAAAAGACGTCGACATGAGTAGCATCCAACAGGCCAAACAAGTTTTATCTGATCTAAGATCAATTTTGCAGATTTGACATTTTCCGAAAATGAAAAAATTTGAAATCCGTACAAAACCGTCAGCGATCTTCTAATTTCCAACGGTAAATGATGTGAGTATCGTTTCATCTGATAGCCTCGGTTGCTATAAGATGCAGTGTTTCTACTCCGTTTCGTTAAATGTACAATGGTATTGAAATGTAATGCAGTACTTTTTTATTTCAAAATCGACTAAAGTACCATTGAAATGTCAACTGTCAAAAAATTTATATACATATAACAAACATGTATTACGTATAGACAAACTTCAAAATTTACCGAATCTATTTCAAGGGTCTTGTTGTATTGTAATTTTTCTATTTGCGGATTATGAACGCTATGCAAAAGAAAAAAAAAAACTAATGACAGACAATTTTTTTGATTCAAGCGAAACCTTTTCTTTTAAAATTATAATATTATTTGTTTTGTTTCAATATTATGAATTTGTATAACTTTATTTGTACTCTCCGTTATTATGGCTCTTTATTTTTGATTTTTTTTTCAAATTTTTGAAGCCAGATGTTCAAATAATAGTGCATTCAAAACCCCGACAGAATTGATAGGAAATTAGGACTACATAACATAGGAGTATACGTTATTATATGGAAAATACCAGACGAAAAAATGAATAAAAAAAAACTGTGCAGAACGCACCTTGAAAACATCTGCATATTTTTGCTCTTTTATACTTTTATTGTTTAATTAACATAAAATGCCAAAATTCTCGATCGAAAAAAAAATATTTGTTATTGTCACGAGTAAACAAAACTATGAACATCAAAACCGTTAAAAATTGTTTGCAAAAATTCAAAAACAAACTGTATTGATCTTAAAGTTGAAATAAGATTATCATTTAACGGCCCAAAAACCAGATGTCTCATGGTACGGATATTTAATTTTGATTTTTAATGAATTGATTTAAATTTCAGATTCAAATTTATCTCATACAAATCATTTCTAAAAAATCAGAGTTAGTTTGATATTTTGATTGCGAATTAAAATACATACAAAATTTGGTGAAACAATTTTAACACACAATGCAAAGGTTGAAGGTAGAGTTGAATAAGCTTTAATATTTATTTTAAAAACAGTATGAAATAAAAGTGAATGACTTTATTGCATGTTTTTGCTTTTATTTTTTTTCTCAAGAATTTCATCAATAAAATTATGGTTTTGTTTGGAATTCTTATTTAAATCGAAGTTATGGCAAATGTTGATTTAATACAAAAAAAAACGTTAATAAAATTTGAATTAAGTATTTTAAAAAAAATGATCAACGATTATTTTATTCTGATGGAAAGTAATAAAACACAAAAAAAAAACTATAAAATTAAGACCACATTACAATTAAAAAAAAAAAAAACTTTTTAAGATGATGGATCGAAATTGGAGTTTTGCAAATAAAAACAAAGTGATACCCTATCCAGAAATAACTGTCGAATTTTTAAATCTTGATACAACTGGTAAGATCTAGATTTGTCGTTGGACTTTTATAGCGCACATGGTATTTTTGTTTTTTTTGTTTTCATAAATGATTAAGTGAGATGATTTTTACATGATGTGACAATTTAGGTATGTGACATGTAGGTATATATTCGTATGGCTTATGTACACATACATATTTATATGTATGTATGTATATATGTACATTGTTCAAATGTGTCCGTATTAAAATCAGAAACAGAGAATTCGATCTAAATTAAAGATTAAAAATATAACAAAGAACAAAGTATCTATGGGAACCAAAAAAATATTATCATAAAATAAATAAAAATTTAAAGAACATTAGCTTCGAATGATAATCTGTTTGGTGAGAAAGTTGAGAGCTTTGTTGCGAGTATTCATTTAGTTTAGATTTTTTATCCTTTAATAGACTTTTATACCGACTTATTGTCAATCAAAAATTATTTCTTTAGTCAAATACAAAAAGTGCTAATATTTATGTATGTATGTAATTCTCCTCTACGATAATTTGACAGTTTACTTCTGAAAAGGTGTTGTTTATTTATTTCAATAAATAAATAGATAATATCAGCTAATCTAAATTATGGTACTTAGTAGACGAACTATTTTGTTAACACATTATTATCCAGAACCTGCATATGGATATGGATCATGTTCGTGCTATCCAACCGTGTATTTTGTAAATTTTTTATTGCTAATATTTTTCATGTTTTTAATTTGTTTGTGAAAATAATTTCAAAGATCAATTAAAAGAACAAAAGTTTTAAAAATAACGCCTTTTCAAAGAACTTAATTTTCTATATGGTCATTAACATATCTAATATTATCTTATTAAATTTTAAATTATAACAAAAAAAACTGATAAGTGACGTCATAATCAGCTATTCAAAAATTATTAAGATTCGTAACTTATTTAATTTGACACTTCATATGTAATTGTTCTAATTATTTTTTTTTTTTTAGACAGTTAAACTCTAGATTTTGAAAAGAGAAGGGTTTAGATTTTTTTAAATAAATTGGATTAAATCTTAATAAAGTAGACGCTTAGAAAAAGTATTTGAAAACTCAAACCAAACCGGTTTTATAAGCCGGTACGGTGATAAACGGCAGTCGACAATTAGAGGTTCTAACCATATTACATGAAACTTATATTTTTTTGATCTTGCTAATGATAAACGTTTACATAAATATGTATGTATGGTATGTATGTCCTTAATCAATACTCTTGATAAAATAAATTTAAAATAAACTCACATCTACTCAATCTTTCATATTTAACGGGTCTACTATGTCCCCTATGGCTACCATCAACTTCAAAATGATGAACAGTCGTAGCCGCATCTCGTCCTGAAGGAAATGTTTCAGCCTGATGAATGAGATTTCTATCTTCTCCTGGAGAAAAATCTTTCACCATTTTGAGATTTTTGAATGATATGAAAATTCAAAAAAATTAAATATTTTCCTATTTTCCACTTTTAACAACACTTCTACTCGACTATACGACTTCAATTCCACTATTTTAACCGAAAAAAAATTATGGTTGAATTGCGTTACAGGCAGATACTACGGAGACCGGTTGGTATGGTCATCGATACCGATAAAAGAATTATAAAAGAAGATAAGCAAGTTCAAATTATTATAAGCCTTTATGTTGGCCATCACCATCACACCATCAACCATCATCATCGTCAGTTATTGGTGTCTATAAATACTTTCGATTAGAATATAGTCAGGGAATTTTTTTTAATAATGCCCAAAAGTTTTAAAATGGTTAACAATTAAAAGTGTGTATTTTTTGTTCAAACAAAAAGCTTATTTGTTTTAATTTTGTTTTTGGGTGTTAAGCTTCTTTAATAATAATTATTATTAAATATAGTCTTTCATTGGAAGGTCTGAGAACCATGGTCAAAGCTTTTTAGCACATTTTTATCATTGCAAATATAATTGATTAAAATCGTTATTTGATTGGTAGCTTTCTTGGTTTTTGAATTGTTATATTGAACAGAACTTATATTTCTTGGTATTTAGTTTGAAATATAGAGTGCGTAAGAAATACGAAACTCAAATCCAAAAACAAACTTGATATAATCAATTAGTACTTGAAGTGGTATCTGGGGCGTATACGTACTTTTTTTCAGTAAAGTAATTTCATTGGATTTTACTTTTTATATTTTGAATTCAAAACTCTTTTTTAATAGTTAATTGAATTATTTGAATATTTAACCAAAAGGAGTGAGAAATTTTAACAAACGTTTGCATGTTACTTTGTTTCAAATAAAATATTTTCATATTATAATTGAATGATATGATTGAGTGGTATCAAAATTTCTTTCTTTGGAAACTATACATGATTTAACTGATGAAAATATGTTATATTACTTTTTTATACTCAATCCATTCAAATATAGCAAAAGAAAAGTTACTATAAAATATTAGAAAATAGAATATTAAAATTTAGAAACTAAAAACATATCCTCTCACTTCAAATATCCAATAATCTAAATAAATAAAACACTTTTAATTGTAAATATAAAAAGAGGTATTTATTAAATTTTACAAAGATTGGATGTTAAGTTTCATAAGTCAGGTTATAAAAAAAAAAACATTAAAAAGGAATATAGTTGGCTTAATGTCTTTTAAAAGAAAATACTGTCAAAAATCAGAGTCAGCCAAATCCACCATAAAAAACATCAATGTCTTAAGAATCGTTACTAAGATAGTTTATCATATTTTATAGCATCTGTATTTTTTATAGGAAAATAGAACATTATAAAGCTTAACACAATTTTGTTTAATTGTACACAATTCTACGAAAACAAAATCTTATTTATAAATACGAATATATTTTTATCTAAGACGAATTTAGATATGAAAATTGTTTTCCAAATAAGTAAACATATAATATGAAGAAAAAATGTTATGAAATTTGCAAAAATGCTCTCATTGACATTTGTATTTCAGTTCCAGGAGCCTTAGACATAAATAATTTTATATGCAATTCCAGTTGAATAATTAACGTCATTCGTCTTTTCTATAATTATAATTTGAATACAATTTTTACATTAGTTTTCTTTTCTTAATATAAATAAAATTCCTAAAAGAATACAACGATAGTGGTTTTTAAAAACTAAATTGATAGAGATTTCAGATTTTATTTTGTTTCCGGGGACGTACCTAACTTATCTCAAAAAAGGAAAATACATTTTTGAATCCTTTTTTTTTTTGTTTTTTTTTTCTATTTTTCCTTAATTAAGATCAAAACAAAACTAAAATTATAAATTCAAAAAGGACGAACCCCAAAAACAATTTTTTAAATTAAAAGAACAAATAAATTGGGGATCACTAATTATTTTATCTAGAAAAATGAAAGGTTTGAGCATATTATTTTTAATACCTTTGTATTTTATTTACCCTAAGTTAACGTTAATTAATTTGGTAAATCGGTACTTTGTAACGAAAAAGTACTCTTATAAGAAATGTTACACCGCTAGTCAAAACTGTATTGCAAATTTTGTCTTTCTCTTCAAGACCATGTGCGTGCAAGTGCATTGGCAATGGTAGACAAGAGAACATTATTATTGGCACTCAAAGTTAGAAAAATTATAGGTTTTAATTAGGTAATAACCATGATTAAATTATTTCAAGTACAATCACATAATTAATTAAAAATAATATTTAAAAAAAAATATACCTATAATATTTCATTAATTAAGTTTAAACCTATTACGACATTTTATGGCTTAATTAATTAAATAATCAGGTGTCTAAAACGAACACCAAAGAACACATGAGACCTCAAGACATATGTACATATTATTCCATTTTTTTTATAATAATAAATATGTATCTCTGTACATATTCCCAAATGACACACTTCACTGCCCGCACAAATATTTAATTACTTAATTTGCAATAGTCTGTACCTATAAAGTTCAGTTTTTTTTCATTGCAGTTACATTTTTATCAACCAATTTTTTCATGTACATACGTAAGTGAAAATATATACATAAATCAATAACTAAACAACTGAAAAATTTTAATTGTCACTTTAGATTGTTGAGATTATAAACAAATTATTAAACTTACATCTCGCTATTTTTATTCCCCATGTTGGTTGTTCTGTCATACTATTTACAGTTTTATATCACTTTGCACTTTTCGTTTTTTGCTAAAGTTTATTTTTTATTATTTGAATCAATTTGATTCACAGTTTTTAAATTAAAATTAATTCAATTTGTTAATTCCTCAACGGTCACAAAATCAAAAAAAAAAAAACTGAAGGACATAACACCATGTGATGTGTGGATTTTTTGTTTCTTTTAATTTAACTCAAGTCACTGACACTTGATTTTGAATGATAAAAACGAAATTAAATAAACAAAACAAAACAAAACAAAAAGCAAAAATAATTTAAATAGTTTATTATTCTTAAGTGACAGTTATAAGTTCTTATAATTTCGATTTATGTATATATTTAGCCTTTTCCGGTTTTCAGGTGAATCAAGCACAAACGATTCGACAACGACACGACAGACGATCACACGAGGAATGATTAAGTGAATTCCAATACAATTCACTTTATACATATAAAATTAAATGTCACTTAGGGTTAACTTCACTGCTGGCGCTCTTGACAGTTTATTTAGTTTTTATTTATGTTTGTTTAATTTGAAATTAAAACTGTGACGACTGACGACAGACAGTGCGGCGCAAGATGAAAACGAAAGCACCTAAGAGCGCACTTTTGGAACACGAAAGAGATTTGAGAGCTTAAGGTAAATTTCCGTTGTAGCGTGTCGTGCGTCGTTCGTATAGGTATGACAGCTCGAAGAAGCTATACTAAGCTGGAGCGTACAGCGTCTGTTCGCTTTGATTACCAGAAAGTGAATGAGAAATCCCAAGCGATCGTTATGTTGTCTTGGTCTGGTCTGCTCTTGCCTGGCATGGCCTGGCCATACCTGTGAACCGCACTCTTTTAAAAACCGTTTTTTCGTCTTTTTCATAAATACAGTTGCAGGTGTGCCTTAAAAGGCATTCTGGTCATGTTAACAACAATTATTGTATAGCTCTTTGAAAAATGTCCATGGCCTTAGGGGACTTCGTACACAGTAGTTTTATTTTTTTTTTTGCAAACAGGTAAACGCATGAACTACCTTTTCTCCAAAGCCGGAATTTTCTAAACAGGGGTTGTGCTTGTGCATTTGTATGAGAGGTCGACTTGTGGCAAACAACAGTTAAACCAAGCAATGGTGATTGACATTTGACAGAGCTCTTTAGAGAATATGCAAACTGTAGTTTTTTTTAAAATAAATTTTGACAATTATACTAACTACTAATGGAGATGATAAGGGAAAAGAGGAGGAAGAAACAAAAAACAGGTAGATCAAAAATACATTTTATTACACTTATCAATTTATCAAATCTCCATAACTCTACATAAAATGAGTGTTGTTGTTTATCAAAACTCGGAGAGTGCAAATAGCATATTAACTCTAGAAGGTATGAAAGTTCAGTGTTGCCGTAAAATATCTTATCTCATTTTATGAGATTTTAATTCAATTCTTATGAATTTTAATAAGGATTAAGTTAACCGCCAGATTTTAAAATTATTGCAGGGTGAATAGACTTTCGAGTATTTTGATAGCTACGTTAACTGTCATAGATCTCTCTATCTTATAACCATACTTCTGGGAAAAGAGATTTCTTAGCAAAATTTCTCAATTATTGTTATCAAATTCCTGTGTTTAGAAAACGGAAAATGAGTGGAAACTTGAATACTTGATAAATAATAATAAACCTTCAAAATCAGTATCCTCAAGAGAGAGTTAAGAGAGTAAATATGGAAGTGTCAAACTTTTTGACCATCACTTAAGACAAAAACTGATATACGACTTCTGAACTTACGCCACATTTTTTGTATAAAATATTTATGCATGCTAAGTATTTAAGAACTATGACAGAATTGTCAAAATAAGACTTCTCATTGGTTCTCTATATGTCAACATACCTTCTGTCTTTTCTTATATGTAAGTATATCAAATATTAACAACTTTTAAATGGCAACCCTGGGAAATGATTACCGTCTACTGAATGTCTAAATTCTAGTGTTATTATTAATGAAGCTAAGGTAAATAATGGATAAATTATAACAGCATCGCGGGGATCTTTTGGAAAAGTACTCGATATATCTACTTACTTATTTTATTTATTTTAGTTGTTCTTGTTCGTAACATCTCTTATTCTATGTGACGAAAATACATATTCATGTATATTTCACACGCATACATATATAGATATTTCATTTTTATTTATATGCAATGCACATATTTAAGTATTTTTTTTTTTTGCGACACAAATAAAGTTAACAGAATTGTGATAATTTTTTAATCTCACACGAACAAGATGTTCACGTACAAGTATAAATTGCTTAAATAAATAATAAATATTAACAGATCAATGAATGAAATTGAGCGTGAACAATTCTTTGTAATTTAAGTTTACTTATTAAGAAATAAATATTGAAATACGAAATGCGCGTCGTCGTTTTTTTTTTTTTTTTTTTTTGATTAGATAGCATACACCATATTAATCTCCGACCTAAATTATGTTATTTTGTAATTTTTTGTCAACTCAAAAAATAAAAATAATAAACAAATAAAATAGTCAAATTAGACAAAAATTTTAAATATTCAAGTAAATAATAAATATTCATTTGAATAACCACATTATTTATGTACATAAAAAGCCGAGATATTTTTGTTTTATGATTTTTGTCTTGTTCATTCACTGTTCATTGAATTGAAAGACTGCGCTCGAGTATACATTTATCTGGAAAAAAAGTTTGACGTTTTAATTTAAGTTAAGTTTTAATTTTCTTCCTATAGATGTTAAAAGTTTACAATGATTTGGGTATTTTGTTTTAAAAATGTGTCTTTGAAATAAAATCAATTTTTAATTAAAGATCAAAATTTCTCAATTTAATTGTTTTTAATTATTCCTTTAACGAATGTGAAATTTAGTATACATATCTTGTTAATGAAATTTTATTTTTCGACAATGCAAATTAGTGGATTTAGGAAAACAATAAATTGAAATCATCAACGATAGCAAAAAAAAAATATATATATTTGTTGATGGACTCGTTTTTGGGAATAGCATCAAACTTTAATAAAATTGTCTAGATAATAAAGTGAACTAAACAAGGAATATCGAAATTTAAAAAACATTTGTTAAGTCATATGCAAAAAAGAGGCTGGGTGCGACCCACACTAATAACTTCCCATTATGTATAATTTGATAATAATTGATTAACTTTTGATGTTAGTTGATAACAATTTTATTAGCATAAAATTTTATTAGCATGAAAACAATATTTGCACAATTTTTTTTTAGAAATATTTGTAGTTCTGTATTTATTGTAAAAATTTCAATTTTGACACATGCATTACAAGTAGGTTGAAAATAAAATACATTTAAAGTCAATATCATTTTTTGTAGTAATGACATTTAAGCCGAAAAACAATTTACGACACTTTTCTGTAAATTTTGGTTTTAGTTTTTTATTTAAGTAAAAAAAACTATCATTTCGACATTTGTCAAAAATATACCATAAGTTGACAATTCTATTATGCACAAAGTAAAATAAATTTGAAGTTAAAATGATTTACCACTCTGGACATTTTGAAGTCAAGAAACTTCTTTTGACATTTTTCGGCTAATTTTTGTTAAAGTTTTTTTATTTTTTGTAAAAAAAAACTGTCAGTTCTGTATTTTTCAAAATTGTAGCGTATATTAATAATTGTATTTTGTTTAAGCTAAAATAAATTTGAATAAAATTGTCAATATCGTTGCCCATTCTCGTGATATTCAAGTCAAAAAACAATTTTTACCAACTTTTAGTAGAATTTTTTGTACTTTTTTATTTTTTGAAAAAAAAAATGTCATTTAAATTTTTCCAAACATTTTACCAGATGTCAAATATCACATTTCTCATATAAAAAAAATGTTTTGAAGATGATTTCATTTTTCCTTCATTGTATATTTGCGCGCAAAATGTTTAAGTAATGTGAAAGTTTAGTTCAGAGTTTTAGATTTTAAAGTTTTATGAGAGAACCTTTAACACCAATTACTAAATCTTTAATACCCAAATAAATTTCCTACTCAACTGTAATGTCCAAACATCCAACTCAGTTTTTTCTGGACTTAATTTATGATTATGAATAACGCTTCAGGGTTTCTTCAGTTTTATAATAATTAAACTCTTGAAGTTGTCCTCGCTTCCATACCAACTACACGATTTTAAATAGTCTTAGCATTAGTATACATTCTTTCAAAATCAATATTACTCGTATTATATGCAATGACCTCCTTCAGTTCTTAGACCTAAAACTCCTCTGATATAGCATTAACCAATAAAATTGTTATTTTCTTGACGGCCTTGCTCTCAGATAAAATTGTTGACTCCAATAAACCTAACCTACCTAAAACTTAAAAATTCCATCAAGTTGAAATACCTCAATGCATAATAATTTGCACTACTTAACAATTTATTTAACATTGCAGTAAATTCCGATAACAATCTTTATGCTGCATAAAATCCAATTTACTATCTGGACACCTTGCACTCACCATCAGACTCAGTAAATAAAAGTCTACAATGATGGTTAATAAAATAAAAAACAACACACATATAAACTTCCATTGACTACAACATACATAATATACATATAAACCTCGATCACGAACTCATTTAACATTTGAAAAAGGCCGAGACGAGGAGCCAAAAATTGTGTGGGAAAAAAGTAATGAACCGGATTGCAACTACAAATCAACGATAAGTTTATTCGATGCGAACTGATTGCAAAAACAGAAATCTTCGAATTTTGTTTCAATATACTCGTAATGTAGTCGTACTCGAATTTTGATTCCATATCCATACTTACTTTGAGTACCATCAGTAGAGGCTTGTACTTACCCCGAGTATAAGAGAAATGACGTTTATGGCATCGTGATGTCTGCATAGTTTGGTATGAAATATTTTGAAGACCAGGGATGTACTTTATGTGTTTGTAAATTTGACAAGGAAATGGGCGGAGAAAGGCATTTCTTTTATTCCATTTTATTCCATACCAAGGAAGGAAGCCATTCCATTAGATTCTTTGATATTTGGTCATACTTAAGTCAATTCCGGGAAAGTGCAAACTAGAACATTTTGGGCTTACGTCACTTTCAACTTAACGAATCAAATGAATACCCAACTCAACACAAATACGACCCTGAACTGTGGATTTTGATGAACGATGCATACAAATGTAATTATGGTAATTGATTACATGATCAGGTTTCTGATGCATTTTTCACAACCTGATCAGGATGGCAGAGTTAGGTACCTGAAATATGAGGAAAAACTCGTCACCAGAACAAATCGAACAGCACTTATTCATACATACGTCCATCGTGTCGGTCGATTCAATAACGAAAAAAAATAAAACACTTGGTTTGCTTTTTGCGGGTATCTCTATAGCCACTGGCTAAATCAATAGATGACATGATGTAGATGTACACAAACTGGGCGATCGATGTGAAGTAAAAATTACTCTTTGATGACCAACTTTGGCCAGGACTCCACTAAGTAAGTTTCCATTGGTGCACAATATATTCATACCACTGATCCGATGATAATGATGATGATTGACCATTTTTGAACTTAGTTGAATGGAAAATTCCTCTGCATCTTGTTTTGATACGATTTCGCAAGCATCCATCTCTGGATCTTTGCACTAGAGACTAGACTATAGAGTGATAGCGCAGCAAACATTAGTGTTAGTGTTATCGTGTTTTGCTCAAGGCTTCTTTAATCTTTTAGAGGCAGCAAAAGACTTGATAAATTTGCATCCATGCATTGGAAAAGAGTTTAATTAAAAATTGCAGCCACACAGTCTAGCATCTATACCAGCTTGTTTATTGATTGGTGAAGAAACGAGTATATATAAAAGGCACCAATCAATTTGGTATAAACGTTTTGATGTCTTCTTTCCTGTGCAATTATGATCATGATCATTTTATTTTTTTACTTCCAGTCAATCAACTATCTGGGTGGTACATTGAACATGATAAGATTGAAGTTAATGGCACAATATTTACAGAGGAAAACTGTCAATACTTGTAGTGTGTTATTTAGAGCACGAAACGCCCTGAAAGCTTCTTTGTTTGTTTCTTATATCAACGGTTTTTAATGATTTTAAGAATTTTGTCTTTTCTTTTTTTTTCAACCAACATAATCAGTTTCTTTTATCAAAGTTAACAATTCGTCTTTGTGCTTTTTCGAAATCTTCAAAAGAAATACTTATCCATCCTATCATTTTACACAATAGTTTAACATACCTACTTTAAAATTTAAACTCTTGAATTGATTGAATTGGGAAATTTGAGTCGGGCTAAACTTATGTATAGATTCAACTAATGGCAATGACCGCAATTAATGACAATGATATAAATAATTGTGCAGAAAAGGTAGTCGAAAATTGCAGAATGAATCGAATGGATATCGATTTCATATATCGTCGGCTTTGAGTGTAAACCTGCTAACTCCACTAAAGTAAAATTTACAGGAGAGAGAAAAAACTTCTCAAAACTGTTTTCGTCAGTTGAAAAAAAAATCCAAAATATCATTTTGTATGCTCGATAGTTGGTACTCTTCTGTTCTATACGTAAACAGATTCAAAAAGATGCGTAGTTTTGTATCTATTTGCATTTTTATGAGTTAGCATGTTTTTTCTGTTGGAAATGCAAAGAAATATTTAATTTAGTAGGTTTTCATACAAAAATTAAAACATTGTTATAAAAAGATTTATTGAACATTCTTTAAAGAAACGGAAATGAAAAGTTGTATATTATGTCAATTATAACGAAGGTTGTCATAGTACTGAGATTAGTCTTCAGGTTCGTTATGTTTGTTACGTTCGTACGTTCAAGACACCCTTTTCCGTCAACGGCATCTCAAGAACGAATAGAGATACCTACCCAAAATAAATTTTGTTCTACAGGTTATAATTTCAATTTATAAAAATTTGTTGAGCGGTTTTTTTATAATAGCACTTTAAGTAAACAGTGAACATTATGGCTGGACGCAAATATCTCAGGAACTGATCGTGCTATTAATTTCAAGTTTACATATGTGATAAAGAATAGGTTATTTTTTTTGTATGAAAAACTGGGAAAAAAATGTTTGTGGCTCAAATATACAATAAATGAAAATGATACGAAGTTTTTAGCATCCAGTGAAATATAAAAAAAGACAGTTGTTGCACACTTTGAAAATTTGGCAATCCTTAATAATCGATTTACCAAGTTGATTGATAAAATTTTTAAATAAAAAATTATATCAGAAAAAAAAAAACAATATTAACCAATTTTTTTTTAGAACTTTTTGTAGTTTTTCATTTACTGTAAAAAATGTTAATTTCATATTCGTCAATATTTTATCAATTAGGTATTGAAAAATGCATTATAATGAAAATAAAACACATTTGAAGTATATATCACTGCTTTTTTTTGAAGATATTTTAGCCGAACTTTTCGTTAAATTTTAGTTTTAGATTTTTATCTTTCGTAAAAAAACTGTTAATTCAATATTTGTCAAAAATGTACCATATTTTAACAATTGCATAATACAAAAAATAAAATAAATATTAAGTTAAAATGATTGATCACTCTCGAAATATTCAAGTCAAGAAACAAATTTTGACATTTTTTGGTAAATTTTTGTTTAAGTTTTTTATTTTTTGTAAAAAAATCTGTTAATTCGATATTTGTCGATAGTAGATTAAAGATTTCTTTATCTTGAAGAAATATACATCCGGATGATGGAATACGAGAATGAACCTGCGTTCAAGTGTAATACAATTAATGTTATTGGATTACATGGATTGTCCAGTTTACAGTTGGGACATTTTCAACTAATAGATCCATTTTAGTATGTTTGCTTTGTTTATTTTCACGAAATGTAACTATTTGTACATGTTCGGATGCCCGTTTTTAAATGAAAAGGAGTTAGCAATTTACTAATTCGCAAAATGAAAAAAAAAAAGGTTTACAATTTTGAAGTCGCTATTAAGTTGTTCAATATTTAGTAAGTAGCTAGTCAGTAAAATGTTAAGCCCTTAAAAAAGATTTAGTGCCAATAAAATATTGATAAATATCGAATTGATTATTTTTTTACAAAAAATAAAACCTACAAAAATTTCTACCAAAAATTGGTATAATAATATTTATTTGGCGATAAGAGACACAAAAACTTCAATAAATGCCAAATTTGCAAAATATAACAAGAATTTATCAGGGTGGTTCAAACTCAGCCTCTTTTTTCTTTTTTATTAATGATTTTCTAATGGAGTTAGCAGGATTTCTTTAAGAATATGGAGTTAGCTGTTTTACTCATCAACCGATTTGACCAACTTAAAAATAGAATTGAACGTACATTTTGATGACAGACGATGTGCATTCTTCAAACCTTTCAAACTGCATACCTATCTCAATTTAGCCCAAAAGTGGAGTTAGCAGGATTACTCTCTAAGCAGAACGATATGTAAATGTTTAAAAACCCATCACAAAAAAAAATCACTAGTCTCTCCTCGGCTTCTTTAGTTCATCTTTAGTGGCTGCGGATTTTTTTGCTGCAGCTTTCCGCTGATACTGTTTGCGTTGGTTTCAAATACTCGTAAGTAGCTATTATAGAGTGCTTCAGATAGTGCTTCGTCTAGAACTAAGATTATCTCCTGTTTACTTAGCTGATTTTTTGAACTTTTAAACTGTCAAAAATTCCTATTATAGTCAAATGGGGGTAAAAGAGAAAGCACGTGCGTGTCGGTGGGAGAAAATAGTATTATTTGAACAAAGTTATAAGAGTTTTTATAGAAACTTATGAATGTTATAAAAGATACCAAGTTGGGCCAAATTGTGTGTATATATGACTCTATGAGTGTCCAAAATCCCAGTTCGAAGCAAACGTCACTCAGCTATAATTTCAAAGTATCTCAATGAATAGTAAATATTATTCACATTTTTAATCTTTATTTTTATATTATTTTTTTTCAATTGAAGTTTTCAAGGTCAAGTATCTAAGGAGCTTCTTGCTGGCCTTAACTGTCTGTCAGATGCCAAAATTAATCACTATACTAAACATTCAAGTTGAATAATGAATAGTAAGTGCATAGACAAAGCTATACATCATTGTGTCTAAGTGACACATTTTCCATTGAGTACATTCACAGGTACATACATACATACATATGTGAATATTTTTAAATTCTGTTATGCTCTGCCCACATTACAACGCGTGCGCCACCAACTTAAAGTTCAAAAGTAGTTCAACAAACGAGACGACACACAAAACAGCGAAAAAAAAAAAAACAAATCAATAAATCAATTCAACACACAAAAAGTTGAATGCAGTCAATTGCTGTTGTATTACTTGAAACCTGACTGATGCTCCTCTCTAATCGCGTTTTTTTTTTTTTTTGTTATTTGTTCATTCCGTAGTTTTTTTTTTGCAGTAATAAATCAATCACTAACAAACAACATAAAAGGGTGAAAGTGCGTTAAAATGTCAAAAAAAAAGAAGCAAAGTGTAAACGCACATACTGTACTTTACATGTGTGCAAGTGCAATTCCGTTCCGATTGATTCGATTTAACGTTTAAGAAATAATAAAATATGCGTGAACGTGAATGCAAGTTGCTAATGGAAGATAAAACATTATGTCTGCCAACTTGTGCCCAATTGTGTGTGCAGAAATTGTTAAATTCTTCTTTAAGTAATTTATAGAGTCTAAGGAGAGACAACAAGTTTTTTTGTTTTCAAGTCTATCCAACATTCATTTGGAATACCATGTTTGGCTTAAAAGTAACTGGATGCCAAACTCCAAAGAAGGAAATCATTTAAATAGCGGTATTTAAAGTAGTGGATTGAAAAACCAAAGTGACAAATTATTTTTTTATTGCAATAGAATTTCCAATGTCAAAAGGTCTTAAATTAAGTTTAAAAAATTGTAATTTTGCTTCAGGTACTTACTCCATAATAAATGGAGTCAACTTTCCAGAAAAAAAACTCTTCCTGTTTGGAAAGAAATTATCTGAAAGCTGACTTGCATAGCCTTCAAGTTTCTTATATTTTTTTAATCTAACAATAATAATAATACAATTTGTTTTAGAAGCATAAGTAAACAAACCTTGATGAAAAGACAAGACATCTTACTAACCTACTTTAATTTTTTTTCAAGCTATTTAAGAGATCCTCTAGTAGGCAATAAACTTATTGCAACACACCCCTGCTTGTCCATTGGTCAAAATAGAAAATGCACCTTTAAGTCGTAAACACACTTTCCAATTACATAATATAATACATTTGTAAATCCCCCGAAAAGCTGATTTTTATAACCCTCTGATCTGTTCAAGTACCAACTTGTATCATTCATTCAATTTGAAATGTTTCGGGGATTTACTGGCGTGGTAATAAATTAACTTTTATTTTATATTCCTCACATGTTATGTGTGAATAAGTTTTGTATATATTTAAATTGTTTGAAGTCAGTTAACTTTGACTTAACTGGTAAATCAAAAAGTTGAGAAACAGTACAAATTTTACAGGCGTTAATTATTTTCAAATAATTATGTCTTATGATGGTTCAACTAGAGCGTGGTGCTCCTAAGCCTTGCTCAATACGTCCCTCCAGATATGATGGGTAATTCTTGTTTTTTTTCTTTTTTTGAAAAAGGCCCAAAGAAGGATTGACAACGTTTGGTTTACTGTCAAGATTTGATCCAGATCAAATCACGTGGGTATATAAAAAAACTTAAACTTAATTTCTGATCTTAATAATTTACAAGAATAATTTTAACAAACGATAAAAATAATACTTTAAGAGGAAAATGCTAAAATAAGAAATACTTAAGTAAAGACCAAAAAGCTTGAAAAAAAAAAAATCAAATCCAATCGAGTGCAGTCTGAGTTTGACGATTTTTATAAGTGTTGCTTAAATTTAGCACACGTTGTTATATGACTACAAGTTTACAAACTTTTACAAGTTCCGCAGTTCTTTTACCCATATTTGCGACGTACGTTTGTAAGTCGTAAAAAATGACAATGGCAAAACTTACCCTTCTACCCTCAATTTAAAAAAAAAATATATATATCTTTCTTGATCTTACCGCAATATCATCATAATTACGAAGTTAATTGTGGCCATCATAAAATTAATGTGTGTACTTTTTTTATGACAGAATTACACCCGATTATATATTTGCAAAAAAAAAAATATTTATCGGTGTTTCATTTAATTGTCATCATACGGATATGGTTCGTTATATTGTGTTGGAATTTAATGTAGTTAAAGCTTAAAGTTCAATTTATTGCTTAAACCAATAATAAGGTTTTAAATCATTTCGAGTCATTTTATATAAGGGAGTTCAAAGTGCACACACGTTAGAAAATTCCAATGAAGATCTTTATGGCAAATTTTTATGAAATTTATTAAAAAATAAATCAGGATTATTTTGTTTAAAAGAAAATGGCTTTAAATTAAAAATAATCTGCTCCTATAAAAACGTTAAAAAGGAACTAAAATACCACACAAATGACAGGTGTCAATAAAAACAAAATGACATACGTGCCCTGCGCGTGTGCAGTTAGTTCAATTCAAATCTATAGGAGAATATTTCATTTCATCACATGGCGCTACTCTTTATGCCTTTTTAGCACAATTTTAATGACTGAGGAAATAATAAATAAGATTCCTTATGATAAACTAAACTATGTATAGTTTAATCAGTTAAATATATGTATTTTAATGCAATAAAAAAATAAAAAGTAAGTAGTTCCACGATCCACAGCAATCTTTCTTTTAAACCTATAATGTTGCAAAGATTTCAATCAAATTTGATAGCTAAAAAATTATAGGCTGCCGTTCCTACCATAAAATGACAATTTTATATTTTTGTTAACACATTTTAACACAAATTCATAACTACATATATCTCATTTCTGGTTTCCTCAATTTATGTGAAGTTGTTTGTTTAAAAAAAAAAAAAAACTTTACAAAAGAAACTGAACCGAATTCCTTGAGAACAATTTAAGAACTTAAGAAATTCGCAGCACACCATGAGAATTAATCAATTTAATTAAATTGTCATTTTCTTATTTTATGCAAAGCTAAATACCATCAATTTTTGTATCCAATTTATTTGGTTTTTTGGCAAACAAACGTACATAAAGTAGACATGACGCTTTTAATTTAAAAAATTATTTTTAATTAACAATAAACTTTTTCTCACAGAATTAAAAGTTTAAAGTTCAATAAAAAAAACTGTTGTCAAATAACATGATAAACGTAAATAAAGAACACGATTTATGAATAAAAACTTGAGAAATGCATAATGAATTTATGTTTTTGTGATTTTCTTCAATACATTTTGTTATGTTTTATACATACATATGTATGTATGTATGTAGATATACAAAATTTAATAGTCCCTTACTACAAAAATTATTGTCAAGTCATTATTTCTTAACCTCCTACTAATTGAAAAGCGATATCAATTTGACATTTTTATTAGCTAATTAAGTTTAATAGAGATTAATTTATCATAAAAGACAGCTACACTCTATTGTACATTAATTCATTGATTTATTGTACCTTTTAGACTTCATAAATCATTTAAATTTAATTATTTTAAAAATGATAAATACATACATACATATTGTATTTCATGCTTGTCACCATATCGAAGCACAGCACACTTTCAATTTCATTCATTTTTAAATTGTCATTGATTTTTAATCAATGATCATCTTGAACTTAAACTTCATAATATATCTCTGTAAAAGGTATGTACTCGTTTATGTATGTTTCTAATTCTAAACATGTTAGTTGTTGATTTAAAATTTAATATGACTGTGTCAATTGAACTTCCGGTTGATGATATAGGTTCACCTAAACAATGCATTCATTTGGCGAGGACATTTTTGGTTGATTACGTGAATTGAATGTTTATTGTGCATTGTTTAAATAAATACAAAATTTTATTACAAAATACTTGAAATTACGTTAACCTGATCACATTGGATGACGTATAGCTGTACAATACCTCATTACTAAAACAATTCCGGCGCCGCCATTGCCCGCCATTGAAACCGGCAGTTAAATTTAAAAAACAAAGCATGATTCTACAAACAGATGGAAATTAAAACGAAAATTAATACAAAAAAAAATTACTTAACGATTTTATTTATACTTTATATATGAAGTGCTTATAAATATTATATACTGACAAACATAAATGTGTATGTATCTTAAGAAGTCTCAAATAATTTTGGGTAGGAAGGGGCTCGGATAATTCTGTGTAATGGATGTTTGAAAAATCATTGACCTTTGATTTTGAACAGAAGCGAAATATCTTCAAAATTTTTTATAATTTTTTTTGACATGATTTTTAAAGTATATAGAAAAAAGATAATGGGATTAAAAACTCAAAAGTAAAAAGTAAATGACGTTGGATAAAGAACTATTTTCAAACCTTTCGTATTCTCTTACATTCATTGCAAAGACATCTAAAAATCATAGAAAAAATAAAACAACAAAAGTTTTAACTAATTTACTGATCGCCAATATTATAAAGCACTTCAAAATATAATATAGGACCTTGGAATATCCTATATCCACTTTTTCAGAACTTGTATCAACTAAAATTTACATTTACAATTTGTTTACATGATACGAGTTGGAAGAGTGGCAAATTCCAAGTGATTGTTAAAGATTACATTGAAAACTTCAAATTTTCCACCACATTACTAATTTTTTTTAACAATGGCTCCTTCCCAAGACAAAGTTGAGAGAATTGAAGCCCTTTTCAGGCTGAACTAAAAGTTATACCCAAGCAATTTTCATTTATTCATGTTTTAAATTCAAGGCACATAAAAGATCACTGAGTCTATGAAACTGATAATAATTCATTTTTTTTATTTTGTATTCATTCGAGTTTATTGCTCTTCAAGCTCGTTTAAATAAAAGTTTCACGTTCCAATAAAAGACATTGATTGTTTTTAAGGAACTCGGAACTCGGAAGTTGAGAACTCAGTTTAAGTCTTTGAGTATAATTTAAATTAAACCTAGAATAATTTGAAATGACTGCAAATTTTACTTTTATTATTATTTTAATCTCCCACCACTTAAAATGTTCAAGTTCAACCAATACCTGTATCTACATACCAGTATCACTATAACTCGAGCTTAAATCTTTTTATCTTTGGGTTTTGTTTTATGACAAGTCATGTTCTCTAAGAGGAGACTTCGAAAGTGTTAATTTTGATAAATTATTGGCAAATAATTAGGATCATGATCATACTAAACGACATCTAGTAAATAGAACGGAAATAATTGATTATACGCTGGTAATTGCGTGAGTTATTATGTTTAGTAGTGGGTGGCGTATACGTACTATTTTATTTCACTTTTACTCTCTACAGGGTGAAGGACGAGTACATGCGAGATGTGACACAGACGAATAACTTTTTTTTTATAATTCAATGCGATGTCAAAGGTACATATATTAGATAGAATCAATTTAAAAGCTATAAGATGTCCTTGAAAATGTATCTGTTTTTGATAACATTGATTTGATATCTAGTTGTTGAGGTCGATTTATCGTTTGATCATTGACAAATTAACTTGTTATTATACTTTTGACTCATTATAAACACTTAATTCATAAGAACATTATATTCTTAGTAATATACTTGTGATTCGTCGGATCGGACATGAAAACATTGTCCAGTAAATAGGCAAATTAAACAAGTAATGACTAATGAGTAACACATTTTCAGCCTTATTTATTAGGTTGTTAGTAGCAAAACAAGTTATAAAAAAATGTATGCACCTTTTATAGGTAAAAGATGTCAAAAACATAGGGATTAGAGGTAACAAATCTTAGAATGCCTTCTTATATTTTACTTGGAGTAGAAAAAATAATTTTCAAAGCCTTGTAAGCAAATGTCGCTAATTATGTAGTTCTATATGCAGCCTTAGCTGTCGAAATGGAAATTTTGGTTTCCCGCTGTGTATTCAAATTTATCAAAATTTCTTGCACCATATTTCCTAGAATACTTTTAACAGACTCCGCTATTTATTGACTTTTGTGAAAGAAAATAAAATTCTTCCTTTTTTTAAGATCAGCTATTTATCATGTCTCATGCTCCAAAAAAATTGTATTTCATATTTCGACTAGGAATTAAGGAAAGGTTTCAAAAGAAAATTATCAGAGTGAAATAATTCTAGCTGGAGATCCCATTATAAACACCGTAATTTTTTTTATAGCTTATAATTTTCCAAACTAAACGATGAATTAAGTTAGCTTTCTGTTAATAGTTTATTCAATAAAAATATGAAAACGTTTATTATTTTTTTAAAAAAGTTTATATTGGGACCTATTCTGCCAAATCTGTTATTCTGCTATGAATATTCTGTTATGAATCGTAAAAGATTTTCATCATAAAAGATCTTTTATAATTTGTATTCAGAAGTTCGAACTTTTATAAAAGTCGGTTATGAACATTCGAAAACGAAATGAATAAGCAAACAAAACTAAAATCTGTTATCAAAATTAAACTGTTTTGTTATAATGTTTTTAACTGAGTAAATGATTCATTACGAATTTACCACTTACTTAATGTTTAAAGAAATACCATATCAACTACCATTATAGCCTATACAGCAATTAAAATTCTAGGATCCTTTGTTAAGCGTGTTACGCAATATGAAACGTACTCTCGTGGTATTTCGTGGATCATGGTACGTACAGGCATCAGTAGTGAACAACAAATTACTATTAATTCTTTGAGACAATTCACTTTATTTACAATAGGAAACATAAGGATGCGTGTGTCCAAGAAATTCGGCAGTATCTTGAAGCTCTTGAATTTGAAATGCAATGGTCGTGTTTGAAGATTGTGTTGTTCCATTTGTCCACTAAAAATCCTGCATTTAATTTGTCCAATCATAATACATAGCTTCACATCGGGAAATTTAAAGGAACTTCTTTTTTAACGTACCCCCATCAAAAGTTGTCTGTTCCTTTTTCTAAGAAAATATTTATATAAATTAAGCTTGCAGTTTTGTTTATAATGTAATTAAATACATGTTATTTTCTTACATTTCCTCTCAAGCACATTTATTTGTTGAAAATATATGTAAGTATATAAATATCCATTTTTTCTTCGTATCTAATAAAATCTTTTATAATAAAAATCAGAAATATTTGTCTTTTATTCTTTTGTGATTCATAACATATTTCCTTAAAGATTTTGCCTCTCCGAATACGAAAAATAATATTTGTAAAAGATTTTTTGACATGTTCGAATTCTATACAGTTCATAACAGATTTTATAGCAGATTTCATAGCAAATTTAGTATACTGAATACGAAAAATAAAATTCATAAAAGACTTTTTGACAACTCAAATTTTTGTATGGAAATTAACAGATTAACAGAATAGCAGAATAAAATATGTCGCCAAATAGGTCTAATTGTCATTTATTTGAGCATTTCGTATGAAAATGTTTTAGATCATTTGTTTACACTTTTAATAATATATGATGACAGCCGAAAAAACTTTGTTCAATTTTGTATTACTTTTTGATTGAATTTGATTTCAAAATGATATATCAATCGATGAATATTTTCTTTTTTGGCTATATAACACCCAAAACTTAATCTTTTATTCTTGAAATTCGGATGAAATTTCACTTTCCGTATCAGCTGATTGGTTTTTGATAAAAAACGAAACAAATAATAATTACCTTAAGCAAACAGAAAATATCAATATTATACCGTTTCAATTTTTTAGAATAGGTTTTCCCTAACAAGCAGCAACTAATTTGATACAAACAAAACTTACCCTATAGCATTTAAAAAAATAATCAAATACTCCACCGGACACGTTCATTTTGTTTGTTTCTCTGCTCACACACCCTTATTCAACTGTCATTTTTTGACAGCCCATTTCGTGTGCCAAAACCACGAACAGCTGTCTCAAATAAATCAGTGTTCGTCAATTTTTTCTTTCTCTGTTCCGTATTTTTGTAACAACTTCTAAACAAATGGGTACACACACTCTCGTGCGAAAGATTTCACAATTTAAATTTATCAAACAAAAACCTTAATTTCAAAACTCCAGTGCCAGTCCAAGTGCCAGTTAAAAGTAAAACAACTTATTACAGTAGACCCAAAGTGTTTTGCATTTCGCTCAATAACATTTGTGTTCATAAAATAAAGAGAAAATCCGTTCCGCCACCACCAACCAACCAAATTCATTTAACCATGACGAAGGCTTAAAACAAAAATAACAAAGAAACACAAAATAAGAAAAGAAAAGAAAATTTCTATATAACCTTGTTCTCCATTAGCCTCTCCTTTGATAATAAATATGCAGAAAAAAGAGTAATCAGTGGACAGAAAAACAAAAACTAAAAGAAAACAAAGGGAATGGATTCAATTTGGGTCGAGTTGGGTATCGCATCCCAGCATGTACGTGAGACTTCTTTGCCGGATCGCTTTGTAGTGATTGTTGATAAGGGCTGGCTGCAATGTCTCGAACAGAAAAAGAAACTCACAGATTTTCCCATTTATCCCGGCCTCGATAGACGAATACATCCGACTAGGCTGGAACATCCTTGGACAAAAGTGCATGTGCAAATTTATCGCAAACAAAACCATAAAGTGTTTCCATTGCCCAGGTATCGTGATGCCAGTGTTGGAGACGAGGTGGGAGACCTTCCAATGACATACTCACAGGTAAGCTTGAACTTGAAACAAACACCTTGTGTGTTGGAATGAAATTATGCAATAAATTCTATTGTTTTCTTGTTTAACTCGTTGAAATGCACCTTAGATGAGTTTAAATAAAAAACTTAAAGTGAAATTGAAGAGGCTCATTGTCGTGATTCATTTACACATTTTCTGTTTGGTTATCGGTTTAACTTTCTTTGAGATCATGAACTCGACAAAATACCTAGTCAATTTATAAATGAATGCTTCCGAATAAACTTAATTAAAGATTCGTTAATGGTTCAAAGATCAAATCAAAACACAAATAGAAGTTCTCGTATTGTTAATCGCCTTGGGTCTCAAATTAAATAAAAAAAAAATATAATTCAATTGATGAGATTGTAAGTTTGATAAATATACCGCTAGGGGAAAGTTCTATTATGATTTTGAATCTTATGAACTTGATTGTGTTGTATTTAAATCTTTTCTGTTCCTCCCGGTCAAGTTATTAAACATGAGAGTATTTCCCAAGTAGATTATTATCTTAATAACAAGATTCTAAAAATAAAAATCATTGTTAGTTAAAATGCCTAACTAGTGAATTTTTCAAATGGTAAAAAATCAAATAGTCTTAAGACATCTTTCTTCTAAAAAACAGTTATCTTTAAGTATTTGAACCTATTATGTCTTATCTGCCGGAATTAATTATTCAGTTAATGACTTAGAAATGAGTTCTTTATCTCAAATGTTTTTTTTTTTTATAAATTTAATTCATATTTAGAAAATCTTCTTAAATGATAATGATTTTGTTTGCATTCGAGAACTTATTTTAAAGGGTGAGCCAATAAGAGTGCAAGATTTATTTTAAAAATAAAACGCATTTTTTCTAAGCGAGTGTCGATATTTCTATTACATCAAGCCTTTGGCTTACACATCTTATCTTTTCACCGATGACGTGCTAAGCTCCCGAGGGTGGTTAATCTTGTAAAAATGGAGGTGTTTGTCATATAGACATTTAAATTTGAGTGGCTGTGAACGACACCGAATTTATTGCTCCGTTTTTTTTGGTACACTATTGTTTCCACCACCAATGTTTTCGACTCAGTTTCTTTTTAAATTTTTTTGATTATTATTTTTATTTTCTACTTTAAATTTGAATTGTTCACTTCTTATTGGATCACCCGTTGTAATTTTGCTTATCAAAAGGAATCATTCAAACTTAGCCGGGTCGAACTGAACTAGAGAAAAATGAATTACTATTCATTGTGAATTTCTTATCAAAGTTTTTAATTTATGTGTGCAGCTCATTGTAAATTGCATAAGTGAGATATTTTCCCCCGTTTAGTTTTATACTTGGCCCTACAATGCCATTAGAAGATATGAAAAGCAAAGTGCCTCAATTGGGTCGTGCACTCATTTTTTGAAAAACCAAGAAAAATATTGACGCATAAAACTGCTTCAAGTTTTGACTTTCTCCACTATGTTTCTAATTATTACTGAAATTACCGAGCCAGAAATCAGATACCCTATCAAATTTGTCCTCATCACCTGGTCGTTATAGACTTCTTATTTCTTTCAGTTAAAAATAATTCCATACATTTTATGTCTTTTTGAATTTTTTTTTAGGCTCTCAGCTATGTCACTAATACAAATTTCAAGAACCTCTGGGAAAGTGCATATAAAAAATATCCCGCTTCACATTTGAAATTTTCAAAGCCAATCAATCAGAGCACAGCAGGTAGTGGAGGAAGAAACCTAGATCAATGTTTCATCCCCTACGACATAATTCTGCGAGAACTAATCCAACGTATTTTCAATTGTTCAGTTATACATTGCAATTCTCATTCCCATATTGAGACGAGTCTTTGTGTTTTACCCAGCAATAGTGATTGTCATCCAAATGTTCTTCCAGCGCTGGCCGCTATTGAAACTAATCTACACATTGCCGTGATATTCTATCCAACGGCAATTGAAACTTCCCTGTACGACTGCATAACTTACAGTCCGGCTATTTTGAGTAAATCCAACAACAAGTCCCTGTTCATCGTCTATCAACTCCTTCAACTGACCAAATATCTCTCCAAATTGGGATTGTTTGTTGGCGATTTGCGATTGCATGATATACTCGTGGAAGACGATCTATGGTTGCAAATAATTCCTAGAATTGAATCAAATATCATTCACCAGGACTTGGATGATGCTTCGCCATTGACCGATAATCCTGCTGATGACGAAGATGATGATGAGTACTCTGCGAGTACGAAGCTTGATTTGAAATTTGCCTATGACTTGGAACAGTTTACGCTGCGGGAATATTGTGAAATGTGGTGCAATGGTCAGCTGTCCAACTTTGACTATCTCACAATATTAAATAATGCAGCGGGTCGAAGTGTCTCGAATCCAGAATATCATCACATCATGCCGTGGGTGACGGATTTCACACATCGTAATGGGGCGAACTGGAGAGATTTATCAAAGAGTAAATATCGTCTCAACAAAGGTGATATTCACTTGGATTTGATGTTCAGATCGCATGGAGCAACCTCAAGTAACGATGTTCCCCATCATGTGTCAGATTTCCTCTCGGAAATTACTTATTTTGTCTACATGGCCAGGAGAACACCCCAGCACATTCTATGCCATCATGTTCGACCTATTTGGGTGCCTGCCGAGTATCCGGTATCAATCTTACGGTTGCAAGAATGGACACCTGATGAATGCATACCTGAATTCTATTCAGATCCGATGGTATTCAAGAGTATACACGAAGATCTGCCAGATCTTGAGTTACCAATGTGGGCGTCTTGTCCGGAGGACTTTATTGCAAAACATCGAGAGGCACTCGAGAGTCAGCATGTAAGCGAGAGGTTACAATTGTGGATCGACTTGAACTTCGGGTGAGTTGAATTTTTATTTAAACACATCGATTGACGTACAGAATGGAAAAATGTTGATAAGAACTTAATACGCCCACATGTTCATTATTTTGTTTTACCCTTTTGATGAAATTAAACGTATAAAAAGTTTCCTAGTGTGAATCATTGATTGAGGTTGTGCTTATTCGAAAACGAAAGGCTTGTAAACAAAATTCTCAGACAACTAAATTCAATGAACTTGAAGTATTTTTCCCACTGATAGCCTTGTTGTTTATCACATAATTTAATATTTAAAAAGAAAGCACATAAAACACATTTAATCAGTTATTTTAGTTAAAAATAATCAAAAAATACCTGGGGAAATAAAATTTCAAATAATTAAGATAATAAATGAATGGCAAAACGTTGCACTCTATTCATGGGATCTGTGCCTAACTGCGAGATATTTTTATTTGATGATGATTATTGGTTACAAAAAGATGAATGTTTAAAGACCAATGTTTCTCAATAAATAACTCTGCTGGGTATGTTTTGATAAATTATGTGTACTTAGGAATGTTTTATGACTCAATTATTTATCACATTTTTAAACGTTTTTAGTACCTCAAAAGCGACAAATCAGAAATTCCTCTGAATAAAAATTAACCGAACTAACTTTCTGTTTTATAATTCTTCTTCCCAACTTCAATATAATTTCAGGTATAAATTGACGGGAAAAGCCGCAGTAAAATCGAAAAATGTCTGCCTGAGTATGGTTGATAATCATAAGAACCTATGCCAGCGAGGAATTGTCCAACTCTTTACACAACCCCATCCACCGAAACGTTTTCCCTCGCCTTGGTTGAGTAAAATTCCACCAAGGCTAACTGATCTCAATCGTCGACTTGCCAAGAGTCAAGATGATATCTCCTCACCCGATGTTGTAAAATCACCCTCCAGAGATGTAGAGTCACCATTACTGCAGACAACTCCACAGAGATTTGGCAGACTTAGTCCGAAAACTACAAGAACACCTAACACAATAATCGAAGACAACAATCAATCGATTGAATCATCGTCTTCGTCTTCTTTCTATCCACCTCCAAAGATTATAGAACTACCCAAAGACTACAAGCCCTATGCCTTTTTACAGAGTTTGGAAAATATGGAAATGTTTTTTGCGAAGACTTTTCTCGGTCAGAGGGCAACTCAAAGTCGTACCGAAAAAATGGCACACAATGATTTGCTCTTTGAAGAGTCGGAGAATTCATTTACAAATCAACTATTTGCTGATAATTTTGGCCCAATGGAAACTCAAACTAAATCGGGGGATAGTCGGACGACGAAAGCGAAGAGTTTCATAGTACCCCAAGCTGGTTCGAGGCGAAACCTTAAACAAATTCTGTTTGAGAAACGCGAAAAGGATTTGCAAGTCATTGGTTGTCTCATCGTTGAACTGTTCGTTTTGAATAAGCTGCGGCCTCTTATCAGTCTCAATTCGAACTTTGAAGACCGACTAAAAGCCTGTCGATTAGTGGCAGCATCAAATGCAACAGAAATTCCCAAATGTCTGCGCTATGTTGTGCAGTTGCTGTTAAATCTCAATTCTGCAGGAGTCGTTACAGAACAAGGGCTGCCACCTCCAACTGCTCACCAGCTCCTTGAGCCTATCTTCTCGCATAATCTTATTCCCTTCCCGAACACCTACTTCCCAATCTACACCCTACTTCGGACTCTTCATAACTTCGAGTTCGACTCGACGCTACTTGATCTATGCACACACTTCAATTGCGACGGCAAAGATTGTTCACGCTACACTGAGATCGATCGTAAACGGGTGCTCTTCACTCGAAAAATCGCAGAATGCAAGGTGAAAGCGTGCTGTGTCCAAATAGAGAAACTTCTCGAACCAGTTGCCTATGAGCAATTTGGATCTGTAGAATTGCTCCTGCCACACATAATCGATTTGCTCCAAAACGACGAAACATCCATCCTGACAGCCTGGTACTTATTTGATTTGGTGGCAACAGCCGTTGGTATCCGAGAGACGCAAAAGTATTTACTCGACCCCATAATGAAGCTCTATGATACCGAATCGTATGATCGAGGCACAATTGGCAGTCGAAAAGCGATGGATGCAAGCATAAATTCCATTCGATTTACCACAAGCTCCTCTTTCAAAAGTCGGAAATCAGTTAAACTCTATCACCACAGCTTTCTACTGCGTTTGATAGTAAGATTTGGACTAAAATGCTTCTTGGAAAATTTCATTGCTCCTCTCATTGAAGCTGTCGGTGGCTATAAAGAACCCGAAGATAGCTCGGGTTTTCATTATCATAGCAATTCAAATTTGCGTCAGAATCGGTATGGAAAGACCTTCAAATTCTCGTGTAATGACGAATCGGAGAATTCGCTGACTCTGATTTCTCCCGAAGCCGATGGTACACTGTCGTTTGATGCTTCGACCAAACAAGAAATCGAAGACGTATTCAGTTTCGACGATGACAGTTCGGACAAGTCTAGCAACGTGGTGGACCCGGAAAATAAATCTGTGGATTCATTTGATTCTCGACCTCTCAACGCCGAGGAAGCCACGGAAGATGTCCGAATTTACACGCCGGAAAAGATAGCCATCAATGAAATCTTCTATGGACAGCGATTGTCGAATAACTCATTTGACGATGACAAGATTTCAATCACTAGTCAAACGGATAGTCCATCAAGAATGGGAGATTCTTGTCTTATGGGTCCAAAATCACCCACCATTGCCATTCCGAGTGCTTTTAGACGAACCTATCAGCTGAATACCATTGATTGTGTCATAGGGAGTAAGAAGAGTGTTGACTCGTTCGATTTGATCGACGAAGCTCAACAGCAGCAGCAGCAACCAAAGACCAACAAGAGTGAGCCGAATGACTCGCTTCAGGCTTCAGTTTTGTCAAAACTATCCGAAGCCAAGTCGTTGCAAAATAACCGAATATCTGAGATGAGTTCCGAGAGTTTGATTTGGCTATCGCATCGATTAGGGCCGGTTTTAACGGCTCGTTATTTGACAAAGAACTTGTTGAAAATGTTGTCACTGTGCTATGTGGGGCAAGAGAATCTTCTGCCGGAGAATTATGATGTTGAGGAGTGCAGTAATCTAAACTATTTCTCAATCACCGATGCTAAAGTTGTAGGAGACAGAAATGCGGAAAGGGTATTGGAGTGCTTAACTGCTGTTACAGGTTTGTACATGGAATTATTAGAAGGATTTTTTAATAATTTATCTTCCCATTTCAGCTCTGTTTGGTGAGGAATTCATTTTGCTACAGTACTTCCCACACATAGGAGAGCTTGTTGCACTGTGTCAGAAAAGAATCACGCCCAGTTTGGAAGGTGCATTAATAAGTTCCTTGCAATTATTGAAGTATCTAGTCCCGTGCTTGATTGAAAGCACCATAATGGAGAGATTAAAGGTATATTTTCTAAAAGTTTACAATGTTCATATAAAAGAAGACATTTTCTTTAGGATGTCATCTTGGACACAATCATAGTTCCAACTATTATTCTGCTTGGTTCCACACGATGTCTAATGCCGAGTGGTTTCCTGGGTCGCAGTGTGCTTGCCCGTAAACTCCTAGATGCTATTTATGTATTATCTGTCCGTATCGGCCCTGATATGTCCAAAGAACACCTCTGCATACCTGCCCTTCGCAAATTCTTCCTTATCTTCGATAAAGCTTACGGAATTGGTGAGAATTTCCGTGATAGTTCGGATGATCTTGGCATCTCACCACCGAATTACATGGTTGGTGGCAACGAAGATGCTGGAGATTTCCAAGATCATCAAAAGGAGAACGAGGAAATTCGTGATGTTTTCAGCCCGAGTTTGGCTCACTGTTCGTACCTGGCATTTTTGCGTTTTCTCGGCGAATCGATAATGACCAAAACTGTGGTGAATTTGGAATTTATACTGACTCTGTGCCACGAATTCGAGCAGCCTGACCATTCCGGATCGGATAACAGAAGTTTACCCTACACACCAGAATCATCGAGAAGAGGTTCTGTGGAGGAGCAGCAGCAGCAGCAGCAACTGCCGGCAAATAGCTTTGGCACTACAATTATCGGAAACCGAATTGAATTAGCACCCACAAATACGAAACAAGAAATGGGTCCAATGGAAGTGCTCGATATAGTGGCTTATAAGTTCGACCAAATCGGAAAGACGCGTTATTTGCGTGGAAATTGGTTGGCATATTGGCGCCATGAGATAAGCCGTCCTGACAAAGATTCTCATCTCAGTTTGAAGCAGATCAAGTTGCAAACTTTTGCTGGGCATACCAATTCTGTTCGAGCTATTGTTGCACTAGACAACGAGAACAGTTTCATGTCGGCGTCGAAAGATAAAACAGTCAAACTATGGTCGTTACGCAGTGAAGGTGACGGTAAGAAAGTGTCCTCTTGTCAATTCACTTACAATAGCCATAAAAAATCAGTCCACTCACTGACCTTCCTGGAATCGGCTAGATTTGTGGTTTCGTGTGATTCGGGTGTGCACATGTGGGATCCATTTATCGGCCGTCCTCTTGGTATCTTAGACTCCCCCAGGCACAACCCAGTGACGGTGGTTCGTTGTTTTCCCTCGCCCAGTCCATTGATCATTGCCGGAACGGCTGAGTCGTCGGTTAAAATCATTGACTCCCGAACAATGCAATATGTAAACGAATGGCGTCTGAGCTCGAATCTGAGCAGCACAGTTCGATGCCTGGCCGCATCGCCATCTGGCAATTGGATAGCTGCTGGACTTTCATCAGGTGGCATTTCGATCCTAGATGCCAGAACGGGAATTCTGTTATCATCGTGGCGCCCCATGGAGTGTGATATGTTGCAGTTAGCCGCTTCAAATGATAATCAACTAATCAGCTCGGCTTTGGATCACAGTATTTCAGTGTGGAATGTTAACGACAGCAGTCTTCAATATCAACTCAAGTAAGTAACAATTTAGAAATGTTCTTAACAACTTTGAAAGTATATTTAACATGACTTCCTAATCTCTAGACCCCCACCAGAACCAGCCCACTGCCTTCAGCCTATTGGCTCTGAATTAGTTTTTGCCACCACCGCCAATCGCATTGGCATCTACTCTGACATTGGTAATCGGGACGCTTCATGTTCAGTGACGAAACTTCGATCAGAAACACTGCGAGGTGTTTTAACAAGCCTTGCCGTTTTACCATTGAACCGAACCTTCCTCGCAGGCAATGAAAGTGGAAACATTGTCCTTTTGTGTTAATCTCAGTTTATCTATCAAGAATTTCTTATTGTTATAGTTTTTAAGTTCCCAACAAAAACCTTATTGATGACCATCGTGAACAATTATTTCTTTATAACTATTTATTATTACATAGTGTTTTTTTTTTTTTTTTTTCTTAGTCGTTAAGTTATCTCTATAATTTGTATAAGACAAAGTGATACGTGTATACGCCGACGGTGTATAGTTTTTTTTTAAGTGATTAAAATAATTTTATTATTGAAAAGAGTGCACCACGTTTAGTTTTTTTTTTTTCTATTTTGTTATGTTATTATTCACTTGTTTTATTTATTATTTAGTTGATTGCACTTGTGATCCCATAAAGACATTATATTCCATATTATTTATTAATGTAACATAAAGAATTTAATATGATAAATAACAAAAAAAAAATAAAACTAAAAGGCCAAGAACATTCCAGTTGAAAAAAATTAAAAGCGAAAATTAAGTTTAATATTTGAATGCAAACAAAAATGGAGTGTAGAATGGAAATAGGTATAAATTTAAAAAATAAATAAAAGTATTTGCATATTATAAATACATTGATATTTTAATTATTTTCTGTGATTCTCTCTGGGTACTTATAAACTTGGACTTGTGGGTTAATGAGTTGGAATTTCTGCTCTTATTAATTGTGTTCTCATACATATTTGAAAACGTACAAGAATCTTTTCAGTTATTGGAGGTATTAAGCTGTTAATTGAAAATACCTTTGTATTCATACTGGAACTACCATCACATTGTATTCATAGCAATAGTTTTTGATTCATGAGTTATAACGATAGATATTTATGTAGATTCATTTAATTCAATGTTTTCAGCATCCAGACTGTAATTAGGAATTTTGACTTGAAATTATTTTCGTCTGCTCCTTCAAAAAGTTAAATGAGTTAACACAATATTAAATGATTTTGAACCATACATTTTTAAAATTTTAATTATTGCAGTTTAATTTGTTTGTTTTGTTTTCTCTACTAAGAAAAAAAATAATGTACTGATGTTTAAGGTTTCTTCAAAAAAATTAAAAAAAACATTTTATTTTGTATTTGTAATAATTTTATTATCGAAAAGATAATGCAGTTCTATTTTTCCTAAATGAAAACATTTTAAATTTTGTCTTTATCGATAATCTAAATAAAAAGAAAGAAAAAGTAAATCAATAAGAACCTACAAAAAGTCCAGTTGTAAAAAAAAAATATCAAACAATAAAAATCATTTCTTTTACAACAGACTTTTTGGGACAAGGTGAGCAGAACTATGACACAGTCAAACTTCATACTTGGTATTCTGCATTCTATCGGATTTTTTGAACTTTTTGTTTTCTCTTTTGGAACAATTCTTACACTCGTGTAAAAAAAAAATTAAGAAATTAAAAATTAGAAAAATAATGTATGCGAAATGGTGTTAAATGCTAAGCAACTCATTCAGATCGTCCAATCAGACCTATTGAGCAATAGTTGATGGCAGATTGAGGAGAGTATTTTGGCCAGATGGCAAGTAGGCAACTCCTCGGGATCTGGATAGTTGATAAGCGATATCTTCGGCAGCTTCGATTCTACGAAGTTCCACAAGACCATCACCGGCCTCGGCGAAGGCCTTAGCTAAGAGACCAGCAGCTGCGGCATCACCCTCAGCTGAGATAATCGAAGCCAATTTCTGTTGTTCAGCCTTTTCGACGACGAAGCGAGCTTTTTCGGCTTCTTGTTGGGCAACTTGTTTCATCTCAACGGCCAAGGTGAACTCCCGACCGAATGTTAAATGTGTGATGGAGATATCGTCGAGGATGAAACCGAACTGTTTGGCACGAGTGGTCAATTCCTCAGACACACGCTGTGATACCATCTGTAAAATTAAGACTATTAGTTTAAACGTCCCCATGGATATTATGTATTTATAAATTTTAATCTTTGTCTTGAGATGGACTTTGTCATTACAAAAAATATAACAAACTGAAATACAAAACAAACATATTCACAAAAGAATCGATAAACTTACCTCACGCTGTGTAATGAGCTCTCCAGCATCGAACTGAGCTACAACAGACTTGAGCACTTCTGGTGCAATTGAGGGCAAAACTCTCTCATCGTAATCTTGACCGAGAATTGTGTAAATCTTTGGCAATTGGTCGGGAATTGCCCTGTACAAAATACGAAGTGTGATGCTGACATTCTGCAAATCCTTACTTCCAGTTACAACCGGCACGTTACGGGGTTGCGAACGGATGTCATAGATGATTGGACGTTGAACCCATGGAATAAAGAAATGTGTACCCTCGCCGACGACCTCTTGTTTCACTCCAGTAAACCGATCGAATATGACCGCCCTGTGACCACCATCGACGTTATATAATGCAGAATTGACAACTCCGCCGACGATTGCAACTCCCAAGCCCAATTGGCCGATACGATTGAAGAATTGTGCAGCCATTGTAGTGATCTAAAATTAAATTTATAGAATTATTTCATTATTTCATGATTTTGCATAAAAGGATCAAGTTTTCAAGTTTTGCGTGAATTGTATTGCGATTTCATCACTTTGAGGTTAGAAAATAATGTTTGCTTATTTTCGCTTAAGTTTCGAGCTGAATTTTTCGAATTTCATATTAAATGGCAAAATAATTTTGTTTTTAATGAATTAGAAATATTTGCAAAGAATAATTTAAACTAATACTAACTTCTTTTTATAATTTAAAATCGGACGAAGTAGATCAACACCGCAAAATGGAGTGTACTTTGTGAGAAAACGAGGAGAGAAAATTTCGAATGTCAAAATTTAGAAATCAAAACTGTCAAAGAAAAGTGCTGTTTGATTTCATGAAGAATATAAAATCACCTGGGTTAACACGCAAGAGGTTAAGGATTTTTTGTACTAATGCTCATAAAAACGACTCTAGAATTATTTTTATTTCTTATTTTTTTAAATTGTATACATACTTGGAGAATGTAAACTGAAGCAATATGGGCTAAACCACTATTCCATTTTTGAACAATTTTCGCGCAAATTGTCACTGTGTAATAAAATTTGTGTGTTAAAATAGCTTAGCTCATTTACTTCAAATAATAGAAAAGTGAGAAATAAAAATGTAAGCTTTTATTAAGGTTTTATTCAACTTTGCGTAAATCCATATCTATTTATTAATATTTTAAAAAATCAATTTCCGATTATATGTAGTTATCATGCCTTTGTATCAGATTTATGTAGGCTCTAAGCAATTCCTTAACACGTTCACCTTAAAATGTACAAAAAGTAAATTTGAATAGATTAAAACATTAATTCCTTTACATCGCCATCTAGATTTTCAAAACTTATAATAAAGCAATGGTTCTCGTCATAACTAATATCGTTTTCCAAAAGCTTTCAAAGTTGTCTTGGCAGTCTCACTGGAAAAGCACACACATGAAACGTGACGTTTTCAGCATCGCCTGTAAAAATCGATGTCACTTTGAAGTTTCTCAATCTTCAATTCTTCATACTTCATTTTCATTTTGGAAGAGTATCTCATTCTCAACTGCAACTCCGGGTTACGTGCTTAAAAGGACGTCCACAAATTCACGTGCACGTCTCGAGTTTATCACCAAACATCGAAGCCAACCAAGACCAACAGTAGCGACAGCGACGCAGTTTGTTTTCTCATTCTCGTTGTTCGTTTGTGTTTATTCGGTTCCTTAGGCCAGACGCCGAGGCTGACAGCTGACTCGGCGCAGTATTTAAAACCAAGTACGAACGTAAACAATTCATCATTTAGTTCTTCGACTCCAAACGAATAGGACATATTTTCCAATTGATAATCTTAAAGAAAAAATAATTTTGTGAAGAAAAATATTTGCGATACAATCTAAAATCTCAAAATGAGTTCCATCGTAGTAAGATGCACTAAAACCCACTGTGAACTTCTAACCCAAATTGCTAAGCAAGGTAAAATTATACGAAAAAATTGCAATTATATTTTGTGAAAATAATGTGATGAAATATTTATATGACGTGTTTTAACAATTTCTTTTTCTAACCTTAAAATTTTGTTCATCTTTCCCCATTAAAAAAAAAAAAAAATAGCAACTTGTTATTCAACCAAATCCGTTGGACCAAACACAGAAAAACCAAAAGTCAGTGCTCGCTTAACAGAATTCCAAAAGAAAATGCGTGAGAAAACCCCACTTGGAAAATTGGATGAAATCGTCGGCAAACATCCATACCAAGAAAAGGAGCCACTTAAGCAATGGCCAAACAACATCAACCCCTACACCGGCGAAGTTGGCGGACCTGCTGGACCAGAACCGACCCGCTATGGTGATTGGGAGAGAAAAGGCCGAGTGTCCGATTTCTAGTCTCACATTTTGTTATAAGTTCCTGTCTTCATAAGTACCTAGGAGTTAGTATAGAATAAGAATTTATTAAGATGTGCTTTATTTTATTATCATGGATTTGCGAAAATGTAGAATAACTTATTATATTTTTTTTTTTTTGTTAAAAGACTGCTTTCGCAATCTAAAATAGCTTTGTAAATTCGAAGTAGAATAAATAAATTTAATTGTAACTAAAAATGAAACGTAATCTTGTTTTTCTTTGAGTTTTGGAAAATATTTATCCATTGGTTATGCGTGCAGAAAAGTTTCGGTTTGAGTATGGTGAATGGTATAGTGAAAAACTTTCTCAAGGTTGAATTATAAATAGGAAATTCAAAAGTTGGTATACGTATAGTTACATGAAAGAGAGTACCAATCGCTCAGAGTTACTTAAAACGACTCTAAACAGAGTAGGTGTCATAAAATGTACAAGTATGTACCTATAATGTAGTTATCTCCAAGTAGCTTCAAGAAATTGGTGCACTTATGAATAGCAGATCGAACATTTTCCACTTAAATTTTGTTTACTTATAAAGTCCTAAACGTAGAAGTTCACATTTCTGAATTTTGTCAATTTTGGTAACGGTCGATATGATTTAATTTGTATTGTATTGTACATATCAATTTTATTTTGAACAAAAACAGGTTATAACGGTTTATACCAAAGAACCTTTTCGTAGCTCGTAGGTATGAGATTAAAATTATTAGCTTTTACAAAAATGTATTAAAAAAATACGAAATATAAGTTAAATTTTTACATCGACAGTTGTCGAGTTTTACAGCATATTTTTACAACTTGTACTGTTGTTAAACTTTGTTCCAACTCTTTTTAATGTTAATAAATAAATACTTAAATCAAGGCAAGCGAATTGGTTTTATTTTGGCATAATTGAGGCTCGATGTAAAATTACGTGCAATTCTATCTGAACAATAAGAATAAATAAAGCGTCTCTACTAATTGAAACGCAAATTACTTTTTTTGTTGTCTTTTTTTTCTATTTAAATGAAATGAATAACAGGAAAAAGCAACCATTATATTTCCTTTTTCCTGGTAGGTACCAATTCAAAACAATGCACGATAAAAATATAACAACAAATAATAATTATGAACATATTTTTTATTTATTTATAAATGTTTTTATTTAAAGAAGCAGTTTTTTTTGGATAAAATTGTTAAAAAAAAAACTTTATTAAAGTATCTTACACAAAAATGAGTAAGTGAATTTACTAATTACATTATTCAGACATCATAATGAAGAAGACAAGCAAGTGCATTTAAAGCATAATAATCATTTAACGGAACCCATCAAATTTCTTTATACGAGTATACATGGCCTTTCAATAATTGAATCGATGACCTAACATCTATCATTAGTGTTGCGCGGAGGAGGATGTTATAGTTTTTATCATATTCTCACTCAATTGCCACAATTGCTCTGCTAAAGTTTTACTCTGTGCCAATTTACTTGGTTCGCAAAAGAAACAATTATTGAAATATAATCCAGTAAGGCCAGTGAGTTCAGTGGCCGTTGCACAGTAGACAGATGTTGCTGCGGCCTGTTGCTGAAGAACAGAAAAAAAAAATGAGAAAAAAAGAGGGAGAAATTCCAAAATTAAATCAAGGTATACTCCGGTTAGACCACATAAAAAATAATATATAATGTATCTTTAACAAACCACTGATTTAGTAAATGGTCGGGCAATTGCAAACAGCCAACGATAGAACCACCAATTTCGGCTTATTTTCGTTGAAACCATATTACCGGGATGCAAAGAAAATACAGATATTCCACGATTCTTCCACTTCTACATAAAGACATAGAGATTCGACTTAAAGAGACACATAATCATACATATCGGAGAGATGAAGAATTACCTCTGCTAGATGCATGGAGAAGAGCACGTTACACAGTTTGGCATTGTTGTATGCCATCATGCTCCAAAATTTTGACGCAGGCGGTGATAGATGCTGTTCGGTCAAATGATCTGCGGGTAGAGTAGAGAATCTGAAAAAAAAAAAAAAATACAACAGCAAAGGGGAAGTTATAAAATGTACTTTGTGTGCGGGAAATCAGTTATAAAAGGAAGAGAAAAGGTGTACGTGACTAAGCGCAGACAATCAGCTTCAGCATAATATGTCCAACGACGATGAACGTTGGAGGTGTCTGGCTGGTGCACTGAATCTGGGTGAGGCCTTGTATTTGACCGTGGATGTTTGCAAATTCTTACTTCCGTAGTAAATAGTGTAATTTTTTTTTAGTTAAATAAAAAAAATAGAAATGCATTGCTAAATGACAACAGTATTGTTCTAAAACTGTTTATTAACTATTCAGTATCGATATGAATTTAAATGCATACATGTTTCTATTTATATTTCAATAATTCATGCATTGCACAGAGCTCCGATGATTATATTAATAGATCAAACAAAAAATAATAATTTTAATTGCTTGGACTTGAATCTATACTTAGGAGAAAATGTAACAAAGTGCTTAATTATTTGAAATAGTAGTTTGAATGTAAGTAGCGAATATTTATTAAATACCAATAGCAAAATGATGGATTGAAGGGCAATTTGCAGCACGGTTTAAAATTTTACAACAATATTTCCTGGTGAAGAAAATGGGAATACGTTTTTTTTCTTAATTTTTCTCATAATAAATCATATCTGGAATTCATATTAGCTTAAAAGGAAGAGTGGCATTTCCGATTTTCGAATATGGAAATGAACGCGGGACAATTTATTCAGCACAGCTCAAATATCTATCTAAGTAGTTTTTCTTATTCCTTTGTATTTTTTATTGGAATTTTATATTAACTAATTGGGACAGCTACAAACTTCTAACAAATCGACGAAAATTTTGTTATTTCAATTAGATCAAACAGATACAAATTTATGCATCATAAATAGATAAAGTAGAGTCCTATATTTTGTGGTAAAACTGTCTCGATTTTTTTTAATTGTAGACAGAAGAGTTATAAAGAAGAATAGTAAAATGAATACAAAAATAAATTAAAAATCCTTAATTGTGTTATTAAGCTTCTTCTTTCTTAAATAATGTTGTTTTATTTATAAACGACAACGAAACCAAAAGTAGGTTTGTACCTTAGTCTGGTAAAGACTGCTTACTCATTTTCAATAATCCGCAAATCTGAAAATAACCTTCGAATCTATCAACATTAGATACCTATTTAATTTAAAGATGCCATAAATGTCTATCTGGCTTATAACTGGTTTTTTGTTCTTACTTGACCTGTCCCAACCGCAACACGCAACCAATTTGTTTTCTATTTGTTTTCAATTCGCAGCAAAATATCACGTATCACACTAAGAAATCTTTACTAAACAAAACAAACAAATTGCGTCAAATAACTGTGATGGACAAAGTCCACAATAATAATCTTTGAACTCCTATCGCAACATGGTGGTAATTTTAACGTACGACGACCGAGCTATGTATATCGCACAGTGCAATGATAAAGTTAAATAAATTTCGAAGCCATTGTATATTGTAAACAAAGATGTTTGATTGCTTGAAATAATGCAACATACTTGAATTGGAATTCTATATTTAGACATTAAAAGATTAGATTTGAATTGGGATTGATTTGTGTCAATATTATTTATATGGCAATGAGTGATCGTTGTTTCTTAAAATTGGGGGTATATGTGTGTAGATACCCAATGGGTTTAATGAAGTAAATTAGGAACGTTGCAATTATACACAAATCATTTTGTTTTTTTTTTTTTCATTGTTATCAATGTTGATATCAATGTGCTTTAATAACGCGTGTTAATTTTAGATGACTATTATTTGAAGGACTACAAATATTGCTTTATGTTTTATGTTTCATGGAAATATTTGCTACAAATAAAAAAAAGAAACGATATCTCATAGGGTCTGAAAATAACTGAATCTGAGAAAGTTTCAAGATATAACGACCAATTTTTGTAGCTTTTTGGTTGTTTTTAAAATTATAAATACATTTCCAAAACAGTTTCAACCAAATATTGTACCACTTAGAGTGGTATTAAGTTTTTAGTATCGGTTTGTATTTTTGTTATTTTTTTTTTTTTGAACCATAGGCATCTATATTGAACCATCGATTACTTTAAATCGAAATCTTCTAACTAAAAGTGTATGTATGTATGTATTCCAAAAAAAACTTTGTTTACTTCAAAAAACTTCATGTTTATTTTATAATCTCGTTTATAAATAAAAAATATCCCTTTAAAAAGAAAGTAGGCATCGTCGCACAGTGTACAGTACACCCAAAATAATCATTTCCGATAAGATCTTACAATATTCAAAGCAATACCGAAAGATACACTCTAAGTCTAAACTTCACATACATACATATCTATGAACATTATATTTGTTTATTTGACCTATTTACAAACACATGGTTGATTGTTTACAATTTGAGTTGGTTGAATGTATTTCATTGTTTACATTCGATGATGCCCTTTTAAAAGTACCTACTTCAATCACGTGAATACAAACGTCGCGTCGCACGCACAACGCACATGCTTCACATCATGTACACCATAACTTTACTGACTTCACTGTCGTAGTCGTCGATCGCATTAGATGCAGGGAAACGACCGTTTTATTTGTTTTGTAACCTTGGTTTACAGAAAAAAAAAATCATAAGTAAAGGTTTCACTACACTGATCAAAAGGGCAATTGTTCAAATATGAAAATTATTATTCCCCTATATGATAATTTCATTTCTATTAAGATCAGACCTCAATTGAAATAACGAGAGCCACAAAATGATCTAGTATGGCGAAGGGAGAAACGTTTTACTCGAGTTAAGTGCACGAACAAGTCACATGAATTTGCTTTCTCAAATTTTATAACGTTGGAATTTCTTTCGATTCAAGAAAATGACGATTAACAGTCAAGCTATAGGTATTCGGGGTTTATTTTTTCAGTGGATTGATTACAAACAACAGGAAATACTCATGTAAATTATACATTTACATAATCTTCAGGGAACAGGGACTCAGGCCTTAATTTTTTTTTCTCTGGCACTTTTGTTTGGAATGGTGTAAATTCTGCCCATTTTAAATGACTGATTTACAAATCACACATTGAGATAACAAAACTCATTAAGACCTTTTATTATAATGAATGCAAATGGATCAAGTAGTTATTTGGTACTCAAGTATGAAAAGGAAATCACTTAAACATCTTTTCTGACTCTCAAGAGTTACCTACTTTATTATAAAATTTTAAAAAATTGCACTCATAACGAACTCTCATTTTATAATGAGAATGTCTAAAATTATTGAATGAAAAATGTTTATATACATAAGTGTGCTGTGACCTTAACACCTCTTGTACCCACATTTAGAGCAAAGTGTTTCAACACATCATGGTACGAAACCGCACATTCTCATCTTTGTTTTCGGATATAAATATGCAATACATTATCTATGTATATTTATATATAGGTACCAGACCATGGATTATGGATGGATTTTGTAAAAAATATTCATGTCATGGTAGAAGGAGACAATCTAAATTGTGTACACAATTATGATAAATTAAAACAATTGAAAAAACAATTAGAATGACGTATGTGTGTAGACGACAAACCAAAATTAAAGGTTGAAGCGTAATTAGTATAAACAACAGATTCCGTTTTTTTACTAAAAGTCAACTGGGGGCAGATATAAACGTTAGTTAAAAAGAATTGACATCATGGTATACAATGCACTTAAATTGAAAAATGAAAATCAGATCGGCATAACACTAAAAATTATTTCAGAAGATCATCCACGTGCATAAAAACTTATACAATTCTATTTTAAGTACAATTTTAAGGCATTGAAAAAATTAAAAAACGATAATAATTAACAATAGCGGGCAGTTCTTAAGGCAGTGTTGATTTTGTATTGGAAATAAATAAATCTAATAAAATGATGTCTATTCTGAGAACGGACTAACAGTAGTAAATATGTTTTTTTTTTTAAATTTGATTCCAGACATAGGCTTGCAAACGTTTGGCATCCTTAAACACACAAAATTCGTATTTTTATTTGAAATGTCAAGTTTTATATTACCCACATCTATTTGTGAAGAAATCCTTTAAAATATAAAAAAAAACCTTTATAGTATAGAAGAAAAATATTAACATTGTATCACTGGGAATTTTCTCGGGATTTGCAATCTTCTGGTTATTTAATAACGAGAATTATTTTTTATTAAAGAATTTTTGTAGGAAAAGACAAGTGTTAAAACCCACTTATTTTTTATGTTATAGCTTTGCATAAGCTCGAGGTTATTTATATTACTTACTTTTATGGCTTGTTTGTAAAAATTTAAATTTAAATTTTAAAAACTTTATTATAAAACATAAAACTGACCTGTGTGACTCCGAAGATAAGACAACAACTCTAGTTTTATGATCAAACAGCGACTCAAGTTCCATAGTGAGATAAAAATGTGATAAATGACTAACTTGAAATATTGTTTCTATTCCATCTTCGGTAACTGAGTAGGGCAGAGCAAATACTCCAGCATTTAGAATCAGGTAATCAACGTGACTGCAAGTAAGTAAGAGACACTAAATTTGTTAAAATTTAACGTACCTATGTATTTTTTTAAAGTAACTTACTTAACAGTTTGCTTGAGTTCCTTGGTGAAGTTCTTAACTGATTGCAGTGAGCTTAAATTAAGAAGCATAAATCTACATTTTCTTCCAGCAGCTGATTTTTCGTTGGCAATCTTTTGAATTGCTTCCTCTGTTGATTGTTGATTTCTGCACGCAAATATCACCTCACAACCATGTAATGCTAATGACCTTGCCGTTTCCAAACCAATGCCCACATTGCAACCAGTTATTACGGCTAATTTGCCCGAAAGGTCTTTGCCATGTAGTACTTGAAGTGCAGTTGTGCTCGAATCAAAACGTTGGCGTACCTCGGCTATGTTCATGGTCGGTACTTCGGCAGCAAAAGCTAGACGTGGATCTGTGTATGTGACTTGATTGGTACTCTTTTGCAGAAATGCTGGACGATTGTTTTTCTCGTCGACTATTTTTTCCCACCCAATTGGCAATTCGCCGGATACACGTTTTGATTTGCCAGTCCTGGGATGAACCCATTGCGTTGCTTTGTTTTGGTGGCTAAAATTAAAAGTAATTTTGTTCAAAAAATACAAAACAAAAAATTCATTGCAAATCTAACTTTGTGTAAAAAACATGACCATCGTCAGTGGCTCTTTCCTCCCAACCAGGAGGTAATTCATCCTCACTGTCTGAATCGGGTAAGAATCCTGGCATATTTTAAAGAATATAAGACCACGATTTATTTGCTAAAGATTAAATGCAGTGAAAACTAATTTTCAATAATTTACACTAAAGACTAAACTAACTTTTGTTATCACTTATCAATTTGCATTTCGCGATGACAACAAATAAATTAGAGCAGTTCTGTTCGATTGATAGTTTTTTGGAGACTGTTTTGGCAACGCTGCCAGTTTTTTTTTTTTTCTTTAATTTTGAGATTAAATTCTCCATTTTCTACACTTTTTTGAAGTTATGGATTAATAATTTCTTTACTACTTTTAAATTATCAGACTTTTAAGGAGAATATAAATAAATTCTTTTATTAGCAGTTTACTGTATAGAAATTAAATTTACATTATCTTTATTATCACTTTTTGAATCACACATAGTACAAACATTTTAAATTAAGTTTGAGAATATTATAAATGAGATTCAATTTTTTGTTTTGTTTGGTTCGGAAGATCAATGAGATGAATCAGTTCGATATTTGAAGAAATAAAAAAAACGTATTAAATACCTTAAAGTGTTAGAATCTTCAGAAAATTGACAAAATTTTAAGATCATCGAATTTATCCAATGATCAAGCGATTTGAAGTTTTTAGCTAATCTTATAACACGGGGTATGGTAATTGCTATTTTAAAACTGAAATCCCTGAAAATTTCTAGAACTCAAGCATTTTTACACTACCCGTGGAACACTGCTACACAGAGACAACTTCAAACAAGGAAACAGGTCTGAGAAAATACTTTTTTTTTTGTTTAAAACGTCAAAACCTCAAAACTCGAGAAAGAAAAATAAACGGAAAGATAAAGAATTATTTTTTTATGTCGTCGGGGAGCAAGTTATGTCAACATTTCTTTTGGATTTAAAATTAAAAACTTCCAATCAATCACAAATCAATGAAAATCTAATTCCCCGAATCAAGCAAAGCGATTTATCATACAATGATTTCTATTGGAATTACATGAATACCAATTGGCCAGTGATTTTAACATCCATATCAAATGAGTGGGAATGTCGCCGCCAATGGACAAAACAGACGACCACATCGAACAACGATACCACCGAAATAAATTTCAAATACCTCAAACAAAAAATAGGCAATTGCCAAGTGCCAGTGGCAAATTGTTCCAAGCAATACTACAATAGCCATGATAAATGTGAAATGAAATTCTTTGATTACCTGGACCAATGGCAGATGTCTGTCTTTGATACTAATCGTAACCTCTACCTCAAGGATTGGCACCTGAAGGCGCTGATGCCGGACTATGATTTTTATAGAGTTCCTAAGTATTTTGCGTCCGATTGGCTAAATGAATACCTCGTCGATAGGAAGCTGGATGATTATAGATTTGTTTATATGGGTCCAAGGGATTCGTGGTGAGTAGTAGTAGTAGTTTGTACTTACAATTTGAAAGCATTTAAACAGAAAGTCGACTGCCGCCTCATTTTCTCTAAAAATCTTATTATTATATGAAACTTTGTATCTAAAATTAAAAGAATATCATCTCAATCTCTTTTTTGAATTTGATGGTCATTTCTTACTTTCGTTCTATCTTTTCGTTGTCTTCTTTCAAGGACACCCTTTCATGCGGATGTTTTCGGCTCCTACAGCTGGTCAACAAATATAGCTGGCCGCAAACAATGGCTCCTTTTGCCACCCCAAGAAGAACAGAAACTAACCGACTCTCTGGGCAATCTTCCGTTTCGCATCACAGAAGAACAACTCAACGAGAAAAATGTGAAATTTTTTACAATTATACAAACAGAGAATGAGTCTATTTTTGTACCGTCCGGATGGTATCATCAAGTGTGGAACCTAACCGATACCATTTCGATAAATCACAATTGGTTCAATGCATGCAATGCGCCAACAATTTGGCGCAATCTCGCCACTTGCATGCAACGAGTCATACACGAAATCGAAGACTGTCGTCAAATGGATAATTTCGAAGAACATTGCCAGACCATGTTGCGTGCCAGCTTCGGCATAAACTATTCGGATTTTTTGAATATTTTAGAGCATATCATCGCGAAACGTTTGCACCAATGCCACAACAATAATAACATAGAAAATATACTTTTTGATACATTTACACTGAGTGACTTCCATGTGCGATATGATTTAGCAATAATCGCCGATGTTTTAGAAGCAATAAAAAATGATGACGTTGTGCAAACAAGAGCGGAATTTTGTGATAGATGCAAGGAATTGTCAGACCAAACCAAGGGTTTCAAATGCGAGTGAGAAAGAAAAAAATAATAATATATAAAATTAAACTATGTTGTGTGAAATAATGCCCTTTGTTTTTAAGAAATTGTAAAAAGGAAATAGCTGCCTACCGATTGATATATTTTAAATATATTTTTAAACTATAAAACTATAGAATTGTGTCTTGTTTTGTTTTCATTACAATTTTGGATGGGTAATAGGAAAGGTAAAAAAGTAAACGAGAAAAGTTTTTACATTTCTATTAAATGACCCCCTACAAAAAATGTTTAGCAAACGTGTAACGTATTGGACTAAAGTTTCGTTATAAATCTCGAATAGTCTTTAATTCATTAATTATAGCTAAATTATTTAAGTAAAGGCAACTGTTTTTCAAAAAAGATTTACCAAAACATTTATTTTTCTTCTTAAAGCCTATCACCATTCTATTACCACCCTCCTAAATATATTACAGCTTAGCACCCAATGGAATTTTTAAAACCCCATCGTTAATAAGTTTTCTAACATCCTCAGGACTTTCATCAATTTCAGCTAATATCTCACAAGCCATATCAAATGGACTAATATCTGTGTTAAGTCTTATTTCACCAGGAGTTCTACTCAATTTCGGAGCAGGATTGGGGATTATTTGACCTTCAGAAGTTTGTATAAATGATTTGCGAGTCTGATTGTGATCATGTTTCATAACTTTATCCCAATCTAGAACAGGATTCACACACGCATCAACGTCTTCAAATATCTCTGTCCATTCTTGTTGAGTTTTCGATAGAAATGCTTGAGTAATAAGTTTTCTTCCTTCTTCATTTGGAATATACTGGTCGATGTGTGGTAGACCAAGTTTACTAACGAAATTTCTAAAGAACTGTTCTTCCAGTGCACCTACAGCCATAAACTTGCCGTCTTTTGTCTCGTAGGTGTCATAGAAAAATGCACCCGTGTCCAACAGACTCGTGCCCCGTTCTCCGCCAGACCAAATGGGACTTTTCTGTGACATTGTTATCCAACTCGAAACGTAAGCAGCACCTTCAACCATTGAGCTATCGATAATTTGACCCTTCCCCGATCGATGGCGTTCAAGTAAAGCCATACAAATGCCCATTGCACAAATAAAACCACCTCCAGCAAAATCAGCGACTATGTTAATTGGTGGAGTTGGTTTTTCTTTATTCCTACCCAAGAGCGACAGAATGCCTGATAGAGCAACGTAGTTAATATCGTGTCCAGCTCTTTTTGATAAACGTCCATGTTGACCGAATCCAGTTAGACGTGCATAAATTAATCTTGGATTATCTTTGCAAAGTATATCCGGTCCTAGGTTTAATTTTTCCATGACACCTGGTCGAAATGGTTCTAAAAGAACATCATAAGACTTACATAATTTTCGAATAAGATTCTGGCCATGGTTATTCTTTAGGTTTACGGGAAGTAGTCGTTTTCCGTGACTTAAAACGTTCAAGGGATTCTCAAGAACCTAGAACGATTTACTTTAAAAGATTACTAATGGTGTGGGACTATATAAAGGGGTTTTCATTACTTTGTCTACTACAGTCACAGACGCTCCAAAGTCCGATAGAACTTTTCCACAAAACGGCCCCGGAGCCAGACCACAAAACTCGAGAACTTTGATTCCTTTCAGGGGCATATCTTGGCTGGCTGGCTTTCAATATGATTTACAAATGTATACAAAAATATAGGGACTAATATTACAATTTCAATATCTATTTATTAAAATAATACTATTAAATTGTTGGTCAAAAACAAAATTCATTTTACTTTTGTGAACACCACAAATGTTCAACGTCTGAAGTATATAAAAAAAAAATGATAACAAAAATAGAAAGTGATAAATCAAAAAGCAGTAAAAGAAAACAAAACATAGAACAACTTTAAGTGATGCCAGAGTTCATTTCATACAAGATTAAAGAGAAGTTGCATTGAACAACTTTTTTTTATTTGGAAGACATAAATTTAAAAAAAAGGAATGCTACAGTAATTTTGACTTATAGAAGATAGACAATAAAAGGTGTATAACCATATAATTTTATTTTTTCAAAAATTAAATTTCAAAATTAATTATGTATAAGGGCATTGGAGTTATATAGCAACAATACCAAGCTTAAAAAACGTTTTATGACTGTGATAATGGTATATTGATAGGAGGAGTCATTTCATTTCATTTTCAGCACTTTTTTTTGATTGTGAGGAAATAGTTCACATGACAGATCAACTTTTCCATTTCTATTTTGGAGATGTATTGGAAATTATTTTGAAGGAAATAAACCAAAATGGTTCGTTGTTGGTTACAAAAAAAATATTTTTGTTAAATTAAAAAAAACAGGCCAGATCTAATTTGAAAATTGCAATTAAATTTAACTATTTAATTGTCTAACATTCTATTCTGGCATTGCTCTATTGCACGAACAAGCAAAAAACATAGAAATATCATTTTGCATTGCACAAGAATGTCAAACAAAGAAGACCCCCAAAGAAAAAAAAAAAACGATTTCAAGCAAAACATGAATTTTGTGTTGTTTGTGTTCCTTTCTGCGTGTTGGTTTGGTGGTATTGAAATCAAACTGAAACTCAGTGCATAATAAAAAAAAAACCAAAAAGTTATTTAATAATTTCAAAAACAAAGTTCAAGTGCGTGCGTTACGTGTGAGTCACTTGCTGATCGATATTAATATCAAAATAATCTAAAAATTCGGGTTTCTTCACTAAAAACATGACAAATTCCTTGCAATTTTCGACAGCAAAATAGAGTTCGTAAAAAAAGCGAAAGACCTTCGATAAACATCAATAGCAAGAACGAAAAAAGTTAATAAAAAAAAAAAACAAACAACCGTGAAAAATTATAAAAAAGAACAACAAAACAAACCCCTTTTTGTCTCTATCATAATTTAAAAGATTATAAATCAAAACGGAACACGAGAGAAAGTCTAAATTAATAATAATTAATTCGAAAACGGAAAACACAACTCGGTTGATTTTCCTTCATCTGTAAGTTTTGAGAAAAAATGAAAATCAAAAACAACTTGCATGCTTTTGCGATTCTCCCACAGAAATTAAAACAAAAAACAAAAAGTTGAAACAAATAAAAAACAAAAACAGGAATTTCCAGACTATTGTTTTTTTTTTTTGTTTTTGATATATTTTTTGTTAGTTTATTATCGATTTAAGTTTTCAAGTGGAAAATTTCTTCTTTATTTCCCTTCCCTCGATACGAAAACCAGAAAGTTTATTTTTTTTAAGCCGTCTACGGGTTTATGGTTGCCTTGTTGTTGTTCGTCGATCGATTGTTATTTATAATACACTTCTCACAAAATGTTAAGGGACAAGTTTTTTTTTTTTAATTGCAGAATTAACACACAGATAGGAGGGTGCACGATTCCTGCAGCTTTGACTGCCATATGATTTATAAATTTTTACCATTTTCACTATAAATCATGCAAATGTTTCGCCGTGTATTCATTCAACCAAGAGAGTTTCTTGTTTCACTCGTTATAATACCATTATGAGTTAAATGACAACTTAATATCGAGTACATCACCGAACACTAAAAGACTAATTAATGAAGATACAAAGGATTCTGTTCTATATTACAATACACTATTAAAGTAGAGTCCTCTTTCTATTTGAAACGAACCATTCGAAAGGTCCGAATTGAATTCGAGAAGCCATAATTTGTGTTCAACGGCAAAGATAAAGATTTTAGAGTACACAATAGTGTCTTCAATATCATTATGACCAGGGTGTAACAGAAACAGAACTACCTCGAGGAATTCCAGACAGAACAACAATTAATTTATACAGACAGTTTCTAAGGTATAGAGTGATAGAAGACATAATTTTGAAGTTTATTTTGTATATTTATAATGAATAGATATACAAAGGAGTTATTTGGCCCTGAATTGCTTAATTCAATTAACCATACAGTTGTCCATGGTCAACATAATATAATTCTTTTCATTCCTGTAACACAAATATAAAAAATGTAATATCTTGATCAACTCCAAGGCTGCAATTAATTTATATGTACTTCATAGTTTAAATCAAGTCAAAATTTTACACTAAAGAAACATCTTAATTATAAAGTTTCGGAATATTTTAAGTAGAAGTAGCGATTTTAAGTTAATCTTTTATATACCTACCTCACCTACATCAAACTAACCGACCACTCAATAGTGAAGACTAATTGCTTATGTTTTATTCTAAAGTATGAAGTATTTTTCAAAATTAAATTTTTCATTTTATCAATTATTATTATATGTAAATAAAATAATAAGTCTTACGCCAGTTAATTGAGATAAAAGTGTTTTGCCGCCTACTAGACCTCGACGAAACCAATACCTACTTATCCTAGAAAAAGCAAAAATAGAAATTATGAAAGTATAGATTCAAGTAAGATGTGAGAAGTGTATTATATATAACCCAACAATTAAACATATTTTTTTCTATTTCTTTGGTTTTTTATTGTTCTTCTATTTCTTTGTTTCATTTTCCTATCATTTCTATATAAATACAAAAACACAAACACACAAAAGCTAGAAAGAAATGGAAGTTTTTAACACAAAATATGCAGTTATAACGAAACGAGCGGATCTACGCCTCGATCTATGCGCTCTCCAAGATGAAAAAGAAAGCGAAAAAATTCCTATCGAACCAGGAACACTGGTAAAAGTCTATGACGCTACTACAGGTGGTAGCACAGGCACTGGAGGCAGCAGCAACAACAACACTTTAAATAACAATAATAGCAATAGTAACAGCAAAACAACATCCGTACAGATTCTTGACTACTTCAATCACAATCCGATAAGTGAGAATCTATACGAGTGTCCGACATCACATTTGAAACGTATCCATCAGGACATCTGGCCATTTGGTATTGCTATATCAGATCCTACACGCCGCCTGCAATTCTTCTTGAGTACAGAACAATGCAAGCATATTCTGTATCTGCGAGAGGGTGAATTGGTGGCTGTGAACGGTGCCCTTTTTGGAAGTGCGATGCGCTACGAATGTATTGTTCGATATATTGGCCTTGTGGAAGAGATGGGCCCAGGCTACTATTTCGGGCTGCAAATTAGGGTAAAAAGCATTGAAAATAGCGCTATTATTGTTTTGTTTCTGTTTAGTTTAGTTTTGTCTTATGTCTTTTAATTGTTTATTATTTAATATTTGTGAGTTCATAATTATTCAATTATCATTTAATTATTTTTCACTTTTGTTGCACTTTGTGGTGTTTTGGTTCTATATGTTTTTATTTCTTTAATTTTCATTTCTTTTCGGCATCATTTTTGAAAATACATACATGTATCTATGTTTAATGGTTGCTTTCAAAACAAGAAGGAATAAATTTGTTTGCTATCCAGATCTAGATGTTAAAAAGCTCATTGGCACCACACTCACAGCTAATACACTATCTCATTTTGTCGTCTGCAATATTAGGGTCCTCATTACATATATAATTAATTGTACATCAAATAAAATCAGTCTCGAGGTTTTGGGAATTGGCTAAACTAGTTTAACTATTTTTACAAAAATCGTACTTCTTCAACCATAACTTTAAGAGACTGATTTACACGCTTAAACTAGATATATCTAAGATATTTTTGGGTTTTGGTAATTTAAATATATTCATAATAATTCTGCTTCCCAATCCCAACAGAGTTCAGAGAATGTCAATTCCCCACAGGAATATGAAATTCCTTACGTCTTCAACTATATGAAATGTGATCCGCGACTAGCGTTGATTGTCTCAGCCGACTGGATCGAGCCTATTGATTTCAAGAAAAAATCCTTTCCACGAGAACTTCTTTGTGGGACAATAGACAAAGCCCGTTCAGCTATTGGACTAACAGCTCGCCAATCAACATCCCGAAAGAGTTATAAGAAATCACCCACCAAAAAAGATTCACTACTCTTCCCCCAATCGGAAACCCAATTCTACGTGCCTAGTCCAGGTGGAGCTGATGATTACGCCAGTAGCAGTGGTTGCGAAGAAGTTGATACTGCAATGGATCGTGGTGGACGTAGTCTAGCAACAGCACAAAATCCAAAACACCCTCGGAAGGACAAACCTACCATAACACATTCTTTTACCAAAGACGAATCCACGATCTCACTTCCCGTACCGCAAATACAACAGCAGCACGACCAAAAGGAAAAGTCTACTCAGGAGGATTTGGTTCCATTAGATAACGAAGATTATAACAAATATGTTGAGAATTATGAGCGAAATTTAGAGCAGCGACAGCAGTATGAGCAAAACATTCCACCGGGTATTTTGAAATCCAGCAAAACTACTCAGCCTATGAATAATCCTGGTGGGGCAGCGACAACAACTGTAAAAAAGAAAATCGTACCGTCAAGCTCTGAAGTGGCTGTTAAGCCAGTTACCATAATGAGTCTAGAAGATCGTGATATCATCGTTATTGACAAGGCCGACATCAAGGAATCTACCAAAAATGAGGCGAACGTTATCGTTGTAGATAACCCAAGACAAACAAAAGAAGTTGACTTAGCCGATCTCCTGGGTGGCAATTGGCCAAATAATGCCGGTGACGCTGCAATGGTTTTGAACACAACATCAGAACAAAACAAATCACCAAACATGAGTAATGGTGGCGGCGGTGGCGGTGGCGGTAGTAATACTACAGCTGCTGGTAGCAATGTGATTTACGTCAGCAGTAGCAGCAATAGTAGTGTGAGTAGTATGAATCAGAAAATAGATAGTAGGAGTAAATCTGCGAATCCAGTGTCACATTTGATTGGCACAAAAAGTTTGGATCGAAAGAATCGCGAAGCAAATTGGACGCATTCAGATATGGTAGCGATTCCGTCAAGTCAGTCAACATCAGGAGGAACAGGTTCGGCCACTGGCGATGGAATTAAAAAGGAAAAAAGTGAGTTAAATATTTATTTATAATCGGAAATTTTTCTTAAAAAAAAATATATATTAAGGTTAATTAACTGAGTCATCTGGTGGCATAATATCTACAAACTGAACTTATATCGAATATGAAATTATTTACAAACAGTGTACTACAGAAATTAAGACTAATCTTATCTAACCTAATGATGAGTCAATTTTTAAGGGAACGTGGTGCATGTTCGTAATGGGAATGTTGCTTGCATTGCAATCGTTTTATTTGTTAGACTTTTTTAGGAGATGACTAGATGAACTAAGTTTCGACACAGATTCGTTGGGAAGAAACACAATTTATTTTGGTATTGTCTTTTTTTTTGAAACAGCTTTTATTATTTCAGTGAAAAACTAACCAACCCATGGTCATTTTAATATTTCATTTTAAATTAAATATAGAAGTTTGGATGGGTTTGAAATGTTTGTCTGACTTAAATTGTTTTTTTTTTTAAGACAAAAGTTTTAATTTGCTACTAAAATAATTGCAGTTTGATTTCAGTAAAGAGCTTCCTTGTATCAGTCTTCTGTGCTTCAAAGTTAGAATTCCAGTAAGGAGACATCTTAGAATCAAATAATCTGATTCCCAACGCTTGCACGTCCTCTACGTGTACATACATCAAAAAATCTAGTCGTTATTCCTTTAACTTGTTGGTAAAAACGAAAGTTTTATCTTGTTAATTTTGTCCTTGTTTTACTGGAAATACTATCCTAGATATAATCAACCTGATAGTCTACCTTAAACTTTTTAAATTTGCAAAATTAAATTTAACTATGAAGCTGAATCCAAAACATTGGTGTGTTGCACATACAATCATTTCATATCCATACCTATGTATGTACGTTTTTCTAAATTAGAAAAAAAAAAACAAGACAAAATTATAATGTTCCTTTTAATATAGTACTTAATAAGTTTCAATATATTTCAAAGCTGAATAATCTGCTAACTTGTAAATTGTCCAGCAATATAAAAAACGATATTTCATCAATCTATCCATTGATTGCAATTTGCAACATTCACATCGTATCTGTATCTTTGACCATTTTTCCGAAAGCAATACCCCCACTTTTTTTTATAATTTTAAAAGAGTGAATTAAAAAGAATTGAAAAAAAATGAATCACCGACTATTTAAAATTTTCAATAATTTTTATTGTTCGTCATTAATTACTTATTTTTTCGAAAATTTGAGTAAACAATTGACGAACGATTTCAAATTTCTCTTTTTTAAAAAATGAAATGATATTAATACATCTCTTGCTACACAATTTGTAATAAAATGTCGTATCCAGATTACAGATACTGTACTGACCCATGGCATTTCCCATGCTCATTCTGCTATTCAAAAAATTACTTACATACTTAGGCCACCTCTCTGCCTGCCTACCTAAGACCTAACCTACCTATTGTCTGTTTATAATTTCTCTCACTTTTTGCAGGAAATGTAAGCAAACATGCCAACGTTTTCGACAACAAGTGAGAAGAGAATCTTACTTGCGCGTCGATCTATTTTTGGTACTCTCCCCATAACATAAACTCTGAAAATAGACAAGTTCTACATGTGCAGTTGACAGATTATGGGTGGGAAAAAAAGGGAAAAGACGTCTTGGGGTTTACTAGCTAGTTGGTCATTATTGATTCTTCAAGTAAGCCGTTTCGAATAATCGCGGAAGCTATTCGAGCTTATGACAGAAAATAACACACTGTCGAAATCCACCATTTTCGTATCGCGCATTAAATCACTTATTGGCAATTGTGTCTGGCCTTTATGGCATCAGTTCTGTTTTAGTTTTTAAATAATAACCCGAAAATTATAGCACCACAACAATGGAAACAACAACCGAATGGTTTCACCAATACACAAATGATATTCCTCTTACGGTTCTTGAGTTATTTTCATTCGACGACAATGATGTATCTTCCAATGGTGTATATGGAGGTTGTTTTTTGTTTTTATATGTTCATTTTGCTTTCTTCAACTTTTTTTTTACTGAAGAGTGAATTTTTCTCTTTACAGAGTTGAGAAATACAATCGAACCACTGTATGATAATGTCAACACACTTCCAGCTGTACAGCATCAAAATATTGCTCTTGCCTCACCCGAAGAGGAGTTTATTCAAGCTTCCCCTATGCATGATGTCCCTGGGACCAATTTGGGAGTTGGGTCAATGGTTGAGGTGTCAACTGAAGCTAGTGAGGATCTATACGGCGTTATACGATGGATTGGATGTCCACCGAGTACAAAGACTGTTATGGTAGGAGTTGAGCTGGAGGATGAGCAGGAAGACAAACGTTTGCCACTAACCGATGGTGTTTACAATGGAGCGAGGTAAACAACCAGTTAAAATTTCGTTTTGAGAAATTATTTCAATGAGCTGAAATCGTTTTAGACTTTTCAAATGCCAAGAAGGACGAGCCCTGTTTTTGTTGCCACATCAAGTGGCAAAAGACAGGCGATTTGTGGAGATCGACACCCCACAGGGAGCTGCCAAATCGGCTGCAAAAACAGACTCGAAAATGTTTGGCCAAGTGGAATGTCCGTCTGTACCCGGAGCTGTTTCGCCTCTGAGTAAGTTTACACATATCCTGCGGCAAAATTCAAATTGAAATAAACTTTTTTTCCTTAGAAATATACAACTTGGATGAACTGGAAGAGATGTGCGGCAAGTTTAAGGGTATTCAAGGTCATCACAATTCTTGTTACTTGGATGCAACACTATTTTCAATGTTTACCTTTACAAGTGTATTTGATTCGTTACTTTTTAGACCACCGGAACCAGAAGTATGAGGATGAGTTTGTTTTTTTTTTTGTATAGAGATTTAAAAATAGTGTACTTTTTCTTTTAGGACATATCACACTATGAGGAAGTACAAAAAGTTCTTCGAGAAGAGATTGTAAATCCTTTAAGAAAGAATATGTTCGTACGCGCAGATCGTGTTATGAAGCTAAGGCAATTGCTTGACAAGCTTAGTTCCGTTAGTGGGTTAACCAGTGAAGAGAAAGATCCTGAAGAGTTTTTGAACAGCTTGCTAGCGCAGATAATGCGGGCAGAACCATTTTTAAAAGTAAGTTTTTTGTTTGGGGAAACATTTGGAGTAGTTATTTCCATCAGGACTAGTTTATAGATCTTAATTTTCAGTTAATAATCACAAATTCATTATCTTAACGATGTGCAGGAATTTATTGAAATTGTTTTTGTTGTTATATATATATGTATATTTTTTAAATTGTATAATTTAATTTCAGTTAAGTTCAGGTCAAGATGCTTTCTATTATCAACTTTTCGTTGAGAAAGATGAACGTCTTTCCTTTCCTTCGGTTCAACAACTATTCGAGCAGAGCTTCCTTTCATCCGACATAAAATTGAAAGAAGTACCATCATGCCTTATAATTCAAATGCCACGTTTTGGGAAAAATTTCAAAATGTATCCCAGAATACTTCCATCGCAAGTACTTGATGTCACGGATATTATTGAAGATTGTAAGTTTGTTTAGTTTTTCCTCTTCACAAAACTCATTCTAATAATGATTTTTCCATTGTAGCACCTCGTCAATGTTCTGTTTGTGGAAAATTAGCCGAGTACGAGTGTAAAGAATGTTTTGGTATTTTACAATGTGGCGTTGGATTAGAGAGCACAGCATTTTGTCGAAAATGTCTTGAAACTGTTCATTCCCATGCAAAGAGGTAAGACCATATTATTATATACATTTTAAGTTTTTTTTTACTTATCAATCTGATGTCTTTCCAGAGCAAATCACACACCCAAAGAGATCTCAGTTCCCCATGATTTTAAAATAATGGCTGAACATTTAAATGTTCCAAGATTATTTATGGAACTTTTTGCAGTTGTTTGTATTGAAACTTCCCACTATGTGGCTTTTGTTAAGGCGGGCTCAGGGCTAGATGCACCTTGGTGTTTCTTCGATTCCATGGCAGATCGAAAAGGTAAGATCTAACATTTGTTTTTTTTTTTTTTCATTTAAAGTAACCCTTATTAAACTATTAATTAAAAACAAAAAACAGGTGAACAAAATGGATATAATATCCCAGAAATGATATCTGTTCCCGATTTGCCTCAATGGCTATCAGAGGATGGAGCTCGAGCTGTTAATGAGACCTCATCAAATGACAAAATGTTACCAGAACATGCCAAACGATTATTTTGCGACGCATACATGTGTATGTATCAAAGTACAGACGTTATGATGTATCGTTAGGATTTTAAGAATATAAAAAAATAATATTAATTTACAATGCAAACACAAATACACACATTATAATACTACATACAAATAACATATTAATATTAAAAATTTAAGAGTACATACATACATACATACATAACATACACATACGTAGTATCCAATTGTGAAAACATAGTTGAACTAAGCTGTAGAAACTTATTTATTGCGAATAACAAAAAAAAAAACAAAAAAAACAATTGAATGCAAAGCATTATTATTAATTTATTAATAACATTACATACAATATTTTGTCGTATTGTTACCTACTTTTAAATATTTTACATTTAAGTAAATATACACCACTAACGGAAATTATTATATTAGTTATTATTTTATTAAAAAAAAATTTACGAAGATCTTCTCCATTTGACTACCCAATCTAAGATGAGATCTGTTTTCTTGAATTGTTTGTACGGACTATCTACGATTAACGATTGAATTGTTTTTGTTCAGCAAGAATTGGTGGCCATCAAAAACGCTCGTCTTAGCGAGTGAGACTAATGTTTTCATTTTTGGTTAACATATGATTGAAAAATAAGTACTCTATGTCCCAATTAATGGGATTCTGTGATTGAAGGTCATACAATATTTAATGATTATTTCCTCCTCCCTTTCATATTTGAACTGGTAAACCTACTTTACTGTTCTAAATTCTTGTACCTTGGTACAAATGGTCAAGCTCTACTAAATGTTTTCCGGCTTCGTATGCTAGGAGCATAAATTATACTGCAGTTTTCTTGAAATAAAATTTGTTTCCTTGTAGCTATTTTCCACAGACTGCTACTTGTCTGTGTCAATACTTCTTTTGTTAAAACTCAAATTTCTTTTTGAAAAACTTTATCATGTTTCTTTCACCTGCAGTTAATGCACGTGTTAACAGGAAGCATACTGGATTAAAGAATAATAAGAAAACAGTTCCGAGTATTTTGTTTGTCAATTGGTAAATATGTATTTCTATATAAAAATAGCCTTAAAGCCAGGAGAGAATATAAAATTTCTTAAAACTAAACAACCCATATAAAAAATATAACAACGTGTATATATGTATATGTAAGTGTATACAAAAATAAATGCAAATTTGGCCAACATTCTTATTCGTTGGGGAATTAAAATTTTCTAGTCTGTTTTGCTTTTGAGATTATTCGTCTAAAGCCAATTGTATGATTGGTTTACCTTTGACAACATTATCACCTTGTTTAGCACCAACACTCTTAACAACACCATCTCTAGGCGCTTTTAGTACGTGTTCCATTTTCATAGCTATTATTATAGCAAAATTGTCGCCTTTCTTAACCAAATCACCAGGTTTAACTAGAAGCTTCTCAAGTACTCCGGGCATTGGTGATGCAACAAAATTTCCACTTCCACCACCACCATTGAGGTCTTCGTTGGATGTTAAGAATTTGGGTTGTTTTATGTTAAAGCTGAAGCGACCGTTTTCAACAAATACATCCAAATTGCCGTTGTAAAGGGCCGCATTAAAAGTAGAGATGTCGCCGTCAATGTCTAGTTGAATGGTGCATTTCTTGTCACAGTGAACAAGCAAGACGTTGATATTCCTCCAAGCACCACCATTCATTCGCATTTGAATGTCGTCGGAATTGCTCTTAAGTTCGACCTTAAACATGTCACCATTTAGTTCAAGGAAGTACTCTCTGACAAAGTCATGGTTGACTCGAAAGCGCAGAGCATCTAAGAAGGAATCACCTTTTGTTAGTGCTTCCAAACTGGAATTCTTCCTAACAGCGTTGTCTTCATTTAGGAATAGAGTTGCTGCTGCTTTTATTGCAAGCTCTTCGGTGACATTGATTGGAGGGAACAAGGAATGGAAGTGTTCATCAATGAAACCCGTATGGACGTCACCAGCTTTGAAGTGTGCATTTGAGGCAAGGTCAATAAGAAAGTTGACATTTGTGTCAAGGCCCGAAATTTGGTACTCCCCTAGCTTAGCTATGAGTAAGTCCAAAGCATGGGTCCGATCTTTTCCCCAAACCACTAGTTTAGCTATCATCGGATCATAGTGGACCGAAACCTCATCACCTTGCCGCACTCCGGTTTCTATGCGAACATTCTCCTCAGGTTTCGGAGTCGACAGATGTTGAAGAACTCCGGCTCCTGGAAGGAAGCCGTTTCTAGGATTCTCTGCATAAATTCTGGCTTCGAAAGCATGACCTTTCTTCTCAATTTGATCCTGAGTCAGTGGAAGTGGTTCACCAGAAGCAATTCGAATTTGCCATTCAACCAAATCTGTGTTGGTTATCATTTCAGTGATTGGATGTTCCACCTGCAAGCGGGTATTCATTTCCATAAAATGGAACGAATGATCAACTTTATCCAGGATAAATTCAACAGTTCCAGCTCCAACATATCCAACAGCTTTGGCAGCGCGCACACCAGCTTCACCAAGGTTTTGTCTTAGTTCTTCAGATAAGCCCGGTGCTGGGGCTTCTTCGATAATCTTTTGATGTCTCCTCTGCACGGAACAGTCCCGCTCAAAAAGGTAAACCGCATCACCATACTGATCGGCAAAGACCTGAACTTCAACATGACGAGGCGATCGGACATAGCGTTCCAAAAGCACAGAACTATCTCCGAAGGATTTAGCCGATTCTGTTCTAGCCGAGTTCAGTGCTTCGAGGAATTTCTCCCTACTTTCGGCAATTCTCATGCCTTTACCACCACCTCCACGTATTGCCTTAATCATTAACGGAAACCCTATTTTGTCTGCCTCCTCGATAAGCTTCTCGTCACTTTGATCCTCACCATGATAACCATTGATAATGGGAACTCCTGCAGCTGCCATTATTGACTTGGAGGTACTTTTTATGCCCATATCACGAATTGCCGATCCTGGTGGTCCAATAAATATAACTCCCTCTCGTTGGCACTGTTCAGAGAACTCAAAGTTTTCCGATAGAAATCCATAGCCCGGGTGTATTCCTTGGCATTTGGTTTGTTTGGCAATGTCTAGAATCACAGAACTCTTTAAATAAGATTCAGAAGAAGCGGCCGGGCCAACCCTATAGGCTTCGTCCGCCATAAGCGTATGCAGCGAGTTCTTATCAGCATCGGAATAAACAGCAACAGACCGAATACCTAGACGTTTGGCAGTTCTTATCACTCGGCAAGCGATTTCGCCTCGATTGGCAACTAGAATCTTCTTAATAGGCTGGACATTGACGTGTTTGTGGACTGGCCGAGTTGAAATTTGTAAATGTGAAATAAAATTATGAACCGTCTTAAGGTGTTTAAACATTATTATAACATTAATAATTTTACGAATTAACTAACAAATTATTTTTAAAACAGAATTTTAAATAGAATTTCAAAACACAATACACAAGGTAAACGACTAAACGTGTTGTTTATCAAAATAAAAAAGTGTTGTTGTAGTTTTGACAGCTATAAGTGATATCCAGTTGACAGCAATGCGTTCTTTTTGTTGAACAAATTAAGTTCCAGTTTAGTAGCTTGCTGAACACAATAAACGCGTGCTGGGGTCGAATGGATAAATAGGCGTTGTTACCATCAGCAATATTGAATAGAATTAATACTTACAGCATTCTTTAAAAAAATTGCAGATCATAAAATGCTTTTCTTATTTATGGACGCATTCTTACTTAATCAGCCGTGTTCATAAAAATACGACTGTAAGGGTCTGTTTCACAATGCAAAAGAAAAGTTCTAAGTAGTTACCCACCACTTAAATTACTTCTCAGTTAAATTCTCAGAAATGTAAGTATGTGTTGGTTAACTATTTGTTAATTCCAATTTTCCAGTTGGAAACATTTTTACAAATGAACGCTAAGAAAATAACTATTAAACCGTTCAATGTGTCTGTCGTTGTGCTTTAAATTTCAAACAAGTATTTTTTAAAACAATGGCAGGCAGAAGAGAACAAAATTTAAAACGCTCTCTAAATTCTAATTTGTCCAAAAATTCCAAAAAAAGAAAATTACGAATATCGACGCTCTTTAGTGCTTTCACTTCTGTTAACTTTTACTTGGCCCTGAATAAAAGTTAATTTTTTTAAAACAGCTGGATCAGGAAAAAAAACTTAACTATCTATTTCTTTCAATGGAATTTACAAGATGTTTATCTATTGCAAAATACTGTGTTAATTATACGAATGACTTGACACAACGTAATCAACGGGCATTGCTGTCAAAATTGTGTTAATAGGTGTTTTTTTTCTACAAAAGCAGTTTTAATTTCATCTAATTCAAATTTAGAGCTCTTTGGACTCTATTCTCATTCTTTCTTTCCTAGACCTTTAACGTTTTCATTAACTTTATTTAAAAAATACCAGTTATTGGTTATACAATTCTTTTGTAGCTGGGCAGATATGAGTATAAAGTGTCAATTTCATGTCTTTAACGAATACAAACCGTTTAATAATTGTCCTATTGTTAAAATATCCTTTTGTATAAATAAATATTTCAAGAAAACCATGAATAAGATTTTTAGATGTTACTTACTGATCATGTAGGTTAAAATTTAAAATACACGATGCACATTTATTATTATTATCAACTGATTTGTATTTACAGCAATTAAAACTAATGACAGTATCTATATAGTACAAATTTACTTTTTTTTCTTTCTAACATAATTGCATTAAATTGATTTATTGGGTTTTATAATGGGTTATAGTTTTGTTTGTTTGTCTAAGCAATCGATGTATTTTATCATATTATCTTATATATCTTAGAAGTCTATATAATAATATAATTATAACTATTTTTTTTTTAATTAGTTTTAAAATTTTCAATAATTTGATATTAATTTATTTCTTGGTATATTCCACTTATACAGAAATTAAATACAAATAAATTAAAACATTTATTTTTGTTTAAGATTTTATATTCATTTACGTTTAAACATCATTTGTTTTGTTTTTATTAATAATATATAATTGATTTTCGTTTCTTATATAATTTCATTGTTTTTTGGCTTTATTTTTTTTCCAGCCATATTTTGTGTCTGGTAATTTTTATCATTACTTTCATAGTTATTGTTTTTTGTTATTTGTTTTTTAAGTGTTTTTAATAGTAGTCAAGCATTTTTTTTAAATTTGAATTGCTTGTAATCGTTTTTCATTTAAATTCAAGTTCTATGAAATTTAGCATTAAAAGTAAGTTTAATGCCTTCTGCAGTTTTGACATTTATAAAAATAAATTTAAGACAAATAAAAATAACAACAATATTATATTAACAAGAAAAAGTATTTGTTACTAATTTAATATTTGGTTTCATTATTTACATAAATTAAAGAAAATATAAAATAAAAATATTTAACCTTGACGAAATAAACTCTGTATGTTTTTTAATTCTTATTTGTGTATTTCTTAAATTATAATATTTTATTTTTTGTACTATGTAACATCTTATTTGAAATAATGTTTTTTTTTTTTTTTAATTAAGTTTTACATTCACAGATTAAGGCCTACTTCTTAAATTAATACATTTTAATTATTATGTGATATAAATTAGACACTTAAAACATTTAATAAATACATATTTACATTTTAGCTAGATATGGGGTGGCTCTGATAAAATGGGTGTTTTGACAATTATTTTTGTGTAATGTAAAATAAAATTTAAATAAAATCAATGTGGGGTTCCAAATTATTTTTTAACCTACAGGTCCAATTAGCAATCAACTTATACTCTCTATTGTACGTGAGAGAGAGGTTCATGCTCTAGAACCATGCAAATTTGGGATTTTCAGATACGCGGATAGAAATCTCTTAATGAAAGACCTCTTACCAGACCATGAATATCTATTGCAAAAAGTCAGTTTAATTTGAACGAAAAATTATAATTCCGATAAATATCATTTATAGATCATAATTTGGCTCTTAAATTTTAATTAACATAGGAAAACGTTTAGAAAAGTAAATACAGTACAGCCTCGCTAGTCCGGACACTCGCTAGCCCGGACACTTCAGTAGTCCGGACACCTCTATGTTTCGGACATTTTCAAAAGTTTACCTCTACAGTCCGGACAACGTATTAAAATGCTTATGTACAATACACATACATATATTATTTGTCTCTGTTTCTTGGAAAAAACGTTTGTTCATACGATTACGGGGAATCCCCTTCTAGTTTTGTCGCTTGTAGTTGGCTCTGGAATCTAGACATTTTAAACGTTGCAAATTTACTCATTGGAAGTTTATATTTGTGGTCGTTGATTTTTCATGCTCTGTTACATTTCATCGTGAGCTTTCTTTAAGGATAAGGCATATTTTTTGGTGTATAATTTGAATTTCTCATTGAAAATTTTTAAAACATAATTTATTACTTATTATGGCTTCTACAAAGAAAAGGAAGCATGTTACTTTGACACTTTCTGAGAAATGTAAAATATTGGATGATATTGAAACTGGCAAATCAGTCAGGCAAGTAGCAGAAATTTTCAAAATCTCAAAGTCAACTGTTTTTGATATAAAAATGAATAAGATGAAAATTCGGAAATTTGTAAGGGTTTTCGGTTGTCCATTGTATTTAATTTTTTCTCTATAGTCCGGGCATTTCGCTATTCCGGACACGGTAGAAACCTTATGTGTCCGGACTAGCGAGGCTGTACTGTATAAGGAAGCCAGTAAAACAAAAATTGGCTGTATTTATTTTCGTACGAAAACTATGATAACCTAATAAAATTGATTAGTCTAGTAATTAATATATCATTTGGATTCTATATAATACTATATCCTTGTCCATTAACCTTCACACATTATAACGATACCCAATTCTGATGAGAACGTTCCAATAATTTCAATTACATCGACAACATAGTAAAATTTCAACAATTGATTATCTGTATTTAAGTAAAATTGTTCTCATGTATTTTTATCTAATTATCGCCTGGCCGAAAGGAATAATGTCATTTGGCGCCCCACAAATTACCTCCCGTCAGGATTTTAATACACACATCACACACACACACACACACACACACACACACACACACAGACTTTGTGTCCCATTCCTTCATCCTCATATAGCAATTGACAATGACGCGCCATACCGGCCACCCGGGCTTAGTAAAAATAAGCAGCGCAGGATTCAATAAAGTGCACAGCTGAGTTTGTCGTCTATGCTATGAATTTAATGGAGTGGAGTTGGTTTGGGGTACAAGAAGAGACCATCAGCATCGACTCTCACTCCTGGATTAGCTAGAGTTGAGTTCTGGTATTGACATCCATCGTGCGTTGTGGTGTCGTTGAGGAATGTGTAATATAATCTGGCTTTATCCATAACACAAGCATTCGTTGGTTGATTGCTAATATCATTAACAGTTTCTTAAGGATTTTTTTTATTCCGTTGTTTTTTTTTATAGAAATTGTTAACTTATGTGAGGGGTTAGGGGTTCAGAATGAAGGCGAAAAAACTTCTACAGTTGTTGACTTTAAAAAAGTAAGAGTAATTGTTTTAATCTGAATATTACGAGTATACTAATCCGCGATGATTAGGCCATGTGAAATAAATTCATATAAAAGGATTTTCTAAATACATAGATCTTGACAATTTTGAAATTTCACTGTAAACGTCGTCGGCGTCGTTTAATATTAACTAGAAATAGCGGTCGTTTTCGAAGGAGTATAAGGTTGCGTTATAAAAAAATAAATTTAATAAAAAAATAGTTATAAACGACATGAAATTGCAACAATACATTTTTTGATTCCACTTTATGACTCTGCGTTACTCCAGTGGCTTTGTAGTTTTTGACATTCAACTGAAATTTGTCTTCTTGACTAAAATATCCAAAGATATATATATTTCTGAAATACCATTTTAAAAAGACTTTAAGTTGAAGTTATCCGATAAACAATCTATGTGGGAGTAAGTTGTGATGTACCCGAACGTTAGCATTTTAAAAGGCAAATTTAACGGTCCCTTAACTTGTAATTTGGATAAAGAAATATAATTTAATTTTCTATAATGATTAGTTTTTTGTTTTTAATTATTTATAGTTATAGGTACATACATATTACCGTATGGATTCTGTAAAAGGAATGTTTTATAATTTATTTTTGGCTGAGATTTTATTTTCAGCGAGTTGCAGCATAGGTACACATACAAGAAATAAAAAATTAAAAAAAAAATTCTATCACTTACAACAACAACATTTTGACAGTAGTTGTATAAGGTTTAGTATATTTTGTAAAGTCCAAACTTTCAGACTTTATTGGTTTCAACACTAAAGCGCTCAGTTCGTTCTTGTAGGAATTGTTATACAAAAATTTATTTTTCAGAGGAATACAAAAATATAAATAAAAATAAAATAAAATTTTAGTTTGTTTGACTTCTTTTCACTACAAATTTTTCCACCCACATAAACAGAGCCACCTGTACGTATTTTAACTCTAAGTATACCATTAAATCACAAAGTTTTTTTTTTGTTTTTCTTATGGTTTAAAATTATTCTTTAAATATTTTTCACGAAGCCATCCACTTAAGTTTTTTTTAATCAACTACTACCTTCCATCTCTGCCACTTCATTCATTCTCGATGCCAATGAAAAGAATTGTCACTTATGTATGTATGTATATCCTTAATAATAATAACAGTAATGATTAGAATTCTTAAGATTTACACAGCATTAACTCTATGCATGTATGTGTACGTATATATGTATGTATAGTACTTATCCATAGTGCATTATAGGGGTTTGCTTACATTGCTCTCGGGGAATTATACTGGGGGTGTGTCTGTGTAGGCGTTTTCCCCAATTTGTTGTTGTTTTTTTTTAAGAGTTCCTCGTTTTAGGTGCAAATTTATATGAACTCCCGGAACGGTTGACCATAGTTGCCATTTGTCTCATTGAAAACCGCTGCTGTGCTGTCAGCCATGATGTTTATGTTGTTGATGACAGTCATCGGTTGTTGTTGTTGCTGGGTCTGTATGATACTGGGATTATCTGCCAGGATGCTGCAATCGAAGTGTTCAGCAGTTAGATCACCCCCATCGCTGCCGGTGGGTATCTCTTCGCCGCGCATCAAAAGGATAACATCGGTGAGAGCAGTTATGTAGTTCTTGGCCAATGTGAGTGTCTCAATCTTAGACAGACGTCGTTCCTTTTTCACGTGGGGAATAACTTCGCGTAAGGACTGTTGCGTGAATAGAAATTCAATATCACAAAGAAGCTGTTTATGAAAATCAATGAATTTAAATCGCTTACCTGGAATGCATCGTTCAAGCTGTGCATCCGCATTCGTTCCCTCTCGTTGGATTCCAAACGCCTCAAATTTCTCTCCTTAGCATTGAGTGCCCCCTTCCGTCGACGATTTTGGGCTGAGTTAGAATTACGACCTCGGCTGGATGGTCGAACACTACCACCATTGCTGCTGCCACCACCACCGCTTGTGTCATCGCTCTGACAGCTGGAATCTGTCATTTCAGGATCATAGTTGCTGCTACTAATAATCGGGTTAATGCTGTTCGGGTTATTGTTGGCTTGAGAAGTTCGTCGACTTGCCCGTCGAACTGGACGGGAGATTCTCTCCTGTTCTGGTGTTTGTATTGTATTTTCCGAAAAATCCAATGTTTGAATTGTGAAGTCCTGAACAGCGAGAAGTTCACTAATTCGTTTTGTGTCCATTATTGTGGTGTAATTTTGTTGATATTGATATTTGTTGACTTGGAAAAAGTTGTCTTTTTTATAATGTCGGAAGAATTAACCTTGTATGGTTATCAGATATCAACTGAGGTGCTTGTTTGGGTCGTTTGGTCTGAGATCTTTTTTGTGTCATAAAGATTACTCATCCATTTTAAACCTGAGGTATTGAAAAGAAGAAAGAAATTGAATTTTTTTTTTATTATTTGTTTATCTACATTCCAAATATTTGTTTCTTAAATGTCATATGAAAATACTAAAACACATTAAAAGGAATTCATATTTCTGATCTCATTTAAAAATATTCATTGAAATTTGACAGTTTATGACTTTGAATAGGGATTACAAACTTTTTTGACATGTGAACATTTCGTGAAAATGTCATTTGAAAGATAAAAAATAGACCATTTCGAGAGTAAAAAATTAATTTAATCTTCTTGATTTTTAAAAACCCAATTTTCACAGATGATTTCTTGTAAAAATCTTGTCATCATTAGAATTTAAACATGTACTTATGTCAGAGTGCTAAAACTAACACAAAATAAAAGCCGAAAAGACTGACCATTTAAGGCATTATCGTCTTGTCTCGTGTCGTTTCGACGAGAGAAAACCGATATGAAACCGAGATCTTTCTCATCTAGTAATCAGCCCTAATACCAATTTTCAACACATAGAAACAGCATCCTTTCATGGGTAAGCTTATTTTCTTCTACATTACAAAGTGTTGTCCTTCCGTTTTAACTAATTGATGTTAAAAAATCTCTATTTAAATCATTGAAAAGGGTTATTCCTAATTTGATTTATTTTAACGATTTATATTGTAAAACAATAATGAAACACAAATGAACAACATCACGCTCATCTCCATATGGGGTCTTAATTAGAATTCAAACTGAACCAATCCATTCGATGATGATGGCCCTCGGCTCCGGTCTGTTTATAGCTTTGTTAAAAGCCCAGCATTGTTTTCTGTTAAATACCTATGTACATACATATATTTGTAAACTTAATAAGTATACATTAATAGGTACAGTTCCATACGTATGTATGTATGCAGTATATTTGAATCAACTTAACTGAGAGAGCAACTGGCGTCCCGTAGAGCAGTTCCGTATCCGTCCCACCCACATCTCCCGTCAATTTTTTCTAAAATTTTATTTAAGTAGGACTCGAAAGTCCCCCTTTTTGTGAGTATATCAACCCCACACCTAGATTACTTAGTTTTCTGGCATTCCCGTGCGGGGCAGGGCTGGCGGCACGGCGTTGTTGTCATCAGTTTCGTTCGTTGGTTTGATAAACTCTTGTCGACAGCTATGCACACAACATATTTTATAAAACAAAACAAAAATTGATCCGCTTTAGGATAAGTATAGTGTTTATCAATCAATATACATACATACATACATATAAAGCTGGCTGGGACATATCGTCTCCGCTCGCCCGCTTTCCCACCCGCCCGCTCACTCATATGCTAAAGCAAAATAAATTATAAGTCAAACAGGCTTTAGATCGTCTCCTTTTCCATTATTATTTTCTTCTATTTTTTTTTATTTTTTTTTTTTGAAGTTGTTAATTAAGGGATAAAGATAACAAGGAAACCCTTGTGTCGCTCTACATCCACTAACACTTTTACACACACACACACATGCACACATAAATATAAAATGTGTGATGAAGTTTTATAGCCAAGAGTATGTGTGTCACTATATAATATGAAACGCAGTGCGGATTTTCTGAATTAAATGTTGAATTGGGGGTGGGGTAAGGGAATTGAAGTTGACATGAAAATCACTTTATTACCACCTACAAACATACATCATCACCTCGTCATTATTGGCGCAACAGTCTACCGTGTCATCGGCGGCGGCGGCGACGGACTTTCCAATAGTTGACAGCGGTAGGGGTATGCAGTGTGTGTACTGTGTTAAGTATATAAGTATTGGGACCTTGGATTAGGGTGGAAATGAAGTGGAAAAAACGGTAATTAAAGTCGTCCTTTTGACGTTTGTTCGAGTTGACATTTTATTTACATTACGTATTTTATATACACTCACATTCGACATTCGACTTGTGTATCCCGTTGTTAAGTTTTAAAATTAACTAGCATTGGTTTTGTTTTGTTATGCGTTTATGTGTCAATAATGATATAGGTAGATATAGAAGTTGAAATCAATGTAAATTGAAACATTTCTTAAAACAAAATAAGAAATGATTATGTATAATTAATGCTCGATGAAGAGGGTCATTTTTGTAATGAAAGTATTACATTGATTACATTTTTCAAGACTTTGGACCTCATTAAGCTTAACATTTTACATTTCCTGCAATGTACTTATACTTTATGCCACACACGCATACGCTGGGAGTTAAAATGACACTTAAGGAATTTTAATGTGACATAAGATAAAGTTGTCGTTTACTTTCTTTGTAATTTATCGGTCCTATACAAACAACAAACATTTAAATAATTCAATTGAAGTAAAAACTGTCTTCAATGCTGCAGTACCACAACTAACATCTGACATAATTCTTCGCTTTTCACTAATGTATTTAGGTGTTTTCAACACTTTTTTTTGTTTTATAAAACTTAGAGAAGTAAAGAGAATTTGACATTACTAAAGGGTTTTTCAACAGGGACGCTATAAAAGTAGAGACACAGGGACAGCAAACGACGCCATATTTCTTGCTATTCTTTTGACATTTCTCTTCAGTAAGGTTTGTAATTTCATGATGGAAAGATATACGAGCCAACAACGAGTTGAAATTATTAAAATTTACTATCGCAATTCGGAGTCAGTGGCCTCAACGTTAAGAGCGAAAAATCATCTTAAGCGCAGAGGCTCATTTCTGGCTGAATGGCTTCGCCAATAAACAAAATATGCGGTATTGATCAGGCAGCAATCCACACGTACTCCATGAATCATCATTGCATCCCGAAAAAATTACGGTTTGGTGTGGTTTATGGGCCGGCGGCGTCATTGGGCCGTACTTCTTCCGTCATGATCAAGACCGGCACGTTACTATGAATCGCTAACGTTCAATGATAACCGAATATTTTTGGCCCCAATTGGATGATATGGACTTGGAGAATATGTGGTTCCAACAGGACGGCTCTACTGTCATCCGCTGATTTTATGTGTGTTGTGCAATCGGAATGGTCAATTTGCTGCGGCTCTGGTTGAATTTTATCGATGACTAAAGCTAATTCAACTTCAACTTATAGCGCTGGCAATTGCCAACGATGGCCTGGCAACCGGTAAACATGTACGGATTATGCCACCAGTCCAAAATCCACACCAAAAAATAAATAGTATATATTTTTCAGGCAGCTCCTGGTAGCCAAGTTGTGATCAGTGTAAGATCGAGTCTGTGTGATCGACGATAAATCGATTACCTCAGGTTTTCCTGCACATTTGCAAAAATAGCAGCGATTTTTTGAAAGATTTTGTCTTAGTACTAACAGTCCGGTCGTTAGGACGAAGTTCGTGATAATAATTCTTCATAGTTTCCACTTTATAGTAATTTTGTTAAACAAAAAACAGTATGGCTGTTGCATAGAGTTAAATCACAGAAGTCACTTGTACCCTTAATCGATTTTTGAAAATATTTAATTTTAAGACCATCACTATTCAATTTATTTACAGTAAAATAAAGACAAATTCCAAATCAATTACCACAGGAAATATTTAAAAATCAAACCTAATTAAGTTTATATTCCTTCACAAAACTATGCAATGCAATAATAATTGATTCCATCAAACACCGACAACGATGTTAGATCTAATTTATTTAGGATTAGGATATGCATCAATTTAATCGAGAAAAAGCCGGCTCAATTGCTTAAAATTTAATTTAATTTTGTCTGCTGTCTGCAAAATCTCATTCAAAATTATACAATTCAAAACTGATGGATGACAAAAAGCTCTTTGATTTGAAATTGACGTCAAGCATTTAACACGAAACGAAAATAGGCTTCACTCGTAAACAGTTTTCATTTTGTTTTTCTAAATATCGAATATCACGAGGACTTATCATGACGGTACACGCATACATGTAGCTATGCTTATATGTAAATAAAAATGGCATTAGTGACAACGCGTTATCAAGCCTCAATCCTCAATAATATCCAAAAATGATATCTCCCATACCCATTCGATAAAAGATAATAATCACACTACTATCGATTATTATTATGCGCGTTTTCACATTTTCACATATAATCAACTTGATTTGAGTTCAATTTTTGATAAGCGATAGTGTATATTATACATACTCATTACTCGTATTGTGTAGGAGGAATAAAATGCACGTTATGAAGGATTTGAATTTCTGTCATCTTATCTACTTATTCGATATTTGAACGTGGAAAGGAATTAAGCATAGATTGAAAGTATGAACGTTTGCCCATAGATAAATGTACTCATTAAGGTTTATAAATACATACATATACATATATGTATGTATACATAAATCGACTTATGAAGTTTTGATAGGCGATAGTGAACTGATACCAAGAATGGGATAAGAATTACCTGATATTTCGATGACACTACGACTAAATATTGTCTCTTAAAATATGTGCAATAAAAATGCAATAAAAAAAACAACTAATCAATATTTAATTATTGTTTTTAAATAAGAATACGGGATTATAACCACAATTATCAATTGAGAAACTTTAAGAATGTATTAAAAGGAAAACGAATATAGTATGTGAACGCATTGGGACATGAGTTTGATGTTTAAGATCTGTTGCGATTGAGGCTAAACAACTTTGAATTTTCTCTGTGAATGCACTCGTAAATCAGTGACATAACTTTAAAAGAAAAAATATTTAATGTAAAAAATATTGTGAAATAGTTGGTGGTGGAAATAATGTTTCGTAATATGTAGAATTAATTACCATAACTGTCAGTCAGTAAAGGTAATACATTTTTTTTCCAATAGCTGGTTCTTAACTTTGACGGCTAAAGGTGTTGGTGGCACATTTGTCAAAATATGCCAAATCGCTATTGAACCTTAAACGCACATGCATACAGCTATATTCGGTTTAAACAGGATGGCACTATGACACACTACTACAACAAAAAAGTGCGTATACGCCCAAGTTAACCACTTGACTTTTAATATTATTTACCCACCATATCATCCACATTCCTCTGTGATTCGATTTAAAATTAAACTAGAGAGCTCGGCAAACTTCGTCTCGTCCAAATTAAATGCTGAAACTGAAGCTTTGGAAAATACTGTTGCTTATTCGATTTTAAAATACAAATTTCATAGTTTCTAGATAGCCCGATGCTGATGTACTACGTAAGTTTATTAAAGAGTGGATCGAGCGGTAGGACAACCAAAGTTAATGTCTTATAGTTGTTGAAACCATCAGCCTATTTGCTTTTCCAGACTGTAAACTGTCACTGTGACAAATTTCAATCAATTCGGTTCAGCCGTTCTTGAGTATTAAATTGTATAACTAACACGACTTTCTTTTATACATATATCAAAAATATTGACGTCTTCATCGACCGCTAGATGTCACAACCTCAACTAAGTCAAAATTGGTTGATCGGTGTTAAAAATAACTACGTTCATGCAAACAAACATCTTAAGTTGTGTCCCAAGATATTAATGCTGACGAGAATGCGTACCAACTGACTAAAATAGTTGACAGCTACTGCTTTATCTGAGTGAAACGTCAAATGAAAAATTCTTCACATAGTATGAGTTTTGGGAAATCCAGAAAAATCGGAAATTTTCGGAAAGGAATCACAGTTTAATCGGAACTCTTTTGGCAATTAAAAGTATCATGAAATTGTCCCAAAATTCACGACGGCTCAAAAGACAGACACTTGGCAACTCTAAAAGCCTCCTTTCTATTATTATTTATTTTTAATAAATTTTCCGATATAATACATATATGTATATCATAGGGTATCAACCTGTTCAATTTTTTTAAATTTTCTTAGTTTCTGTTCACTTTTCTTTATTTTTTTTATTGACAAACCTTCTACGAAACATTAAAAAACATTTAAAAGTAAGATGAACGAAATCAGTTTAGCCGTTCTCAAGTTATAGCGGGACCAGAAGAAAATAGGGTTCAATTTTATTTTATTATGTATATAGATATAGATTAACATGACTATGGATTCCAGTTTTTTACTAAGCCATATAAATATAAGATTTTCCAACAATAGATACATAGATAACTATGGATAGAAAAATAGTTAACTTCATTGAACGGAATAATTATTTCACGAAAATTAAAATGGAACAGAGATTGACTTTTTTTTGTTTGAATTGGTTTGGTTTGTTTGTGCTCATTACTTTCGAATGTCAAAAATGTTTCATGAAAAACTTAAAAGACAACTCTCTTTCTCTTTTTGAATCTAAATACATATAAATACATACTTATATATTGAAAATGAAGTTTTACCAATATAACAATAACAATATAACATCCTAATAAAATTCCCATATTTTTAGAAAATCATTCCACATTGACCTTATGCGGGGTCCACACCACAATGGAAGTTCAAAATTGTCAAATCTTTACATTAGAAAACTCTTTTCATAAGCATTTGTATGATGTTGAAATCCAAACACTTAACAAAATAAATAGAGCAATCGAAAAACTTTTTTCATCAAGAGACTTCACTAAAATTTCGTTTTAGTTTTGTGGTCTTCCATAAAAAAAATGATGACCTCTGACCGATAGATAAACACTTAACATGCTCGTATTTTAGTCACAAAAACATCCTCTGAACCCACAAACATCAATGTAGCCACAAATTTGACATTGCAATATTACGTAGAATGTCCTGAAACTGTGGGTGCAGAAATTCCTACACAGTTTTCGAGGGAAAATCGTTCCAATATCACATCAGCATCATCAGGAAAAGGACTTCTTTGCTTTGCATCACCATCACCACGACGCACTTTTTTACCAAGTTTCTTTTTCATATATATATTTAAGCTCGCAATAATAATAATAATAGCCACCCCCTATACATGTTGCTGCGTTCGGGTGTTGGAGCTGGGGGGTATCGGAATAGTACATATTGTTTTACAATGGCCCCAAGTCATTTTAATGTGATGGCCATCGCCATGATGTCAAGCGGTACAAGATGTTTTATACTTTCGTTTTGTTTTTAGCTTTTTTGTTTTGTTTTAATGTAACCTTATAACCTTTTCTGTAACAGTTCTATGCCACAAAAGCCACGATGTTGATGACGATACTAGCGACCATCACGACGACGAAAACGACGACAACTACAACGACGATGGGACGAACAGTGGGAGTTGGAGCGAGTAGCAAGAAGCAAGGCAGAGCTCCAACACATAACTTTCATCTATTCAGACTTTTAAATGAGCCACAAAAGTAAAGATATGAGGGTTAAGTAACGGCGACCGACTTGAACTGAGCCCGTTCCCAGTTTAGCCCTTGCATTCTGTCCCTGGAACATTGTACTATGAAATATTGTATATACTCCTATATAAGTTTCACCACTAGAATGCAAACAGGGTATTGGAAGTGGAACAGAACTACAAAGAAATATATGGGGGTGGTGATTGTTTTGCTGATGCTTCCCTCATAATATTTTCCGCCGTTGCGTTGTCCTTTTTTTTTTTTCTTTCGATTAAAGAAAAAAAAGGTGCACGAAGAAAGAAACGCATTTGAACAATGTTGCCAGATTCGTTTCTGTTGATCGTTTAAGGGCTCTCTAAACCCCAGTTTCACAGTGTTAGTTTAAACTCCAGTTTTAGTTTAAACTTCAGTTCAAGAATTTATTCGGTTTTACAGTTTTGTTTAAACTGTGAACTCAGTTTATTTCGCAGTTCAAGTTAACCGAGGATATTCTGCCGTTTAAAATCCAGTTCAGCAAACAAAACTGACATTTCAATTTAATTTATTGGGGTTTGTGGGGAAAATGTTTTTAGAACGTCGCGAAATATTTGTTTTTTTTTTTCAGAAAATATTTATTTAACATTAAATTGTGCATTAATAATTTTATCGCGTAGTGAAAGTGATTTTAAATGAACTAAAATAAATCTCTCTAGATTAACAGTAAAAAAAAAAAACAATTCTTATTTATCCTTATTTGTTTACCTCAGAGGAGGAAAGAATGATAGATAGACAATGACAGATAGTTAAAAAATTTCATTAAAGTGATGTCTGACCACGTTACGTCACATTACGCATTTGAACGAAGTTTAACTAAACTTAAGTTAAAATTTGACTGTGAGACCGAACGAGTTGAACTAAAAAACTTGAACTAAAAAACTTATTTTTGATTTGATAAAATTTGCAATTTATGCACTTTTTCAGTGTCTAATTGAATTTCATTAATTGTTCGTGTTTCCTTTTTAAACACAATAATTAATGAGACGCTGAAATTGATGACAAATCAATCGTTTTAATTAGACTTTCACAAAACAGTTTTTGAAGTATTAGAAAAAAAATTACCTTCTTAATAATGTTGAAAATGGAATTTTTTTAACAACAACAACCAACAACTAATTCTAGAATGTGTATAATGTTCAAGTTAATTTTTTCAAAACTTCATGTATTATGAAACGAAGAATTCTTTTACAATTTGAAAAGTTCTATTTTAAAGCATTGACGTGATGGAAAAATTACAATCTTAAAACTTTTATTGTACATAAAGTCAAAATACATATATGTATATGAAATTGACAAAACTTCGGAAAGGTGGCAATACTATTCAAAATCAAATGAAAATTCTCTAAAAAAAGATTAGTTGCTAATCTTTTCCAAAGGGTAAAATTCTTGGCACATTTGATTTTTAGGTGGTTTCCCCATTATTTATAATCCATGATTGAAGCTAATTGTTATCATCTTCATCTTCAATTTTTTTGAATTTTACTATTTTTTTCTTTACCAATTGTTTCACTGACAATAAGATTTGATTTTTTTTATAAATAGCATTTGACGAATTTATTTTTGTATGCTCACATGGAATGTTTGGGAACTGTTTTTCATAATCCATAGTGAAATTTCTAATTTAACTGGACTATAGTTCGTATGGTTTAAAATGAGTTAGTTAAAATGACATTAACATAACCCTCAAAAACATCCTAGACCATATTTTTAAAAGTAATCAGAATGTCAATGTTGAATTTTAACTCAATTTTCGTCCACATTAATTCTTAGATTCGTGGATTTTTCAACATCCGATGAAGGAGTTGATGGTTGATATTGAATTCAATCAGCAACCTACTCATCGAGTAACCGGAATCACTGTAAACTTATTCGCAACTCATTCAACATATTCCGTAATCGGATTGCTTATATATAGCGACGCAGTAACGTCAGTGTCTCTTATGATTCACGATCAGTATATGATACGTATGTATGTGAATAAATTTAATTATCTGTCAAAAAAAAATGTTAAAGAACTTTAATATTTGAGACACATAATATGTAATTCATACTTGAAAAATTACCGTGTACATTTTTTAATTACGTCTAACTTTATATTACAATTATCCACTTGCATGTATCACCTATATGCAATTTAGATTGTTTTGAAATCATTAAATCCCCGGTGATTTTTTTCCATTTTGGAAACTTTGCTATCGTGAATAATTTTCCCAGGGAACTTTTTCCATATTGGCATATAAAAATTTCCGTAAGTTTTGGGTAAAAAGTTCCCTCGGAAAAAATGTTAACATAAAATTTGCGATGGGGTGATTAGATTATTCAAAAAAAATTACTCGTTTTCGAATGTAATTTTGATGTTTTGAAAAATTAAAATTTGAAAAGAGTACTTTGCAGAAATGCATTTGAATATAAAGATCAAGAGCACGAATATTTAGTTACATAAGTATGTGTGAAGTTTAAAATTATAATTAATTTTTAAAAAATAGCTGCTGAAAATAAAAGCCGTTTCTTGAATTATTCCAACATTTGTGTTCGATTTTATTTTGAAATCTATGACTTTTAAAAAGTCTAAATCGTGAGTGTTTTTTAAGGTTATTGCAATAGCCGTGTTTCTTTTTTAACTTGGAATAAATGAGACATTTAAACTAAATTTGAACAAACAATTTCTTAAGTTTAAACAAAAATCAACTGTCATAAAATATTTAAGTTCAAAAAAGTGTATTTTCTTGAAAATTTTTGACGAAAAACTAGAACACCGGTTTATTGTTAATTTAAACTTTGTATTTTATTCTATTGGAATACATAGTTAACATAATGAGATCTAGTTTATTAATTGTGTCTATTGCGTCGGCAAGACAGTTTTTCTATACGTTTTGGGAGCTATTTATGTATGTGTCTAAGATTATCTACCCAAAGTTGATTATTTCTGATTATTTTATTAACAATTAAACTGCAAAATATTTAAGCCAAGTTTTAAGGCTTTTTAATAACACAACACATTTCATGTTTCTAATTCTGTTTTGGAAGAAAATAAAATCATTTGGAAAAAATGAAACATTTATGTCTTTAAATTGATATTTTTCAGCTTGATTTTTATTTTTTTTTGGTATAATTTATAATACGGTTTATATAAAAAATCAACAAAATAAAATTCAAGGATATAAAAAATGAGAAACAATATTTTGAGAAGTTCTTCTTAATAGAAAAAACTTATACAAAAAATGTAAGAATCTTTAAGAACATTTTTAAAATGTTTAAAAGTGACCAAAATTAAATCCCCCTAATTTTGTTCACGTGTCTAATTAAATTAAAAGCTGAATTAAATCAGTGCATCTTGAAAAAGATTTTAAAAAAATATTTTGTAACATTTTATGTAAATGAACGTGTTTTTGACGTGTTGTTTGTATTTGTAACAGACAAATTATTGCCATTAACTTTTAGGTCGTTTAACGTATTTTTAAAATACAATTTTCAATTATTAAGTTAAAATAGCAAAGATTTATAAAAACTAAAATAGTAAAAAAGGGTTACAAATAAACACACATAAGGCGACGGAAAATTCAATTTTTTGAAAATCCCGTTAGCTCTAGAAGCACACAGGTAATTTGTTTATGATTAAGAAATCTGCTTTAAAATGACAATCCAGCATTAATGAATTATTTTATAAATGCATACTTTGGCCGATGGAGTGAATTTTAAAAATGAATGCATACCCTGTGTGCATTTTTCGAAAGAGAAACTTTAAGAACCTAATAATTTTAAACATTTTACATTATAATTTGGATTTTATACCATGTTTTGACCTTAAACACGTTTGTGTTTTCTATAACTCAACTCAACTGTAATTCGTATTAAATTATTAATTCTTCTAAGTCCCTTGCGATTGAATTCCTTAAAGTTTGTATATTCTTTGGCTATTCCCCAATGTGGCAACAATGAACTTAGTTCAGGACGATAATATGGTGGCATAAGTTGCTGGTTATACAATGATTTATTATCCATGTTCTTAAGCGGGTGCTTGAATATACGACTATGGTTTATACTTACTTTGGAAAGTAGTTAAAAATCGGTTGTTGAACTTTTATGAGATTAAAATATAAAAACCGTCTAGCATTAGATTGAGCTTTAAAAAAAAAAAAACTACAGCAAGACCACAAATGAATCACTTTTAATCCAAAGGACACATCAATTATCCCAATTTATACACTTTTGAAAAAATCTTTTAACAATCCCGTCTTAATTTTGAAAATCTGTTGCTTATTCTGTTTCCGTTTCCGTTTTCTTTAATTTAACTTAAATTTTAGTTTAAATATTTTTTTTTATAATTTATCCGGAAACAGGAAATTCTTTCACACTATTTAACACTTCTTTAAGAAGAAACAAAAGTCAGTCATAGATGCCTGGATGTTGTTGGTCGGTTGGTATTGGTACACACTACTTGTTGACTGCGACCGATTTCCGCAACAGATGTTTGATAACTAAACGGAAAGGAGGAACTCGATTGTTTCCTCCACCGCCTCGATGTCATCATACCGCTATATCGAGATGTAGCCTTTGCCGCTACCACTTGTGGAATTGTTTTGGCATTGCACAATCAACAAGTCAACACGTCGCTCCGCACCACACCGCTCCATTCGAAAAACCAGGGTAGTTGTTGGTGTCTTTTGCTTGGAGGGTTGTACCTAAAAGCGAGCGCAAATTGATTCCTTCGGCGAAGCCTGCACTGCGCAGGTTTTGAGATTATTTTTGTATTGGGAATTTGTTGCTTCTTGAATTCACTTGAAATGCCGGTGGTTCTTAACACTGTTGATTTGAGTGGAATTCTTCGTTTTGAGTGATGGTAACGAGAGGATACTAGATGAGTGGTTACTGGTGAGTGGGTGGGAATGGAATTGCTTGGAATTGTGTTAAAATAAAAGGGCAAGAGTCTGAGAATTCAAGTGATGGTTCCGTTGAAGGTCGAAGTTGCATGATGGATGTTTCATATCAGTGTTTTTTTTGTTTTGCTCATCGTTAACCTTATAAATATGTGCAAATTTCTTAAAGCTTAGTGACTCATGTTAACGTGCCAATATCTTTAGCAGGTACTGAATTTTTTTGATTTATTTTTTTAGTAGATTTTTCAAGGACATAATATGTATGTATGTATATTTAAGTTCAGAAATTTTTGTCTGTTGTTCTGAAAATTTTCTCAGTTCTCCTTACCCAGTCAAATAAGTTTTGTATGCATAACTTTTCTTTTTAAAATAAATAGAGAAAAATGATTGAGAAATCAAATCCAAAAAATTCAATTCTCAGAATTTTGACTGTAAAAACCAGACATATTGTTGATTTTAACCCATTTCAAGTTTAAACTCCACTTTCTGTTTAACATTAGTTCAAGGATTTTTTTGAATTTCACAGTTTCGTTTAAACCTTGAACTCAGTTTATTTCGGAGTTCAAGTTTACCAACAGTATTCTGAGGTTTAAACTTCAGTTCAGAAAATAAAAGCACTTTCCACGGGGACATTTTGATTTAATACCTGACATTTGACAGAATAGTTTCAGTGAGGAAATTTTTGTTAACTCTTGTTATTTTTTTTTGAAAATGTTATTTATTTAAAATAATTTGTGCATTTATCGCGTAGTGAAAGTGACATTAAATAAAATAAAATAGATATCAAGAATTTCAAAAAATCTACCTTCATATTGTTTTTTTTTTTTTTTTTCTTGGCTTCTTTACTTCTGAGAAGGAAAGAAAGAAAGAATAGACATAAAGTAAAGATAGTTGAAAAACTTTATAAAAGTGACTTTCTGGATACGTTACGTCACATAATCTGTTGAACTAAGTTGAAAAGGAACGCCACCCCTAGTGTCAACTGCTCCTTATATTTTGTAATTGTCAAGATCAAAATATTAAAGTCATGTTTAATTATTTCACTCATACTCATAATTATAATTATTTTAAGAATAAAATTAGTTCCATTTATAACGTGAAAGAAAAAGATTGTTTCATTTTATACTTTACTCTTCGGCGAAACATTAACAACTGGAAGGAAGTTCAACTTAACTGAAGTTCAGATTTCACTGTTTAAAGTTCAACTGATATGAAGTTTTAAACCTTCACTGTAAAACTGGGAATAAAATATATGTAGGTATCTTTAACTAATTCGTGCGCTTGAAAAAAGTTCATAAATTAAAATAAAAAAAAATAACTCCTCTTTATACAATTTCGTGACAGAACTAAGTACAAGAATTTTTGATCTTATTTTTAATTATTTTTTCCTTTATTCATTGCGAGGCATCACAAAAGTATTTTTATCATTTATCATTATTTTTCGAGCTTTAATTTAATTTTATCATTTAAAAACTTTAAGTTAAACAGTGAAAGTGTTTTAAGTGATGTTGGTCATGAGAAGAGACCCAGCGTGTTTTTCCGGTTAATGTCAGTTTTGTCTCCATTTTCTGCAAAAAAACAACAACAAATTTTTAAGAAGATCTTTATCAAAACCCTTTAAAATTACATAAACGGAATTTAAATTTACACTTTGACAGTTTGGCTTTAGGTTATCTTATATTTTCGTGTCACAATGTTTGTTCCCATACTCCTCCGAAACGGCTTGACTGATTCGAATGAAATTTTATATGCATATTCAGTAGGTCTGAGAATCGGCTTCTATCTATTTTTCATACTCCTGTGTGGTGAGGGTTCTCCATGTCCACCACTAACATTTTTTTTGGGTAATTTTTTAAATTTGTTTATAATGTGGCATTACAAAATTCATGCAACCCTCAATTTTCACCATTCTTTCACCGAACTTTAATTTAATTTTAATTTATTTTCTTGATTTTGTTTACATTTAAACAAAATAATTGACTCGGTAGTTTACGATATATGTATATTGTATATAATGTACATATGTACTGATAAGAATATTCTCAAGTAACTTTATTCTTCAGGGGTTGTATTTAAACCTGGAGAAATTTATCGATCATAAATTGATGACATTATTGAAGTCAATGCAATGTATTGGATTTTTTTTTTTTCAAATAACTATTAGACTATAGATCTGAAAAATAACAATGCTGTGCATAAGAGTTGACATAAGAGTTTGTAATGTAATCAATCATTTTAATATCTTTTGGATGAGTGATACGAAGCACACCGGGCCATCTAGAAACTAAAAAAAAATGCACGGAAATAGAAAAAGCAACAAAATATTTTCCCATAGAATGAGTTTATGCCATAAATCGGGGCGAGACAAAGTTCGCGGGGCCCGCTAGTTACACATATAATTTCAATAATAAGAATTTGATAAAAAAAACTCAGCTCAACTAATCATAATCTGTTTTTAAAAACTATAAAATATTTGTCATAAAATACATTTATTTATTTTTTTAATTTCTGAAAACTAAATTTTGAAAAAAAAAGATTTTTGACAAAAATCATACAGAATTTTGACACACAATTATTCTCCTCTGTTGCTTTATTAGATTTTTCTAATTTTATCAACGGAATTTTGAAAGCAAAAAAAAAAAATGGAATGTCTCCCCATGAAAAGTTTTATCTTCATATTTAAAAACCAATGTCTGATGTTGAAATGTAATCGGAATACAAATTTTCTCTTCAGTAATATCGATAAAAAATCGGTCCTCTCGGTTCACACGGTTCACACCTAAGCTTAAATTAAAGTTTGTTTAAAAAATTATACATGGCGTATGAGTGATTTTTTTTTAAATACACTTCACCTAGTCAATGAAGGTTATTTTGATGGAGGTAAAAACCATCATGGATTTAAAGAAACACAATTTCGTCTAAATGGTTTATTTAGAAAATAAGACAATGACACAAGTTACAAACATACAGGTTTATTTTTTAATGTATTACAAGTTATAGTATGACTTTCTTATCTAACTTCTCTGTTTACTCAGATTACAATCTTCTATATTAAAGTCAATGCAAACACCCCCTCAATCCAACATCTCAATCTTCTATCGATAGATATTAAAATTAGCATAACATCCCTTCATTTGTTTCGTTGAAATTTTATTTTTAGACGAACGAAAATTATAAACAATGCACATCACGAAATCGCGCAACATTCAGGTTTGGAAAAGATTTATCTAACGCGTCTTACGTAAAAAGAACCTCACCTCCTCCGCAATGATTGTTATTGATTGAATTAAGTTCAACCCAGCTATCCAGGCTCAGACCCAGGCTAAGGCCCAACGCAACGATGGTGATGAAGATGGCGAAGAAAATGATGGGAGACAACAATGATGCTACTCCTGGTTCCTGGATAATAATAATCATCCCCCATTTGTAAGGAAAGGGCGCCGAGATGTTCCTCTGGCGCTGCGGGAGACTTACAAATAAAAAAAAACAAAAGCTGCACAAGGACATCAGCATCACAGCATCCAAATAATGTGTGTGCTGTGTGAGTTTGAGACATGGCGACTCACAAGTCACAAGTCAAAACATTAGCACAGGAAGGTCGAGAACTCAGCACTGAAAATGGTTAAAATGGAACGTCAACATACCCATGGCTGCTAGCTCCTTTTCTGATGGAGATGGTCTGGTAAACGCTGGCGCTCTGGAGCGAATTATAATAAATGACTCTGTGAGCGGATGTCATTTTGTCAGAAGCCCGAACATGCTGCGTGACACATTATGTTGTTCTGGATATTTTTTCTAGGTTAAGCTATAATTTTATTCATAAAAACATTTGCATAGGGTAGATGAACAAAATTCCCCTTAATACACAAAAGGAGATGAAATTTATCAAAAAGTAAAAGAAAATCTAAATATTTCAATAAATAAGGCAAAAAATTAACACATACAAATCCAAGTTTTTGAAAAATAAATTGAAGTATGTTTCCTCCTAAAATTTTCAATGAAAATTTATAAAAGTTCACACTTTCATAATAGGGTAAACATATTGAATTTCATTGTTTCCTTAGTTCTTCTATTTATGTTTAGCTTTTGTTTTGATTTAGGAAATTTTTATTCGGTAGTAGGTAAGTTGTTTTGGCTTAAATAATATAACCTGGGGCATTAAGAACCTTATTGGCGAAATTAACATTCTAAACCAGTTTATTCTATTTGTAAATAACATTTTATATGCTCTCATTTATCTAACTCACATGGGCTTTTCGAATATTTATATGAATTGATATTTACTTAAGCTCAAATCGGAACTGTTGACACTTCAAATGGCATCAAAATGAATACATAAAATGACTTATGTACATGCGAATAGAATTTTAAACACATCATGGTGTCTTAAATATTTTATCTTTAAAACTTCTTGCGTTTGAAGAATGCACAACAAAATTCAATAATACATTTTGGTATTTGAGTAAAGGTGAGTATTTGTTTAGTAAAATTGCAAATTTTTTTAAGATAACGTGTGGGAATTTTGACATATGTTTGTGTATCACATCATTCAAGAAACTGTCAAAGCTGCATTTAAAACAGATATTAAGAGCGGCAACATGAAATGGCCACACTTTGAACTTTGTATTTCACAATTCATTCTTCTCGCTTTCCACTTCACAAATCACACTTGGTACTTTACACTTGAAATATTAACCATTTTTAATTCGCATTTCACACTTCAAACTTCAATTGCAAATTATGTCATTCATATACTTCGAACTATGTACTTCACAATTCATACTTTACACTCCATACTTTAGAATTTAAACATCACCTTGCGCATTTCAAACTTCATACTAAAAGTTTTGCCATTTGTACTTCACACTTCGAACTTCACACTTTCGCCTTTACACCTTAATATTTGACATTTCATTCCTCCAACTTTGTACTTCACAATTCATACTTCGCGCTTTGTATTTCATAAATCACACTTGGCACTTTACACTTGCAAATTATGTCAATCATACACTTCGAACTTCATACTTCGCATTTCATACATCAGGATTTGCACATCACCTTGCGCATTTCAAATTTCATACTAGAAGTTTTGCCATTTTTACTTCTCAATTCACACTTTGTACTTCACACTTCAAACTTCACACTTTCGACTTTACACCTTGACCTTCACAGTGCAAATTTTGTCATTTGCACTTCATATTTGACATTTAATTCTTCCAACTTTGTACTTCACAATTCACAACTCTACCATTCTACTAATGTTTATATTTCGCTTTTCACATTTTGGACTTCACACTTTGAACTCAAACTATCACAACATTCATACTTCAAATTTAGTGTTTTGCACTTGCACTCCACATATCACATTTCGAACTTTAGACTCAACTTAAATATTTAGTCTTTTGCTTTTCACTTCACATTTAACACTTGCCACTTCACCACACTACCGTGACTTTTGATCCATCCATTTCTTTTATGACACATAATTCCATTCTTAGAGTTAATCGTTAAATCAAATTTATTAATAACCTTTTAAGGTTTATACAGGAACTATTTAATGTGAAAGCAATCAATATTCAAGCCTCTATGAAAATAAAACATTGAACTGAGAATAAACAAGAAAAAAATTGTGTGTGATTTCAAATTGAACACAAAAAATGTCCTTCACTTCGATCCAAAATCACTGGGAGTTTAAGCCTGTCACCGTGGGTGGCGCTGGGTGCGTGGATGCAACCACACAACGGTCGGTCGGTGGCTAAAAAGGGAAACATTTTTGAAAATTCAATTGTCGTGAGTTTGTCAGAGAAACGGTACTTAGTAATGTAAGCCCTTGAGTTTGATGTGTGTATTGTGTAACGTAGGTATGTGCCAAATGGGGTTCTCTTTTTGTTGCCCAAGTTGCATGATGGAATCATCATGGAATAAAATTTAGTTCGCATAAGGGCGACAATCATTCACCCTTTCCATGAATTGGCATACATTGCATTGGTGTGATGTATAAAGCATGAGGAATGTAAAAACATAGATGCGGAGGCTAATTGGACATCCCTTGTCTTTGTTGTGCTTGTGATGATGCCTTAAAACACTCAAATGCGGATGTTTCGTCATGCCATACTTTCAAATACCGAGATATTGTCACGTTCGGGTTGTTGGTACAATAAAAGATTCAAGTTTAAATTTGTATGGCACCGACAACAAATGGATGATATGGATGCGTAAATATCTACATGAAGGGTTTTGTGATTTTGATAGGTACATATATGTATGTACATATGTATCTTTATGTGTGTATCTTTTTGTGTGAAAGGTTTATTCAAGGTAAAGATGATATGATATATTGCAGCATCATCATAACAAAATTGATTGCCTGATGATTGTCGGCTCGGAATTCAGAATTAGCACAGTCATGGGGATGCATTTGCAAAATGCATTTCAGAACAAACGTTTACAAGATGCACTGCACAGACTGGCACGGCACACACTTGTTGACTGGCAAGTGCTTGCTCGTGATTTATGCCCCTCATAATGGCAATAAAACCTACGCAGAGAGCTGTTTGTATTTTTCAGTTGGTTTGAAGAACTTTTGTATTGTGCGTCGTCGGAGGAAAATGAAAAACAAAGGTGGAATCGCTAAAAAAAATATCTTCCTCCAGACGATGCGTTTTGGGAAATATTTTTAATGACATCTACCAATGCAACTTTTTAGCATCAAAATGTTGGCTCCATTATAATTTCCCTTAAAAGGTTTAAAAGGTAATACTTCTATGTACAGAAACTTGAAGTTAACCACTTATGTATGTACATTTAGTGAAAGAGTGGAAGTTATTCATTGTTATCCTAATTTATGTTTTATTTTTTACTTACACCTAGAAAGCTTTGATTTGGTAATTTGGTAAGGTAATTCGATAAAAGTCAAGTTGACAATATTCTTTATTACTTACTTTTTCATGCGTTAAACAGTAATATAAAATTAGAATGCTAAATTTTGCAGAAATCAAGAGTGGGAAAGGCTAAGAAATCAATGGCAATAACAGTCAACCATTTTCAGCTATACAATTTTATAAAACAAAAAGTCACCTAATAGCCAGCCAGTCCCATTCTATTTGGACGAAAAAATTGGTTCATCACTACATAGTAAAAAACAAAGTCGCTTTCTCTGTCCCTATATTCCTATGTATGCTTAAATCTTTAAAACTACGCAACGGATTTTGATGCGTTTTTTTTTATAAATTAAGTGATTCAAGAGAAATGTTTATATGTATAGTATAAATAGGTAGATAATGTTTTTTCAATAATAAAATTAGTTTTAAAATTACAGTCAGACTATCTACATTCATTTACTCCTAAAAATCTTCAATACATTATACGACAGTTGAGATTTATAATAGGTACATACATACATATATAGTATACTTCAGGGCGGTACAATAATCTGTTTGTTTGTCTCGCTAAAACTCGAGAATGGCTTGGCCGTTTTTGCTGATTTTGGTTTTGAAATGTTTTGTCCACGTAAGGTTTGAAAAGTGAGAAAATATGGAAAAATATGAGGAGATTGTGAAAAAACAACTTAATTTTCCCAATTAATTGTCAAATTTTTATATTTCAGTCTGTTTGTTATAAAGTTGCTTGTCATTCTGTCACAATTTTACAGTAATAAAAATCATCAGTTGTCAGTGCTTGAAATTTACTGCCCTTAAAATTCATAGGAAAGGAACTTCAACTCAATACAATTCAAATAATCTTATAAGGAATAGATAAACTTTTTTTGGAATTTCGGAGAATAACGAACATTTTGATCAGTTGATGACATATCGACCTATTTAACAGCCAAGCGTGGTGTTACAACTTAATTGGGACGGGACAAATTTCACCGGGTCCTCTAGTTTTTGATATAAAATCAAATTAACCATTAAAAACCCCATAATTTCGTCTATCAGTTTAACGAATGGAATTAATGTAAAAATTTATTATTATTCAAATACAAATAGTTTGAAATAAATTTATTGATGGATTAGGCTAATGACAGTTGACAGTGACAGGTAACAGTTTTACTAACAATAAAGAACAAATTGCCTTAACAATCAATGTTTAGTAGTGTTAAGTTTTTATTTTGAAAACCACAGTTAAAATGTCGCTTCGCATCATCAAGTTCGTAGGCTTTAATTTCTTAACATGGACCACACAATTGATATTAGTCTCACGTAACTTCAGAGTTTCGGTTTCAACGAAATCAATTTTTGACGCACATATAATTTTCTGATTCGGATTGATTCCGATTCGGAATCATTTTTTCTTCTTTTCCCAGAAAAACTAAGAGGTGTTATCCTCTCGGATGATTAATCGAAAACAATGACCTATTAAACCAATCAATCCTTTCATATCCTTTTCTTAGCACAGTCAAACTAATGCCGTTTGAATGTTCGTCTTATTTTTGATCCTGATTATAGGTTTACTAGCCAGAGATTTTCCATTAACCTACATCACTTTTTGTTTGTCAAATTTTATACTTGCACTTGACACAGAAACAAAATAAACTGAAGCAAAAAGAAAAGCGGTCATCCGTTTTGAAGAAAACACAAAACATTCCAAACCACTAAAACTCATTAAAATGTCCAATAAACTCGTTTAGCAGAATGTTTCTCAATAAATGTAATTTTTTTCTTTATAAAATTCAACTTTACACACAGTTTGCCTTTTTGACTTCTCCTTAGAATACATGACTCCGACGCACCGCCACGCCGCCGTCTTCACCACCGCCGCCGCCGCTGCTCCGGCTTTCTTTCATTCATTTTATCCCACTCATTTTGTTTCTATCGACAAATGTCTCAGTCCCAGCTCAGCAGGAATATAAAAGCATCATTTAAAAATAAACATGGAAATCCCATCCCTTAAGCATGAAGCTTATACCAAACCCAATTGATGGGTTAAAGCTAAAGAAGTCATCATTGGTAACTTGTAACTACCTAGCATATAATTCTTTGAAAATAAGTTGTCAATCTTCTTAGGGCACCCTTCTTCTTCTAAAGACACACAATTGCTAATTTTACTTCTCAAATCTCGAGGTATCAGAGCAGCAGCACAGCGTCTACTTAGCCAGTAGCCTTGAGGTGTCAGTTCCTAATGAAATTGCGGATCAACCCAATTGCTTTCTTGATTCTCAAAGAAACAAAACAAAAAAATAACAACAACAAAAAACCCTATACAAGTGAAGAAATGGAAATAAAATTTAATTTACAAGCGATAATCCGAGTGCCACAGTATTCCTTCCCTTAACTGGAGCGCCCAGACGCCGATATAACCATCTTTTATGTTATAAAGCTGTCGCTTGACTCGGGATATACATATACTTCCCTGAAGCAACAGGAGCTTGCTAGAAAGAAAAGCAGGGATATAAATCTGTAAGGAGCCGTTAAATTTTAATTGAGCATCACATAACAACCATCATGACCTAAATGACCATCATATCAGATGTCATTTGATATTCATGTGTCCTGTCTCTTGACTCTTGTGTTGAATTTTTTTTTTTATTCGCATTATTATTTGCCCCTTGTGTTTTAATTGTAATCCTATGCTTAATGCTGATAAATCAAAAATCAAATTATGTACGAGTGTATGAAATTTAAACTACGATTTATGCAGACTAAGCAAAGAGTGCTAATGGGTAGAAGGGCTGTTGGTATTGTGGAAAGAATAATAATTTAAGAACGAATTATAGAACATTTAAAGTTGATTAAAGTGCAGAGATATGCGCCGTCAAAAAAGCCCTCTAGGGCTTCGTTTGGCCGAGATACAGCGTTTTAAAGGGTAAACTTGGATTTTCCTCGATAACTTCTCGTGAAAATTTTTGTTCGCAAAGATGGTTACACCGTTGGAAAGAGGAGAATTCCAGCATCAGAATAGTGAAATTTCAGCCTCCTAGGTGGAAGGGTTGCAGAGATATGCGCCGTCAAAAAATGGGAAAATATGGCAATTTTGGACCCTCTAGGGCTTCGTTTGGCCGAGATACAGCGTTTTAAAGGGTAAACTTGGATTTTCCTCGATAACTTCTCGTGAAAATTTTTGTTCGCAAAGATGGTTACACCGTTGGAAAGAGGAGAATTCCAGCATCAGAATAGTGAAATTTCAGCCTCCTAGGTGGAAGGGTTGCAGAGATATGCGCCGTCAAAAAATGGGAAAATATGGCAATTTTGGACCCTCTAGCCGAGATACAGCGTTTTAAAGGGTAAACTTGGATTTTCCTCGATAACTTCTCGTGAAAATTTTTGTACGCAAAGATGATTACACCGTTGGAAAGAGGAGAATTCCAGCATCAGAATAGTGAAATTTCAGCCTCCTAGGTGGAAGGGTTGCAGAGATATGCGCCGTCAAAAAATGGGAAAATATGGCAATTTTGGACCCTCTAGGGCTTCGTTTGGCCGAGATACAGCGTTTTAAAGGGTAAACTTGGATTTTCCTCGATAACTTCTCGTGAAAATTTTTGTTCGCAAAGATGGTTACACCGTTGGAAAGAGGAGAATTCCAGCATCAGAATAGTGAAATTTCAGCCTCCTAGGTGGAAGGGTTGCAGAGATATGCGCCGTCAAAAAATGGGAAAATATGGCAATTTTGGACCCTCTAGGGCTTCGTTTGGCCGAGATACAGCGTTTTAAAGGGTAAACTTGGATTTTCCTCGATAACTTCTCGTGGAAATTTTTGTTCGCAAAGATGGTTACACCGTTGGAAAGAGGAGAATTCCAGCATCAGAATAGTGAAATTTCAGCCTCCTAGGTGGAAGGGTTGCAGAGATATGCGCCGTCAAAAAATGGGAAAATATGGCAATTTTGGACCCTCTAGGGCTTCGTTTGGCCGAGATACAGCGTTTTAAAGGGTAAACTTGGATTTTCCTCGATAACTTCTCGTGAAAATTTTTGTTCGCAAAGATGGTTACACCGTTGGAAAGAGGAGAATTCCAGCATCAGAATAGTGAAATTTCAGCCTCCTAGGTGGAAGGGTTGCAGAGATATGCGCCGTCAAAAAATGGGAAAATATGGCAATTTTGGACCCTCTAGGGCTTCGTTTGGCCGAGATACAGCGTTTTAAAGGGTAAACTTGGATTTTCCTCGATAACTTCTCGTGAAAATTTTTGTTCGCAAAGATGGTTACACCGTTGGAAAGAGGAGAATTCCAGCATCAGAATAGTGAAATTTCAGCCTCCTGGGTGGAAGGGTTGCAGAGATATGCGCCGTCAAAAAATGGGAAAATATGGCAATTTTGGACCCTCTAGGGCTTCGTTTGGCCGAGATACAGCGTTTTAAAGGGTAAACTTGGATTTTCCTCGATAACTTCTCGTGAAAATTTTTGTTCGCAAAGATGGTTACACCGTTGGAAGAGGAGAATTCCAGCATCAGAATAGTGAAATTTCAGCCTCCTAGGTGGAAGGGTTGCAGAGATATGCGCCGTCAAAAAATGGGAAAATATGGCAATTTTGGACCCTCTAGGGCTTCGTTTGGCCGAGATACAGCGTTTTAAAGGGTAAACTTGGATTTTCCTCGATAACTTCTCGTGAAAATTTTTGTTCGCAAAGATGGTTACACCGTTGGAAAGAGGAGAATTCCAGCATCAGAATAGTGAAATTTCAGCCTCCTAGGTGGAAGGGTTGCAGAGATATGCGCCGTCAAAAAATGGGAAAATATGGCCATTTTGGACCCTCTAGGGCTTCGTTTGGCCGAGATACAGCGTTTTAAAGGGTAAACTTGGATTTTCCTCGATAACTTCTCGTGAAAATTTTTGTTCGCAAAGATGGTTACACCGTTGGAAAGAGGAGAATTCCAGCATCAGAATAGTGAAATTTCAGCCTCCTAGGTGGAAGGGTTTCAGAGATATGCGCCGTCAAAAAATGGGAAAATATGTCAATTTTGGACCCTCTAGGGCTTCGTTTGGCAGAGATACAGCGTTTTAAAGGGTAAACTTGGATTTTCCTCGATAACTTCTCGTGAAAATTTTTGTTCGCAAAGATGGTTACACCGTTGGAAAGAGGAGAATTCCAGCATCAGAATAGTGAAATTTCAGCCTCCTAGGTGGAAGGGTTGCAGAGATATGCGCCGTCAAAAAATGGGAAAATATGGCCATTTTGGACCCTCTAGGGCTTCGTTTGGCCGAGATACAGCGTTTTAAAGGGTAAACTTGGATTTTCCTCGATAACTTCTCGTGAAAATTTTTGTTCGCAAAGATGGTTACACCGTTGGAAAGAGGAGAATTCCAGCATCAGAATAGTGAAATTTCAGCCTCCTAGGTGGAAGGGTTTCAGAGATATGCGCCGTCAAAAAATGGGAAAATATGTCAATTTTGGACCCTCTAGGGCTTCGTTTGGCAGAGATACAGCGTTTTAAAGGGTAAACTTGGATTTTCCTCGATAACTTCTCGTGAAAATTTTTGTTCGCAAAGATGGTTACACCGTTGGAAAGAGGAGAATTCCAGCATCAGAATAGTGAAATTTCAGCCTCCTAGGTGGAAGGGTTGCAGAGATATGCGCCGTCAAAAAATGGGAAAATATGGCAATTTTGGACCCTCTAGGGCTTCGTTTGGCCGAGATACAGCGTTTTAAAGGGTAAACTTGGATTTTCCTCGATAACTTCTCGTGATAACTTCTTTGTTCGCAAAGATGGTTACACCGTTGGAAAGAGGAGAATTCCAGCATCAGAATAGTGAAATTTCAGCCTCCTAGGTGAAAGGGTTGCAGAGATATGAGCCGTCAAAAAATGGGAAAATATGGCAATTTTGGACCCTCTAGGGCTTCGTTTGGCCGAGATACAGCGTTTTAAAGGGTAAACTTGGATTTTCCTCGATAAGTTCTCGTGAAAATTTTTGTTCGCAAAGATGGTTACACCGTTGGAAAGAGGAGAATTCCAGCATCAGAATAGTGAAATTTCAGCCTCCTGCGTGGAAGGGTTGCAGAGATATGCGCCGTCAAAAAATGGGAAAATATGGCAATTTTGGACCCTCTAGGGCTTCGTTTGGCCGAGATACAGCGTTTTAAAGGGTAAACTTGGATTTTCCTCGATAACTTCTCGTGAAAATTTTTTTTCGCAAAGATGGCTACACCGTTGGAAAGAGGAGAATTCCAGCATCAGAATAGTGAAATTTCAGCCTCCTAGGTGGAAGGGTTTCAGAGATATGCGCCGTCAAAAAATGGGAAAATATGGCAATTTTGGACCCTCTAGGGCTTCGTTTGGCCGAGATACAGCGTTTTAAAGGGCAAACTTGGATTTTCCTCGATAACTTCTCGTGAGAATTTTTGTTCGCAAAGATGGTTACACCGTTGGAAAGAGGAGAATTCCAGCATCAGAATAGTGAAATTTCAGCCTCCTGGGTGGAAGGGTTGCAGAGATATGCGCCGTCAAAAAATGGGAAAATATGGCAATTTTGGACCCTCTAGGGCTTCGTTTGGCCGAGATACAGCGTTTTAAAGAGTAAACTTGGATTTTCCTCGATAACTTCTCGTGAAAATTTTTGTTCGCAAAGATGGTTACACCGTTGGAAAGAGGAGAATTCCAGCATCAAAATAGTGAAATTTCAGCCTCCTAGGTGCAAGGGTTGCAGAGATATGAGCCGTCAAAAAATGGGAAAATATGGCAATTTTGGACCCTCTAGGGCTTCGTTTGGCAGAGATACAGCGTTTTAAAGGGTAAACTTGGATTTTCGTCGATAACTTCTCGTGAAAATTTTTGTTCGCAAAGATGGTTACACCGTTGGAAAGAGGAGAATTCCAGCATCAGAATAGTGAAATTTCAGCCTCCTAGGTGGAAGGGTTGCAGAGATATGCGCCGTCAAAAAATGGGAAAATATGGCAATTTTGGACCCTCTAGGGCTTCGTTTGGCCGAGATACAGCGTTTTAAAGGGTAAACTTGGATTTTCCTCGATAACTTCTCGTGAAAATTTTTGTTCGCAAAGATGGTTACACCGTTGGAAAGAGGAGAATTCCAGCATCAGAATAGTGAAACTTCAGCCTCCTAGGTGCAAGGGTTGCAGAGATATGAGCCGTCAAAAAATGGGAAAATATGGCAATTTTGGACCCTCTAGGGCTTCGTTTGGCCGAGATACAGCGTTTTAAAGGGTAAACTTGGATTTTCGTCGATAACTTCTCGTGAAAATTTTTGTTCGCAAAGATGGTTACACCGTTGGAAAGAGGAGAATTCCAGCATCAGAATAGTGAAATTTCAGCCTCCTAGGTGGAAGGGTTGCAGAAATATGCGCCGTCAAAAAATGGGAAAATATGGCAATTTTGGACCCTCTAGGGCTTCGTTTGGCCGAGATACAGCGTTTTAAAGGGTAAACTTGGATTTTCCTCGATAACTTCTCGTGAAAATTTTTGTTCGCAAAGATGGTTACACCGTTGGAAAGAGGAGAATTCCAGCATCAGAATAGTGAAATTTCAGCCTCCTAGGTGGAAGGGTTGCAGAGATATGCGCCGTCAAAAAATGGGAAAATATGGCAATTTTGGACCCTCTAGGGCTTCGTTTGGCCGAGATACAGCGTTTTAAAAGGGTAAACTTGGATTTTCCTCGATAACTTCTCGTGAAAATTTTTGTTCGCAAAGATGGTTACACCGTTGGAAAGAGGAGAATTCCAGCATCAGAATAGTGAAATTTCAGCCTCCTAGGTGGAAGGGTTGCAGAAATATGCGCCGTCAAAAAATGGGAAAATATGGCAATTTTGGACCCTCTAGGGCTTCGTTTGGCCGAGATACAGCGTTTTAAAGGGCAAACTTGGATTTTCCTCGATAACTTCTCGTGAAAATTTTTGTTCGCAAAGATGGTTACACCGTTGGAAAGAGGAGAATTCCAGCATCAGAATAGTGAAATTTCAGCCTCCTAGGTGGAAGGGTTGCAGAAATATGCGCCGTCAAAAAATGGAAAAATATGGCAATTTTGGACCCTCTAGGGCTTCGTTTGGCCGAGATACAGCGTTTTAAAGGGTAAACTTGGATTTTCCTCGATAACTTCTCGTGAAAATTTTTGTTCGCAAAGATGGTTACACCGTTGGAAAGAGGAGAATTCCAGCATCAGAATAGTGAAATTTCAGCCTCCTAGGTGGAAGGGTTGCAGAAATATGCGCCGTCAAAAAATGGGAAAATATGGCAATTTTGGACCCTCTAGGGCTTCGTTTGGCAGAGATACAGCGTTTTAAAGGGTAAACTTGGATTTTCCTCGATAACTTCTCGTGAAAATTTTTGTTCGCAAAGATGGTTACACCGTTGGAAAGAGGAGAATTCCCAGCATCAGAATAGTGAAATTTCAGCCTCCTAGGTGGAAGGGTTGCAGAAATATGCGCCGTCAAAAAATGGGAAAATATGGCAATTTTGGACCCTCTAGGGCTTCGTTTGGCAGAGATACAGCGTTTTAAAGGGTAAACATGGATTTTCCTCGATAACTTCTCGTGAAAATTTTTGTTCGCAAAGATGGTTACACCGTTGGAAAGAGGAGAATTCCAGCATCAGAATAGTGAAATTTCAGCCTCCTAGGTGGAAGGGTTGCAGAGATATGCGCCGTCAAAAAATGGGAAAATATGGCAATTTTGGACCCTCTAGGGCTTCGTTTGGCCGAGATACAGCGTTTTAAAGGGTAAACTTGGATTTTCCTCGATAACTTCTCGTGAAAATTTTTGTTCGCAAAGATGGTTACACCGTTGGAAAGAGGAGAATTCCAGCATCAGAATAGTGAAATTTCAGCCTCCTAGGTGGAAGGGTTGCAGAGATATGAGCCGTCAAAAAATGGGAAAATATGGCAATTTTGGACCCTCTAGGGCTTCGTTTGGCCGAGATACAGCGTTTTAAAGGGCAAACTTGGATTTTCCTCGATAACTTCTCGTGAAAACTTTTGTTCGCAAAGATGGTTACACCGTTGGAAAGAGGAGAATTCCAGCATCAGAATAGTGAAATTTCAGCCTCCTAGGTGGAAGGGTTGCAGAAATATGCGCCGTCAAAAAATGGAAAAATATGGCAATTTTGGACCCTCTAGGGCTTCGTTTGGCAGAGATACAGCGTTTTAAAGGGTAAACTTGGATTTTCCTCGATAACTTCTCGTGAAAATTTTTGTTCGCAAAGATGGTTACACCGTTGGAAAGAGGAGAATTCCAGCATCAGAATAGTGAAATTTCAGCCTCCTAGGTGGAAGGGTTGCAGAAATATGCGCCGTCAAAAAATGGGAAAATATGGCAATTTTGGACCCTCTAGGGCTTCGTTTGGCAGAGATACAGCGTTTTAAAGGGTAAACTTGGATTTTCCTCGATAACTTCTCGTGAAAATTTTTGTTCGCAAAGATGGTTACACCGTTGGAAAGAGGAGAATTCCAGCATCAGAATAGTGAAATTTCAGCCTCCTAGGTGGAAGGGTTGCAGAAATATGCGCCGTCAAAAAATGGGAAAATATGGCAATTTTGGACCCTCTAGGGCTTCGTTTGGCAGAGATACAGCGTTTTAAAGGGTAAACTTGGATTTTCCTCGATAACTTCTCGTGAAAATTTTTGTTCGCAAAGATGGTTACACCGTTGGAAAGAGGAGAATTCCAGCATCAGAATAGTGAAATTTCAGCCTCCTGGGTGGAAGGGTTGCAGAGATATGCGCCGTCAAAAAATGGGAAAATATGGCAATTTTGGACCCTCTAGGGCTTCGTTTGGCCGAGATACAGCGTTTTAAAGGGTAAACTTGGATTTTCCTCGATAACTTCTCGTGAAAATTTTTGTTCGCAAAGATGGTTACACCGTTGGAAAGAGGAGAATTCCAGCATCAGAATAGTGAAATTTCAGCCTCCTAGGTGGAAGGGTTGCAGAGATATGCGCCGTCAAAAAATGGGAAAATATGGCAATTTTGGACCCTCTAGGGCTTCGTTTGGCCGAGATACAGCGTTTTAAAGGGTAAACTTGGATTTTCCTCGATAACTTCTCGTGAAAATTTTTGTTCGCAAAGATGGTTACACCGTTGGAAAGAGGAGAATTCCAGCATCAGAATAGTGAAATTTCAGCCTCCTAGGTGGAAGGGTTGCAGAGATATGCGCCGTCAAAAAATGGGAAAATATGGCAATTTTGGACCCTCTAGGGCTTCGTTTGGCCGAGATACAGCGTTTTAAAGGGTAAACTTGGATTTTCCTCGATAACTTCTCGTGGAAATTTTTGTTCGCAAAGATGGTTACACCGTTGGAAAGAGGAGAATTCCAGCATCAGAATAGTGAAATTTCAGCCTCCTAGGTGGAAGGGTTGCAGAGATATGCGCCGTCAAAAAATGGGAAAATATGGCAATTTTGGACCCTCTAGGGCTTCGTTTGGCCGAGATACAGCGTTTTAAAGGGTAAACTTGGATTTTCCTCGATAACTTCTCGTGAAAATTTTTGTTCGCAAAGATGGTTACACCGTTGGAAAGAGGAGAATTCCAGCATCAGAATAGTGAAATTTCAGCCTCCTAGGTGGAAGGGTTGCAGAGATATGCGCCGTCAAAAATGGGAAAATATGGCAATTTTGGACCCTCTAGGGCTTCGTTTGGCCGAGATACAGCGTTTTAAAGGGTAAACTTGGATTTTCCTCGATAACTTCTCGTGAAAATTTTTGTTCGCAAAGATGGTTACACCGTTGGAAAGAGGAGAATTCCAGCATCAGAATAGTGAAATTTCAGCCTCCTAGGTGGAAGGGTTGCAGAGATATGCGCCGTCAAAAAATGGGAAAATATGGCAATTTTGGACCCTCTAGGGCTTCGTTTGGCCGAGATACAGCGTTTTAAAGGGTAAACTTGGATTTTCCTCGATAACTTCTCGTGAAAATTTTTGTTCGCAAAGATGGTTACACCGTTGGAAAGAGGAGAATTCCAGCATCAGAATAGTGAAATTTCAGCCTCCTGGGTGGAAGGGTTGCAGAGATATGCGCCGTCAAAAAATGGGAAAATATGGCAATTTTGGACCCTCTAGGGCTTCGTTGGCCGAGATACAGCGTTTTAAAGGGTAAACTTGGATTTTCCTCGATAACTTCTCGTGAAAATTTTTGTTCGCAAAGATGGTTACACCGTTGGAAAGAGGAGAATTCCAGCATCAGAATAGTGAAATTTCAGCCTCCTAGGTGGAAGGGTTGCAGAGATATGCGCCGTCAAAAAATGGGAAAATATGGCAATTTTGGACCCTCTAGGGCTTCGTTTGGCCGAGATACAGCGTTTTAAAGGGTAAACTTGGATTTTCCTCGATAACTTCTCGTGAAAATTTTTGTTCGCAAAGATGGTTACACCGTTGGAAAGAGGAGAATTCCAGCATCAGAATAGTGAAATTTCAGCCTCCTGGGTGGAAGGGTTGCAGAGATATGCGCCGTCAAAAAATGGGAAAATATGGCAATTTTGGACCCTCTAGGGCTTCGTTTGGCCGAGATACAGCGTTTTAAAGGGTAAACTTGGATTTTCCTCGATAACTTCTCGTGAAAATTTTTGTTCGCAAAGATGGTTACACCGTTGGAAAGAGGAGAATTCCAGCATCAGAATAGTGAAATTTCAGCCTCCTAGGTGGAAGGGTTGCAGAGATATGCGCCGTCAAAAAATGGGAAAATATGGCAATTTTGGACCCTCTAGGGCTTCGTTTGGCCGAGATACAGCGTTTTAAAGGGTAAACTTGGATTTTCCTCGATAACTTCTCGTGAAAATGTTTGTTCGCAAAGATGGTTACACCGTTGGAAAGAGGAGAATTCCAGCATCAGAATAGTGAAATTTCAGCCTCCTGGGTGGAAGGGTTGCAGAGATATGCGCCGTCAAAAAATGGGAAAATATGGCAATTTTGGACCCTCTAGGGCTTCGTTTGGCCGAGATACAGCGTTTTAAAGGGTAAACTTGGATTTTCCTCGATAACTTCTCGTGAAAATTTTTGTTCGCAAAGATGGTTACACCGTTGGAAGAGGAGAATTCCAGCATCAGAATAGTGAAATTTCAGCCTCCTAGGTGGAAGGGTTGCAGAGATATGCGCCGTCAAAAAATGGGAAAATATGGCAATTTTGGACCCTCTAGGGCTTCGTTTGGCCGAGATACAGCGTTTTAAAGGGTAAACTTGGATTTTCCTCGATAACTTCTCGTGAAAATTTTTGTTCGCAAAGATGGTTACACCGTTGGAAAGAGGAGAATTCCAGCATCAGAATAGTGAAATTTCAGCCTCCTGGGTGGAAGGGTTGCAGAGATATGCGCCGTCAAAAAATGGGAAAATATGGCAATTTTGGACCCTCTAGGGCTTCGTTTGGCCGAGATACAGCGTTTTAAAGGGTAAACTTGGATTTTCCTCGATAACTTCTCGTGAAAATTTTTGTTCGCAAAGATGGTTACACCGTTGGAAAGAGGAGAATTCCAGCATCAGAATAGTGAAATTTCAGCCTCCTAGGTGGAAGGGTTGCAGAGATATGCGCCGTCAAAAAATGGGAAAATATGGCAATTTTGGACCCTCTAGCCGAGATACAGCGTTTTAAAGGGTAAACTTGGATTTTCCTCGATAACTTCTCGTGAAAATTTTTGTACGCAAAGATGATTACACCGTTGGAAAGAGGAGAATTCCAGCATCAGAATAGTGAAATTTCAGCCTCCTAGGTGGAAGGGTTGCAGAGATATGCGCCGTCAAAAAATGGGAAAATATGGCAATTTTGGACCCTCTAGGGCTTCGTTTGGCCGAGATACAGCGTTTTAAAGGTAAACTTGGATTTTCCTCGATAACTTCTCGTGAAAATTTTTGTTCGCAAAGATGGTTACACCGTTGGAAAGAGGAGAATTCCAGCATCAGAATAGTGAAATTTCAGCCTCCTAGGTGGAAGGGTTGCAGAGATATGCGCCGTCAAAAAATGGGAAAATATGGCATTTTTGGACCCTCTAGGGCTTCGTTTGGCCGAGATACAGCGTTTTAAAGGGTAAACTTGGATTTTCCTCGATAACTTCTCGTGGAAATTTTTGTTCGCAAAGATGGTTACACCGTTGGAAAGAGGAGAATTCCAGCATCAGAATAGTGAAATTTCAGCCTCCTAGGTGGAAGGGTTGCAGAGATATGCGCCGTCAAAAAATGGGAAAATATGGCAATTTTGGACCCTCTAGGGCTTCGTTTGGCCGAGATACAGCGTTTTAAAGGGTAAACTTGGATTTTCCTCGATAACTTCTCGTGAAAATTTTTGTTCGCAAAGATGGTTACACCGTTGGAAAGAGGAGAATTCCAGCATCAGAATAGTGAAATTTCAGCCTCCTGGGTGGAAGGGTTGCAGAGATATGCGCCGTCAAAAAATGGGAAAATATGGCAATTTTGGACCCTCTAGGGCTTCGTTTGGCCGAGATACAGCGTTTTAAAGGGTAAACTTGGATTTTCCTCGATAACTTCTCGTGAAAATTTTTGTTCGCAAAGATGGTTACACCGTTGGAAAGAGGAGAATTCCAGCATCAGAATAGTGAAATTTCAGCCTCCTAGGTGGAAGGGTTGCAGAGATATGCGCCGTCAAAAAATGGGAAAATATGGCAATTTTGGACCCTCTAGGGCTTCGTTTGGCCGAGATACAGCGTTTTAAAGGGTAAACTTGGATTTTCCTCGATAACTTCTCGTGAAAATTTTTGTTCGCAAAGATGGTTACACCGTTGGAAAGAGGAGAATTCCAGCATCAGAATAGTGAAATTTCAGCCTCCTAGGTGGAAGGGTTGCAGAGATATGCGCCGTCAAAAAATGGGAAAATATGGCAATTTTGGACCCTCTAGGGCTTCGTTTGGCCGAGATACAGCGTTTTAAAGGGTAAACTTGGATTTTCCTCGATAACTTCTCGTGAAAATTTTTGTTCGCAAAGATGGTTACACCGTTGGAAAGAGGAGAATTCCAGCATCAGAATAGTGAAATTTCAGCCTCCTAGGTGGAAGGGTTGCAGAGATATGCGCCGTCAAAAAATGGGAAAATATGGCAATTTTGGACCCTCTAGGGCTTCGTTTGGCCGAGATACAGCGTTTTAAAGGGTAAACTTGGATTTTCCTCGATAACTTCTCGTGAAAATTTTTGTTCGCAAAGATGGTTACACCGTTGGAAAGAGGAGAATTCCAGCATCAGAATAGTGAAATTTCAGCCTCCTAGGTGGAAGGGTTGCAGAGATATGCGCCGTCAAAAAATGGGAAAATATGGCAATTTTGGACCCTCTAGGGCTTCGTTTGGCCGAGATACAGCGTTTTAAAGGGTAAACTTGGATTTTCCTCGATAACTTCTCGTGAAAATTTTTGTTCGCAAAGATGGTTACACCGTTGGAAAGAGGAGAATTCCAGCATCAGAATAGTGAAATTTCAGCCTCCTAGGTGGAAGGGTTGCAGAGATATGCGCCGTCAAAAAATGGGAAAATATGGCAATTTTGGACCCTCTAGGGCTTCGTTTGGCCGAGATACAGCGTTTTAAAGGGTAAACTTGGATTTTCCTCGATAACTTCTCGTGAAAATTTTTGTTCGCAAAGATGGTTACACCGTTGGAAAGAGAGAATTCCAGCATCAGAATAGTGAAATTTCAGCCTCCTGGGTGGAAGGGTTGCAGAGATATGCGCCGTCAAAAAATGGGAAAATATGGCAATTTTGGACCCTCTAGGGCTTCGTTTGGCCGAGATACAGCGTTTTAAAGGGTAAACTTGGATTTTCCTCGATAACTTCTCGTGAAAATTTTTGTTCGCAAAGATGGTTACACCGTTGGAAGAGGAGAATTCCAGCATCAGAATAGTGAAATTTCAGCCTCCTGGGTGGAAGGGTTGCAGAGATATGCGCCGTCAAAAATGGGAAAATATGGCAATTTTGGACCCTCTAGGGCTTCGTTTGGCCGAGATACAGCGTTTTAAAGGGTAAACTTGGATTTTCCTCGATAACTTCTCGTGAAAATTTTTGTTCGCAAAGATGGTTACACCGTTGGAAAGAGGAGAATTCCAGCATCAGAATAGTGAAATTTCAGCCTCCTGGGTGGAAGGGTTGCAGAGATTTGCGCCGTCAAAAAATGGGAAAATATGGCAATTTTGGACCCTCTAGGGCTTCGTTTGGCCGAGATACAGCGTTTTAAAGGGTAAACTTGAATTTTCCTCGATAACTTCTCGTGAAAATTTTTGTTCGCAAAGATGGTTACACCGTTGGAAAGAGGAGAATTCCAGCATCAGAATAGTGAAATTTCAGCCTCCTGGGTGGAAGGGTTGCAGAGATTTGCGCCGTCAAAAAATGGGAAAATATGGCAATTTTGGACCCTCTAGGGCTTCGTTTGGCCGAGATACAGCGTTTTAAAGGGTAAACTTGAATTTTCCTCGATAACTTCTCGTGAAAATTTTTGTTCGCAAAGATGGTTACACCGTTGGAAAGAGGAGAATTCCAGCATCAGAATAGTGAAATTTCAGCCTCCTAGGTGGAAGGGTTGCAGAGATATGCGCCGTCAAAAAATGGGAAAATATGGCCATTTTGGACCCTCTAGGGCTTCGTTTGGCCGAGATACAGCGTTTTAAAGGGTAAACTTGGATTTTCCTCGATAACTTCTCGTGAAAATTTTTATTCGCAAAGATGGTTACACCGTTGGAAAGAGGAGAATTCCAGCATCAGAATAGTGAAATTTCAGCCTCCTAGGTGGAAGGGTTTCAGAGATATGCGCCGTCAAAAAATGGGAAAATATGTCAATTTTGGACCCTCTAGGGCTTCGTTTGGCCGAGATACAGCGTTTTAAAGGGTAAACTTGGATTTTCCTCGATAACTTCTCGTGAAAATTTTTGTTCGCAAAGATGGTTACACCGTTGGAAAGAGGAGAATTCCAGCATCAGAATAGTGAAATTTCAGCCTCCTAGGTGGAAGGGTTGCAGAGATATGCGCCGTCAAAAAATGGGAAAATATGTCAATTTTGGACCCTCTAGGGCTTCGTTTGGCCGAGATACAGCGTTTTAAAGGGTAAACTTGGATTTTCCTCGATAACTTCTCGTGATAACTTCTTTGTTCGCAAAGATGGTTACACCGTTGGAAAGAGGAGAATTCCAGCATCAGAATAGTGAAATTTCAGCCTCCTAGGTGAAAGGGTTGCAGAGATATGAGCCGTCAAAAAATGGGAAAATATGGCAATTTTGGACCCTCTAGGGCTTCGTTTGGCCGAGATACAGCGTTTTAAAGGGTAAACTTGGATTTTCCTCGATAACTTCTCGTGAAAATTTTTGTTCGCAAAGATGGTTACACCGTTGGAAAGAGGAGAATTCCAGCATCAGAATAGTGAAATTTCAGCCTCCTAGGTGGAAGGGTTGCAGAGATATGCGCCGTCAAAAAATGGGAAAATATGGCAATTTTGGACCCTCTAGGGCTTCGTTTGGCCGAGATACAGCGTTTTAAAGGGTAAACTTGGATTTTCCTCGATAACTTCTCGTGAAAATGTTTGTTCGCAAAGATGGTTACACCGTTGGAAAGAGGAGAATTCCAGCATCAGAATAGTGAAATTTCAGCCTCCTAGGTGGAAGGGTTGCAGAGATATGCGCCGTCAAAAAATGGGAAAATATGGCAATTTTGGACCCTCTAGGGCTTCGTTTGGCCGAGATACAGCGTTTTAAAGGGTAAACTTGGATTTTCCTCGATAACTTCTCGTGAAAATTTTTGTTCGCAAAGATGGTTACACCGTTGGAAAGAGGAGAATTCCAGCATCAGAATAGTGAAATTTCAGCCTCCTAGGTGGAAGGGTTGCAGAGATATGCGCCGTCAAAAAATGGGAAAATATGGCAATTTTGGACCCTCTAGGGCTTCGTTTGGCGAGATACAGCGTTTTAAAGGGTAAACTTGGATTTTCCTCGATAACTTCTCGTGAAAATTTTTGTTCGCAAAGATGGTTACACCGTTGGAAAGAGGAGAATTCCAGCATCAGAATAGTAAAATTTCAGCCTCCTGGGTGGAAGGGTTGCAGAGATATGCGCCGTCAAAAAATGGGAAAATATGGCAATTTTGGACCCTCTAGGGCTTCGTTTGGCCGAGATACAGCATTTTAAAGGGTAAACTTGGATTTTCCTCGATAACTTCTCGTGAAAATTTTTGTTCGCAAAGATGGTTACACCGTTGGAAAGAGGAGAATTCCAGCATCAGAATAGTGAAATTTCAGCCTCCTAGATGGAAGGGTTGCAGAGATATGCGCCGTCAAAAAATGGGAAAATATGGCAATTTTGGACCCTCTAGGGCTTCGTTTGGCCGAGATACAGCGTTTTAAAGGGTAAACTTGGATTTTCCTCGATAACTTCTCGTGAAAATTTTTGTTCGCAAAGATGGTTACACCGTTGGAAAGAGGAGAATTCCAGCATCAGAATAGTGAAATTTCAGCCTCCTGGGTGGAAGGGTTGCAGAGATTTGCGCCGTCAAAAAATGGGAAAATATGGCAATTTTGGACCCTCTAGGGCTTCGTTTGGCCGAGATACAGCGTTTTAAAGGGTAAACTTGAATTTCCTCGATAACTTCTCGTGAAAATTTTTGTTCGCAAAGATGGTTACACCGTTGGAAAGAGGAGAATTCCAGCATCAGAATAGTGAAATTTCAGCCTCCTGGGTGGAAGGGTTGCAGAGATTTGCGCCGTCAAAAAATGGGAAAATATGGCAATTTTGGACCCTCTAGGGCTTCGTTTGGCCGAGATACAGCGTTTTAAAGGGTAAACTTGAATTTTCCTCGATAACTTCTCGTGAAAATTTTTGTTCGCAAAGATGGTTACACCGTTGGAAAGAGGAGAATTCCAGCATCAGAATAGTGAAATTTCAGCCTCCTAGGTGGAAGGGTTGCAGAGATATGCGCCGTCAAAAAATGGGAAAATATGGCCATTTTGGACCCTCTAGGGCTTCGTTTGGCCGAGATACAGCGTTTTAAAGGGTAAACTTGGATTTTCCTCGATAACTTCTCGTGAAAATTTTTGTTCGCAAAGATGGTTACACCGTTGGAAAGAGGAGAATTCCAGCATCAGAATAGTGAAATTTCAGCCTCCTAGGTGGAAGGGTTTCAGAGATATGCGCCGTCAAAAAATGGGAAAATATGTCAATTTTGGACCCTCTAGGGCTTCGTTTGGCCGAGATACAGCGTTTTAAAGGGTAAACTTGGATTTTCCTCGATAACTTCTCGTGAAAATTTTTGTTCGCAAAGATGGTTACACCGTTGGAAAGAGGAGAATTCCAGCATCAGAATAGTGAAATTTCAGCCTCCTAGGTGGAAGGGTTGCAGAGATATGCGCCGTCAAAAAATGGGAAAATATGGCAATTTTGGACCCTCTAGGGCTTCGTTTGGCCGAGATACAGCGTTTTAAAGGGTAAACTTGGATTTTCCTCGATAACTTCTCGTGATAACTTCTTTGTTCGCAAAGATGGTTACACCGTTGGAAAGAGGAGAATTCCAGCATCAGAATAGTGAAATTTCAGCCTCCTAGGTGAAAGGGTTGCAGAGATATGAGCCGTCAAAAAATGGGAAAATATGGCAATTTTGGACCCTCTAGGGCTTCGTTTGGCCGAGATACAGCGTTTTAAAGGGTAAACTTGGATTTTCCTCGATAACTTCTCGTGAAAATTTTTGTTCGCAAAGATGGTTACACCGTTGGAAAGAGGAGAATTCCAGCATCAGAATAGTGAAATTTCAGCCTCCTAGGTGGAAGGGTTGCAGAGATATGCGCCGTCAAAAAATGGGAAAATATGGCAATTTTGGACCCTCTAGGGCTTCGTTTGGCCGAGATACAGCGTTTTAAAGGGTAAACTTGGATTTTCCTCGATAACTTCTCGTGAAAATGTTTGTTCGCAAAGATGGTTACACCGTTGGAAAGAGGAGAATTCCAGCATCAGAATAGTGAAATTTCAGCCTCCTAGGTGGAAGGGTTGCAGAGATATGCGCCGTCAAAAAATGGGAAAATATGGCAATTTTGGACCCTCTAGGGCTTCGTTTGGCCGAGATACAGCGTTTTAAAGGGTAAACTTGGATTTTCCTCGATAACTTCTCGTGAAAATTTTTGTTCGCAAAGATGGTTACACCGTTGGAAAGAGGAGAATTCCAGCATCAGAATAGTGAAATTTCAGCCTCCTAGGTGGAAGGGTTGCAGAGATATGCGCCGTCAAAAAATGGGAAAATATGGCCATTTTGGACCCTCTAGGGCTTCGTTTGGCCGAGATACAGCGTTTTAAAGGGTAAACTTGGATTTTCCTCGATAACTTCTCGTGAAAATTTTTGTTCGCAAAGATGGTTACACCGTTGGAAAGAGGAGAATTCCAGCATCAGAATAGTGAAATTTCAGCCTCCTGGGTGGAAGGGTTGCAGAGATATGCGCCGTCAAAAAATGGGAAAATATGGCCATTTTGGACCCTCTAGGGCTTCGTTTGGCCGAGATACAGCGTTTTAAAGGGTAAACTTGGATTTTCCTCGATAACTTCTCGTGAAAATTTTTGTTCGCAAAGATGGTTACACCGTTGGAAAGAGGAGAATTCCAGCATCAGAATAGTGAAATTTCAGCCTCCTAGGTGGAAGGGTTGCAGAGATATGCGCCGTCAAAAAATGGAAAATATGGCAATTTTGGACCCTCTAGGGCTTCGTTTGGCCGAGATACAGCGTTTTAAAGGGTAAACTTGGATTTTCCTCGATAACTTCTCGTGAAAATTTTTGTTCGCAAAGATGGTTACACCGTTGGAAAGAGGAGAATTCCAGCATCAGAATAGTGAAATTTCAGCCTCCTAGGTGGAAGGGTTGCAGAGATATGCGCCGTCAAAAAATGGGAAAATATGGCAATTTTGGACCCTCTAGGGCTTCGTTTGGCCGAGATACAGCGTTTTAAAGGGTAAACTTGGATTTTCCTCGATAACTTCTCGTGATAACTTCTTTGTTCGCAAAGATGGTTACACCGTTGGAAAGAGGAGAATTCCAGCATCAGAATAGTGAAATTTCAGCCTCCTAGGTGAAAGGGTTGCAGAGATATGAGCCGTCAAAAAATGGGAAAATATGGCAATTTTGGACCCTCTAGGGCTTCGTTTGGCCGAGATACAGCGTTTTAAAGGGTAAACTTGGATTTTCCTCGATAACTTCTCGTGAAAATTTTTGTTCGCAAAGATGGTTACACCGTTGGAAAGAGGAGAATTCCAGCATCAGAATAGTGAAATTTCAGCCTCCTAGGTGGAAGGGTTGCAGAGATATGCGCCGTCAAAAAATGGGAAAATATGGCAATTTTGGACCCTCTAGGGCTTCGTTTGGCCGAGATACAGCGTTTTAAAGGGTAAACTTGGATTTTCCTCGATAACTTCTCGTGAAAATGTTTGTTCGCAAAGATGGTTACACCGTTGGAAAGAGGAGAATTCCAGCATCAGAATAGTGAAATTTCAGCCTCCTAGGTGGAAGGTTGCAGAGATATGCGCCGTCAAAAAATGGGAAAATATGGCAATTTTGGACCCTCTAGGGCTTCGTTTGGCCGAGATACAGCGTTTTAAAGGGTAAACTTGGATTTTCCTCGATAACTTCTCGTGGAAATTTTTGTTCGCAAAGATGGTTACACCGTTGGAAAGAGGAGAATTCCAGCATCAGAATAGTGAAATTTCAGCCTCCTAGGTGGAAGGGTTGCAGAGATATGCGCCGTCAAAAAATGGGAAAATATGGCAATTTTGGACCCTCTAGGGCTTCGTTTGGCCGAGATACAGCGTTTTAAAGGGTAAACTTGGATTTTCCTCGATAACTTCTCGTGAAAATTTTTGTTCGCAAAGATGGTTACACCGTTGGAAAGAGGAGAATTCCAGCATCAGAATAGTGAAATTTCAGCCTCCTGGGTGGAAGGGTTGCAGAGATTTGCGCCGTCAAAAAATGGGAAAATATGGCAATTTTGGACCCTCTAGGGCTTCGTTTGGCCGAGATACAGCGTTTTAAAGGGTAAACTTGAATTTTCCTCGATAACTTCTCGTGAAAATTTTTGTTCGCAAAGATGGTTACACCGTTGGAAAGAGGAGAATTCCAGCATCAGAATAGTGAAATTTCAGCCTCCTGGGTGGAAGGGTTGCAGAGATTTGCGCCGTCAAAAATGGAAAATATGGCAATTTTGGACCCTCTAGGGCTTCGTTTGGCCGAGATACAGCGTTTTAAAGGGTAAACTTGGATTTTCCTCGATAACTTCTCGTGAAATTTTTGTTCGCAAAGATGGTTACACCGTTGGAAAGAGGAGAATTCT